>CM070618.1:31202413-31927767 GCA_036346255.1 Ampelocalamus luodianensis
ATGACCGAGCTCACCATGGGCTCATATGTCCTTGGTCAGAAACCCTAATCCTTCCCCTATATAATTGCCCTCTAGGTCCTCCGTGTTCCTTTACACCACGCTTTGCTCTTCTTCTCTGTGTTTGAGCTCAAGAACACCTCTCACCTCTCAAAACACCATTGTTGGGTCCGAAGAGCTCCAATGGCGGCCTTGGTGTCCAAAGTGGTTTATCTTCAACATTTTGCACCCTTTGAACTCCTCAACCTCCTTTATATTTCTCCTAACTTGATTTTGGGTTATGTCATGTGAATCACTCAATTTTAAGTTTGAGATTTTCGTGTGGTTTCACCCCCTCTTCTCCAAACTCCAGAAGTGGTTCTTTTGCAATTAATTGCTTTTGGAGCCTCTTTGAGCTATAATGAAGCTCTGGTAATGATTTGGTTCTACTCATTTTGCCTGTAACCTCATCTTCCACTTCATCTTCTTCTGCCCTGTGGACTTCATCGTGTTCAAGTCTTCCCGCCATCTTGAAGCCTCTGGCTAAGGTAGCTCCTACATAGTCCTAGAGTCATGGCACTCGCTTTCTGACCGCAATGGAGCATTTTTGCTATTTTCGTGTTTTGCCGTGGTCGCCATCTTTGTTTTCCGCCGCCGCCGCGCTCTGCACTTCCACCGCCGCAGAGGTCACACCACTGCAGGTCCGCAATACTTGCATAACCCATTTTGATAGTTTAGGGCGCTACATGCATCGAAGTCGCCATGCACCACCATAAAGCCACTCGGTTTTGTCACCGAGAAGCTCCCGCTGGCCGTGATCATTAGGGACACTAATTACCAATCATTAGCCGTTAATCGTGTCTAATCATTATTATTGAGCCATCACCAAAGGCCCAACATCCCTTAATCACTGTTCAATCTCGCATCGTTCGACATCATTAATGCTTAATCATTGATTAATAAAATGTCGCACTTAATCCTCTCGAACCTTTCTCGGTCGTGGCCGACTTCAGGCCTGGCGGGGTTAAAGATCAAATCTCGTGAGTCATTAGTGTTTAATTAATGGTAATCATTAGAAGCATTAACTCGCCCTAACCGCCACTCCGTCACGGCTAGTGGGCCCAGCGCATCGCACGGGTTAAACCAGCAAGTGACTGGCGTCACCGATACGCGGTCCCAGCACTGCCGCACTTCTTTTGCACTTCGATCTATAGCCGCCAGCCCATTTTAGGATTCGCGCCCGTGATCTGCATGCATTCGACCATCCGCCTCTCGCCGCCCCGGCCGCCGATTCTTGCGCATCAATGGTCGAGATCGTGTGTGCAACCGACAATCCGTTGTTGTGCGCTCGGGCCGCCCATCCGGCCGATCCGCGGCAATGATTGGCCTAAGCAACCGCACCGCCCTGCAGCATACATCAGGTGGAGCCGCTGGATCTCGATCCAACTGGTTTCATTTAAGCCACGGCGCTTATTTTCGCGCTGCAGAACCGTAGGATGTTAAATCAAGGGTTGAGGGTTGTTCACGCCATTTCTTTTAATGGATTGTTCGTATTTCGTAAGCAAATTGTTTATCAATCAAAATGATATAAAAACTTTAGAAACTCATAACTAATTCATTTTAACTGCTTTTAGTTAATTCCAACTGTAATAAATTATGTTGTCACTTTAGCTCATTATAAAAATGGATTTAAGCATGTTCCAAAGAGCGTAAAATTGTATAACTAGGAATAATCTTGGTTTCGCTATTTTGAATATTCCGAAAATGGATAAAACGTTAGAAAATGCATATCTTGCTCTGTATGTCCAAAATGAATGATTCCAACTTTGATAAATTTGTTATCAACCCAATGTTAATGTAAAATGATGGTAAGTCCAAGATTGTAAGTTGTGAACTGGATTAATGATTTAGTACCTATTTTTCAAAGATTTAGAAAAATTCGAAGGCTTATAAAATGCACAAGTAATTTCTCAGAATCGCAAAATATATATGATAAATTTTAGAAAACCCTCTGTTGGTATACTTCACAGTAAAATTAGTTTTGAAACATGTTTATGTTCCCGAAAGTGCATTATGCGAATTTTGCATCTTAGAAAATCATAACTAAATCATTTTAACTCCAAATGACCTGAAATTTTATATGGGTTACCTCTATACCAGTAGGTAGCTACCATAAAATTTCAGCTTCAAAATCTTTCTAGAAAATATTTTTGCTACAGTGCTAATTATAATAAAATGTATTTTTATGCATTATCTTTTGCACCACAAATCCAAATTAGGTTTTTCCAGCTTCTATGTCTAGGTATATTCGTATTCTACCTTATGTGTAAATTTCACGCATTTGGTTGTTTTGTTTGCTTTTGTTTATTTGTGGCTCTGCCTTATTGGTTGTTCTTGGTTCTTTTGCCTTTCGCTTAGATTCGACATTTATGTGTAATCCCAGAACGATCCTCCGCAACAAATTGAGCAACAAAGAAGAAGGCAAGCAGTTTGATCATGTTAATCCCAGATTTTAAGTATTTATGTTGATTACAAATTCTATGTATGCATTGCTATATTGTGTTAATAGTTGGCCTAGTAGATGCATTTCTTAGCAAATGATTATCCTCTACTACCATGAGCCTAGGTTACTTGTCGTGATTTAGAGTTCGTGGATGGGCTCTTGTCACTTAGTAGTTATGTAATTAATTGCTTAGCCATGCTTAGCTTCTAGAAATGGGCTGTTATCGACTTGTCGATAACCTTGATCACACAAACTTATTATGTATTATGATTTCCATCTTGTGCCATGTTTGCTTATGAAAACTAAATCGAAAACAAAATGATTTAGACTTGGGCACAATGGTATGATGGTGTGATTTTCGGGTGTGACTCGAATGGTGCCTAAGTCAACAAGGACCGAACATCTTGTTACACTAAACCAAGCATTTTAGCTGCATAACCACACTAGAGGGTATGGGACCTCTCTTGACTTAGTACTTTGGCGTGTATTGGCTCCGGTCACAGGAGGTCGCAGAGGGATGGTGTTAAGGAGACACAGTGTCCAAAGACTTCACCGGGATGGGATTTGTTGTCTTTCGCTTGCAATGTAAGCGTATGGTGTTTCTACCCATACGAGCTGCCTCAGTAGTTAATACACAATATTGAAAGCGCCTCAGAGGACTTAGCCGCGTCAAGCATACCTACGGAAGTGTGCTTTTGGCTTAAAGGCTCAAGTGTGGGTACATTGGCACACCCCGCAGTGGTTAAAACTATTCAATAGCCTCGCCCTAGGTTATGGACACGCTTGGGGAGGTCTTTCAAGAGTTAGACTACAACCTTTTAAATTAAAACTTGATGGGTGGTACGAATCGGGGATTCGTATATGTTGTGGTGACTATTGGGATAGCTTACCCTGTGGTTACGTATGTATCTTTATTATCAGTATTTTGATAACAAAACAGATTTGTAAACTTGCTTTTGAAATATATTACATTATTGCAAATAAAGTTGGCTTCATGCAAATGAGACATACAACCTCCACCTAAATAAGCTTGCATGTAGTTTATGAATAGGTCTGCTATTCCACACGTCAGCCTTTCTATGGTACAAAGACAATCTTTGTACTCAAAAAGCTATGCTTAATTGTTTTGTTGCAGAGGAAGAAGGTGAGCCCAAGGGCCTCACTTTTGTGAGCGTGTTGTGGTAGCTTATGGGCGACTAGCTTATGTCTTGGCCGGTTGCCTTGGGTGTGTGGCTAACCTACGACTTTTGTTCTAGCCATCTTATGGCACATTTTGCTTCACTGTCATTCTTGTATATTGTTCTATTTGGCCGGTCGGCTCTCTTTTGTAATAACTTTACTTTATGTCGTTGTTGAACTTAGTGATATATGTTGTATGGAAATGATGTGTAATTTTGTGATGATGTGCATATGTTGCAATTGGGAAACATATGTCCATCGAGGCTTAGAATGTTTAATTAGTAATGCTAGAACCATTTGGAGGTTAAGTGTTACTTAGTTAAATATTCCGGTCCTCACAAGACATCCAACAAAACTCATAGTTCAAACAAGAATCAAGAGAGCGCTTCAAGACTCAAGGAAATAATCTTTTCTCAATTTCTCCTTTAGAAATTAAAATTTCTCACAACTTTTTGGAATACCGATTCATCGCACAAGACACTAACTCACATTCTTAACTTGGCGTATCTCAACGCCAAACCCAAATCAAAACACCTTGTCAACACCTTTGAAAAGGGACTCGATGATCTCACAAAACATTCTCTAACCGATTTCTTTATCGATGTATTACTTTGATAGATAACTTTCGATGCATCCCAAAATGGATTCGTGACGTAATCACGCTACCTCAATCTTCAAGAATGGGCAACTCGGAATTCACATCACATATTCTCATGTATTTTATAAAAATATTTCTATCAATGACCATCCCACTCGCTCAAATCCACCTTATACTACTTTTCACATTATCCATGGGTGCTCAAAGTTCTAGCATAACAATGCAAAGCCCAAATTTAACCTCCAAGATTCTTGCAAACGAAATTCTCATATAAAGTATAGGGAAACTTCGATTAAATTCCTAAAAATCCACAATTCCAACATACTTACTCATTAAAATCATCATGAAAATATTTTCTTGACCGCTAACCATTACAAGGATTATAACTCCGTAAGGTTACTCATTTAGAGCCAAATCACTCTTGACATTACTCAACATTTTCCATTATCCCATTAATTGACACGACGATCTGATTACTTTATTATCCCACTCTCATTAAACCACATCATCAAGTTTAACTCTCATAGCCTTGCCATACTACCAAATTGCGATACTCTATAAAATTGATTAATATTTCTATACTTTCAGATTTCTAATGTTCCATCCAAGTGAACTGTAAGATCTTGGATCACACTCACTATAGGTTCTACTAGTCGTAACACTGCAATCGCTTAACCTCATAAGACAAACTTCCATTGAGTTAGACTTCTCTCAAAGAACTATATTACGAAATTATTTCATCCTCAGCCATCGAATAACCTTACAACCCACATAGCCACCACTACAATTATTCAACACCTCAAAAAGACCGTGAAACGAATAGGTTGATTCTTCAAAAGAAAGAGCGAATGGAATCAATTTTTCAACAACTTGGAAAACATGAACCACTCGCAAACAACACAAGACCAAGGAAACTGTCACTTAGGCCAAGAACTCGAAAAACATAAGGAACATCAATAATCAAGGGCTCAAGCCCTACCGATAGCGAATACCAAAACCACAAAAGAGAAGAACGAATACCTTTGAACATTGATAAACCCTTATGGAACAATCGCATAAGGTTTAAGTACTTCTCAAATAAACTGCAAGATGCAAACGACTTAAATCTCAAACACTTAACTTCTCTCCTTCCTTTAACAAGGATAGTTATATTACTGTGATTACTACATCACCTTGCCACTTAAACAAGATAAGCTCTATGACCAAATCATAGGAACAACTTGAGAACCAATAAAATCTTTCAACATATCACTTTGCTCAAAGCAACTCAATCACCACATAACTCAAGAGGTCCAAATGATCCCCACTGCAACACTCGAAACACTCTTACAAAATCTCATTTACGAAAGACGATCAAATTACTTTACTTCTAAAAGAATCATCACCACACACTCAAGTCACCATCTCTTGCAAATAACCTTACTAACATCAGAATAATATACTCTGAACACAAATATTTATCATCAACTATTCCATTAAAAAGGCCCCAGAGTTTCACCAAAAGTTCCCATACTATCCTTTCACCCCATCTTCAAAACGAGTGTATACCAAAACCATACAACATCAATACATCAACCTATTAAACTTAGAAGGGGTCTACTATACAATTGAAAAGCTCCTACCATAACCCTTTCATCAAGGTCACATTATCAACCGTTTAATTCACAATTAGATGGGCATAAGCCCATATCAGTTCAACTCTTAGCGATGTTCATCATCAAACTTCAACACACAACAGTTATACCACCACCATTGTTGTTATCAACTGGCTTCATTATGAAATCTAGTTGCTACCTACTTTTATTCCCAAATCACATGGACATTAACAAACACGTATCCAACTGTTCCTCCTCGTATTTGGATTTCAGCAAGAAAATACACTAAAACTTAAAAAAATCGAAATCTTCTATCGATCAAAAGTCTTAACAATGATACAACCAAATTCATCGCGTCATTCTATACAGAAGAACTACATAGAACTCCCCTCATAACTTCTAGATTTACCAATATTCAATCCAAATAACCTTTATACACATTCCAAGAACTAATCATACTAAGGAATACATAAACCGTATTCCTCTAATTTTTTTTTCTTTCCACACAATTAAATTAATCCATGGGAACCAAAGAACCCAATAAGTTTAGCAACCTAAACAGCTTTAATGACCGAACTAGTTCATCAAGGTTCCATACTTCTTGATATCTCTTAATCACTACTCATATATACCGCTCATCAAGAACTAGAAAAGACAACATCAACTTAATCAATTTCACTTCCAAGGTTACTAATTAATATTAATTATGCACCATACCAATGACTCATCTTGATACCCATACCATATCAAGTTATTTGATTACAATCTCTGATTTAACCATAACGAGGCATCACAAAAGATTTTAACAATTTCAACAGTAAAAGAAATGCCTTAAACTTCAACACTGAATAATCCAAAAGGAACACATAGAGCCAAAGCTTTCTCATGCTAACAAACTTGCAACTTCAAACTCTCAATACCCAACTATCAAACGAATAAATGAGTCATTCTTTGCTAAAGAGAAAGAAGGAACAACCAAGGAATTATCATAATTGCCAATTGAGAAAGATCACAGTAGCAAAAGCGACTCGACAATGGAAAACAATAATTGTTTCAGAGAACTATAAGAGACCATTGACACTCAACAACCACCATAAACCAAGAACCCCAGAGAAATTCATCATCCATCACGCATCAAGAATTTGCCAAGATTGAGGTCAAGAAAGAAATCAACTTTCTAAAATAGCTCACGCCAACTCTTTGCAACTAAGGTATTCAGTGGTAACTACTTTATGCTCTCACCACTTAACGGTGGTATAGCCTCGACAAAGTCAAGGCCACAACCACGGTCTCCACTTCTTAACAACCAATATCGACACGCATAAACAATATAATCCAATATGATTATTCATGATCATCTCATGGCAATCATAGAATAGATTCATAGATATAGAATATCATAACATCTCATTTCATAGATTAACAACAAAAAGGATAGCACAGAGGCAATTCAACAATTGCTCAACAAATGAAACAAAGCAATAGATAATGCGGAAGCAATGTAATTCCCAACCCCACCTACTGTGCACAGTGTGTCAATTTAATATTTTTCTATTAACCACGGACCTAAAGCCCGCTCTGATATTAATCAGAATAACAAATTTCAAAGATTGAGCCTCGAATGCTACTAAAATTAAATTAAACTAAACTAAACTAAGACCAATTACAAATTTTCGTCAAAACCTCCTTTGTATAGTCAGCTATACCGAGGTTCCAACAATTAATCATGGCATTTATCAAAGTCTTCAAAATCAGGTTCAATCAAGCATGCACGATAATCTCATAAACATAACCAAAATTTGCTATTCTCATTATTACAGTTAATCTGAAACTCAAACCATCTATAAGTAATCTTATGATTGAGTGGTAGTGCGTGCATCCAAATATCTACCTCCCATGCATGGTCTTGCCGCTTGTACCTAAAACACATCAAAGCAAGAGTGAACCCAAAGACTCAGCAAGTACCAACAAGGCTAAGCAAGTTATCATTCATAGCATCAACAATCCAAGATAAACAATGCACCAAAGTATAACCTTCATACTCATGTGAATGCAACCAATGCAATGCACCTTTCTCAACTTTATCTCTTTTCGCATTTTACCGGTAATGCGGGGTATGCAACCGTCGCTGTGTACTTGCATGTGCCCACTTGGCACAGGACCAAGAGCCTATACGCCACATGTATAGGGACCATTGCCCATCATCTTAATGATGGGGACCTCTTACTCATAGCCCACATTCCACGAATGGGATTTCTCGCCCGGCCATTTACATGACGGGACTCAATCAGATGTGCTTAGTCACCACGTGACCAAGGCACTGTATGCTCTCAACATGCGTATGCACCATGATAACGTCCTTCATATGCAGAACTCAACATATTATCATTAACATGTAAGCATTAACAACAACATCATACATGAATAAACTTATTTATACTTCTAGCATTCCACATCATTGATATTCATAGCATTCTAGCATCCATGAATAGCACATTTAATCATAATACTAGCACACTTGAACAATCACTCATGAATATCAATTAATCATTTCTCTAGTATCCTTCATCCTTAATCTTACTTACCATACTATCAACCTTGCATGATTATTACGCATCAAAGTATTAGCATCCTTTATCAAACAATCATAATTAGTCACTCAAACAGAGTACTTGCATTCACCAAGATAAATTGGAACTCATCACCATAACATCCATGCATAGCTATTATGAGCCAAACACAAACAGTCACAGCATACAAGCATAAATATACAATAGCCCGAATACTTGCCTCAATCAGGCGAGAACGGTGGACGCGAAGAGGTGCTGCCCTGAACCGCGCTCCCACCTGAATATAAAGGTATCCCAATCTAAGGCCAACACGCTGGACCAAGAGCATAAATAATAACACAACAAAACTCGCTACTCTCAGCTGCTAACAAAACCCCAATTTCTAGCGATCGTTTTGGTGATCACTGCGGACAGTCAACTTCTAAAATTCATAACTTTCTGCTCAGAGGTCCAAATAAGGTGTTCTCAGACTTTTGGAAAGGTAATTTAATTACCTAAATAAACTTAGTTGGGAGCCCTTTGATTCTGCCAATTACTACCTCTACCGAGCCAACCTACAGAGCAACAATTATCACGTCGGGTTCTCTGGACAGATCACTAAAACCATCATAACTTTTCTACAAAAGTCCAAATCTTGCGTTCTTTATCTCTATCAAAAGGTATGGAAATTACCTACATTTCTCGTTATATTGAGGTCCTCTGATTTCGACCTTAACTAGCAGATTCAACCCATTTTCTACAGACTGTTCTAAACTGACAGATTAACAGAGCAGTGATACTAAAAAATTCGTAACTTACTGACCGTTAATCGGATTTGGGTGATCTTGGTGGCCACTGAAAGCTAAGAACAACCTCTACAACTCTCTAGAGATCCAAACTCCTAATTCTGCCTCTAACCACATGAAACTGGCCACGCAACATTCTGGACAGAATTGCAACTTTAACAGACCGACTTCAATCTTGCCAAAACTACTCGATTTCGGTTCTACGACTAAACACACAACAACAAACGAAGCTAGTTACCCTTGGCGCAGCTGAAGATCATGAACTCCGGATGGGATCCCGCTTTCTTCTCTTCTCCTTCTCTTCTCCCCTCTTCCTTCCTCTTCTCCTCCTCCTTCTCTTCCTCCTTAACCAGCCGCAATGGGGGGTCCTTCTTCTACCTTTGACAGCAGCAATGGGGGGACTTGGAGGGATGCTTGGGAGGGGTGGAAGGGGGAGGTAACCAGGGAGGGGAGGCGTGAGAGAGGGGGTGGCGCCACCAAGGGGAGAGGGGTGGAGGCGTGAGGGAGTGGGGAGGAGGGGCTGCGGTTAGGGTTTGGGGAGGTGGTGCCCCCTTGGCGGCTGCCCCTTGGGCTCCCATGGCCGGGCCCAAGCCCAAGAGTGACTAAAAACACCGATTTCCTTTTCAACTATTGAACTGCGAAATTAACCAAAAGGTCCTTTCGAAAACCATTGAATTCTCTCCCGAATATTTAATCTCCCCCGATTAAGGCTTAACACACTTTCGGGGTATTACACCAAAGCTTTCACATGATAAAAAAAACTTGCGAGAGAAACTTTCAAGATGCGAATACCAAGCTAATAAAAGAACCAGATTCTCCAAGAAGAAGGGCGAACTCCCAAGATACAAATAGAGACCAAGTGAAATCCCAACCGGTTTCACCATCCGCGTCTATACCTGCACTGGTCTAAATCAAGCTCAAGAAGAAAACAACCACGACCTCAACTCAGTAGCTATGGTATTCGAGGTAGTCACTGCTAACCTCATACTATGAACGGTGGTGTAACTGGCAAAGCCCAGTACACAACCACGACCTCAACCTCTCAACAACAACTATAATTTTATAGCTATCATACTAATCAAGTCATAAGCATTCGCAATCAATTCACAACAATGGTGATCAATGCGACATAACGGAAATGTAAATGCAATGCTTGACCCATTCCCATCCTACTCGCACTAGTGTGTCAAGTTTTTTTAAGTTCATTAACCATTACAAAATGTTAGCAAATTAAGTTACTAAGTTGTTAATTCATTCACCATGACTCCACACCGCTCGATACCAACCAGCTGTAACACCTGTACCGACATGAGCCCGAATGCTACTAAACAAAACACTAATTATTCTAATCAAGGCAATTTTAGTAAATTTTCGTAGAACCTCCTTGTAAAGTTAATTACACGGAGGTTCCAACATACGAATAATTCATAATTTAACTAACTATCATCCGAGACATCAAAAGATAATCAAAGATATGCTAAGTATCTCGCAATCCTATGAAGCATAAAGTTCCACTACTCATCATTATTACACTTAGACCATCGCAAGAAACAAGACATAATAAACCTTGAGCATCTTGCCCAAATAACTAAAAACAATTGCGATCCAAGATCATTCAACTTTATTTAGTTCAAGTGGCATGTGTGTGACTAATGCACTACTTTCCCCATGCATGTCGTTCTTGGCTCTCCTGTACCTAAAATAACAATAAAAGCAAGAGTGAGTCAACAGACTCAGCAAGTCAGAATAAAAGTTATAACATCAGATCCATATATAGAGATCAACAATAACACGTCTCACATGCAAATGCAATGCTCAAGGATCATTTCTCTTTATCTTTCTTTGTGCATTACACCGGTAATGCAAAGTATGCAACCGTCGCCGCATACCCATGCCTGTGCGCGCACGCACAGGGACCAATTGCCCAATACTCCGCAAGTATTGGGGACCTCAAGCCCACACTCCACGAGTGTGGGGATCTCGGGCCCGTCACCTTCATGACGGGGATCTCAAAGGAAAATATACCTGGTCACCACGTGACCAAGCCTCAACATGATCTCAATATGCACATGCTCATCATTTATTCATCATCAAATTACTAAAAGGCGATAACAACATACAACAATAGAGCATAGACATATTTGGTGCATCCAGCAATCTTAAAAATTCACCATGCCAACAATCTCGCTATGCTATCTCATATCAAAAGCACACAAGCATGACCAATCAATCACAACCATGAATCAGACACTTCACTTGCCTTAACCGTGAGAGAATGGAGGACGTGAAGACGGTGCTGCCTCCGGTACCAATTCCCCACCTAATACATTAAGAATATAAACTAAGGCCACAGTTAACGAAAAACATGAATTAAATAAGCGAACTCATCAAGTAGCGATTGCAACGCGATCCCAACCCCACAATCCTAAGTGCTGAACTACCCTCTCATGAACAGTCAAGTTCTAAAATTCATATCTTTCTGTACAGAGGTCCAAATTAGGTGTTCTTGGACTTCATTGCAAGGTTATCAAATTTCCCAACTAAACCTAGTTGGTGAGCTCCCTGATTCGGCCATCTAAAATCACTTTTAAGCCGATTAACAAGACATCGATTTCACGTCGACTTTCTGGACAGAGCACTAAAACTATCATAACGTTCAGCTGCTTTATCCAAATTTCACGTTCTTGTGCTTCCTGAAAGCTACAACAATTATCTACAACTTTCGTTGTACTGAGATCCTCTAATTCTCTCTTTAACTGATTGAAAAGGTCAGATTACTAAAAACCTGTCCGAAACTGGGGTTGCAGCAACAGCCGCACCATTAAATTCATAACTTTTGCTAAAAGGTCCAAAAATTATGTTCTAGCACTTCATTGAAAGCTATTGACGTCCTCTACAACTTCCTAGGAGACACCCGAGACTGAATCCATACTTAACTATATCAAAACGTCCCTCTAACGCGATCTGCCCTGAGGCGGCTGCATTACCGACATAGAACAATTAAGCGCTAAAGCATCTAAACGAGGGAAAACGAGGTTACCCTTGATGAACCAATTGCGGGCACGATGAGAACCCACGTCTGAACTCTCCCCATGAAGATGGTCTTCTACCCCAACCTTCTTCTTCCTCTTGATCTCCGATAGCAGAGGGAAGGGAACGCCGGCTTTGGGCAGCAAGCAAGGAAGTGGTGCCGGTTTTGGGTAGCAGCAGGAGGAACACCATGAGAAGGGCGCAGCAAGGTTCTCGCCGAGGGGAGGAGGCGCAGGAGGAGAGAAGTGGCGGCCAAGGGAGGTGGAGGCGCCCTAGGTTTGCCCCCATATGGCCGGCCACCACCCCACCAATGGGCTGAATGCAAGTGGGCTTGAAGCCTTGGCCTGTTGTCCAACCTTACAAAAACCCCTCAAATCTCTGCTAATTCTATTTTCTAATTGGTCATTTTCCTCTTTAATTATTCTCACCAAACTAGATTTGGGGTATTACATCCCTAAACCAAGCCTCTCTCGCCTACATAAGTAAGTACTGAAATAAATACAACATATAACATAGCGTTTCCATTAACGCCTACAACGACTTCCGACAGTCCACAATTAACTAATTAGCTCTAATCTGAAAAGCAGACTACTCAGGCACAACCCGAACTGGACAGCAGAGCGGTAAAATCATATCTATTGGTCTGGAACTCGGAATGAGGTGAGACCAATTTCTATGGATTCTTAACTGACATATCTACAATACTCTAGTTGACAAGGTAAGTCAATTCGGCCAATTTAATTTACTAACAGATAAATGAAACAGCGGAACAGAATCTGTCCAGATCTGTCTAACAAGCCTGGACAGCAGCACGGTATCGGACATAACTTTTATTGGCTAAACCAAAATTGATGTTCTTTAACAATCTGAAAAGCTAAGAACAAAACCCACTAAAGTCTAGTTGGGCAAAAGTTCAGATTTTGCCTCTAACAAAATTTGGCCCACGGCTCAAATCTGTTGACTGAATTAATAGACAGAAATATCGCTAAAATAAAATATCCATAACTTTTGTTGTACAACTCCAAATTGGATGTTTTTAACAATCTAGAAATATTATCAAATTCCCACAAAAACCTAGTTGAGTGAAAACCCTGAATTTTCCATTAACATACTCATAATTTAAAAGACAACTTGACAGTTTATTCTCGTCAGGATTCTGGACAGCAGAGACGAAAACTAACATAACTTTTTACCCGTACGTCGGAATTCAGTGTTCTTGGCGGCCACCGAAAGCTAAGAACATTATCTAAATAACTCTAGGAGATCAAAATCCCTAATTCTGCCTCTAAGCACACGAAACAAGCCACGCAAGAAACTGGACAGAATTGAAATTACAGCAGACAGCACATGATCCGATCAAACCTAATCAAAATCGCCTCTACGATTAACCAACAACGACAACCGAGAACCGTTACCCTTGGAGCACCAGGAAGACGATGAAGATCCTTGTAGAGGATGACCCTCAATCCCCCCCCCTTCTTGATCAACAAGTCCGCGAAGCCCACCCTTCCTTCGCGAGGCCTGCAGCGGGAGATCGGCATCAAGGAATGGAGGCGCTCATCCATGGATGGGCAGCTCCAAGGAGGAGATGGAAGGGCTCAAGGAGAGGGAGGGGAAGGGTGGCGGCTGCAAGAGGGAGGGGAGGGAAGAATTCGGCCAAGGGGTGGGGTAAGGGCAGCTAGGGTTTAGAAGGAGGGGCGCTTGGGCCTTGGGCCCTAGGGCACCTTCCCCTTAATGGCCCACTCTGGCCGGCCAAAGGGATGGATGGGCTTGGGCAGAGGTCCACACTCCAAAGATCCCCAAAACTTTGAATTTAATAAAATTTCCAACTCCGAATAAAATTCTCTCTAATCTTTATCACCTTTGCTATCGAATATTGAGTAAATTCCTCTACTAATAGTATTCTCGCTAAATGTAATTTGGGGTATTACACTTTTCCGAGAATCAAGGTAGTTTATGTAATGCTTGTTTTTCCTTTTTTCACTTTTGTAGTTTATTTCTATCTATTGTAACGTAGTAGAAAACATGTTGCCTACATGTTTTTATTAATTTTGTTTATCAAATTTATTTTTCTTAGTGTTGTTTGTTTCGTCTATCTTTTGTTAGTCTAGTCTTATTTTTCTTATATCTATGTAGGATCCGTTGAACTGAGCTCAAGGGGTGTTTGCTACGCTAATTATTTACAAAAAAAGTGCTAGCCTAGATCATATGTTGTCTCCTCAGGACTTAAGTATTGGCGAGGCTCATTCAAGAGCTGCCAAGGTGAGGCGAGGACTTAAGTGTTGTTCTCATCTGGTTTTACTTTATTTTGAATTTTATTGTTTTGTTTTTATATTTTGGCCATGACTTAAATTTGAGATGCACAAGTGCAGATGAAAACTAATTGCATTATTTTTGTTTTGTCCTACTGTTATTCTTAATGTTTTTTTTATTTGTGTTAACAGCATGTAATATCCCGTATATCGGTAAGAGAGAAACTTGTTTGGAAGAGAAAAATTAAATTAAATTTAAGGATTCTGTTAGAATTGGGAATTTGGGCCTCCACCCAAAGCTAAGGGCTGTCTTTGGCCGCCATGAAGTGGGCCATTAAGGGAGGCGCCTAAGGCCCATGGCCCAAGCTGCCCTTTTTCCTCCTAAAACCCTAGACAACCACCCTGTTACTGTAGCACGGTCTGTAGCGCCGCCCCAGGTACTGTAGCGCCGCCAGGTACTGTAGCACGCCCCATACACCCCTTCATCCTGCTGCCATTGGCCAAAAGGAAGAGGGAGAAAGGGATTTCGGCAAGAGAAGAAAGGAGAAAGGAAGAGAAGAGAAGGGATCTTCTTCGGTGTTTGATCAGCGTCTTCCTAGGGTTCTACAAGGGTAACGAATACCGATCCTCATCGTTTGATTAGTGGTAGATGCGATTTGGTTCATATTTGATTAGATCGAACTGCTGCGTTCAGAAAATCAATTCTGTCCAGAATGTTGCGGGTCTGTTTCGTGGTTTTAGGGGCCGAATCTGAGATGATCATCTCCTGGAGTTATGTAGGTCTTGTTCTTATCTTTCGTTGGCCGCCAAGATCACCTCATTCCGACTTTCGAGTCAAAGTTATGATAGATTTATTATCTGCTGTCCAGAATCCTGACGATAAATAGCAGTCTCTGTATAGGTTGATTTATGGCCTAGTTAGAGGGTGATTCAGAGGTCTTGCCCATAACAAATTTTGAAGGTGATATCACTAGCTTTCAGGATTGATAAAGAACACCTCATTTGGATTTATAGATCAAAAGTTATGCACTTTTTTTGTGACTGTCCAGATTGTATGTCAGTCTGTCCAGTTTGTATGTCAGTTTCTATCTTTAATTTTGACCTGTGTGCCACTTTTTGTTAAAGACAATATATGAATGTCGTACAACTAAGTTATTGTAGATAATTCGATAACCTTTTCAGATTGATAAAGAATGTTCAATTTGGAGTTGTACAACAAAAGTTATGGATATTTTATTTTAGCCGATATTTCTGTCAATTAATTCAGTCAACAGATTTGAGCCGTGGGCCAAATTTTATTAGATGCAAAATCTGAACTTTTGCCCAACTAGAGTATTGTAGATATGTTAGTTAAGAATCCACGGAAATTGGTCTCACCTCATTCCGAGTTCCAGACCAATAGATATGTCAATTACCGTGCTGCTGTCCAGAATTAAGTTATGTCAGAAATTGTTGATTTCATTTTAAGTTTTGTATTAATGACTAGAGTCATCAGGGAAGCAGTGTTTAACGTCGATTAGTAGTGTTGGCTATATTATGTCCTTATTGAAATTATTTTACTTGTTTAGGAGGTGCAGCCTCGGGTTTAGAGTATCACCTTTGCCGACTAACGCGTCAGATCGCGAAGGCAAGTACATTGCCACCCTTAATGATTGTGATTGATGAATGTTTATATGGTCATGCTGTGATTTGGTATGATACGAGAGAAGATGGATTGTCTATGTTCTTTCATATGTGTTGAATCCATGTTTTGCTATCATGTCTTTCAATATTCAGATTTCATTCTATGCATTCATTATGCATGTTTCCTCCACGAAAGTGGATTGCAAGTCCCACCATTCCGCAGTGGGCAGTGTTGGACATTGTCATGTCCGCCCACGGAGTGGATTTGAAAGACCCATTAATTCCGAATGGACATGTAAGACCCATTAACTCCAAGATGGGCAATGTTGGACACCGTATGAAACGTTCTTCATACGGGAAGTGGATCCCGCATTTTTGTTAAGATGCGGGCTTGAGTGAACACCGACGGGTGTTTCACCGGCTATACCGTATATGCATGTGTGCATCCATTCCTTTGATTTTGAGCATTCATATCATGTCTTCATATGTAGTCGGGCCAGATGTGATCGAACTCGATGATGAGATTGTCTTATTCATATTCAATGATTATCATATTGATATATGTACTTGCCGAGTCATGGACTCACTCTTGCGTTGTTTGTTTATTTTAGGTAACCCCGATGTTGGCTCACTTGGGAGGAAGTAGACACGCACTACTGCTCACATCACCCTATTCATGTTCAAGATTAAATTTAGTTCTATCTTACATTCGTTAATGATGAACTGTAATAATTAAATTATAATTGGTGAAGGAAGGATACCTTCTCCACATTGAGGTTGATTTATTATCGCATATGAACTTTCATTATCAATGAACTGAAATAAATAGTTTAGATGGTGAAGGAAGGATACCTTCATCATGTCCCGTTGTTTTGATACTATCATTAGTTGTTTTTATTCAAATTCTCCGCAATATGGATGTATGTTAGATGTTTTAGGTGACATCTTGGCTTCGAATAGCCGTGGTGTTACATTGGTATCGAGCGGGCTTTAGGTCCGTGGTAATTAAGTTATTAAATTGACACAGCAGTGCATGTGAGGTGGGGTTTGGGTAATCCATCGTATTCGTATTTCTAGTGGTGTGTTTCATCATATTGAACTGTTCTTGAATTTCTTCGTACTATCGTTCTTGTTGTTAATATGAACTAATACTATGATTGTCATGAGATGGTCCTGTATATTCATAATTGAGTATTTTGGTGAAGCGTGTTGTTAACGGATGATAAGAAGTGGAGATCGTGGTTGTTACTCCGATTCACCAGTTACACCACTGTCGCAGACGTGGTTAGAGGAGTAGTGACCCTGAGTACCGTAGTTTCAAGTGTTAGCGTGAGTTGCTTTAGAAAGTTGTTCTCTTCCTTGAATTCGATTTTGGCGTTCTTGTCTGTGGTGGTTGATGAATTTCTCCGGTTTGTGGTTCATGATAGTTTATGGTTTTCAATAGATCCTCTTGGTTCTCTCAAACAATTATTGTTTTTCGATTCGTTGAGTTGCTTTTACTACTTGTGATCGTTGTCAATTGGCAAGATTGATGTTTTCATGGTTGCTCCTTCTTTCTCATTGAAAAAATGACTCATTTACTCGCTTGATAGCTTGGTTAGTGAGAGTTTCCACTGAAGTTCGCTTGCATGGAAAAGCTTTTGCTTTATGTGTTTCTTTTGGATTACTTCAAACGTTGAAATTTGAAGTCTCTCTTTGTCAAGTAAGACGTTAGAATCCTTTTGTGATGACTTGCCATGCTTAAAATGAGAAGTTATAACTAAACGAATAAATTGCTATGATGTGGGTTACCAAGTTGGGTTTTAGCATGGTGCAAATCAATTATTCTTAACTACCATCCATGAAATTGAAATTTATTAATTTGAAATGTCCTTGTATTTGATACCGTGTATGTTAAATAAAAATTGTCCATATCCATTCGAACCTATAGATCTTACATAAGAGCTAGATTTATCTATTTCTGGTATGCAAAAATTGTTGAAACTTGTATAAAGTACCGGATGGGTGCTGTGTATCGATTCATGAAACCTTGTTTATAGGAAATTATGTTAGTGAATCTTTAATCATGTTTTGAAATGATTTAATAAAGGTGAAATGTGAATCTATGTTTATATTTGGTTATGTGATTGCAAATGGAATTAGTACCGTATGTATACACATGGTTAGTACAATCATCAATTGTTAATGAGCGTGAAGAAGGTGTTGAGCAACACCAATGATTGAGTAGATGAATTTCGTAAGTAGTCTTTGATAGCGTATGCAGATATTGTTATTGCTTAGCATAATCTGGTTATAATAAATTTGTTTCAACCTTGTGGTTTGTATTCCCTTTGGGAAGTTTTAGGATGGAGTAATAAAGTTTGATGATTCTTGGTACTAGTGTATGTTGTCGATGTTATTAAATCATCAAAATGTGAGAATGAGGTTAATTTCGTGGTAATTTGATCACCCATGGTGATATTCTCTAAATGATCAAATTTCAAGATTTGTATTCATGATCTTTGGGGTTCAGGCTTTATGTGGTAAATGAAGTTTATCGAGTAACGATATGTTACAAAGTTGCAAGTGGTTCTTCAAATGATGCAAGTGCTTTGATTTTGAATACTTATTTGTTCTTATCTGTTAAGGTTCGATATTCTATTCTTGTGAGGCTTATGTTCAACTATGGACTCCACTTATGTTCTGTGAGTTCATTGCTTAATTGGTTTCTTCTCTTGGTCCCATGTTCAAGTGAGTGGTGGATGAGTTTTCTAGTTGGTGAAAATCGTTTCCATTTGTCTCTTCTTTTGAGAAAGAATCAATTCATTCTTTTCACGTGGGTCTTTTGAAGTGTTTTCTAATTGTTGTTGTGAAATTGATGTTAATACCCATAGTAATTTGATCGCCTTTGGTGATATCGCTCGATGAGAATAATTCAAGTTTAGCTTTCGTGATATTTTCTTTGAGCCCATGAATCATCCGATAGCTGAAATTATTTTAAATAAATTAAGGTATTGGATTGTCCTGTTGTTTCTAAGAGATTTGTGTGATTTAATTTTAAAGGCTCTTTGTCCGAGTTGGCAACGTGAGGTTGCAATCAAAGAAGTTATGTTGGTTGCTTTAAGAGGAGAATAATCTACATGCTTTTCGCGAAATCCTGTAATTGAAAATGTTTCGAGTTTGGTGGCTGAGATTATTTGGATCTCATGTTTCTTGTGTAGTTGAACTGTTCTGAACAAATATGACGTATTGAAGAATTTCATTGGTTCTAATTAGTCCTTGTGGTTTGGACTAAAGATCTTATCTTGTACGTTGTGGCAAAGCGATGTTAGTCAAAAATTAATTTCAGTGTTAAAGGAAAGAGTGCAGAGGAATATTTGAGAATTTGAGTCAAGTTTTGTAACTTGTGGTTATTTGAATTGTTCATAAACTTTTGCTCTTACACTCAAGAGTTGTCGAGTTTCAATCGCAATGTCATTTCTCTTATTGGTGGTTATTTGCTATTCCCTTTTCGAGGATGCGTGCACTATTGTGAACTCAATTTTTGTTTTCCCGCATCTTCTTTACAGATTATTTCTTTTGGTCTCGTGCTCACCGTGAGCAGCAGCATTTTTTTCTTGTGTGGTGAAATTTGTTCTTGTTCGCCTCTTTCTTTTGAGAAAGGATCAACCGCTTTGTGCCAGAAAGTTTTACAAATCGTAAGTTGTTAATTGGTTTGGTGGTGGTTAAGTGATTGTAGGGGTGAGATTTTGCTACCCAGTTATTGGAGGAGTAATAGAAGATGAGTTGGTTTTGACCGAGCCTCTTGGAGGAAGTTGATTCAGATGGGATGTATGGTTTCAAGTAAAAGCGTATATTGTTCGACTAAGTAGGACCTATGGTATAGTGTAGTTCCAGTAACTTTGGTTCATGTTGAAATGTTGGGGATTATCAAATGTATGAAAACCTTAATCAATGTTATAGAGTAAAACAATTGGAAAGTATTGCGATGTTGTGTGAGTGATTCTGATGATGTCAATGAGTGAGTATGTCGATTTGTGGGGATGTTAGAGATTTAATCCGATGATTTCACTATTTGTTATAAGAGGAATTCGTTGTAGAGGTCTCGGAGGTTAAATTTGGGCTTTTCATTTTCATGCTAGACTTTTGGTCGCCCAAAGATTTGCGTGTAGAGGATAGAAAACTGAGTATTCGAGTAGCGGAATGATTGTCGATAGAACTCTTTTGATGTAGTTCATGAGCTGTGTACTGAGGATTCTAACGTGTTATTCTTGAAAGTTGGAGGTGATAATATTGCATGGGTTTTGAGGTGCTTTGGTGCCTTCTATCAAATTAATGTCATCGCTTGAAGGAGTTCTCTAGAGTGTTCAAGTGGAATCAATAGAGTCTCTCTACAAAGGTGTGGATGATGTATTTCGGTTTAAGCCTAATTTGAGGATGTTAAACTAAGAGGTTTGAGCCCGTGTGGTATGCGATGAATTCAATTCCAAGGTCCGAGAGAGATTTTATTCCAAAAAGTGAAACTAAGAAAAAATGTCTTTTGAGTAGTGAAGCGTTTTCTTTATTCTCACATGAGCTTTGTGTTGTTGGTGATGTCCTTGGCAATTTGAGTTGGCATCTGTACTAGTATGTATGTTTCTTTCCAATTCAGCAAAAAAATATATAAATAAATAAATAATAAAGGAAGTTTTTATTCTAGCATTTAAAATGATTCCTCCTTTGGTTTTCGTGGTGTTCATTCGTAAACCGCCTATTTAGAAAGTGGAATTGTTTTCGTGATGAATCACAAATTTGGGATTTTACACTTTTGGTGAAGAGTTAGTATTATGTGGTTGCGATGAGGACTCTATTTCAGCTGGCTTTTTTGAGAATTGGTGGTTTAGGAACCAGCTCATTGTACACTCTTGTTTAACTGAGTTGTCCTTTCTTAGATGAAGAGTTCGATTTTGAGCCCGTTGTGTGTTTTCGTACCAAATGGGAGTTTGTCTCGAGTTCATTCGCTCGTTTCCAACAATGGCGAATTAGGAAGTTGGCGCGACGCTTTGACCGTCTAAGGTCCATATGCGAAGAACGCAACATCCGCCGTGTGTTCGTCGTTGAGTGAGTAGTGAGCCATTCAAAGTTTGAGTTTTCATTAAAAACGTTGACCATCGAGTAAGGTCTTACATTCGATCCTCTTCGATGAGTATACTTGGAAAGTTCGGGTTGAGTGTTAGACAGATGTCGTTTTACATCTTTGTGTTGTGGTCTCCTCAATTCGGGAGAGGCCATTTGGGAGTTGGAGTTTCGTATGCGTGAGCGTTATCCGGTTTGATCACTTGTGCGTGGTTACCGTTAATAGTTCTCGATTGTGGTTGTCCTTCAAGCAAGATCTGTGTGAGGATTCGGTCGAACTGCTTTAAGGGGTAGAATGTAATATCCCGTATATCGGTAAGAGAGAAACTTGTTTGGAAGAGAAAATTAAATTAAATTTAAGGATTCTGTTAGAATTGGGAATTTGGGCCTCCGGCCCAAGCTAAGGGCTGTCTTTGGCCGGCCATGAAGTGGGCCATTAGGGGAGGCGCCTAAGGCCCATGGCCCAAGCTGCCCCTTTTCCTCCTAAAACCCTAGACAACCACCCCATTCTTAGCAGAGCACGTACTGTAGCGCCGCCCCAGGCATGTGTAGCGCCAGGTATCTGAGCACGCCCCATACACCCCTTCATCCTGCTGCCATTGGCCAAAAGGAAGAGGAGAAAGGGATTTCGCAAGAGAAGAAAGGAGAAAGGAAGAGAAGAGAAGGGATCTTCTTCGGGTGTTTGATCAGCGTATTCCTAGGGTTCTACAAGGGTAACGAATACCGATCCTCGTCGTTTGATTAGTGGTAGATGCGATTTGGTTCATATTTGATTAGACCGAACTGCTGCGTTCAGAAAATCAATTCTGTCCAGAATGTTGCGGGTCTGTTTCGTGGTTTTAGAGGCCGAATCTGAGATGATCATCTCCTGGAGTTATGTAGGTCTTGTTCTTAGCTTTCGTTGGCCGCCAAGATCACCTCATTCCGACTTTCGAGTCAAAAGTTATGATAGATTTATTATCTGCTGTCCAGAATCCTGACGAGAAATAGCAGTCTCTGTATAGGTTGACTTATGGCCTAGTTAGATGGTGATTCAGAGGTCTTGCCCATAACAAATTTTGAAGGTGATATCACTAGCTTTCAGGATTGATAAAGAACACCTCATTTGGATTTATAGATCAAAAGTTATGCACTTTTCTTTGTGACTGTCCAGATTGTATGTCAGTCTGTCCAGTTTGTATGTCGTTTCTATCTTTAATTTTGACCCGTGTGCCACTTTTTGTTAAAGACAATATATGAATGTTGTGCCAACTAAGTTATTGTAGATAATTCGATAACCTTTTCAGATTGATAAAGAATGTTCAATTTGGAGTTGTACAACAAAAGTTATGGATATTTTATTTTAGCCGATATTTCTGTCAATTAATTCAGTCAACAGATTTGAGCCGTGGGCCAAATTTTATTAGATGCAAAATCTGAACTTTTGCCCAACTAGAGTATTGTAGATATGTCAGTTAAGAATCCATGGAAATTGGTCTCACCTCATTCCGAGTTCCAAACCAATAGATATGTCAATTACCGTGCTGCTGTCCAGAATTAAGTTATGTCAGAAATTGTTGATTTCATTTTAAGTTTTGTATTAATGACTAGAGTCATCGTGAAGCAGTGTTTAACGTCGATTAGTAGTGTTGGGTATATTATGTCCTTATTGAAATTATTTTACTTGTTTAGGAGGTGAAGCCTCGGGTTTAGGAGTATCACCTTTGCCGACTAACGCTGTCAGATCGCTGAAGGCAAGTACATTGCCACCCTTAATGATTGTGATTGATGAATGTTTATATGGTCATGCTGTGATTTGGTATGATACGAGAGAAGATGGATTGTCTATGTTCTTTCATATGTGTTGAATCCATGTTTTGTTATCATGTCTTTCAATATTCAGTATTTCATTCTATGCATTCAAGATGCATGTTTCCTCCACGAAAGTGGATTGCAAGTCCCACCATTCCAGTGTAGGCGTGTTGACATTGTCATGTCCCGTCCACGGAGTGGATTTGAAAGACCCATTAATTCCTGAATGGGCATGTAAGACCCATTAACTCCAAGATGGGCAATGTTGGACACCGTATGAAACGTTCTTCATACGGAAGTGGATCCCGCATTTTTGTTAAGATGCGGGCTTGAGTGAACACCGACGGGTGTTTCACTCGCTATACCATATATGCATGTGTGCAGTCCATTCCTTTGATTTTGAGCATTCATATCATGTCTTCATATGTAGTCGGTTGTGATGTGATCGAACTCGATGATGAGATTGTGTTATTCATATTCAATGATTATCATATTGATATATGTACTTGCCGAGTCATGGACTCACTCTTGCGTTGTTTGTTTATTTTAGGTAACCCCGATGTTGGCTCACTTGGGAGGAGTAGACACGCACTACTGCTCACATCACCCTATTCATGTTCAAGATTAAATTTAGTTCTATCTTACATTCGTTAATGATGAACTGTAATAATTAAATTATAATTGGTGAAGGAAGGATACCTTCTCCACATTGAGGTTGATTTATTATGCATATGAACTTTCATTATCAATGAACTGAAATAAATAGTTTAGATGGTGAAGGAAGGATACCTTCATCATGTCCTGGTTGTTTTGATACTATCATTAGTTGTTTTTATTCAAATTCTCCATAATATGGATGTATGTTAGATGTTTTAGGTGACATCTTGGCTTCCGAATAGCGGTGTTACACAAAGCATCTAAAAGCCGTAAAAGCTGCCATACGTTTGAATCATTATGACAATGTTTTTTTTTGTAATTTAGTTTCTGTAATTTTCTCCTCTATTTATGTCAATGTACTAGTATGTATTTGATTATGATCGTAGAGGAAGATATAGTGTTTCACCAATCCCTTTTTATGTTATTGTTTTAGTATTTATAATGTTGTTGTTTTTAATTTTTTTTCTTTATTAGGATGATCAAGATCTGTCTGCTTTCAAGTCTTCTGATGGCCAGGCTAAATCAAATGATTATGGTATTTTAGTTGAGGATTCATCAATTATTTCTTGTATCTTTTTGTTTTTATTCTTGAGCGCATACTTTTTGTATCAGTTGATCAAGCATGCACTTCCAATGTGCCAAGCAAGAACCCTCCTATTGTTTCTTCTCCTCAAATTGGTAAGATCCATTTAGCAATTGATGCCTTTGTTTTTATTCAATTGTTTCTAGGAAATTAGACTATGTAAAGCTTGACAACTATGTTAGAAGCAGCTTTCAAAGCATTAATATTATTTGTGACTGTTGCTTTTTTTTTAGGCCGAAGCAAGTTTTTGCCAAATCTATCAAAAAATAGGCCTGACTCAAACCAAAATCTGAATTTATGGGATCAAAGTAGACCTTCCTTCCGTATGCTTGATTGTTTTGACGATTGTGGAAATTTCATTGAAGATCCAATGTGTCGTCGTCTGGTTGGTCAGCCATGTGATGGGAAGACATGCTATGATGGAATTAAGAGTGATTGTGTTGTTGATGCCATGATTTCTGATTTCGATTCACAACATGTTAATGTCAGTGTTACCCTCTTGTTAATACATGTACTTTTGGTAGTATTTACTTTGTTAATATGTGGTAGTTTTGCTAATATCTTTTGATTTTTTTTCTATTTCTGAATAGGTCAATACAACTTTGAATTCTAAGTCTAGCATAAATTCTTCTCACTAAATTCCATGTACATCTAACCAGGTAAAAGTTTGTGTTCATTATCTCATTGTCATTTGTTAATCGTCATCTGCGATTGTTTGATAGATATTTTAAATTAATTCCAGACTCCATCCACATGATGACTATGGATTTTAGTGATGATGAGTTTGACATGAATGCACTCCAAAGACCAAGACAAGATGACGGCCGGACCATTGATCCTGTACCTCTTGCCATTGTTTCTCCCTCTAGAGAAGCTATTAGCATTGTTAGTTTTTTGTTCTTGTAAGCTATTAGCATTGTAAATTTGTGTTGATTCTATATCTTAAATGTTTAAGTATATTGTAGAGCTCTCAAGAATCGCCCGATGTATTGTTTTGTGGTGAACGGAATTTGAAGCGCACCTGCAGCAAGATGTGTGAAAAATCTGATGAGTTGTACGATAAATCATCTGGTGGAAAACTTGGCATGCGTCGTGCTAGGAGAGTTGTTGTTCCCACAAAAATCAAGGGCTCACCGTATATCACTGAAAGGGTGAAGTATCTTGTATCTGCAAATGAGATGCGCTACTACAATGTTGTGGTTAAGCTTGGTAGTAGTGATCACCAATTGTAAGTTTTGTTACTTATGTTTGTCTTTTTTTCTTTATTCTTTTTTATGTTATGCTTTAGCTGATTATTTTTTATTTTCCTTCTATAGTATGGATGCTGTGAACATTGACAATGTTAAGGTCAGATTCATGTCTCTTGGTAGCTCATTGAAGCCTACTGGGCGAGTTGAGAAATTTGTTATTAATGCCCTATGTCGAAAGCTTTTCAAGGATAATCATCCCGTCAATTCAAGGAAGCATTACTTCTTTTCTACAATTGGTGCAAGCAATTTTACTATTTTTACATTTTTTGTTTCGTACAAGTGCAGTAATCTTTTGAAATTATGTTTGATGATTATTCTGTCATCTTCATGTAGGATTATCTTATGGGAAAATTTTTGATGAGAGAACAAAAATGAGATGAAATCATGCACAAAGAGAGCTTTTAGGTGTTGAATGCAAATCCTTCGCGCTCTAACATGGTAACTTTTTTTTGTCTTTATTATTTTGACCTGTTTATTATTGTTAACTCGTGTTTATTATTGTTAACTCTTGCAACTTTTCTTCCCTATTTTTCATGAATCACACTGGTTTGTGTTTGTTGTTCATTTGAGGGACAACATGTTTGTCTTTTTGGATTCGGCATTTGGACAGAATACGCACTACCAAATTGTCAGAAGTATTCTTGTAAGTTTATTCTTATACTTGTTTTTGACCGCTGTTTGTGCAAAAAAAAAATTGTGATGGCCAATTTGCTTCTTCATTAATATGTTTCAACAGATCCCCAATTTCAAGAAGGCATGGACATAATTTGCACTCTATGATAAGAATTTCAATGATTTTGATGTCATTTTCCCTCAAGTTCCCCTACAAGGAAATATGTAATGTTTTTTTCCTTTTTTAGATTGACTGATATTTGTTTCACGTAACTTGTCGAAAAAGTTCTTATTATTTTGTGAATTTTGTTTTTTATTTAGTGATGATTCAGGTGTTTTTGCCATGAAGTTTTTGGAGATATGGGATCCTCTAGTTCCTCTAAAGGACAAATTCTGCCAAAGTGATATAGCCCATATCCATGTTCAATATGTAAACAACATTTTTTTTAGTTCATTCTGTAACACCCCAGCCCATCATGAGCCTAGAATGCTACCATAATAGCATAAAACAAATTAATTCTAAGGCACTTTACAAAAAAAAAATTCGGCAGAACCTCCTTTGTATAAATAATCATACCGGAGGTTCGCACAAGAAACAATAACAATAATCAATTAACCAGTCTTCCAATTCAAAACATAATCATAAAGACATCCATATTATGCTAATCAACGCTATTACACAAATCCAACATAAGGCATAACCAAAAGAGAAGCCCTTAAGCAGTTTATTCAGTTATTTAAGCATGATTAACTTTATTGAATTATAATCTCAATGTTCGTGGCGTTGCTTCAAAACTATAACTATGCCCTCCCATGCATGTCGCGCCTTTTGAGAGGTACCTAAACAAACAACAACAACAAGGGTGAGTTCGATGACTCAGCAAGTACACTATAATCAAAGACAACATTCTTAATGGTAATTCAACAACTCAATACACTTCACAACATTTAGGATAAACCATGCACATGCTATGCAGATGCTCAACTTTCACTTTATCCTTTACTTTGTCTCTTAGCATTACACTGTGACGCGGTGTGCATCCGTCAATGCACACCCATGCTCGTGCCTTCTAGCACGTGGACCAATTGCCCACATACCACCAATGTGGGGATCTAGGCCCATGCTCCACGAGCATGGGGATCTTTGCCCGTCATCATTATGACGGGATCTCAACAATAGCATGGTCAACTCGTGACCGAGCCCACAAATGCCAACATGATGTGTATGCAATTTCAATAAGAACAATAAATGAACAAATGCATTCACATCTTCATGGCATACAAGTAGACTATTCATAATACAACTTTCTCATCCTTAGGTATCATACTTTTCCAACATCAATGCGTAGTATATAACATATGCACCACTACACACGAACTATAATTTTCACATCGCAATAAAGATTCATGGTTCACACCAAACATTATCTAATATAACACAAGACTCCACTCAATAAGTTCAATGTTATTCCTTAATGCACTTGCAATACATGTAACAAAAACATTCATAAGCATACTTCATCATAGAGATGCATTTCTGTGTAACAGGATCATATATAAGCCACTTCCATACTCAAACTAACTAAATGATGACATTCACCACAAACAATCAATTCAACACTCATTCAACATCTGTCTACTAAAATTGTACTTGCCTCAACCGTATGCGAAGGTGGATGTCGAGGATAAGGTATCGCCCGAGCCAAACCCACACTGGACATATAAATGAGACATGCTAAGGCTACCATGTAGGTCTAATAACAAACTGTAATCACAAATGAACTCATCGTCCACTCGACGCGATCCCGACTCTATTATGGTTGCGATTTCCTTTCCAGAGAACAGCCCCTTCAAAAATCATAACTTCTTGTACAGAAATCCAAATGAAGTGATCTTGGACATTCGAAAAGGTTATTGAATTCCCCTTCTAAACCTAGTTGGCGAGGTTCTCTGATTCGCCCTTTACTAGCCTTACCAAGCCATTCAACAAAGCATCATTTTTTTGCGTCGGTCTCGGACAGCAACAATAAAACTATCATAACTTTCTATACATTCATTCGAATTTCATGATCTTTACTTTTCTCGAAAGTGGAAGGATTATCTGTAATACCCTGTTTTTGATCAGGAGGAAACCTGTTCGAATTTGAATTCAAAAGTATAAAGGGGTTTTAAATGTTCTTCGGGTCTTGGGCACTGGCCTTCGGCCAGCAGGCCCAAGAGGGGAGCCGGCCATCTGGCCCCAAGGGGCAGCCGAGTGGCCCTAGGGGGCAGTCGAAGGCCCATGGGGGCAGCCGATTGGGGGCCCAAAGGGGGGCCGGCCTTATGGCAAAAAGGGGGGGCGGCTCTAACCCTAGCCCCCTCCCACACCTTGCGCCTCCTCCCTCCTGGCAGCCGCCCCTCTCCCTCCCTCACCCTGCGCATCCATGAGTTTTGGGCAGCCACCTCCCTCCCTCCTCCATTGGTGCCGCCGGCCAAATCTTGGGAGGAAGAGCCGGGTTGTCGTCTTCCTTTGGGGATCCACACACGGTTCAGCACCTCACTGATCTTCGAGAGTAAAATCGTTTTCCCTGCTATTTTGCTCATTCCGTTCTTGGTAGATGCCGTATTTTGATTTGTTGTCAGTGCTGCGTGTAGAATCAGACTTGCTGTTCTATGTTGCGCGGTCTGTTTCGGTATTTTAGAGGCCGAATTAGAGATGTTCATCTCCTGGAGTATTGTAGGTCTTGTTCTTAGCTTTCGGTGGCCGCCAAGAACACTAAAATCCGATGAACGAGTCAAAAGTTATGATAGATTTACTATCTGCTGTCCAGAATCCTGACGAGAATTAGCAGTCTCTGTATAGGTTGATTTCTGGCCTAGTTAGAGGGTGATTCGGAGGTCTTGCCCATAACAAATTTTTAAGGTGACATCACTAGCTTTCAGGATTGATAAAGAACACTTCATTTGGATTTATAGATCAAAAGTTATGCACTTTTCAATGTGACTGTCCAGATTGTATGTCAGTCTGTCCAGTTTGTTTGTCAGTTTCTATCTTTAATTTTGACCCGTGTGCCACTTTTTGTTAAATACAATTTATGAATGTCGTGCCAACTAGGTTATTGTAGATAATTTCATAAACTTTTCAGATTGTTAAAGAACGTCCAATTTGGAGTTGTACAACAAAAGTTATGGATATTTTAATTTAGCCGATATTTCTGTCTATTAATTCAGTCAACAGATTTGAGCCGTGGGCCAAATTTTATTAGAGGCAAAATCTGAACTTTTGCCCAACCAGAGTATTGTAGATATGTCAGTTAAGAATCCATGGAAATTGGTCTCACCTCATTCCGAGTTCCAGACCAATAGATATGTCAATTACCGTGCTGCTGTCCAGAATTAAGTTATGTCAGAAATTGTTGATTTCAGTTTAAGCTTTGTTTTAATGACTAGAGTCATCAGGGAAGCAGTGTTTATCGTCGATTAGTAGTGTTGGGTATATTATGTCCTTATTGAAATTATTTTACTTGTTTAGGAGGTGAAGCCTCGGGTTTATGAGTATCACCTTTGCCGACTAACGCGTCGCATCGCGGAAGGCAAGTACATTGCCACCCTTAATGATTGTGATTGATGAATGTTTATATGGTCATGCTGTGATTTGGTATGATACGAGAGAAGATGGATTGTCTATGTTCTTTCATATGTGTTGAATCCATGTTTTGTTATCATGTCTTTCAATATTCGTATTTCATTCTATGCATTCATTATGCATGTTTCATCCACGAAAGTGGATTGCAAGTCCCACCATTCCAATGTGGGCAGTGTTGGACATTGTCATGTCCGCCCACGGAGTGGATTTGAAAGACCCATTAATTCCGAATGGGCATGTAAGACCCATTAACTCCAAGATGGGCAATGTTGGACACCCGTATGAAACGTTCTTCATACGGAAGTGGATCCGCATTTTTGTTAAGATGCGGGCTTGAGTGAACACCGACGGGTGTTTCACCGGCTATACTCTGTATATGCATGTGTGCAGTCCATTCCTTTGATTTTGAGCATTCATATCATGTTTTCATTTGTATTCAGTTGTGATGTGATCGAACCTGATGATGAGTTTGTCTTATTCATATTGAATGATTATCTTATTGATAATCTGTACTTGTTGAGTCGTGGACTCACTCTTGCGTTGTTTGTTTATTTTAGGTAACCCTGATGTTGGCTCTTGGGAGGAGTAGACACACTACTTGTTCACAACATCAAATTCATGTTCAAGACTAAATTATAGTTTCATATTTCATTCGTTATCGATGAACTGTAATAATTAAATTATAATTGGAGAAGGAAGGATACCTTCTCCACCGGAAGTTGATTTATTATGCGTGTGAACCCTCTTTATTGATGTTCAGTATTAAATAACTTAGAAGGTGAAGGAAGGATACCTTCACCATGTCCTGCTTATCTTAATGTCTGTCTTTAGTTGATATACTTGTTTCAAGTTCTTCCGCATTATGGATGTATGTTAGATGTTTTAGGTGACATCTTGGCTTCAGGATAGCTGTGGTGTTACAGATTGGTATCGAGCGGGCTTTAGGTCCGTGGTTAATAGAAGAACATTAAAATGACACACCGTGTACGTGAGGTGGGGTTGGAAAAGTACATTGCTTCCGCAATATCTCATTATTATGTTTCATTTTGGTTGAGCAATCTGTTGAATTGCTTCGCACTATCATCCTTGTTGGTAATATATGATCCGCTATGATATTCAATATCTATGAACTAATACTATGATTGTCATGAGATGATCCTGTAATCATAATTGAGTATTTCGGTGAGGCGTGATGTTATCAAATGATAAGAAGTGGAAGTCGTGGTTGTTACTCCGATTCACTGTGTTACACCACTGCTCGCAGAACGTGGTTAGAGGAGTAGTTACCCAGTACCATAGTTTCGGTGTTAAGCGTGAGTTGCTTTAGAAAGTTGTTCTCTTTCTTGATTTCGAATTTGGCAATTCTTGTCTGTGGTGGTTGATGAACTTCTCCGGATTTGTGGTCCATGATAGTTATGGTTTTCCATAGATCCTCTTGGTTCTCTCAAACAAATATTGCCTTTCAACCGTTGAGTTGTTTCTACTACTTGTGATCGTTGTCAATTGGCAAGATTGATGTTTTCTTGGTTGCTCCTTCTTTCTCATTGAAAAGAATGACTCATTTACTCATTTGATAACTTGATTAGTGAAGAGTTTTCCGCTGTAAGTTCGGTTGCTTGGGAAAGCTTTGGCTTTATGTGTTTCTTTGGATTACTTGAGCGTTGAGGTTTGAAGTCTCTCTTTTCTGTAGTAAGGTGTTAGAATCCTTTTGTGATGTCTTGCCATGCTTAAATTGAGAATTTATGATTAGCGAATAAATTGTTATGATATGAGTTACCAAGTTGGGTTATTAGCATAGTGCAAATCAATTACTCTTAACTACCATCCATGGAAGTGAAACTGATTAATTTGATATGTCCTTGTATTTGATTCATGGTGTATGTTAAATAAAGATCACAATATCTATTCGAACCTATAGATCTTACATAAGAGCTAGATTTATCTATTTCTAGTATGCTAAAATTGTTGAAACTTGTATAAAGTACCGGATGGGTGCTGGTGTATCGACTCATGAAACCTTGTTTATAGGAAATTATGTTAGTGAATCTTTAATCATGTTTTGAAATGATTTGAACAAAGGTGAAATGTGAATCTATGTTTATAAATGGTTATGTGATTGCAAATAGAATTAGTACCGTATGTATACGCGTGGTTAGTACAATCATCATTTGTTAATGAGTCTTTGAAGAAAGTGTTGAGCAACACCAACAATTGAGTAGATGAATTTCGTAAGTAGTCTTTGTTAGCGTGGCTTGTGATATTGTTATTGCTTAGCATAAACTTGTTATGATATATTTGTTTCAACCTTGTGGTTTGTGTTCCCTTTGGGAAGTTTTAGGATGGAGTAATAAAGTTTGTTGATTCTTGGTACTATGTATGTTGTCGATGTTATTAAATAGTCAAAAATGTGAGGATGAGGTTAATTCTCGTAGTAATTTGATCACCCATGGTGATATTTCCTAAATGATCAAATTTCAGAATTTGTATTCATGATCTTTTGGGGGTTCAGGCTTTATGTGGTAAATGAAGTTTATCGAGTAACGATATGTTACAATGTTGCAATGGTTCTTCAGTGATGCAAGTGTTTCGATTTTGAATACTTATTTGTTCTTATCTGTTAAGGTTCGATATTTTCTTCTTGTGAGGCTTATGCGTTCAATCGTGGACTCCACTTATGTTCTGTGAGTTCATTGCTTAATTGGTTTCTTCTCTTGGTCCCTTGTTCAAGGTGCAGTGGTGGATGAGTTTTCTAGTTGGTGAAAATCGTTTCCATTTGTCTCTTCTTTCGAGAAAGAATCAACTCATTCTTTTCACGTGGGTCTTTTGAAATGTTTTCTAATTGTTGTTGTGAAATTGATGTTAATACCCATAGTAATTTGATCGCCCTTGGTGATATCGTTCGATGTGAATATTTCAAGTTTAGCTTCGTGATATTTTCTTTGAGCTCTTAAATCATCCGTAATCAAATTATTTTAAATAAATTAAGGTATTGGATTGTCTGTTGCTTCTTAAGAGATTTGTGTGGTTTAACTCTAAAGGCTCTTTGGTTTGAGCCGCAACGCGAGGTTGCAATCAAAGAAGTTATGTTGGTTCCTTTAAGAGGAGAATAATCTACTTACTTTTCACAAATCTGTAATTGGAAATGTTTGAGTTTGGTGGTTGAGATTATTTGGATCTCATGTTTCTTGTGTAGTTGAACTGCTCAATAAATATAACGTATGGAAGATTTTTATTGGTTCTTAATTAGTCCTTGTGGTTTGGACTAAAGACCTTATCTTGTTCTTTGTGGCAAAGTGATGTTAGTCAAAGAATTAATTACTGTGGTTAAAGGAGAGAGTGCATTATGAATATTTGAGAATTGAGTCAAGTTTTGTAACTTGTGGTTATTTGAATTGTTCATAAACTTTTTGCTCTTTTCACTCAAGAGTTGTCGAGTTTCAATCGCAATGTCATTCTTCTTGTTGGTGGTTATTTGCTATTCCTCTTCGAGGATGCGTGCACTCCACGGTGAACTCAATTTTCGTTTTCCCGGATCTTCGTTACTGTGATTATTTCTTTTGGTCTCGTGCTCACTGTGTGAGCAGAATTTTTCCTGTGTTGTGAAATTTGTTCTTGTTCGCCTCTTTCTTTTGAGAAAGGATCAACCGCTTTGTGTCAGAAAGTTTTACAACTCGTATGTTGTTGTTTGTTTGGTGGTGGTTAATTGATTGTAGGGTGAGATTTTGCTACCCGGCTATTAGAGGAGTAATAGAAGATGAGTTGGTTTTACCGAATCTCTTGGAGGGAAGTTGATTCAGATGGAATGTATGGTTTCGAAGTAAAATTGTATATTGTTCGACTAAGTAGGACCTATGGTATAGTGTAGTTCCAGAACCTTGGTTCATGTTGGAATGTTGGGGATTATCAAATGTATGGAAACCGTAATCAATTTTATAGAGTAACTCTATTGAAAGTATCGTGATGTTGTATGAATGATTCCTGATGATGTCATTGAGTGAGTATGTCGAAATTGGAGGAAATCTTAGAGATTTAATCCGATGATTTCATTATTTGTTATAAGAGGAATTCGTTGTAGAGGTCTCAGAGGTTAAATTTGGGCTTTCCATTTTCATGCTAAACTTTTGGTCGCCCAAAGATTTGTGTGTAGAGGAGATAGAAAACTGGAGTATTCTGAGTAGTGGAATGATTGTCGATAGAACCCTTCTGATGTAGTTCATGAGCGGGTGTACTGAGGATTCTGATGTGTTATTCCTGAAAGGTTGAGGTGATGAGATTGTATGGGTTTTTTTTTAGGTGCTTTGGTGCCTTCTATCAAATTAATGTCATCAGTTGAATGAGTTGTCTAGAGTATTCAGTGGAATCAATAGGGTCTCTCTACAACGGTGTGGAAGATGTATTTCGGTTTAAGCCTAACTTGAGGATGTTAAATGAAGATGGTTGAGACCGTGTGGTATGCGATGAATTCAAATTCCAAGGTTGGAGAGATGTTTTATTCCAAAAAGTGAAACTAAGGAAAAAAATGTCTTCTTGATTAGTGAAGCATTTTCTTTATTCTCGCATGAGCTTTGTGCTGTTGACCAATGTCTTTCATAAGTTGAGTTTGACTCAATTTTGGTATGTGTGGTTCTTGTCGGTTCAGGAAGAATAAAGGAAGTTTTTTGATTTGGGCATTTAAAATTATTCCTCCTTTAGTTTTCGTGATGTTTATTCGCAAACTGCCACTTGGAACGTGGAAAGGTTTTCTGGATGAAATTCCGATTTCTGGATTTGACTCTTTAGTACCGAGCTGGTAACGCTTAGTTGCGATGTGAATCTTTCGTTTTCAGATGGGTTTTGTTGGTAAAAGAGTTTGCTTAAAGAGAGTTTTGTCGTATGTTTCTGGTGAAAGGAGGTGATCCTTGTTTTCAGTGAAGAGTTCAATTGAGAGGTGGAATAAGAGTTCCGTGTTCTTTGTGCTTGTCGTGTGGTTCGGTGTCATTGGGTTGTTTTCGCAAGTTGGCATATCGCCAGGACTGTCTCAAGTCCATGCGCGGAGTACGTAACGTCTTGTATGTTGAGTACCTGGGAGATCCAGAGTTTGAGATTTCGCTTGCGCCGTTGACCAACGAGTGAGATTTTACCTTCGAGTCTTGTCCGATGGGTGTACCTGGAAGTACCGGGTTGAGTGTTAGTTCAGACGTCGTGTTACGTCGTTGTGTTGTGGTATTTTCAGTCCGAAGGAGAGGCTACTTGGGAAGTTGTGTTGAGCATTTGCCGGTGTGGTTAGCGACGGTGCGTGGTTACCGTCGTTAGTTCCAGCTCTGATTTACTTTCTTGTAGATCGGCGTTTAGATTCGGGGTCGAATCCCGCTAAGGGGGGTAGAATGTAATACCCTGTTTTTGATCAGGAAGAAACCTGTTCGAATTTGAATTCAAAAGTATAAAAAGGGGGTTTTCAGCTGTTCTTCCAGGTCTTGGGCCTGGGCCTTCGGCCAGCAGGCCCAAGAGGGGAGCCGGCCATCTGGCCCCAAGGGGCAGCCGAGTGGCCCTAGGGGGCAGTCGAAGGCCCATGGGGGCAGCCGATTGGGGGCCCAAAGGGGGGCCGGCCTTATGGCAAAAAGGGGGGCGGCTCTAACCCTAGCCCCCTCCCACACCTTGCGCCTCCTCCCTCCTGGCAGCCGCCCCTCTCCCTCCCTCACCCTGCGCATCCATGAGTTTTGGGCAGCCACCTCCCTCCCTCCTCCATTGGTGCCGCCGGCCAAATCTTGGGAGGAAGAGCCGGGTTGTCGTCTTCCTTTGGGGATCCACACACGGTTCAGCACCTCACTGATCTTCGAGAGTAAAATCGTTTTCCCTGCTATTTTGCTCATTCCGTTCTTGGTAGATGCCGTATTTTGATTTGTTGTCAGTGCTGCGTGTAGAATCAGACTTGCTGTTCTATGTTGCGCGGTCTGTTTCGGTATTTTAGAGGCCGAATTAGAGATGTTCATCTCCTGGAGTATTGTAGGTCTTGTTCTTAGCTTTCGGTGGCCGCCAAGAACACTAAAATCCGATGAACGAGTCAAAAGTTATGATAGATTTACTATCTGCTGTCCAGAATCCTGACGAGAATTAGCAGTCTCTGTATAGGTTGATTTATGGCCTAGTTAGAGGGTGATTCGGAGGTCTTGCCCATAACAAATTTTGAAGGTGACATCACTAGCTTTCAGGATTGATAAAGAACACTTCATTTGGATTTATAGATCAAAAGTTATGCACTTTTCAATGTGACTGTCCAGATTGTATGTCAGTCTGTCCAGTTTGTTTGTCGTTTCTATCTTTAATTTTGACCCGTGTGCCACTTTTTGTTAAATACAATTTATGAATGTCGTGCCAACTAGGTTATTGTAGATAATTTCATAACCTTTTCAGATTGTTAAAGAACGTCCAATTTGGAGTTGTACAACAAAAGTTATGGATATTTTAATTTAGCCGATATTTCTGTCTATTAATTCAGTCAACAGATTTGAGCCGTGGGCCAAATTTTATTAGAGGCAAAATCTGAACTTTTGCCCAACCAGAGTATTGTAGATATGTCAGTTAAGAATCCATGGAAATTGGTCTCACCTCATTCCGAGTTCCAGACCAATAGATATGTCAATTACCGTGCTGCTGTCCAGAATTAAGTTATGTCAGAAATTGTTGATTTCAGTTTAAGCTTTGTTTTAATGACTAGAGTCATCAGGGATGCAGTGTTTATCGTCGATTAGTAGTGTTGGGTATATTATGTCCTTATTGAAATTATTTTACTTGTTTAGGAGGTGAAGCCTCGGGTTTATGAGTATCACCTTTGCCGACTAACGCGTCGCATCGCGGAAGGCAAGTACATTGCCACCCTTAATGATTGTGATTGATGAATGTTTATATGGTCATGCTGTGATTTGGTATGATACGAGAGAAGATGGATTGTCTATGTTCTTTCATATGTGTTGAATCCATGTTTTGTTATCATGTCTTTCAATATTCGTATTTCATTCTATGCATTCATTATACATGTTTCATCCACGAAAGTGGATTGCAAGTCCCACCATTCCAATGTGGGCAGTGTTGGACATTGTCATGTCCGCCCACGGAGTGGATTTGAAAGACCCATTAATTCCGAATGGGCATGTAAGACCCATTAACTCCAAGATGGGCAATGTTGGACACCCGTATGAAACGTTCTTCATACGGAAGTGGATCCCGCATTTTTGTTAAGATGCGGGCTTGAGTGAACACCGACGGGTGTTTCACTGGCTATACCGGTATATGCATGTGTGCAGTCCATTCCTTTGATTTTGAGCATTCATATCATGTTTTCATTTGTATTCAGTTGTGATGTGATCGAACCTGATGATGAGTTTGTCTTATTCATATTGAATGATTATCTTATTGATAATCGTATTTGCTGAGTCATGGACTCACTCTTGCGTTGTTTGTTTATTTTAGGTAACCCCTGATGTTGGCTCTTGGGAGGGAGTAGACACACACTACTTGTTCACAACATCAAATTCATGTTCAAGACTAAATTATAGTTTCATATTTCATTCGTTATCGATGAACTGTAATAATTAAATTATAATTGGAGAAGGAAGGATACCTTCTCCACCTGGAAGTTGATTTATTACTGCGTGTGAACCCTCTTTATTGATGTTCAGTATTAAATAACTTAGAAGGTGAAGGAAGGATACCTTCACCATGTCCTGTTTATCTTAATGCTGTCTTTAGTTGATATACTTGTTTCAAGTTCTTCCGCATTATGGATGTATGTTAGATGTTTTAGGTGACATCTTGGCTTCCGGATAGCCAGGGTGTTACATTATCTACATCTTTCGTTATGGCGAGACCCTCTGATTTGTCCTCTAAATATACGCTTAGGTCGAAACACTAAAACCTGTCAGACCAGCAACCATTCCACAGCATAGACCCAATAAGAATAAATCATAACTTTTGCTACAGAGGTCCAAATGACGTGATTCTTGTCGGCAATGAAAGATAACGAGATATCCTACAACTCTCTAGGAGATCCCAAGTTCCAATTCGGCACTTATCAAATTCTTACTTAATTAACAAGTTAACTGCAGATTCTCGTCAGGATTTTGGGACAGCAGCACTAAAAAATGATAACTTTCTAACCGTTAATCGGATTTGGGCGTTCTTGGCGGCCACTTAAACCTAAGAACAAACCCCACATATCTCTAGGAGATGGGGTCTCCAGATTCTGCTTCTAAGGATACGAAAACAGCCACGCACTAATCTGGACAGAACGCGATCTAAACCCGACATTGCTAGAAAAACAACAATTAAACATCTAGACGATGGGACAGCGGTTACCTTGACGAACGACGTGACGGCGACGATCTCCACCCCCAAGACGGCCTCCTCTACTCACCTCCTTCCTCCTCCCATGGCCGGCGGCGGAGTCGTGCACCGGGAGAGTCGTGCACGTGGAGGCACCGGTGGAGGAGCTGCCGAGGCGGGAGGGGCTGCCATGGGAGGAGGTGCTACAGTGCGCGGCATCAGTAGCGTCGTGCTACAGTACTCCACTACAATGTAGGGCTAGGGTTTGCCTCCCCTTTTAAGTGGTTCCTCGGTTGGGCCAAAAGCTATGGGTCAAGGCCGAGTTCTAATACTCTTTCTAACTTCTGAATTTTTCTTTTCTAATTCTATTTAATTTCAGTACTAATCACTTATTTGTTTTATTTTTTAAACGGGATATTACATTCTACCCTTAAACAAATTCGACTCGAATTCTACTTGTCGTTCTATTTGCAAGAACACCACACTGAAATTAATCACAATTAACACGCATCAAGTAAACAACTCGTATTCGCTCGCTCATACAAGATTCCAATTCACAAGTTGCTTCCTCTCGGACTTATGGGATCACATCGCCTTGACGGATACTAACCTCTTACACCTCAACACTAGTCTCGACCTTTACAGTACACTCAACACACGGACTCAAAGGTAGGTTTTTATTTGTTGGCCAACACTCTAACAAAATCTCAAACTTGGACCTCTCATGTACTCACTCAAGACAGAATATACAAGACATTGCGTACTCGCGCATGTACTCGAAATGGTCCTAACGATACGCCAATCTACAAAACTCCGTAACTATCGGAACCTATCCAACACACCTTTGGTTAAACTTCCCTTTGTACCGAATTACACCATCTGCACAAAAACACACGGAACTCTAATTCCAACTCTCATCGATCACTTTACCTATGCAAAGATCTCCTTTGACAAGGGACGTACAAAGAACTCGCCTACCAACTCACTTATCCAAGAACTCAACGGAAAACCAAGTCATCATAATGCATCCAACTCAAAACCATCTCCCACTAGAAAAGCTCAATCCAAAATCAATAAATATATCAAGAAAACTTTTCCACCTTTCAAGTTGGCGGGTTGCAAGCCAAACACCACAATAGCGAGAGGCGAAATCACTCAAATGACCAAAATAACCATTTTTTTAAACCAAAAGAATCAGCAAACTAAGGAGAATCTTCCCAATTTATATTTGGCACTGTCATAGAGACTATGCTCAAATAAAAACCGGGAAACATTTCATTATCCGAGAATAATACCCTTTTTTCAAACTTTCTTGTAAGACTTCAATTTTCTCTTAAACCATGATATTCGAATCATCACATAACATACTAATTCATTTCCTTTAGTTTGGCAACCTCAAAGCTATGCTCAAGGTGAACACATATTCCACGCCTATGTAGAGAGACTCTTCCAACCCATAATAACATACTCTGATCAACTTCTCTACACAAAGGAATTACTTTGATAAATAATTCCCAACACACCACAATATAGATTTCGCCACAATCACATCATCTCAATCTTTTAGGGATAATCGACTTGAAATTTACCACATTCACGCTCATTTAGTGCATCCAAAGATTCTATCAAAGTTCACCATATCTCTTGGAACCTAATCACGGGGAACCAAGATGCTAGCGTGAAAATGTAAAACCCAATTCAACCTCTAAGACTCTTACAATAAATTTTCGGTATTCTTGATAGGTAACCCTCAGATCTCAAGACTGAATTTCATACACTCAACAATAACCTTAGTTATTAATGTTAGCATTCGTCACCAATCAAGTAACCACTCAAGTTAACTCGTTTCATCAATCTTAGACCTTCTCCAACCCACACCAAGCAAAAGCGGCTACCCACCACAATATACCCATTCACAAAACCCTAACTAATTGACTAGGATTCAAACATACTCAATCACTAACATCCATACATAAATATGTTCTTGATCAAGTTATCCATACTTGCTAACTCTAATGTTCTCACATTGTGCGCAACCTTGGACCACATCTCATTGTAGGTCCTCCTAGTTGCGACCACGAAATCTGTTAACTCCAAAGTCAAACACCCTATTTAAATCAAATCCTCTCTAAGGTTCAATAAACCAATTTATTACTCAATGCCTCTCCCAAAGGTTCACGGGTCATCCACTAGACCACCACTATTTCATTGCAGATCACATCCAAGATACTTTGCAACTTAGTTCGATTAACCCTTTCTTAGAAGAAGAGGCAAATAGAAATAAATTTCAGCGCAAAGGAAAACGTTACCACTTACAAGAATTAGAAGATCAAGAGAGACAATCAAATAACAATGATCTCGAGAATAAATCGATAAAATCATAATTGAGGGCACACGCCCCACAACCAGAGAATAACAAGCCTCAAACGGAAATAAAACTTTGCTTTTGAGATTCGGGAAAACTCTTATGAGTAAGATCAAAATCTTTAAACAAACTTCAATAACCACAAGTTACAAAACTTGACTCCATTTTTCCTTTAACAAAGAAAGCAACTTTCTTTGGGTACAGCGTCACCATGCCAACTCCACCAAGAAGAGATTTGAAGACCACATCATACAGTTCACTAGGGAGCTAAAAAAAACCTCTCAACATTTCATGTTGCTCAAAACAAATTCAGTTACCATATCAACATGAGGTCCGAAAGATCCTGCACTCCAAAACTAGAAACCTTTTCACCTAATCCGTGTCGCAAGCGATCCAATCCCTTCATACAAAACATTCACTATTATATTCATAATCCCTTATTGACAATCACATTAACAACGAAATAATACACTCTTAGTGAAAGTCATCCGAGCCTCTGATCCCATCTTCAACCTCTCCAAAAGAAATACAACCCATACGGTTAAAATAAACCTCTTTCAACAACATCATGCTTATCAAATAACAATTTCAAAAACACGATTTCAGATATCACTTATCATTTATCCATCCAACTATTAGTGCTGCTCAACACACACTTCATCTATCACTAACAATCGACAATGGTATTCATCACGTATGCTCATAGGGCCCTCTGCTGTTTACCATCACCTATCCATTTATGAACACAAAGTCAACATTCCACTATATACTTAGGGTTTAACTAAAGATTTAATAACACCATCTCCTTTAATCACCGCCACAGAGTACTACCTCAACATTCCTCTAATCCGATATCGAGGTTTCAATCTTGTGATTATGTAAGATCATCAATACCTCACATTTGTTTTTAATAAATCTCGGATTCCTAGTAGGTGTAAGCATACCTTTACTCACATTTATCAAGAACTACTAAAAGACAAAGATCCACTTAATCAACTTCAATTACAAAGCTCTGGTTAAAACCAATTATGCTCCACGTAAATGTCCCTTCTTGATAATTTATGCTATAACAATTAATCTAGATGATTACCACCTCCCATTTAATCACAACAAGACACCGCAACTGAGTTTTAACTTTTTTTTTTTAGGAAAAGAGGCATAGAACTTAATCACTCGAAATAATCCAAGAGAAATACATAAGCCAAAGGTTTCACAGGTTAAGGAACTTGCAACAAAAACTTTCATTACCCGCAATGCCAAGCTTAATAAATGGGTCAAGTGTGCCAACAAGAAGGTAGAACTCTCATAATAAGGAACAAAATTTCCAATGACGACATTCACAAATAGCAAGAATAGCTCAAGTGTCAGAAAAGACAACATTTGCTCTATAAAACAATTATAAACCAATTGAAACCCATCAATCGCAAGCACTCAACAATTGGAAGAACAAGGCTTGCTTTAAAGGGTCAAATTAAATGAGTGGAAACGCATCAACCGTAAGGAACTACTAATCCAAGAGAAATTCATCAAGCACGATTGAACCGAGTAGACCAAATCAAAATTAGGAAAGAGAACAACCTCTCCAAAGATACTCACTATTACCCTACTATGAAGCAGATCAGAGTCTGTAAAGCCTGGGCCACAACCACGAGATTATAATACTATAGATATATCCGATCATAACAGAGATCAACAATACAACATAACGGAGCGTATATGCAATGCAAAACCCAACCCACCTCATCGTACGGTGTGTTAATTTAATATTTCAACTACCACGGACCTAAAGCCCGCTCGATACCAATCAGAACACCCCAGCCCATCATGAGCCTAGAATGCTACCATAATAGCATAAAACAAATTAATTCTAAGGCACTTTACAAAAAAATTCGGCAGAACCTCCTTTGTATAAATAATCATACCGGAGGTTCGCACAAGAAACAATAACAATAATCAATTAACCAGTCTTCCAATTCAAAACATAATCATAAAGACATCCATATTATGCTAATCAACGCTATTACACAAATCCAACATAAGGCATAACCAAAAGAGAAGCCCTTAAGCAGTTTATTCAGTTATTTAAGCATGATTAACTTTATTGAATTATAATCTCAATGTTCGTGGCAGTGCTTCAAAACTATAACTATGCCCTCCCATGCATGTCGCGCCCTTTTTGAGAGGTACCTAAACAAACAACAACAACAAGGGTGAGTTCGATGACTCAGCAAGTACACTATAATCAAAGACAACATTCTTAATGGTAATTCAACAACTCAATACACTTCACAACATTTAGGATAAACCATGCACATGCTATGTAGTATGCTCAACTTTCACTTTATCCTTTACTTTGTCTCTTAGCATTACACCTGTAATGCGGAGTGTGCATCCGTCAATGCACACCCATGCCTGTGCCTTCTAGCACAGGGACCAATTGCCCACATACCACCAATGTGGGATCTAGGCCCATGCTCCACGAGCATGGGGATCTTTTGCCCGTCATCATTATGACGGGGATCTCAGCAATAGCATGGTCAACTCGTGACCGAGCCCACAAATGCCAACATGATGCGTGTGTATGCAATTTCAATAAGAACAATAAATGAACAAATGCATTCACATCTTCATGGCATACAAGTAGACTATTCATAATACAACTTTCTCATCCTTAGGTATCATACTTTTCCAACATCAATGCGTAGTATATAACATATGCACCACTACACACTAACTATAATTTTCACATCGCAACAAAGATTCATGGTTCACACCAAACATTATCTAATATAACACAAGACTCCACTCAATAAGTTCAATGCTATTCCTTAATGCACTTGCAATACAGTAACAAAAACATTCATAAGCATACTTCATCATAGAGATGCATTTCAGGTAACAGGATCATATATAAGCCACTTCCATACTCAAACTAACTAAACAATGACATTCACCACAAACAATCAATTCAACACTCATTCAACATCTGTCTACTAAAATTGTACTTGCCTCAACCGATGCGAAGGTGGATGTCGAGGATAAGGTACTGCTCCCGAGCCAAACCCACACCTGGACATATAAATGAGACATGCTAAGGCTACCATGTAGGTCTAATAACAAAACTGTAATCACAAATGAACTCATCGTCCACTCGACGCGATCCCGACTCTATTATCGGTGCAGATTTCCTTTCCAGAGAACAGCCCCTTCGAAAAAATCATAACTTCTTGTACAGAAATCCAAATGAAGTGATCTTGGACATTCTGAAAAGGTTATTGAATTCCCTTCTAAACCTAGTTGGTGAGGTTCTCTGATTCGGCCCTTTACTAGCCTTACCAAGCCATTCAACAAAGCATCAATTTTTTTGCGTCGGGTCTTTGGACAGCAACAATAAAACTATCATAACTTTCTATACATTCATCCGAATTTCATGATCTTTACTTTTCCTGAAAGCTGGAAGGATTATCTACATTTTTTGTTATGGCGAGACCCTCTGATTTGTCCTCTAAATATACGCTTAGGTCGAAACACTAAAACCTGTCAGACCAGCAACCATTCCACAGCATAGACCCAATAAGAATAAATCATAACTTTTGCTACAGAGGTCCAAATGACGTGATTCTTGTCGGCAATGAAAGATAACGAGATATCCTACAACTCTCTAGGAGATCCCAAGTTCCAATTCGGCACTTATCAAATTCTTACTTAATTAACAAGTTAACTGCAGATTCTCGTCAGGATTTTGGGACAGCAGCACTAAAAAATGATAACTTTCTAACCGTTAATCGGATTTGGGCGTTCTTGGTGGCCACTTAAACCTAAGAACAAACCCCACATATCTCTAGGAGATGGGGTCTCCAGATTCTGCTTCTAAGGATACGAAAACAGCCACACACTAATCTGGACAGAACGCGATCTAAACCCGACATTGCTAGAAAAACAACAATTAAACATCTAGACGATGGGACAGCGGTTACCTTGACGAACGACGTAGACGACGACGATCTCCACCCCCCAAGACGGCCTCCTCTACTCACCTCCTTCCTCCTCCCATGGCCGGCGGCGGGGAGTCGTGCACCGGGGAGAGTCGTGCACAGGGAGGCGCCGGTGGAGGAGCTGCCAGGGCGGGGAGGGGCTGCCATGGGAGGAGGTGCTACAGTGCGGCGGCTACTGTAGCATCGTGCTACAGTACTCCACTACAATGTAGGGCTAGGGTTTGCCTCCCCCCTTTTAAGTGGTTCCTCAGTTGGGCCAAAAAGCTATGGGCCGAAGGCCCGAGTTCTAATACTCTTTCTAACTTCTGAATTTTTCTTTTCTAATTCTATTTAATTTCAGTACTAACACTTATTTGTTTTATTTTTTTAAACGGGATATTACACATTCAATGAGGCAAAAGACCCGCAAAGACTAGTCACTGAGTATGACTACAGGGTCAGTACTTTTATTTTTTAAAAAAGAAATTGCCTTATTGTAGATTTTGTTTGTTTGTTCTAATTGTTTTTTTTTTTTTTGTTCATTTAAGCTCTCGGCATATCCTCTGGGTAAATGTGACCTGCAGTATCACCCTCACATATATTTCTTAGTGATATGCAGCTGGATGTAATGGTCTAAATATATTACGCTTCTCCAAGGGTGCTTTTGTGTAGTAGTAGAATGTAAAGTTAGTAGTTGCAATATATGTAATAAATTCTGTCTTGTTTTTTGATCTTGGAGTATTGTATGTAATTTTGGATATATTGAATTGGTATACGTTGTTTTTTGTTGTATTTGTTACTGTTTTTTTGGGTGTTACCTGAGTATGATTTCCTTTTTTTTAATTTGGTGTTCCCTGAGTATGGTTTATATTTTGCGCATATATTTTCCTATTTTTGCACTTGTGCTACCGACGCATGAGTTTAAATGGACTTTGAAACAAGGTGAAGTGGCAATTTTGTCATTTCCTCGGCCTGGTTCAAGTAGCCTACTGAAATCTTCCTCTTTTATTTCTTATATGCATGCATATTTTGACAACTGTTCTTATGTATCTATTTCTCTGTTAATTTTTAGCTGCCCAATCAAATCGATCTAATAGGACGACAATTCGTTCAAATGAAGACGTTGAGTCAGAGTGTTGACAGCTTGTTGGTACAATTGATTCATTTGATTCTAGCAGGTACTCAAATGTTTGTGGTAGCACTGTTCTTTAACTGTCATAAGCTCCATCTTTTGGTAAAACCACATTTTTATGCATTATTAACATAGTTGCATACTTTTTGAACTACATTTGTAATTCCTAGTTTATGCAATTTTAGTACAAACTGACTGCAAATTGTAATGTGGTGAGATGTAATGAGAGGCATATTCATTATGAGTTTGTGTAAATATAAGGAAATGGACCTTGAGTATTTATGTTATGTTTTGCACTGCATTATGAGTTTGCTATGTGATGGTAGTTGTATTCTCATTCCAGTGATCTGAGTCGGACATCCTGATAGAGGATAGTTAGTACAAAATTTCCATTTCCATTATAAAAACACATTTTTGATGCATGCTTTTGTTAAAATTAACTCATTGGGTTGATGTTATGTTGGTCTGTGTTACAAAGTTATTTTGATGGCTTTCTCCCTGGACAAAATCCCAAGCATGTTTCAATACATGTATTATTTTTTCTTTTTTCTGTATTCTGTAGGGTTCACCAAGTATAGAACTTTTTTTCTAGGATAGAATTTTTTTCCTTTTCTATATTATGTTTGATTTCAGTAGGCTACCGACACATGAGTTTAAATGGACTTTGAAAGAAGGTGAAGTGGCAATTTTTCATTTCCTCGACCTGGTTCAGTTAGCCTACTGAAATCATCCTCTTTTATTTCTTATATGCATGCATCTTTTGACAACTGTCCTTATGTATCTATTTCTCTGTTATTTTTTAGCTGCCCAATCAAGTCGATCTAATAGGATGACAATTCGTTCAATCAAGTTGATCTAATAGGATGACAACTTTTTTATAGGATAGAATTTTTCTTCCTTTTCTATATTACGTTTGTTCGGAATCATGATGTTTGCTCCGCAATCGGCCAATAGCAACTAGTAATGAAAACTATTAAAACTTCATTCAATACAGTAACAGTAACATGTAATAAATTAACTTGTAGTCATTAGCTATTACATCATCCATAAATAAATTACATTATGAATTGAATATTTTTTAGCCCTCCTTAATGCCTTTCTTGTATATTGTAGTGTTTGTATCTTTTTTGAACTTTCAATGTTGTAGCTTGACCTGTTCCTCTATTGACCCCTGTCATCATTACCTACAATATTTTTAAAACCTAGTTTTAATCGGATAGTTAATACAGACTTATCTACATGCATAAATTTCTTGAAAAGCACAAAAAAAACACCCCCCGCAACCTACATGTAAAAAAAAAGACCGAAAACAACCTGAAATAAAACAAAGAGGGAAAACTACTACATGACCATGATCTATTGTGTGCGGTTCATTATTTACAAAGATATTGTTACCTGTTTTCTTAGCTGCAGTTCTCTTTTTTTTTGCAGGTGCAATGTCGAGGTACCTCTTCGGGCACTTTTGAATATTGTGTGTGTGGCTGCCACAAAGACTGCAGGTAATTTGTTGTTTACTACGCAACTGCTCTACTAATGTCTTCTGCCTGCCAACTGTGAGAGGTCTTCCTTTAGTTTGGGCATTTTCGGGGTCGTATATGTGTATCATTGAGTTGTCTTCTTTATCTGCCCCTGTGTTATCTGATCCATTTATTTCATTTGTTGTAACAACCCTTGGTGCAGAGGTTGCCATGTTGCTCAGGTGGTCTTCAATTCTTACTATTTCATTCAGGAGGTATGTATACTTGTCTATTGATTTTGAAGCTTCAGATGCCAATTCCACCAAACGTCTTGACAATATGTTGAATCTTAGTTGACTTTCATTCCCAATTAGTGCTAGAGGCAGCATGTTTTCCTTATTTCTGATGTCCTTTCGTTGTTTTGGTCTCCATCTATCAATGAAATACTTCTCCGGCAATCGTGTCATATTCAGGTGGATCACTACCCTAAGAATGTGTGCACAAAGGATTCCGTCCTTCTGGAACATGGCACAGATACAACTGAATTCCTCTTGTGGTAAATTAACTAGCACAATATATTTCCTAGGTCTGAATTCCCTCATGGCATGATTATCTGATTTGTATACTTCATAGCATTCATCTTTGTCTATCTCTTTTACATTTAGTCTGGTTGTGCCCTTGAGTGATTCCTGAAACCTGTAGAAAATGGTCCTGTTGTATAGCTGTCCTGCTTGCCTCTCAAAGTAATATTCAGACCAGTATAGTGGGTTTGTGTCCCTTGTTTGCCTATCTTGCTCTTTTAGCTTTTCAGCAATTGTGTCTGCTATTCTCTCATATGCTGCAAGGAAACTTATTATACGGTATGTTGGGCCGACGTTTCTTTTGAAAACTGAGTTAGTCCCCTCACTTCTTGCCGTTGTCTGGATGAAAGGGTATAATTGTTGTTTAAAATACACATGCACAAGTCTCTTCCTTATTTGCCACATAACTTAGAAGTATTTGATGCTTTGTATTCCATATTTCTGTATCATTTCTTGCCATAAAGTTTCAAACTCTGTTTCTGTTAGAGAGTTGTTCACAATGTCGTGAAACTCATCATGCAGTCCAGGTTTTGAGTCAAGGCATCTCCCAATCTTTTCTTGTGCCTTTTTCATTATATGGAACAGATAGTTTCTGTGGTTAGTGTAAGGGAACACTGAGGCGATTGCAGCCTTTATAGCACCATCTTGATCTGTGATAATTGTTGTGGGAGTTTTACCTCCCATGCATGTCAAAAGTGTCTTGAACAGCCACTCAAATGTTGCAATAGTCTCATCTTTTAGGAAAGCACAACCAAACAAACAATTGTGCCCATGACCAGTAATTCCAACAAAAGGCGCAAAGGGGATATTATACTTGTTTATTTTGTATGTCGTGTCAAAGCTCATGCAGTCACCATACAGCTCATAGTAACTCCTGCACCGTCCATCTGCCCAAAATATATTTCTAACTCTATTATCTTCATCCGTCTCAAAACTGTAGAAGAACAATGGGTCATTTGCTTGTTTCTTGGAGAAGTATTCCATGACCTGCATCATGTCATTAATTGAAGTTTCTTTTCTTATAGATGTTCTAAAGTTGCTCACATCTTTTTTTGTGTACGGTACAGCGGATAGACCTCCTCTTAGATACGAAAGAATCGCCATTATCATTCTGTTTGGTATCTTCACGTGATTGAAAGTCCTTATGAACATTTTTTCTTCAATTGTCATGTGTTTGTGTGATCGCATAAACTTAGTCTCTCCTTGCGGGGTGAGCTCATGGTTGTGGTCAAGATTTAGCCTTGTGATGTGCCAAAGACCTGCTGTTAACGTGACCACCATCTGTGCTAGGCAGGCAGTATTCTTAATTGTTTTGCTCTTCCTTTTTCTTGCTGTTGGCTTTGGTGAAGTTGTTTTTTCTTTCTGGGTGTTGACCTTATTGCTGATGGTCCTCTCTGCTAGCTGATTTGTATTTTGTTGTTCATCCTTTGATTTGCCGGTCTTATTGCACTTAAATGTTACTCTTGTAACTTTGTTTAGGTTTTTCTTGCTCCTAGAATGGTAGTTTCCAGCTTTGCTGGCTGAGAAGCCAACTATGAAGGTATAATCGTTGTAGACGTATGTGACTCTTCGTCAGTTGTGAATGTCATGTCAATATACGGCAGATGTTTGCTTTCAGCCTCTTGGCCTGCTGTATGGATAGCCTTAATACTTTCATTCTCTAGATAAATCTCTATATCCTCCTCTGTTAATGGCCCTGATTGATTTTCTTCTTGCTGTGCATAGTTGTCTTCTTCCATCATGTTTTCATCCTGTAGTGTTATTTCCTCATCAGCCTCATTACCAAATCTTGCCTCATCTTCCCTGATGTTTGCAGTTACTTAGGATTTTTTTATCTTCTTGCTGAATATCTGAATGTGTTTCTTGCAGATCTTCAGTTGATCTTTGTGAGTAATCAATCCTACTGCTAGTCATGAACATGTTATTCTGTTGGAAAGGCAAGTAGAGCAAAAAATTATTAGTAAAGATTTCTTATTTCTTCAATTTCTCATGTATTGGTTCGATGTAATGGAAATTCATATATTTTTTCCTCACCTCAAATGATACAGGTGCTTCCAGTAGGTAGTTGAAGTTTTCGATTTCAAGCTGCGCACAGTTATGTTTAAAAAAAATGGTCAGCTGGTAAGCTTGTGTGTGTGTTTTCTTTATTCAAATGCATGTATTTTTTTTTTTGCAAAGTTTAGTGAAATTTGTAGCTTACCTGGTTGTTTTGTGCTGAAATATGTGCAAAGATGTTCATCTGTTGCATAAGGCTAGTGTATGAGTTGCTGCCTTCCTGTGATAGAGTAACCTGTTGTTGCATAGTACAGTCATACTTAAGTTTCTGGTGATTACTTGTTGAATTTAGATCATCTGTACAATTTGATATACAATTGATACACTCACATTCATGTTATCTGCTACTCTAACTATCATTTGAGCTCTCCTGCTTTGTGTAGACTTGTCCCCTGCAATTGAACAAATTATTAATTCCAATTATCTACTGGTTTGCAATATGACAACATAAGGAATTTTTGGTTTTCAACTTGTGCAACATTGATGGTTTTATTTGTACCTCTTGTAGCTGTTGTTTTTGTAGCCAAGGTTCATATGCAAAGATCTAGCATTTTTGCATACATGACAATGTCATCTTCAAACTTGCCTCCGCGAAAGACGACATACAAAGAGGAAAATTTATGTCGAAATAAGTTTTGTGTTTTTTCCACAAAATACGCGATATATAAACTTGCATTTCATTTTTATTAAAGTTTCATGATTACTAGTTCTGCAACTTTAGTACATTTGGTGTGCAACTTAAATGTATGCTGCAGTTTTTCAATAAATTTTTAGTCATTTTCATATGCTTTATTTTTTCCATGCATTCCATCAGAAATAATATGAAGTATTTGGTTTATATTATTTTTAGGTTATTGTTTCTTATGATGCAACTTCAGTTGAAATAATGTGCAATTGATATGTATGCTGCAGGCTTTCAATGTACCTTATTTACAGTTCAGTAATTTAGTATTTGTAATCAAGTTTTCCACAAAAACACGTCAGATATATAAACTTGCATTTTATTTTTATTAAAGTTTCATGATTACTAGTTCTGCAACTTTAGAACATTTGATGTGCAACTTAAATGTATGCTGCAGTATTTTGTAATCAAGTTTTTGACGTAAATTGATATGGTTTTATAAACAATTGATATGGTTTTTTTATGTAGCATATATTTGAGCCCCCAGTTTTCTTTTGTGACAGTTTTTTTTTTTTTGTAACCCACAAATTCAATGGGGGCTCATCCCAAGTGATGAAAGAAGGGTTAAAACAATGACGTTATAGTATGCTTACTGCAGAAAAAATCCCAGATGGGGATAGAGAACAATCCAGATTGGTTGCTTTGAGTTTTTGCTTTTAGAACAATCCCAAGTGATACAAGAAAGGTTAGTACCTTTGAGTTTTGTTCGTTGATTGCCTTCTTTTTTTTCCGTTGCCTTCTCATTCCCTCTGTGTCCCTTGTTCTCATCCTCCATTGGGTTTCTACTGTAATACCCCGTTTCCGTTTAGAAAGAAAGCATTTCGATTTTGAGTTTCGATAGACTAAAGAAATCAGATTTTCTTCTGTTTTGCCTGAGTTTTGGGCCTGGGCCTTTGGACCAGCAGGCCCAAGAGGGGAATCCGGCCTCGAGGGCCAAGGGGGAGCCCAAGGGGCAGCCGAAAGCTTTTGGGGGGAGGGCCCTTTTGGCCCATGAGTGGCCGGCCATAAGGGGGTGGGGCAAACCCTAGTTTCTCCTCCCACCTCCCACTCCACCCCTTGGCCGCCGCCCCATCTCCTCTCCCATGCGCCCGCCTCCTCCCTCCATGACGCCTCCTCCATTGGTGCTGCACCTCCCACCTTCCGGAGCCGCCTCCCCTTGGTGCTGTTTTCCCGCTACGGTCTCGCAAGGACGGAGGTGGTCGTTTCGGGGTGGTGGATCAAGAAGGAGAGGACCAGCAGATTAGAGGCTTGTTCATCGTCGTCTTGCAGCGTGCCGTCAAGGGTAACGACCGGTTCTCGCGTTGGTTGTAGGTCTTTGATGCGTTGACAATTAGAATTGTTTGGATCAAGTCTGTTTTTAGTAGATTCAATTCTGTCCAGTTCCTTGCGTGGGTAATTTCGTGTAGTTAGAGGCTGAATTTTAAGATTCCATCTTCTAGAGTTATGTGGGATCTGTCGTTATCTTTCAGTAGCCACGAAGATCACTCAATTCCGAGGTCTGAGTCAAAAGTTATGGTCGTTTTAGTATCTGCTGCCAGAAATCTGACGAGAATAATCTGTCTGGATATTTTCCTAAAATATGAAAGGGAAATTGGTGGAATCTGAAAGTTCACACAATTAGATTATTGTAGATAATTCGATAACCTTTTCATATTGATAAAGAACGATCAATTCGGAGTTACCTATTAAAAGTTATGGTCATCTTAGTATTGCTGTTCGAACGTGTAGGCAGGTTCTGTACTGAAAGTTCAAACAATGGTTAGCCTATTATTTTGGCCGAATTGGATTATCATGTCAACTAGAGTATTGTAGATTAGTCATTTAAGAATCTACAGAAATTGGGTTTACCTCTTTTCGACTTCCAGTTCATGAGTTATGTCAATTACCGTGCTGCTGTCCAGAAACGGTATATAGCAGGAAACGTTGTTTTTTCAGTTTCAGCTTTGTAATCTCGTCTTGAGTCATCAGGGAAGCGGTGTAGAACGCCGATTAGTAGCGCTGGGTTTATTATGTCCTTATTGAATTTATTTTACTTGTTTAGGAGGTGAGGCCTCAGGTTTAGGAGTATCACCTTTGCCGGCTAACGCGTCGCATCGTGGAAGGCAAGTACATTGCTAACCCTAATGCTTGTGATGGATGAATGCTTATATGATCATGCAAGTAAATGCAGCGGTTGTGCTACGGTTTAACTTGTTATTCTTACTACTTGCAATATACATGTTTTTTCATAACTTGAAGTTATATACCATGGTTGCATGTTTTATGGATGAGGTCGTGGTAGCAAATTAATATTCATTTTTGTCATGCGTTGGAAGTGTTGTTGGTAGTCATGTGGTAATTTACTTAATGAGCCAAATGCGGAATATGAAAATAAACTCAAGGTGGACATATTGATAATTCCTTGTGGTTATATTCATGATGATCATGTTGTGGTCTATGTGGTAGAGTTCCCTTTAGATCGATTGATTTTGATCTTGGTGAATCGAGTGTGGGTTATGTGGTAATGGTCTTATGACACAATGGTATTGTGCTTAATGAGACACATGTGGATTATGAGAAAATATTCATGATGAGTATGTTGTTGACCATCGTGGTTAAATTCTTGTGGTTTATGATTATCATATCATTCATGACATATCATGACATTTGCATTGTGGATGCCGCCGCTTATAGCCGCGACCGTACCGGTACAACATCGTGCATTGCCGTAGCACGATGCATACTTTTACCTTGTTGGGTAAAGGTGCAGTGGAGCATAGCATACATATGCATTACATTGTGGAAAGATCATTTGCATACTTATGCAAGATATTGTTGTGAAGTTATATTACAAACAACTGCAACTTTATAGTTGTAATGTGGAATTGGCTCATGAGAGTCACTTGTGGTGTGAGGAAGGTGGCTATGGTCGTGGATTGGGGTTCATCCCTTGTGGAATGGTAGTGGTTGTGATTGTGGCTTGAGATTCTACTCTCTTGTGGTAATTGTTGATAGCAGTTGTGGATGCGAGAAATAGTAAAGAGATGAGGTAAAACTTGTTAATACTTTATTGTCATTGGTAGTGGTAGTGGTGAATAATATGAATAAGTTAATCAAGACTCACTTGCTAATATTTTACTATTGATGGTAGTAAATATGGTTGAGGCTATAATTGTGATCATTATGGGAAATGGATATTGATGCTTAATATCTTTGTAGTTTAATTAACTTGTAATGAATGTGGATGCACATTATGGATGTGGACTTGTGGATACTGTAATGATGTTGTATATTTGTTTGTAGTCTGAATAGCCTGTTAAACAATTTGCTTGCTGAGATTTTTATCTCACCCTTGTTTCCCCCTACAGGTGATTGTTGAGCATTCATGGGTTGGGTAGAGCGGCACCACAATAATGCACTTGGTTCATCAACTCATGTTGTAATAAAGTCGATGAAATTCTAGTCAAATGCTTAGCTATTCGAGGATGAATATTTTATTTAATAATGATGGACTTGTGAACTATTTCTTTGATTAATCTGCTAGAGGTTGTTTTAATTATTGAACTTGTTATCGTTTCTTTGTTCCCTTAGTTGTTTATGCTTCCGCTTATTGCTTCATGTCTAGAAATTGTTGCCAGATTAAATTATCTTGAAATTTCTGGCTAGCTGAGTGGTTTAGTAGCATTCCAGGGTAATATGGGTCCTGGGGTGTTACATCTACTCCCTGATCGTGCTTCTGATTTGGTATTCTGGGCTTTTGATCGTCTTTTTTTCTTCCTCTTCTTTTCATTGCAGATTGGGCAGTGGAGATGGGGGAAGAAGCCTGACATGTGGGGTTATTTTTTTTGTCTGGAGAAGTCTGACAAGTGGGGTTTGTTCATTTTTAGGGTTTGTTCCACAGGCCAGTTTGCGTCGACCTGCTTGCAGGGAAATCAGAGCTTCAACTGTTTTTAGGGTTTTGATCCACAGGCCTTGTCTGTGTTGTTCATTTTTGTGGTTTGTTCCACAGGCCTTGTACGTGTTGCACAGAGACGAAAAAGCTAACAGAGAATAACAATTTTTCAGGAAACAGCCCACACAAAAAAAACAACCCACAAAAAAAACCCAAAAAGTAACGGACCGAAAAACGGTGTCGATTCAAATTCGGACCGTTAACCGAGAACAAGAGCTGATTACTTTTTGTCTTGCACTTGCAACAAAAAATTCCTTACCACTGGATGAAAATCAAACGGTTAGAAAAAGTGACCGATAAATAAGAAAATTTCAGGTAACTGATAACTAGACAGTCCCTTAATTATTTTCTGCATTAATAAACTCTAGAAATCAAGTTACATTTTTGAAAAAATAGCAAACCTACTCCAAAAATTACATCAATTTTTGGGCAAGTACTTTAGATTATTAGGAACTCAAATAAATTATTTGCAAGTTCAGATCAGGTTTTAATTATTTTATAAATTCATTTCCAACAGCTGGGAAAATAAGAAAAGTTTTTTTCTGTCATGCAGAAATTTTTGAGAAAGCAAGAAAATGCAGAAATGACAACTTTGAGAAATATTTAATATATCAAGAGATTTTAGGATGTTACAATAGTCTCTCCAAAGTATCCACACAGTATGCATCGACCAAGCAAACTGCCCCTTCTCTGAAATATGGCAGTAGTGCAGGCTAGCAGAAACCAGTACAGTGCTACATTCGTAGTGACCAGTGACAACACCAAAAACGCAACCTTCGGTACTAATTTTAGTTTCCATACAGCAGGCCAGACTTAACCGTACGAACCTTGTTGCAATGTTTACGTAGCACCATATTGATTCTGTCTCATAAAGCAAGCAGCCGAGATGCTGACTGAACAGAATACAACTGAGTTCTGGAACAACTACAAGACAGAATCGTCCTTTATGTGTTGATCAAGTGGTAAATCGACTATTACCTAATTCTTCAGCGTCTGGCGCAATAAATATCTGTTCGACCAAGTCAGTTTGCCACTCACAGGTTTCAGAGAATACTTTCCCGTTGTATTGCTATTTCCATGATTTTTCCCACATGTTTGATCAGTAGCATAAGGGTATACAGTTGTCCTGCCTCACCAAATACAGTCCCGAAAGCCAACTGTTTTCAGAAGGGGTAATTTGAATTCCCATGTAAATAGCATCAAGACCTTCAGTAATGTGTCACCGCTTTAGAGATGTAGTTGTGCAGCATGTGGATATTAGGAAATCACCATGTAATGTGTCGCCACATTTATGCAATGCGTCTCTGCAGCATGTGGCCATAGGAAATCATCATGCAGATATCATCTCACTTTGAGCACCATGGCGCATAAGGATCCAATCACCCTAAAAAACGACTAAGTGTCCTACAGTCCAAAAGTTGTGCTCAAGTCTTCAATTATGTTCTTGGGAGAAACAAGATATATTCTGAGTCTTTCCTGTTATACCTCATCAAACAATAACCATCGTTTTTCAGTCATAGACTACGCACCAATCCTCATGTACTTGAAATGATACATTTGTCAATGTATTAAGATGCCAATCAGATATGTCATCTGAGAAAGCAGAAAATTGTGATTAGCACTCTAAAGTATGGGAAACAACCAATCAATTAATTGAATCCTTCGTTATGGTCTGACAGTTCTTACATTGGGCACATGTCACAATCTCGTCAAGCATGTAGGTATGTCTGCAGCGCTAAGCTTTATTCATAAATTTTGCTGATGTTATGCCTGCATATGAATACATGACTTTATAAGTGCATGGTGAGTAAAAAAACAATATTAGAACAATAACAACGTTAAGCAGTTGATACAACAAATACAAAGAAGAAACAGGTTTGTAATGACATTCATGGAATTTCTTTTAGACCCTAATCACACCTATTTATAATTCAATTATAATTCCTTTTTATATGCCATGGGAAAATTCTCACTAAATCTCTAAGGAAGTAGTGGCATGTTTATAATTAGTCAATTTTTTACGTCATCTTCAAACATAGTGTATAAAATGATTAAACTTTATAATATGCATGTGCAGAAGAAAGGATAATCTATATAGGCACAAAATACATTATACTGTGCAAAGATAGTATCTAAGTTGACTTTTGCATACAGGCATATATGATGAATAATGTTGTGAACTAGCATAACAAGAGGTAAACATCCGTCGGAGGGAGGTCGGACGGTGACGAGTTGAAATAGAACGGTGCTAGGTTAAGGAGGGCACCGATTGGGGGAGAAATAGATCTAGGATAGCCGGTTAAGAGAATGACCACACCTGGACTTTAGGGACTAGGAACATATTTATTCATCTTTGTTTGATTGATAATAGATATATGTTATCCCTTTTATAGGGACGACCCGATTTTACCCATAAGAAACAATCTTACACATGGACTTTAGGGACTAGGAATATATTTATTCATCTTTGTTTGATTGATAATAGATACATGTTATCTCTTTTATAGGGACGACCCGACTTTACCCATAAGAAACAATCTTTATTTCTAAGAAAACCTACTCTATTAGACGAAATATATCTCTAAGAAAGTAAACTCAACTAACATGAAACTAATTTTTTTATCTCTATTTCGCAACTACTAGTGCACCCACAAGGCGGCATGAACAGTACATGGTTGCTACAGTGCCACATGCGCTATTCGCACTCGCCAACAGTATCCCATGCCCATGACAACTTCACCCTCCCTTCGCGACAGCTTGTCCTCGAGCTGTGGTGGAGGCTATGGCAACACCAAGGCTGCCTTCGGTAGCGTCGCCCATGGGGATGGCAACAATGGAACCAACGGTGGCGCCGACACAGAGGACGGCTGCAGCAGTAGGCTTCGTAGCACCATGACTGGCTCCGGTAGCATCACCCATGGCGATGGCAGCGACGGAACCAACAGTGGTGCTGACACCTCGGCAGCAAAGGTCGTGGTGGTTGGCTCTGATATCAATCAAGCAAGAAAAATGAATTAATCTAGTCTCCCTCCCAGGGTTTTATCATCCCAGTCTATAGTCTAATCTCTCATCCCACCAAGCCAACGCCGCTCGGCCTTCTTCCTAGCGGTGTTTACCCCGTTATGAACTAAGATTCGGGACAATTGGTATCAAAGCCACTCACCATGGCTTCCGATGCCGAGTGTCCTTTTGTTGCCTATTCTTTTATGGCGAAGGAGAAGATAGCGGTAGAGGAGATGAAGAAGGCAAGGCGGGCTGCGGCATTACTAGAGGCTGCAGCGGTGGAGGCACAACCATGTAGGACTTATGCCTTCTTCCAAAACAAGCGCTGTGGCCTTTTCAAGTGGCATGCCATTTTTATACGTGACGCGATCTTGGTTCTCCCAAAAGCCCACGCACATGGTGCATGCGGCAAGGCGTGCAGGCGGTGCTAGAGAAGCGGTTGCAAAGCTACAATCGCCGACGACGGCGCGCGCCTCCACCCCAAGGCGGCAAAGTTTTCCCGCTAACGACGACGCCGCACCGACAAAGAATGCGGCAACGACTACGCCATGTCCAAAGAATGCGGAGCTCCAAGGCGAGGTGATGCATTAAGCGGCGGTGGAGCACCAAGCGCGCGACGGCGTTACTGGAGCTCAGCGCGCAGAACCATCCAAGGCAACACCGAGGTTCCATGGTGAAACCCTATCAAAGGTGGGTTGGCACTTGGGTCGATATGATGGGCCGCATCAATAGTCGGGCTTCCACTTCAAGTGTGTGGAGACGACAATCTTCAAGGCATCGACATACTCTAGCTTGACAGGGAGCCAGAAGCACTATGCTTCGTTGACATGGGGCTTTAAGGATTGTAGCCATGGCTGGTACCATAGCTCCTCGAGTTGCTTGTCGAGGAGCGGAGAAGTTGCCATGTATGGAATTACTATTCACATGCGTGAACAGCACTGTGGGTACTGTAGCATTAGGATTAGGAAGGGATTACCTTCCTCGATAAGAATATATATTTCCCTAAATACTTGATTAGTTTCCGTGTGTAGGGATTAGTTAATTGAAAATGTTATCTATTAGTTAGAAAGGTCATCTATTAGTTAGGAAAGTCATCATTTAGATTAATTTTATCTATAATTGTTATAAGAGCCCTCTATATAAGGAGGTCTATTGTAATCGTTGGCAATAAACAATAATATGAATTAGTCTCAAGGCTCTCAAGTCCCTCTCCCTAATCTAGATCCTTTCTGTTAAGAGTGTTGTATGAGTGTTGGTTGTATATTCTCTCCTTCTCTTAGCCCATGAGGCCCATGTACCCTTCTCTATATATACTCTTCCATTAATGAATAAGATGCATAGTTGTGAATAGCAAAACCCTAGCCTTCTCTTTTCTAACATGGTATCAGAGCTATCTCCAACCCTACCCCTGGTATCAAAGCCGCCGTCATCTTGAAGCGCTTCCTCTACCGTGGGCCGATAGGCCTTAGCCGCTGCAACTTCTTCATCCCCTGCTCGTATCCATCCTCTCTCGAGCCTCTGCTTCCCGACGGCGCCATCCTCTTCCAACCCATCTAAGAAGTGTAAACCGCTCGATGTTGCCCGGAGTTCGCCTGAAGCTGGATCCCATCCAGATCCAAGCCCAATGTCGTCGTCCACGCTGGATCCAAGCTCTGGCCTTTACCACGCCGGATCCACACCTGACGGCACCCGGAGTTTGCCTGACGCTAGATCCACGCTCGACGTCGCCGTCCACGCCAGATCCAAGCTCCTGGCGCCACCGCACCTTGTCCTTTGCTACGACGCTCATCATCCACGCCGGATCTGCTACGGCGCTTTGTCCTCTATCGCCTGCGCCACCTCGACGAGCTCTGCACTAACGGCTACTACTTCATCCTCTGCTCCAGCATCTAGCATCTTGTCCTCTGCACTGACGGTTGTTGCTCTCTCTGCTCGGTACTCTCTGTTCTCTATACTGATATTGTGTTGTTGCTTGGTGATTGGTGATTGTGGTCCATCAAGATGGCAAAATCTGACTCAATGTTTGGGGGTAGTTCATCTCTCGTGTTCACGGACATCAAGTTAGATGGGTTGACTTACCGAGCATGGGCCTTCTCAGTCAAGACTACTCTTAGGGGTATGGTTTGGCCTCTCATTTGATTGATGATACTCCTGATCCAAAGAAGGTTGATGTTGAGGTAGTAAAGGCTTAGCAGAAAGAGGATAGTCGTGTCATGACTGGCCTTGTTCTGAGTGTTGATGTTTCTTTGAGGATGAGTCTAGAGTATCATACTTCAACCAAGCAGATGTGGACATAATTTGAGAAGAGATATGTTCAGTCCAGTGGTGCTCTTCGCTTCACATTACTCAAAAACCTTCATAGTATTCAGCAGCAGCAAGATCTGTCAGTGGAGGAGTATAACAGTGTTTTCACTGATATCATTGGCCCTCTAGAGTCTATGACACCGAAGGCTGCTGCTGCTTGCCAGTCTTGTGTTGCTAAAGATGAGTATGCTCAGCAGACGTTCATGTATCAGTTTGTGATGGGGCTTCGATCAGAGTTTGAGCCTGTTCGTACTCAGTTGCTCAACAACCACACTCCACCAACTTTGACTGAGGTGCTCTCTAGTTTGATTGCAGAGGAGACTTGTCTTCATTCGCTTATGCCTACCTTAGGATCCTCACCACATGTTGTTCTGGGTCTCTCACAACGATCTGGATCTATCAGACCGACACCCACAGGAGTGCTGGTATGTTCTCATTGCAAGAGGACTGGTCATCTTGTTGACAAGTGCTTCAAGTTACATCTAGATCAACTTGTTGATTATCGTGCCAGACATTGTCGTGGAGCACCTACTGGGCCTCCGAGAGCACTTACTGGAGCAGTCACTGCTATCACACCCACACCTACTGTGACTTCTGGATCAGTGTCTACTATGACCTCAATTGCACCTTCTGATCCTAGCGCTGCTCATCCTTGGTTCTAGACTCGGGTGCCTCTTTACATGTCACATCTAACAGCTCTCAGCTTGTTGCTCGTAGGACTATAACTGATGCTGCATATGTTCATACTGCTGATGGTACACTTTGCTCTATTACCCATCAGGGCATTCTCTCTACATCTCGTTTCTCTGTTCTTGATGTGTCTTTTGTTCCTCAGCTATCTATGAACCTTCTTTCTATGGGTCAACTCACTGATATGAACTGTTTCATTGGATTTGATAATTCTTCTTGTTTCATTCAGGATCGTCAGAGCAGAAGAATGATTAGTTCTGGCCATCGCCGTAGAGGCTCTCCTAGTCTCTATATCTTGGACACCTTACATCTTCTTACCACCAATACGTCGAAGGCCTTAGTGTATTCTGCTATGTCATCATCAAGGTATTATTAAGTCGTAAAGTCGAGTCGAGTCGAGTCGCAAGCCGATTAGTCGTGACTAATCCACATACTAGAAAGTATTTAAACAGGGCATGTAATATACTAAGTTGTACAACAATTGAACACATATACATATTGTAAATAATGAAATAAAGAGAAGAACATAATCATGATGATGAGTTGATGACTTACTCATTTTGATCATAACAAATCTTTCTTGATGAATGACTTTCTTTGATATTGAAGTCGGGCGGCTAGCAAATCTCGATTAGTCGCCGACTAGCCGACAAGTCAGGCAACTAGCCTTCCTAGTCGAGTCGATGACTCTAATCAGAGGTTGTGTACTAACTTGTCGACTAGTCGCGCGACTTAATAATAATGGTCATCATCTCAGTCTCCTGTTTGTTCTTCCTTCAGCAAGTGGCATCATAGACTTGGTCATCTTTGTGGAGCTCGCCTCATCACTCTAGTTCACCAGGATTCCTTAGGTCATATCACTGTTGAGTCTAGTTTTCATTGTACAGGTTGTAAGTTGGGGAAACAACTACAACTTCCATATTCCAATAGTACCTCTCAGTCTTCTAGTCCTTTTGATTTGGTGCATTCAGATGTATGGGGTCCATCACCTTTTGCTTCGAAGGGTGGTCATAGTTATTATGTCATATTTATTGATGATCACTCTCGATATACTTGAATCTATTTTATGAAACATCGTTCTCAGTTGATTTCCATTTATGAGCCTTTTACTATGATGATGCATACACAGTTTTCTTCTTTCATTCGTGTTTTCCGTTCTGACTCTGGGGGAGAGTATCTTTCATCAACCTTTCATCAGTTTCTTTCTTCTGAGAGTACTCTTCCTTAGCTCTCGTGTCCTGATACTCATGCTCAGAATGGTGTTGCTGAGCGCAAGCACCATCACATCATTGAGACTGCTCGTACTCTTCTCATCTCCTCCTTTGTTCCCTCTCACTTCTGGGGGGAAGCAGTCTCTACGATAGTCTATCTCATCAACCGCTAGCCCTCTTCCACACTTCAGGGCAAGTGTCCTGGTAAGATCCTGTATAGAGCACCTTCTTGCTATGCTCATCTTCATGTCTTTGGTTGTGTCTATTATGTCCTTCTAGCATGTTATGGAGAAAGGCGCAAGGCGGCGTAGCGCAACTGTGAACAGTACCATGGGTACTATAGCATCATTATTTCCATACATACCGATTGATTTCTTAGAATAAAGAATAGTTAGTTAGGCAGGTTATTTTAGAATTCCTTATCTATCAAGTTATTATTAGGGATACGATCTTATCAATTGGGAAGGTTATTTTTAATAGTCGGAAAGATTAGATTGGATTGATAGGTTTCCTTATAGATTATTTCTTAGATGTCAAGTCAGACTGTCCCTATAAAAGGGATAGCATGTATCTATTATCAGGCAAACAATGAGAAATCAAGAGTTCAACTAAGCCTCAGAGCCTCGCTACCTCGACAGGGAAGAGCCCTGCTGGCGGTTAGATGAGGGCGAGTGCCCTTCCCTCGGTCCTCGAACCCATACCCAACTAACGACCACAACATTTGGTATCAGAGCCAATCGTTGCCCCTTCCACCATGTCAGGCAGCGAGGGTTTTGACTCCATGACAATCAGCGACATGCTGAGTCGCATGATTGAGATGCTTGAAAAGATGCTTGGTGTTCCGGAGGAGAGAAATCACGCTAGGAGGAAGGAGGGTTCCACCAATCCGCTGGCCTTGACAGCAACCCTGTCGACTGCGACCTTGGCCAAGATGGAGCAGAAGGAGGTGACGCCTGTCGTCGCCGACATGGCTGCGCCGCCACTTCCATCACCTCCTCAACGGGCAACGCTACCCTTGGCTACACCCTTGGTGCGTTCACCGAGGAGGGTTGCCGCTGTCCAGCGGTGGTATTTTCTGCGCGACCGGCCGACACCGTGCCCTAGGCAATGCAGAGCGCAACGATTGAGGGGCCAATGCCACCGTCGCGTCCTCCCCGCCATCATCACGTTCCGTGGTAGTACGAGCGTCACTGCTTCGCCATACCAGTTGCCCATATCGCCGGTGTCTTCCTCGAGGTCACGTCATGTTAAGGTGTTTCTTTCTTGAGCACCATATGTCGGAGTGTCGCTGATTTGCTCTCAAGCGGACCGACACCGGTATCGAATACTCTTGTCAACATAAGGCCACCAAGAACTTCAACCGTGGCCACCACCACAGCTCGAGGACGAGCTGCCTTGCCGCGAGGGGTGTAATGTTATAGAGAAAGGCGCGAGGCGACGTAACGCGACCGTGAACAGTACCATGGGTATTGTAGCGTCATTATCTCTATACATGCCGATTGGTTTTCTAGAATAAAGAATAGTTGGTTAGGCAGGTTATTTTAGAATTTCTTATCTATCAAGTTATTATTAGGGATATGATCTTATCAATTAGGAAGGTTATTTTTAATAGTTGAAAAGATTAGATTGGATTGATAGGTTTCCTTATAGATTATTTCTTAGACGTCAAGTCAGACTGTCCCTATAAAAGGGATAGCATGTATCTATTATCATGCAAGCAATGAGAAATCAAGAATTCAACTAAGCCTCAGAGCCTCACTACCTCGACAGGGAAGAGCCCTGCTGGCGGTTAGATGAGGGCGAGTGCCTTACCCTCGGTCCTCGGACCCGTACCCATCCAACGACCACAACATAGCACCTCATGAGCGCACAAAGCTGAGTGCTCAGTCGGTTAAGTGTGTCTTCCTAGGTTACAGTTCTGAGCATAAGGGCTATCGTTGCTATGATCCCTTAGCACGTCGCATTCGCATCTCTCGTGATGTGACCTTTGATGAGGGTTGACCTTTCTTTGATAATCCTTCTACACATCACACTCCTTCCACAGATTCCACCTTCTTTTTGTGTTTACCTCCCATTATTTCACCAGACTCGTCTTCTTCAGATACACCTTCTCCACCAGTTTCACCTTCTAGTGTCCCCTCCACCAACTCCACCAGTTTCTGACACTTCCACTTTTCCCTTTCACTATAGTCGCCGACAAAGAGTTCCTTCTGATGCTCAGTCCCTCTCTCCTCCACTTGACCCTCCGACCAGTACCACTAACTCTGACGATCATTCTACTACATCACGGTATGCCCTACATGATCGTTCTTCTATTCAGGCACCAGAGAGATGGGGTTTTTCTCATCTAGGTGCAGTAGCTGAGCCAAGTACCTATCAAGAGGCTGCCAGTGTACCTGAGTGGCAGTTGGCTATAACAAAGGAGCTCACAGCATTAGGGTGTACCGGCACTTGGTATTTTGTTTCGCTACCATCTGGAGCTATTCCTATCATTTGCAAGTGGGTACACAAAATAAAGAACAAGTAAGATAGGTCAATAGAGCGATACAAGGCTTGTCTTGTTGCAAGAGGTTTTCAGTAGGCTTATGGTCGAGATTATGATGAGACTTTTGCTCCGGTTACTCATATGACCACAGTCCATACTCTTATTGCGCGGTTGCAGTGGTACGCACATGGACTTTATCTCAGATGGATGTCAAGAATGCTTTTCTTCATGGTGATCTACATAAGGCAGTCTATAACCCCCGTGTTGAGACTCCTACAGGCTATGTTTGTCGCTTTAGGCGTGCTTTATATGGTCTCAAGCAGGCTCCTCGTGCTTAGTTCGAGTGATTCAGTTCTGTGATTCGAGCTGCTAGTTTCACTCCAAGTGAGCATGACCCTACTTTGTTTATTTACACTGAGATACTTTGCTTCTATTGTATGTAGATGATATGCTGATTACGGGAGATGACATGGACTACGTGGCTTCTGTCAAGAAGAAATTGAGTGAACAATTTATGATGTCCGATTTGGGACCATTGAGCTATTTTCTAGGGATGGAGGTTTATTCTGATGGTGATACCTACTATTTCTCATCATCGCTATGTTCAGGATCTGCTCGCTCGCTCTGGGATGACTGATACTCATACTGCTGCCACACCTATAGAGCTTCACTTGCAGCTTCAACCTACTGACGATGTACCCCTAACAGATCCTTCCCGCTATCATCAGCTCATTGGGAGCCTTGTCTATCTCAATGTCACTAGGCCAGACATTGCTCATGTTGTTCATGTGCTTAGCTAGTTTGTCAGTACTCCCACATCAGTCCACTATGGTCATGTTCCTCGTGTGCTGAGATACTTAAGGAGGACTGCGTCCAGACATCTATTATATGCTAGTTCAAGTTAGCTCCAACTCCACGCTTACTCTGACTCCACTTGGACGAGTGATCCTGCTGATCGCCAATCTATACTAGCTACTGTATCTCTCTTGGTACTTCGCTCATTGCCTGGAAGTCCAAGAAGCAGGTTGCGGTGTCATGCTCTAGTGCAAAGGCTAAACTTCGAGCTCTTGCCCCTACCACCTCAGAGATCACTTGGCTTCGATGGCTCTTGATTGATCTAGGTGTCTGTTGTGACAATCTTACACCTCTCTTTTGTGACAATACAAGTGTCATTCAGATTGCTAGTGATCCAGTCAAGCATGAGCTGACAAAGCATATTGGTGTTGATGCATCCTTCACACGATCTCATTGTCGTGAATGACCATCGCCTCAATTATGTTCCTTGAGCTTCAAGTTGCAGATTTCTTCACTAAAACTCAGACTCGAGAACATCATCGACTTCATCTACTCAAATTCAGTGCATCAGATCCTCCTGATCCACCTTGAGTTTGAAGGGGTGTTAAGAGTGGTGTATGAGTGTTGGTTGTATATTCATTTACCATGGAAAGTATCAGATAGGATTGGACAGGATAATAACTTATCAACTTCGTCTTTCTTCCCCATCCAAGAAGTGTAATATATATATATATATATATATATATGCATGAATATAATGGTGGCAAGGGATGAATTAAAAGTTTAGTTGTCTATCAGTTCAAATTTACTAATACTTTACATTTTATTATTTGGCTGTTTGGCCTTATCCAAAGCAAAAAAAAAAAAAAATGAGTGTACTAAAAAAAATTCATTTGATGTTTTGAACCCACGAAATCTCCAAAAACAAAAAAAAAAAAAACTAGAATGAAGCGCCAGGATAATTGGGGTCGCAGAAATCCTCAAAAGATGCCATGAACTAGCTAGGTATGGAAGCACTCGAAAAAGGGGGGCTTAAACAAAGTGTAAGGGCAAATAACAATTCTAATGGGAAAAGAATATCAACAAGCAGCTTTGGAATACCACAACAAGAGGATTTGATTCATCAAAATTTGAAGAATTTCTAATGGCACTGACACTAAGTTACATAAGATAATAAATGTCAACTAAAGTCCCATTTAACAGTGATGCATAGAAACAGTGAATTTTATCTTGCAAAAAATATATTCAAACATAAATACTCCCACAAATAATTTACAGTTTAAATCATAGTTTTAGTTTTCTTTTCTATTCTGGCTTCCAGTGGAAACAATCGAAGTACTTACTTTTCTTGTTTTGTGGAAGTCAGCTATAAGCTGCTCGTAGCAATTCCAATTGATCTTCTACATGGGATTCTCCCAATACATCCAGTTCTTCATCGAATGAGAATTTAGATGTTGGACGGTATCCTTCATCCTTCATGTGTTTAGCTAGCCTTCTCAACTCTGCATTTATATTTTTCGCCTCAGGATGCTGCTGTTCCCAACAACAAACACATGAACTCGGCTGTTAAGCTCAATCCAGCTGCATCCTGGATCTTTGCTAACTCCTCGGAGTCTCATCAAATGTCTCACCCGCTCAACATCATTCCATTTTCTCTGGGAAGCATAGATGTTTGACAACAATATATATGCTGAGGAGTCCCCAGTACCTAATTCCATCAGCCGTTCACCTGCATATGCTCCAACATCAAAATCCCGTAAACTGCGACATGCTCCTAGAACTATACGCCACAACCATGTTCCATGGTCAATAGTAATTGACTCTATGAAGTCCTTTGCTTCCTTCAGCATCCCTGCTCGGCTAAGAATATCAACCATGCAAGCATAGTGATCCAGCCTAGGAGTTAAACCATAGTCTTTGGTCATTGACCTAAAATAAATCCATCCTCTGTCAACTAGGCCCATGTGACTACAAGCACACAATACATTAATGAATGTTATATGATCAGGTGCAGTGCCCTCTAGCTTCATCTCCTCAAACAGGTCCAGTGCGCCATTGCCATGCCCATTTTGTGAAAAACCAGAAATGATCGAGTTCCATGCAATAACATCTCTGTCAGGCATCCTTCTGAAGACAACCATGCCATCTTCAAGGTTCCCACACTTTGAATACATTGTAGACAAGGCACTTCCAACAGGAGCCCCCAAACCAAACCCATATTTCAAGATTTGTGTGTGCAATTGCTTCCCTGGCTCCAATGCAGCAAGGCCAGCACATGCTCTAAGAACGCTAGCTATAGTCAAGTTACTGGGTATGATGCCGTCCTTGTCCATCCTGGCATACAACAACAGTGCTTCCTCGTGCTCCCCATTCTGCACATGCCCGGCAACCATAGCAGTCCAAAGGACGATGTCAACCTCGTACAACTGATCAAACCCTTCCTTCGCATCACCAATACAGCCACACTTGGCATACATGTCCACCAGTGCACTCTTCACATACACCTGCGCCTCAAACCCAAGCTTCACCATCAAACCATGTGCTTGCTTCCCTACCGCTAATGCTCCCACATCACTACATGCGTTCAGTACACCAACAAAGGTGAACTCTGTTGGTGAGAACCCTGCAGAATGCATGTGCAAGAACATCCTAACTGCACTCTCCGCCTCACCATTCTGCGCATACCCAGTGATCATCGCCGACCAAGTGATTGAATTCCTCTCCTTCGATGACTCAAACACATGCAAAGCTGCACCCATACAATCAGCCTTTGCATACATTGTGACAAGAGAATTCTCCACTGACACAAACCCCACCAACCCATCCTTCACAATGAGCCCATGCAGTTGCAACCCCATGGGCAAACCCAATGGCACACTAACCGCGCTAAGAACTGCCGTGGCAACGAACTCATTTTTCTCCAACGGGCACTCCCAAAGCATCAGCCGGAAGATCTTAAACGCCTTGTCGGAGCACTTCCCCGCAGCATACCCTGACACCATGGCGGTCCAGGACACCGCGTTGCGGTGTGGCATTTCGTCGAACACCCTCCGGGCGTCGGGGGCTAGGTCCAGCTTGCAGTACATGTTGAGCAGGGCGGTGGATACGAACACATTGGAGCTGGCAGAGGGGAGCTTGCAAGCGAGAGCGTGGGCCGCGGCTCCGGCAGAGGCGGAGTGCGCGCGGGCGGCGGCGGTGAAGGCAGCGGCGAAGGAGTGCGGCGAAGGGGGAACGGTGGAGGAGGAGAGCATGGAGCGGAAGTGGAAGAGCGCGGCGAGGGGGCGGTGGTGGGAGAGCGGGTTGAGGAGGGAGTTCCAGGAGGCGACGTCGCGGGCGGCGCCAGGGATGTCGTCAAAGACGGCGAAGGCAGCAGGGAGGAGGGGGCGCGGGAGGGCGGAGTAGAAGGTGATGAGAGAGTTGGAGACGGGCGCGTGGGAGGCCGTGCCGGACTTGAGCGCCCAGGCGTGGAGGGCCTCGCCGTCGCGGGGGCGGGCGGCGCGGCGGAGGTGCTCGATGAATTGCGTGTGGGACATCTGCCGCAAGGCGGAGGGCGCCACGCCAGCCATGCTGGAGGCGGGCAGGCGGCAATGCGTCAGCAGCTGATCGTTTATTTATTTTCTGAGAGAATCGTTCTTTGTTTATCACGTTGTGTGTTTTTACCCAAATAAGTCTATGAAAAATATGCGGAGATGCTAAAAACAGGAACTGGCGAATGTCGGAATGTGTTATCCTAAACGTTGGATGTTTGCAACAGTTCAATTGAACGTTGGAGTAGTTCAACTGAAATATTTTATGTGGTTATTTAAATTTTTATATAAAAAAGTACAAAATATTAATGCTACAATGTCCCTTCGAAATTGCATCCAAGAATAACACAACTTACATATTTATAACTCAAAAAGTAAGAATCATCTCCCCAAATTGCAAAACGAGCGCCCTGCATTATGGGCTAACTCACCCCTCACCAATGGCGGATCTAGAACGAAAATAACTAAAGGTCTCTGATGCAAGATGAGCCACATTCGACTAGGCTATGGCTTAAGGTGTTCTCTCATGTTGATCTAGGGGTGTCCACATTACATATATATAATTATATCTAAAGAAAAAATAATAATTTTTGGACTCGATGTCCTGTGCACCCTGATGTTGCACTGTAGATCCGCCCCTGCCCCTCCCTAACCCAAGGCCCCACATGTGCCATCATGGCACACCACATCTTCTCCTCCACCACCTAATTTTGAATCGGTGGAAAAGTGGAGAAGTAGTGATGGCTCACGATCATCGGCTTCTTAGAGAGGCATCCACGAGCCATCGCCAAAAGTGGCGACACTCGCAAACTAGCTAGAGGGGGTGGAGGGCCCAAGGGGCATAGTCTTTAAAGTGAATTAAAATATTAAAACTTTGAGTAAAATCACAAAAACTTTTAGTTGAGTGGTGTGTTAGATATTTTTAAAAAAGTATACATCATAGCCTCATGACATTTTTTTAGTTTCCACGATATCTAACCTTCAACTTTGACCACTATTTTATGCGTAAATTCATATAATCTCAATCGGCCCAACGTAGATAAGCCCAGGGAACAAAAACAGGCCGGTAGTTACCGGACTTTCCGGTGGAGTCCGGGATTCAAAATCCCGACGGAATCCTTCAGATTCAAATTTAAATTCAAACTTCCGACGAAAACATCTCAAATTCAAATTTATTTGGACGAAATTCATCCAATTTTCCACCGGAATCTCCGGTTACCGGGCTCCGAACGGGATTGTGCCCAGTAACGGTTCTTTGATCCTTGGATAAGCCATATATGTCCATTCCTACCTATAAATTTCTGGTTATGCTACTGCACAGCAGAGGTGTTCATAGCGCTCCCTGTGGGTGAAATTTAAAATTAAGTTAAGCATTTAGGTTGCAAACCACCCACTACTCTCATACTAATTTGCAATTTATTTTTAGGTGAACAATAAGATTTAGAAAACAGCATGAAATATGAAATTAATATCTACAGTACCCTTCAGTTGGAGACATAAGAGAGAATGCTTCATGTGGTTGATCGCCAATAAATACTTTATATATGATGAACTAGGGTGGCAATGAAAGCGCGACAAGACGGCAAAGGCGTTGGCGTTGGTGTTGGTGTTGGGTTCGGAAGAGGGGGAGGGTGTCAAAGACCAGGATGAAGCAAACAATATTTGTTGTGGACATCTCATGCTTAGTAAATAACAAGGTACTTGCTAATGCGGCTACGCTGCGCTATACAGTTCAGGCGCGATTCAAACGGTATAGCATTCAACCATTGTATCTCCACCTACTAACTGGACGTACCTGGTTTTGTCCATCGTCATCCTCTCACTTCGTGGCCTTCCTTTGTAGGCCGGCGACCTCGCCACCGTCGTCCTCCTTCGTGCGTGTGAAACCTCAATGTCGGCCTCGTTCACAAGGAGGCCTCGTTGACATTCTCTTTCCATGTCGAGCAAGACCTCAATGTTGTCTCCTCCTGCGTGCACTAGAATCGTCCCACACTTTCCCTGTAGTTCTTGAATGTTGCATATAATGTGTTTGACAAATGCCTTTCCAACCGGGATGCAAGTGGCATGAAGTGGCGCTAGTGGTGCGACGCAGCACGGTGCGGCTCGGCATGGGCGTAGGTGCAAGCGCAGGCATGGAGTGGGCGCGGCGATGCGTGCACACCGATGGTGCGATTCGCCGCAGCGGCACAGGCGTTAGCGCAAGCGGCTGGTGCGACTTGGCGGCAGACGAGCGAGCACGCACAAACAGAGGCGAGTAGTGAGCAAAGCAGCAGAGGCAAAGTAGAGGGGGATGAGCCAGGCCTGCTAGGTTGGGCCAAGAGAAAGAAATAGAGGTGGGCTGGCTGGGTTGGGCCAAGATAGAAAGAAAGAAGGGAGATGAGCCAGATTGGGCTGGGAAATTAAGAAAGAAATGTTTGGGCTCGGTCCAAAGAAAGGAAATGGGCTTTGGCCCAAGGAAATTTAGAGGAATTTGAATTAAAACTTTAGTGGTTTGATTTGAAAGAGACTGAGATTGAATTTGAATATGAATTTAGATTCAAGATGGAATTGAATTTGAACTTTGAATTAGGAATTGAATTTTGATTTTGAAGATTTGGACTCAAGAACACCAAATAAAATTCAAATAAGATCCAAATACTTTGAAATAATTAATTACAAATAATTTTTGAATAACAACCAAACTTGGGATGTTGTATACGATATCTACACACAGGAAACGGATGAGCTCGTCCAAACGAAATAAAAGAAATCAAGTTTCAGCATGTAAACAATCAATCTAGGCAGGCATGTACTAACTACCTAAGTAAGAGTAATCGTTTGCAACTTTGCAATCTTGCACAATGCACAGTGAAATTTAACAACAGGAGGTAGATACGGCTATAAATTGAACAAACATGGGCATTGTGGAGCATGGATTTGGCTCCGGATACCAACAACTTAGCACCAACAAATCAGAGGGAATCAGGCAATTATCCTCTCCTTGCGAGCCTTCTTGAGCTCGAGTTCATGGAGCGCCTGCGCGCGGCGTGTCTCGAGCGCCTTGAGCTCCTGCTCCTTGAAGGGCCACTCATTGGGGATCCCCGGGTCCTTCTCGACACGCTTCTTGTTGTCCTTCTGGGCCTCCTTGCGCTTCTTGCGGTGGTGCTCTTTCACCTTGCGCAGCACCTACTTCTGCCACAGCGAGACACGCTTGCTCTTGCTCTTCTTCACTATCTTGTCCGCCGCCGCCGCCGCCTCTTCTTCTTGCGCTTCTCGCCGCCGCCGCTGGTGGGGTAGGGGGAGAGAGCCGGCGAGGGGAAAAAGAGGGTTCGTGCGCGGCAGCATGGGAGGAGTTAAGGTTTTAGTCGATGGATGGGTGCCGTCAAGTGGTCGATCAAATTAATGGGCTGAGCCGAGAAGAAACTCTGCTCCATTGGTGGGTAGCGGGCTGCTTATTTGGCGGTCTAGCGGTTCAGTTTTGGAGTTTGGGATGTGGTATCCTTATCCAATGGCAACGGTAAAGGCCTTACCTCAATATGAAATAGGCCAGTCTGATTCTATCTTTTCCAACTCTTCATCTTGCAAGTAAGTAAGGGTTCTCGAGTAAAGAAGTTGTAAATCGTTACAAAATCTTACAGGAATAAAGGCTGTAGATAATCAAATTCGCAGGTACCAACCTTCTTGCTGCATGCTTAACCGTTTGATTGCAGTCCTCCTGATTAACTAAGAGTTTCCTCTTGGTCTCAAGAAGATGCTCAAATTCACACAGGTAGACATCTCCGATGTAGCAGTGGTAGTTAGAACTTTCATGACAAAGGTAAGAAAAATATTCCTCTAATATCCACTATCCAGTGTAACGAAGAAAATACATGCTAGTACAATATATAGTAAACTTCCTACGAAAGGGATGTTCTGTTGTACATTCTTGAATGATAACCACTCAGAGATAGCTTACATTTTAGGCTTTGGTTGCACGTACGTTTTTCAACCTAGTAAGAGTAAGCTTTACAACAAGTAAGTTTGTACAACTAGCTAGGTCAGGTGGTCCCTTGCAGATTGTGAAGGAAAGGGCTGTGGAAACAACAACTAACTCAAACGGGTCACCATTTGAACTACGTTGTTCATAATTGTTGTCAGCTAAGGCACACTTAGCATGAGCGTTGCATGTGGGCTCATCAAAAGCTGCATGCTGCTTCCTATACGTGGGCCCACATGCACAAAACGCCTCTTGATACCATTTCTTCTCCCCAAACTTCCACATTTCTGTGCTGAAGCTCCCCTTCACCTGACGAAAATATCTAGCTTGACAACTTTCAGCTCGTACGTTAAGAGGGTTCTACTAGTGTCAACGCCAGTTTTCAGCGTGTACACTATAATTCTACGTGCTACAGAAGTTTCTACTCAAATAGCAAGCTTTATGCTTAGTATAATTTAGAGAGGCAGTAGTAACAGTACCTAGGTCGGGGAGGGCTACATGGCTACTGTTTGAGCTTTGAACCAGCGAGGTTACACAGTTTGTCCTTCTGTAGCACGAACAATTCTTCCCACGAAGACCCTGGCTTACTATTTGCACAGTTGCAGCAAGGTATATCGTGCTTGCTACGATAAGAAAAAGAGAGGGTGTATTTGGTTCGCGTCCCGGTGCTCGCTCGTCTGGCAAAGATGCTGTCGAGAGCGTGTTTGGTTGTCACCCTGGTGAGCTCCCTGGTCGAGGTACCCTTCACCAAGCCCAGGCTTACAGAAATGAATGTCTAGCTTCCATGCATCTTGACGTCGAGCTTCGCCCGCTGGTCCTGCCGCGACCTTAACCTCACCAACGCCGAACTCCCACATCCCACTGCCCGACGTCGCTCCTCATGCCCAGATCCTGCCACCGCTGTCGCGTCCTCACTCGCGTCCCGCCGCCGCCACCTCCTCCTCGCTCACCTCCCGTCGCCGCCTTATTGGATGAGGAAGGAAGATTTGGCGATGAAACTGATTTTAAGGGGTGCTTATGGGCGTATTTCATGCATTTTATGTTCGAAATTGGCCCATATGAGTGAGGCTCATTTTCTATAATTTCAAAGCATTTATGGTTTAGTACTATATTACTAAGACAAGGTGGAGGTCACCAACATATAAGGTGGAGTCCTTGCCATTCCTTGAAACATGTGACACATGGATGAGGGTGGCAGGAGGAGGGCTTTGGCTAATTACACACGCGCGCGCACGCACGCGCGCGCGTTCGCGTATTTTCGCGTGAAAAATCGCGTGACTTGTGACTAGTGACACGCGACCGTGCCGTGACGTGGCGTGCCATTTGGCAGACCAAGTCCACCTTAATTTTGCTGAACCATTCATCTCTCTATCTCTGATTGAATGAGATTCAAATATTTGAATTTGAGGCTTTATTGGGTGATGATGACAGGCAGTTACCAGTGAGTAAATAGCTGGTTAAGTGTGACAGTTACTAGTGGGTAAATGGATGGTTAAGTGTGACAGTTACCAGTGGGTAAATGGCTGGTTAAGTGTGTCAGTTACCAGTGGGTAAATATCTGTTTAATCTGTCAGTTACCAGACTGCATCTATATATATATGCCTAGAGACATCCAGTGTATAGCGTGTAGAAGAATAGCCTCCATTCCTTCTTCCTTCTAATCTGTGCTGTTGTACTGCGCCGTCTGAACCTCGCTGACTCTTCTTCTCGGCGTGCACCGTGAAGAAGGGAAGCGGTATCTCGAGCCGTTGTCGCCGTGAAGACCGCACGGGCGGCAATAAGGTTTCGGCAGCAGATTCGCACGACCGCTTGCTGCACTACGACATCTACGTTTCGGCACTGCATCAAGTATGCGCTGCTTCCTGTTCTTCATCAAACCCATCTGTAAGTCTATCATGTGATTAATTGACTTGTTTACATCCTGCTTTCATATATTGCAAGTACAATGAGTTGTCCGCTATCGATCTTGTTTTATGCATCATTAGTCTTTGCAATATTTGTCTTTTAATAAAATCGGAATTAAAATATTGCCTCATTTTCAACACTACGAAACCTCATCAGTAAACTTTATTGCAACACAACTATGGTGGAGCTTCGATGCTATGAATCACGAGAGGTTTTAAGTCGGAATTTTCGTAGATGGCGACTAGAGCCAAGTTTTGGCTCATGTCTTTGGGGTCGTGGTGGGTAATCCATCCGCAGATCCGTTACTGATTGACCAAAGATATGCGATTCGATAATGCGAACAACACGCTCTTGGTCGCCTTCCGACCATTCCGCGGATCGGTTCTATGATGTGTACATGGACTATAAGTCCGCCACGAGTTGTGGGATGCACTAGAGCACAAATATGCAGAGGCAGAGGCAGGTCGTTGGCTCTACATGTGTGAGCAATTCTTCGACTTTATCATGGATGAGGCTAAGTCCATAGTTGGACAAGCTCATGATCTCCAGCTATTAGTTGGTGAGATTGCGCATCTGGGCTGTGTGTTGCCTCCTAAGTTTGTGGCTGCAGGCATTGTCGCCAAACTTCCTGTTTCTTGGCGGGATTTTGCCACTAGCTTGAAACACAAGAGGGAAGAGATTTCTGTTGAAGATCTCATTGCTGCCCTCGATGTGGAAGAAAAGGTAAGAGCAAAAGATACACCCAGCACTTCTGGTCAGAACAATGCAAATTTCATAGAGAAAAAGACTGTTACAAAGAAGTACAAATCCAACAAAACGAACATGACAACTAGCTTTAAGAAGGAAACTGAGAAGAATGATATGAAGAACATCACCTGCTTTGTGTGTGGGAAAAACGGTCATATGGCGAAAGACCGTCATTTCCGCAAAAGCAGAGATGGTGAACAGCCAAAGAAGAATGTTGTCAACATGATCATAGGCGAGGCCTCGACTTCGAGGAAGGTATAGTAATTCTCCGTTGTTTTTCAGCATGTCAATCCAGCGATTGGTGGGTTGATCTCGTGCTAATGTTCACGTATGTTCGATATTTCCTTGTTTTCTTCTTACCAGCAGTGCAGGGCTTCCTCCGTCCTAATGGAAAACAGGTTGCATGCTTCTGTTCTTGGTGTTGGCACGGTAGAACTGAAGCTTACTTCAGGAAAGATTGTCCACTTAAAGAACGTGCAACATGCTCCTACAATAAACAAGAACCTCGTTAGTGGTTCTGTTCTATGCAGGGACGGTTATAAGCTAGTCTTTGAGTCAAATAAAATTATAATGCCTAAGTTCGGGAATTTTGTTGGTAAAGGCTATGAGAGCGGAGGCTTGTTCTGCCTAAGTACTTTAGAGTCTTGTTATAATCTGAATGTTGCAACTGGTTTAAATAAATGTGAGACAAATATTTGGCATTCTCGTTTCTGTCATATTGGTTTTGATAGTATTGCTAGAATGTCCAGATTAGATTTAATTCCAAAATGTGAAATTGTCAAAGGATCAAAGTGCTAGTCATGTGTGCAAGCAAAGCAGCCTCGCAAACCCTTGAAGGGATTAGAGGACGAAAAGAACTTGGCACCATTAGATCTTGTTCATTCAGATTTGTGTGAAATGAATGGATTGTTGACAAAAGGAGGCAAAAGATATTTTTTAACTTTTATTGATGATGCAACACGCTACTGTTATGTGTATTTGCTAAAAACTAATGATGAATCTTTAAACTACTTTAAGACTTATAAGGCCGAGGTTGAGAACCAACTAGAGAAGAAAATAAAAAGACTAAGATCTGATCGTGGAGGAGAGTACATCTCTCATGAATTTTCTCAATTCTGTTCTGAGCATGGAATAGTCCATGAATTTATACCACCATATTCACCCCAATCAAATGGGGGTAGCTGAGAGAAAAAACCGGACACTAACAGACTTGGTTAATGCCATGTTAGAGAGTGCTGATATGCCTAAGACATGGTGGGGGGAAGCTATATTGACATCAACTTTCGTCCTAAATAGAGTAATCACTAAAAAGAGTGATATTACTCCATATGAGGGATGGAAGGGGAGAAAACCCAATGTCAATTTTCTGCGAACTTGGGGGTGTTTGGCAAAGATCAATATACCATTGCAGAAAAAGAGAAAACTTGGACCTAAAACAATCGATTGTATTTTTCTAGAATATGCTCAAAATAGTACGACCTATAGATTTTTAGTAGTTAAATCAGAAATTCCTGAGATTATTGCTAACACAATAATGGAGTCTAGAGATGCTTCATTCTTTGAGGATTATTTTCCTACGAGAACAGCAGGCAGTACTTCACAAACTGAGAATGTTCAAACTAAAAATATTGAAAGTGAGAATAATCAAACTTCTGAACTTCCCACCATCTTTGAACCAATATGTGATATCCCTGAGGAGAATAACAATCTAGTCACAGAATCTCTTCGTAGGAGTAAGAGACAAAGGGTTGAGAAAACCTTTGGTGATGACTTTATTGTATACCTCGTGGATGATGTGCCAAAGACCCTTTCAGAGGCTTATGCATCTTCTGATGCTGAGTATTGGAAAGAAGCAGTCCGTAGCGAGATGGACTCTATCATGGCTAATGGGACTTGGGAGATCACTGATCATCCTATCGGGTGCAAACTTGTAGGATGTAAGTGGATCTTTAAAAAGAAACTAAGGCTTGATGGTACTATTGAGAAGTACAAGGCAAGACTTGTGGCCAAGGGTTACACCCAGAAAGAGGAAGAAGATTTCTTTGATACCTATTCTCCTGTCGTCAGACTAACCACCATCAGAGTGCTCTTTGCGTTAGCATCTTCTTATGGTCTACATGTCCATCAAATGGATGTAAAGACAGCTTTTCTTAATGGAGAGTTGGAGGAAGAAATCTATATGGATCAACCTGATGGTTTTGTGATTTCTGGACAGGAAAATAAGGTATGTAAATTATTAAAATCCTTATATGGTCTAAAGCAAGCACCTAAACAATGGCACGAGAAATTTGATAAAACTTTAACATCTGCTGGTTTTGTTGTGAATGAAGTTGATAAATGTGTATATTATCGTTATGGTGGGGGTCAAGGAGTGATCTTTTGCCTATATGTAGATGACATACTTATATTTGGAACAAACACTGCCGTAATTGACGAGGTCAAATCTTTCTTATCTCGATGCTTTGATATGAAAGACTTAGGAGAGGCAGATGTCATTCTGAATATTAAATTAATCAAGAACGAGGATGGGATCACTTTGAGCCAATCCCATTATGTTGAAAATCTTAAGCGCGTTTTGGCTATGAGAATTGTAAAATTTCTCCAACGCCCTATGATGCAAGCATTAAACTTCGAAAGAACCAAGGGTTAGGAAAAGATCAATTAAGATTTTCACAAATTATTGGATCACTTATGTATCTATCTGGTGCCACTAGACCTGACATATCATTTGTTGTGAGCAAATTAAGTCGGTTTACTTCTAACCCAGGAGATGATCACTGGGAGGCACTTGAGAGAGTGTTGCGCTATTTGAGAGGCACAACCTCATACGAATTCACTATATCGAGCATCCTTCGTATTAGAAGGATATAGTGATTCAAATTGGATCTCTGATGCAGATGAGATCAAAGCTACAAGTGGTTATGTCTTTACCCTAGCAGGAGCTGCAGTTTCATGGAGGTCGTATAAACAGACTATATTGACGAGGTCAACTATGGAAGCAAAACTTGTAGCACTAGACATAGCTACTGTTGAAGCTGAATGGCTTAGAGAGCTTCTGTTGGACTTGCCACTGGTTGAGAAACCAATACCAGCAATCCTAATGTACTGTGATAATCAAACAGTGTTGATTAAGGTTACAAGTACTAAGGATAACATGAAGTCCTCCAGACATGTCAAGCGTAGGCTTAAATCTGTCAGAAAATTGAGGAACTCCGGAGTGATTACTGTGAATTATATACGCACTGAGAAAAATCTGGCAGACCCTTTCATAAAGGGGCTAGCATGGAAGGCGATTTCCGTTGCGTCTATGGATATGGGAATGAGGCCCATTGGAGTTACACCTCAACAGTAACCCATACCTTCTTGATCGGAGATCCCGTGACTTAGGCAATGGGAAAAACAAGTTGATGTTGTAACAAGATAGTATATATTCATTGAATCCATATCCTAATAGACAAATTACTCTCCACTGTATGGAAGGTTGGCATAAAATCTTAATATATTCTGTTGTCCAAATGAGAAAAATGTATTAGCCTGCAGGATACCTAGAAAGAATATACCTACTTGAGCCCAACTGTGAGGTCGCAGTTCACGAGAATAGGGCATTCTCTAGAAAGCTCATGAGCAGATAAGGGAGCATGACCAAATAATGCTCCGTTTAGACGCGGTTCTTTGACAGCCTAGTATTAGTTGAGATTTCAAGTGAAATCTAATCACAAAAAGCTGTGAATTCAAGGCATGGTCCATTCATCAGCTGTGAGAAGATGAATCTTATCATTCTAGGTGCAAGTTCAACCCGTACAGGACTTACACTAAAAGACTGATATATTAACAGTACTTCAGCACAATATCTTTGATATCCTTTTTGCTTCTTGCTTTGGAATTGGTGGGAGATTGTTAGAAATTGGCCTATATGAGTGAGGCCCATTTTCTATAATTCCAAAGCATTTATGGTTTAGTACCATATTGCTAAGGCAAGGTGGAGGTGACCAATATATAAGGTGGAATCCTTGCCATTCCTTGAAACATGTGACACATGGATGAGGGTGGCAGGAGAAGGGCTTTGGCTAATTACACACGCACGTGCACGCGCGCGTTCGCATATTTTCGCGTGAAAAATCGTGTGACTTGTGACTTGGGATGCGCGACCGTACCGTGACGTGGCGCGTCATTTGGCACACCAAGTCAACCTTAATTTTGCTGAACCATTCATCTCTCTATCTCTGTTTTAATGAGATTCAAATGTTTGAATTTGAGGCTTTATTGGGTGATGATGATAGGCAGTTACCAGTGGGTAAATGGCTGGTTAAGTGTGACAGTTATCAGTGGGTAAATGACTGGTTAAGTGTGTCAGTTACCAGTGGGTAAATGGTTGTTTAATCTATCGCTACGACCGCATCTATATATATATGCTCGAGACGCCCGTTGTATAGCGTGTAGAAGAATAGCATCTATTCCTTCTTCCTTCTAATGCTGTCTTGTTCGCTGCCGTCGAATGCGAATCTCGCCGACTCTTATTCTCGGCGTGCACCGTGAAGAAGGGAAGCGGTATCTCGAGCCGTTGCCGCCGTGAAGACCGCACGGGCGGCAATAAGGTTTCGGCAGCGCATCTGCGCGACCGCTTTGTCGCATCCGCGACATCTACGTTTGACGATCGCATCAAGTCATCGCGCGCTTCGTTCTTCATCAAACCCATCCGTAAGTCTATCGTGTGATTAATTGACTTGTTTACATCCTGTTTTTCATATATTGCGAAGTACAATGAGTTGTCTACTGTCAGTACTGTTTTATGCATCATTAGTCTTTTGCAATATTTGTCTTTTAATAAAATCTGAAAATAAAATATTACCCTCATTTTCAATATTTTACAATTTCTCTTTCTGAAAGCGTAATATTTTAATTTTACACATTCCTCGAGCTCAGATCTCCAACCAATCATTACATCTCTAGGCTTATTTGACCAGACAAAAAATATCTATTTTTTAGACTATCTTCATACACAACTTTTTTTAAGCATATAACCGAGTACACCAACCAAATAAGCCTAGAGTCCGTGTAAATGCACCACCGCATATAGTAAATGCGCCTCTCCCTGGTCCCTACAAGAAGATCTCCGCCGGAGGAGGACAAGGCCGCGACAAGGAGCGCGCGTTAAAACGCGTACGCACGTAATAGCAAATTCGACAGATATAACTACTTCATCCTTGTTAAAAAAACTACTTAATGGAATTCAATTGATACATTTCAGGGGGGCAACCTCTGTTGCTTCTTAAAAAACAAAAAGATACGTATAGTATATAGGTAGAGCTGCGGCCTACACTGGGCCAGGTCAATTTTGATGAGTACCCGGAAAACAAAATACATTTGACAATGTGAAAGCCATTTTAGCAGACTTTACATATCATTGAGGGCATGTAGTAATGTATGTTATACTCTGATACCTCTTCTTACGCGCAGCAGCTTTTAGATCGGACCAGAGTTGTAAGATACGGTACGAGCGTGTATGATATTAAAAACGAAGTAGATAAATCCCGTAGAGAGAACCAAATAACGACGACGAAATAACCACGATGAGAGAGAAAGATTTGGCGAAACCAACTGCAAATCCTCAAGCATAACCTCAAAAGAGTACAAGAGATTATCGCACAACCTCAAAAGCAAACTCTATCGAATCTTTTATGACCATCGGATCCTTGTCCTATATAACAATCTGGTAATAAATAATAATCTAGTATCTAATCCTCTTCTGCGGCTTTTGTTTTGGATGAGTTGGTTTGTGACTTGTATTCTCTATAACCACCCCTCATAGGATTAGGAAATGAATCCTTGTAGAACACATCTCAAAGTCCTAGTAGGTTTAGGATACGAGTCATCTATACTCAACAATTAATGTACATGTCACCTAACACAGACGCAAGAGCAAAAGGGGAATGTGATGTAATCCCTTGTGGGGGGATAGAACTTAGCGCAAACTGATGAACAGAATGGCCTATGGAAACGCAACCACCATAGATAGGAATAACCTAGATACCAATTACTACCTCCATTTAGAAATATGTGATGTTTCAGAAAGCGTGCAGTCAATCTTCTTTAACTTTGATCACTAATATATAGAAAATTATTTATCATTAGATTAGTCATGAAAAATATTTTCATGATATAATAATTTAATATTATTTTATGAACATATTCGTATAGAAAGTAATGGTCAAAGTTGTATGTTGGAGACCGTATCGATGTCCAAAACCTCATGTATTCTTGAACAGTGAGAGTATTTGATATTACATAATAAAAAAGGCATCCACACGTAGGGGTACTGATAAAGTGAATAAAAATGTTGCTAAATCAAGCACTTGTACATAGTAAAGTGATGGAGATGAATGAACTGTGATCCATTGTTTTGCTCACAGCTAATATACATGTTTTCAGACTCTTTAACTTTGTTGTTCTCAAGTCTATTCTTCCTTGGAAAACCGGAATATTTCAGCAATCATGTTAGGGTCGCTAACAGGCGTTGGCTCTGATAGGAAGGAAAAATTCGAGATGCGACATAACATTGTAGATACAAAACCAGGAAAACCTATGAAGTTGTGAGAAAAGCAAAAGGAAAGAGGGACAATTTTACCATTGCTGGTGTTGATAACAACACAAATTTTGGCACGCTTCTTATCTTTAATCTTCTTACTCATCCTACATTAAAACAAGGAGAAAATGAGATAAGTGTTGTACATATTTTGGTATGTGGGCACTTATCTAAACTTAGAGTTCTTGTAGATTATTTTAGTCCTTACTTATTTTGCATGAAAGAGTACACCCCTCCCTGACCTATATCAAGGAGGAAAGGCGCTACATATTGTACGTACAGCGACACACCTTCGCCTACGGACAAAGCAATAAATTTGAGAGGCTGTCGGGACAACATCGTGTTCTCCTCTATTTTCTCGTTCTTGTGTGATCATTCTTCGGCAACTCGACCCTAATCCTACAACAATAAGGTATTTAGAAATACAAAACAAGAAAAGAGATGGCCGAAGTGATTCTAAAATATCGCTCATAAGGAAATGCATTAAAATTCTATCTTCCTAATAATCTCGTACTGGCAATGCGCTTACTTAAGCAATCAAAATTAGCTAAAAGGATTTGTTGCGTGTGCATCCTGACTCAATAATATAGCGATGCGTTGCATGGTGCCACTGTTCTTGCGATGTACCACTCCCTTTTCCTGGTCCATCTAACACACGTTTTAGGAGAAAAAACGAGGTGTTCTTATCACAAGCATGTGAGCAAGAAATAAACCGATATATATGCGAGATCATCACAAAGTGATAGCACAATTAATTAGCGAGGGCAATTTACCTTAAGCATTACAAAATGAGTGGCCAGTGTGCACAGGTGCAAGAGCAGCAACTAACAGAAGAATTCAGTGTGCATGATGATTGTGACATCCTGGCCCATTTGAGAAAGAGTCTCACGTAACCTTAGCAAAATTGGAATGGCCATTTGAGAAAGAGTTTCACGTAAGCTTAGCAGAAGGGTAATACTAAGAATCTTTAGCAGAAGGGTAATAGTAATACCGATTTGAGAAACCATCACATGAAGAAACTTTAATTCTGTATAATCCAGGCACCAGAAGACCACATTCCTGCAGGAAATGCGTGACATTAGCAGCTCCATCAATGGACCTTGGATGATTCTAGGTAACTTCAACCTCATCCTCCAAGCATAGGACAAAAGCTATATATGGTCGCTTAAACAGACACCTCATGAGCAGGCTTAGCCGGGTGGTCGATGATCTAAACCTAAAGAAAGTCCATCTAAACGGTCGCTCGTTTACTTGGACTAACGCTCTCGAGAGGCCACACTTGAGCGCATCCATAGGGTCTTCGTTACGACAGAATGGGAACTTCTTTTTCCCTGACTGTTTCCTCCGTGCCCTCCCATCCACAGCTTCGGACCACTACCCACTCTTACTATCCTTGGTGTTCCGCTTCGACGCCAAGAAGTGCTTTCAATTAGAATCCTTCTGGACGAAACTCAAAGGCTTTGAACAAGCGGTGCAAGCTGCATGGCACTGTGATCCTTCCATCTCCGACCCCCTAAGGAGGTTGGACTACATGCTCAAAGGCACGAGCCGCGACCTCCAATGCTGGAGCCAACACCAAGTGTAACACCTTCATCTCTCCCCTCCTGTTCCTTCCCCGACCAGCGTTGACGCCGTCCCGACCACGCCGTGCTGCACCTGTTGTCTTCCCCACCAAGCCGTCCTCGCTGGGTCCCGCTCGCTAGTGCGCGTCGCTCATCGCCCGTCGCGTCCCGGCTTCGCTCCTGCCGGAGCCCCATGCACCTCGGTCCCCTTGTCCCCCCCCCCCCCGCGCCGTGCCGCCCGGACCCCCCCCCCTCCTCCCCTCCGAGCTCTGCTCCTCCCCGGCTATAAAAGCCCCCACCCCGGTGCCCTCCCTTCCCCTCCTCCCCCATTTCTTCTCTCCCCCTCAGCAAGAAGAGAACCCGAGGAGAAGAAGAAGAAAGAAGAAAGAAAAGAGAAGGAGCCGAGTCCTTACCTTCCGTCACCATCGTCGCCGTCGCCGTCGCCGTGAGCCTCGGGACCCCGTCCGTCGCCACGCGCTGCCGCCGTCCCTTCCTCTCCCCTCGATCGCCTGCCGCCGCCACCACCTCCTCTCCTCCGCATGCGCCGCCGCCGCTCCCGAGCTCGTTGCCTCCCCTCTACCTCGCCCCCCCCGCGCGAGGCTTTAGGGCCGACCCCTCGTGGCCGTGCCCCGCTGGGCCACGCCCTCGCCCATGTGCCGGGCCAAATCCTCTCCGTGGGCTGCGCCAGTTTTTCATTTTTGTTGATTTTATTTTCCTTTTTCTATTTTAATTCAAAAGTAAAGCTTCAAAAATCCGTATCTCCCCCATTTCAACTCCAAAAATTGTGATTTAAATTTCTAAAAATTGGTTAATTCAAGATCTTATTAATGGCATAGGTCTTGTTTAATTTGAAGTTCATTTGTTGTTCATTTGTATTTAATTGCTCTTTTTGCTTGTCTGCGCCTTTTTCCGGTACGTTCGCCTGACTAGGATTTGAAGATGCCGAAGATCCCCAAGTTGATCAAGCCCAAGATTATCAAGATCCTCTAGCCTATATCCCAGGCGAGTCAACACTTTGATCATATTGAGCCTACATTTTATGCAAATTATATTCTTTTAAAATAGCAAATTACATGATTTAATTCTTTAAGCAAATGTATGTTAAAACTTAAGGTAGTTAAATACCCATTTGATGATTAATTAATTAATATGCCATCCTTGACAATTTGAATCCCTTATTCCATGTCACCCTAGTAACTATTTGGTAAATACTAGTTATAGTTGTACTTAAGCGACATGCTAGCCTTGCTTAAGTACCGAGACATTAACATGTCCTAATCATCATCTCTTCAAACATAAAAATGAATTTGGGCGATCATGGTGGGGAATGGTGAGATGGTTGAGTTGTTGTATTTACTCCTAAAAACCCTAATAACTTGTCATATCGTGTCATGACTGTGTGATGAATAGTATATTGATGGGTGCTAATGCAGCCCAGAGAATGATGATATGTGAAATGATCCGCTGGACAACCCTAAGGACTTAATCTTGTCATGACCTCCCGTGTAAAACAAGTACAACCACAAGTCTGCAAACTGCAACTTAGCTTAGTAAATTTATCGGACCTTGGAATTCATCTTGCTGGTGGAGGAGTAAAGGGGTGCAAGCGTGAGCTTGATCACATTTGAATGGGACACCGATGGTGAAGTGCCTCTCAAAGAAGATGTAGGGGTGACATCCCGCACCAACATATGGGTGTAACCCCATATAGATGAGATGACAGAAGGGGCGAGATATTTTGAAAGGTTACTGCGACGGTCGTTCAACTACATGACTAAGGAATCATGTGGGGTAACGAGTATGACTATCTCTTGTGGGTAAAGTGTACAACCTCCGTAGAGTCTAAACTGTTTAAACAGCCGCGCCTACGGTCAAAGACGGACATGTGAATCTTTACTCGAGTTAGTTCTATTTCAAAAACCTTGTGGTTGGGATGAAAAATGTGGTGGGCTCACCTAGCCCTCAGATTGGATTTTTCCTGAGTGCTTGAACTCAGTGATGTTAGTAATTGGGGACAGACCCAATCAAAAGTAAGCATAAGGTAGAGTTTCCGACGGAGGGAACCTCTGCTGTTATTTAATATTACACCATTACTCTCTTTAATAAAATGCAATTTGATTAAAATGCTAAGTGTTAGGAATTTGTAATTATGATATTTGAAAATATTACTTTAGCAAATAAAAGAACCCGAGCCATCCTTGGTTAGCCTTGCATGTATATTATTGCATTGTGCGTTGGCTCGCGAGCACGGAAGTTGTGCTCATCCTCACTCCCTCCCCAAAAAAACCCTTAGAAGCAGGAAATCCTGGAGATTACGACTACTACGAGGATCCAGAAGTTGGAGGCCCGGGATATGATGAAGCGTAGTGTAGTCTTTAGTTGTTCTAGTCTCGCCCCAGTCCAGCTGACTCCGTTGGTTCTTGCGTGCATCTTATATTATCTGAGTCTTTAGGTAATATCGGACGCACACGAGTTTCCCCAGTCGCTTGCCTGTGGATATATGAGCTCTCACCCCTTTTGTTTCCGTTGTCGCTTCCGCTTTTGTAATATTTTCGGTTTGACCTGTTCGGCCCTTATTGTAAAACTCGACCCGACGCGGTCTATGTAAACTCTGTTGTGTTAATTAATGAACGGTATGGTTTTACGCCATGTATGAGTTGATTCAGTGATGTATCTGTGAGTGCTATCTACTGATCCAGGGAATAGCACAGTGTTTTCACAAAGGATTCTGGATTACAAAATCCGGGTCCGACAGAGCTGGTATCAGAGCTTACGTCTGCAGGAGCCTTAGCTAGACTGGTCGAGCCTAAGGACTTGAGTCTTATTTTCAAAAAAAACTAAGAAAAGCTTTGGCAAAAATATAACGTATCTATTGCTCTTACTCACCCCTCTTAGTTCTTTACTTACCTCCTTTTGTGAGCCTACTCTGTTGCTGGCTCTCTCTTTTGTTTTAAATTTTTAGATAAACCGTACCGTCGTCCGATGGCCCGTGGGATTTCTTCTCTCACAGTGAGAACGACGACAAGTTTGTCGGTATTCCTCTGCAAACTCAAGCAATACTTTGGTTCGCCACTGGCCCGTCTTTAGAGGCCGGAAGACCCAGGTTCTGGATCGAGATCCTCGTTCCATGGAGGTTGAATTCATCGCTCACAGCTTCAAGATCGAGCATCCTAGGAGCCGCTGTTCCGTTGCCGTTCAGCACATAACACGCTTCGCCTTGACTTACTTGTGCCAAGTGCACGAGGTTCCCTTGTTGAGGTTGTCTTTTCTGTTCCTTCCCGTGTCTCCAGGGAGGAGAACGCCACCCGAAGATCTTTGACATCAAGAACATCGTTGTTGCAGTGGCCGCCGCGATGCACGCCCCAGCTCCTCCTACACCAGCCGTCATCCTCAGCAACCCAACGCCGACTTGACGTCTTGGACCCCGCACCAGGATCGCTGCACGCAAGAGCATGCGACACCCCAGTCCGCCGCCCATCATCAACATCGAAGACTCCAGTCGAGGACGCAACCTTTCTCATTCTCGCTCTTGTTCCCGGTTGCCCGACTTCAGTCGCAACCATTCCTGTTCTCACTCCCCGGGCAACTGCACCGCCTGTGGTCAGTACCCGATTGAGGAGTAATTAGCTTAGTTTAGCTAGCAGTGCTTGCTAGACAGCCTTTTGGTCTGCAAGCACCTTTTTCTTTCTTCTACCCCAGTCAGTAGACGTTGTGCTTGTATCTTGTGTCGTGACTTAGCCTAGCCTATACGCTATGCTCCAGGAGTCATGTAACACCTAATCCCCCTTAATAATGCAGTCATCCTAGGCTTTGTATTGTATTTGATCATTTCTCCTCGTTGGTTTGAAGGTCTTCTGTTGTGCTCTAGAGGGCCAGTAAACCCCCATATATACCCTCTTCTGTTCACTTTAGATGGCACCAAAGAGAACAGCAGCCAAAGGAAGTGGTGTTAGTCGTAAAGGATGCCCTATCTTCCTCCCTTGTCCTCTCTTGCCTAGTGTGCTTTTTCCTCTCACCTATCGTGCTTTCTTCCTCTCCTCTTTGAAACCTGTGAAGAATCGTTGAAGATTGCTCAAATAAGAAAGTCGCATGGAAGCTATTCTTGTTGGGATTAACTAGTGTGCTGGATGCCAAACTAGATGGTTTTGGGAAATCATTGATAGGACTTATTTTGGAAATTGAAAGCTCTAAGGTTTGCCGATGTTATAAGAAGATCTTGTGAACACTAGAGTATGATGATGGATAAGCCTTGTTTATAAATGGTTTAAAGAATAACATATTGATGGATTATATATATTATGGAGAAAGAAAATGACCGTGGAGGAAAATTTTGATTGACCATTTAGGATATAAGAATCTGAAGTACCGATTTGATTATTGGGAGAAATTGGATTTTCATCGAATCTTGAATTGATTATGATGTTGGTTGGAAACTTGAAATTGAGATATGTGTGCATTGAAGGTACAGAGTAGAATACGAAGAAAATTGGATTTTCATATTGATGCATGATATTAATTTTGAAAGAGTTAATTGAATCATGATTGGATTATAGAACTATAGTTGTGAAGATTGGATTATAGGAATATAATTGTTGAATGTTAGATTATAGAAATGTATTATGATTGGAATCTGATTAAAGGATTAGACGATTATTGAAGATTAGATTATAGGATTACCAAGTCATGATATTGATTTTGGTAGAGTGGATTGGATCAAAAAGTATGGAATTAATTGTGTATGTTGGATTCAATTAAACATGATTGAACAAAGAAGTTGGGATTTAAAAGAAATTTTGGTTGGATTTTAGAGAGATCAGATTATAGAAGGATATAATTGCGGGATGTTGGATCATACAAACATATAATTGCTGGGAATGGGATTGTATAATTGAAGGATACCTTATTGATATTGGAGATAGTCCAAATAATTATTGGATAGATGATGATAAAATAATTTGGCAGATTAAATTTGAATTCATGAATGACAAGTAGTCTTTTGGAAGGTTCTATAATAAAGATATTGGATGTATATAAAGGCATTCTGGAGGTTTGCAATGGCTAAATATACTTGCAGACTTAAGTGAATGATATCGTGAATCTAGTCAAGACTTTTGGAGAAAGAAATTGCGCGATTATAATCTTTGGAGAAACTCGTTCCAAAAAGGGGTACAGTGAAATTTAGCATGATCTTGGAGTTTATCGGGTTGGAAGATACGATTATTGCGACTAGGTGTTCTGGATTTATGAAGTGAAGAAATCATGCAATCAAAGTGGGGGGAATCTATTGAATTATTTAAGTCTATGCCCAAGAAAGATTTGTAGATTTTGTTGTTGTATCGATAGAATGTGAGGTTAATCGAATGCCTAGATTCTTTTATTTAAGTGACTTTATGTTATGCTGGAATGATGGAATTTCAATAATAGTTAAACTTGGATCCAGCAATTTGGAAGACAAAATTTATAACCATTTAGTGGGCACTCTAGTACATGGTTATGAACCAACAGTTTGGCATCAGTTACCAAGTTGAACCTACCACTGCAGTTGTCAGAAATACGTAACATCTTTACTTCAGGCCGCAGTAAAAGAAATATCTCAGAGTACCTGAAGAGCAGACTCCCGTCGAAGCCATCGCCCCTCAGAAGGATCTGACTTACCTGAAGCATCCGATCAAGATCCTCAACATCATCGAGAAGAAGACAAGACGTCAAACAATCCGTCCTTGCAAAAGTTCAGTGGAACCACCACTCAACAAAAGAATCCACATAGAGCACGAAGATCAACTAAAGCAGGATTTCCCGTCCATGTTCTCGGAGCAGCTCGAATCTCGGGGTCGAGATTCTGTTTAAGGTGGGTAGGTTTGTAACATCCTCATCTCTCCCCTCCTGTTCTTCCCCCGACCAGCGTTGACGCCGTCCCGACCACGCCGTGCTGCACCCGTCGTCTTCCCCACCAACCCGTCCTCGCTGGGTCCCGCTCGCTAGTGCGCGTCGCTCATCGCCCCTCGCCCGTCGCGTCCCGACTTCCCCAGCTTCGCTCCCGCCGGAGCCCCATGCACCTCGGTCCCCTTGTCCCCCCCTGCGCCGCGCCGCCCGGACCCCCCTCCTCCCCTCCGAGCTCCGCTCCTCCCCGGCTATAAAAGCCCCCTCCCCGGTGCCCTCCCTTCCCCTCCTCCCGCATTTCTTCCTTTCTCCCCCCCACCAAGCAAGAAGAGAACCCGAGGAGAAGAAGAAGAAAGAAGAAAGAAAATAGAAGGAGCCGAGTCCTTACCTTTCGTCGCCATCGTCGCCGTCGCCGTGAGCCTCGGGACCCGCTCCGTCGCCACACGCTGTCGCCGTCCCTTCCTCCCCCCTCTGATCGCTTCCGCCGCCGCCCACCTCCTCTCCCTCCCCGCCGCCGCTCCCGAGCTCGTCGCCTCCCCTCTGCCTCGCCCCACCTCCCCTCCCGCGGCTTTAGGCGGCCGGGCCCCGTGGGCCGTGCCCCGCCACACGCCCGCCCTCGCCGTGGGCGGGCCAAATCCTCTCCGTGGGCTGCGCCAGTTTTTTCATTTTATTTTCCTTTTTCTATTTTAATTCAAAAGTAAAGCTTCAAAAATCCGTATCTCCCCATTTCAACTCCAAAAATTGTGATTTAAATTTCTAAAAATTTGTTAATTCAAGATCTTATTAATGGCATAGGTCTTGTTTAATTTGAAGTTCATTTATTGTTCATTTGTATTTAATTGCTCTTTTTGCTTGTCTGCGCCTTTTTTCGGTACGTTCGCCTGACTAGGATTTGAAGACGCCGAAGATCCCCAAGTTGATCGAGCCCAAGATTATCAAGATCCTCTAGCCTATATCCCAGGCGAGTCAACACTTTGATCATATTGAGCCTACATTTTATGCAAATTATATTCTTTTAAAATAGCAAATTACATGCTTTAATTCTTTAAGCAAATGCATGTTAAAACTTAAGGTAGTTAAATACCCATTTGATGATTAATTAATTAATATGCCATCCTTGACAATTTGAATCCCTTATTCCATGTCACCCTAGTAACTATTTGGTAAATACTAGTTATAGTTGTACTTAAGCGACATGCTAGCCTTGCTTAAGTACCGAGACATTAACATGTCCTAATCATCATCTCTTCAAACATAAAAATGAATTTGGGCAGTCATGGTGGGGGAATGACTGAGATGGTTGAGTTGTTGTATTTTACTCCTAAAAAACCCTAATAACTTGCTGTTACTGTCTGGGCGGACTGTGTGATGAATAGTATATTGATGGGTGCTAATGCAGCCCAAAGAATGATGATATGTGAAATGATCCGCCTGGACAACCCTAAGGACTTAATCTTGTCATGACCTCCCGTGTAAAACAAGTACAACCACAAGTCTGCAAACTGCAACTTAGCTTAGTAAATTTATCGGACCTTGGAAGTCATCTCGCTGGTGGAGGAGTAAAGGGGTGCAAGCGTGAGCTTGATCACATTTGAATGGGACACCGATGGTGAAGTGCCTTCTACAGCAAGATGTAGGGGGTGACATCCCGCACCAACATATGGGCGTAACCCCATATAGATGAGATGACAGAAGGGGCGATATATTTTGAAAGGTTACTGTGACGGTCGCTCAACTACATGACTAAGAAATCATGTGGGGTAACGAGTATGACTATCTCTTGTGGGTAAAGTGTACAACCTCCGTAGAGTCTAAACTGTTTAAACAGCCGCACCTACGCTCAAAGACGAACATGTGAATCTTTACTCGAGTTAGTTCTATTTCAAAAACCTTGTGGTTGGGATGAAAAATGTGGTGGGCTCACCTAGCCCTCAGATTGGATTTTTCCTGAGTGCTTGAACTCAGTGATGTTAGTAATTGGGGACAGACCCAATCAAAAGTAAGCATAAGGTAGAGTTTCCGACGGAGGGAACCTCTGCTGTTATTTAATATTGCACCATTACTCTCTTTAATAAAATGCAATTTGATTAAAATGCTAAGTGTTAGGAATTTGTAATTATGATATTTGAAAATATTGCTTTAGCAAATAAAAGAACCCGAGCCATCCTTGGTTAGCCTTGCATGTATATTATTGCATTGTGCGTTGGCTCGCGAGCACGGAAGTTGTGCTCATCCTCGCTCCCCCCAAAAAAAAAAACCCTTAGAAGCATGAAATCATGGAGATTACGACTACTACGAGGATCCAGAAGTTGGAGGCCCAGGATATGATGAAGCGTAGTGTAGTCTTTAGCTGTTCTAGTCTCGCCCCAGTCCAACTGACTCCGTTGGTTCTTGCGTGCATCCTATATTATCTGAGTCTTTAGGTAATATCGGACGCACATGAGTTTCCCTAGTCGCTTGCCTGTGGAGAGATGAGCTCTCATCCCTTTTGCTTCTGTTGTCGCTTCCGCTTTTGTAATGTTTTCGGTTTGGCCTGTTCGGCCCTTATTGTAAAACTCGACCCGACGCGGTCTATGTAAACTCTGTTGTGTTAATTAATGAACGGTATGGTTTTACGCCATGTATGAGTTGATCAGTGATGTATCTATGAGTGCTATCTACTGATCCAGGGAATAGCACAGTATTTTCACAGAGGATTCTGGATTACAAAATCCGAGTCCGACACCAAGTAGGTCATATCCACCTACAAATAGCTTTGGCCAAAGAACTCCTATGGTGGTTTGATGTTGCCGAAGAGATCAGGCCGCTATCTCCTTGGGAAAGATGGTTCCGAGTAGAACTGGAAAAGAAAATGCTCGGCCTTTGTTCTTTGGAGAGGACGATTGCACGCCAAAGGTCGAAGCTGCAGTGGCTGCGTGTGGGTGATGCAAACACCCAGCTCTTTCACCTTCACGCCAATCACCGCAAATGGCGTAACTTCATTGCCCAACTGAAGATGGATGAGGGTTGGATATGGTTGCACTCGGACATGGAACAAGCTCTCCACAACTTGTTTGTCAGTCTCATTGGCAAGCCGGTTCAAAGGGCATATACCCTAGGCCTTCACTCCCTCAACGTCCCTTCCACTAACCTCTCCTTACTGGAAGTTGAGTTCTTAGAGAGTGAGGTATGGGAATCAATTAAGAGTTTGAGTAGTGCGAAGGCCCGAGGACCTGACGGGTTGATCGGGCTATTCTGTTAGATTAATCTTGTTTTGGTATTTTAGTTTCTAAGTTTAGATGAGTTGAGTCCGTTTCTGTTTCGTATATGGTGTCTGAGTACTGTAGCGTATGAGGTAGAATACGAGTAGGAGTCCATGCCTAGGGTGTGCGTGAGTATAAATTGCCAAGGCTGGCTGCAATGTATTGAGGAGTTGAGAAGTAAGAAATAAAATACAAAAAAAGAGCATTGCTCCCGGAAAAAGATTGCGTTCTTGTTTCTTTGTTTGGTTTCGGTGTCTCAGAGAAGGTCCGAGGCGGGCGCAATCTTTGTACAGCGTAGCTACTAGCATCAAGAAGCCAAGGAAGAGCCAGCTCATGGGACGTGCTATCACGTGAAGGAATAAAGCATGAGGCACCGCTACGTGAAGACAAGACGAGGCGCGGTGCTGCTAGCACTTTACGTGGAGACAAGATAGAGGCCGAGGGACCGCTTGCTTTTGTGCTTGTCTTCGGTTTGTTCCAATAGTTAATATTAGAGCGTTCTAATCTTGATGGCATTTGAAGATCATGGGTGATAAGGCAAAGATTCGGATGGACCGTTTTTCTCTTATATCCTATCCCGACGACCGATGATTACTCGGTGTGGACAATGAAGATGAAGGCAAACATACGCGTCGAGGAGTCTAGGTGCGCTTGATCCAAAGGCGAGGGACAAGGAGGTGGATGACAAGGTGGACCAGACGGCTTTGACCATCATCTACCAGGCGGTGCCAGACTCCATAATGCGGCAGCTCATCGGCAAGGAGATGGCACGTGAGGCGTGGTGACGCTCGTAAGATGCACAAGGGAGTTGATCGCATGAAGAAGGTGCACTCTAGAATTTTCATACCGAAGTTCGAGAATCTCCGGATGGGAGAAACCCACGGTGGACGAGTTCGTCGGCAAGTTGATTTCATCTGACAATCGATTGTCTCTTGGCGACAAGATGGAGGAATCTGTGGTAGTGAAGAAATACATGCGTGTGCTACCAGAAAAGTTCGTATATGTCGTCACCACGCTCATGTACTCGTCGGATTTGGAGACAAAGAAGATCGAGGAGATCACCGGTTCCCTCAAGGCGCATGAGGAGCTACTGAAGGGGTATCAGTCCCGTAACGAGCAGAGGTATCAGTTCCATAACGAGCAGGCGTTGTTGTTAAATGGAGATACACGAAGTGAGAGTGGACATGGGTGTGGGCGAGGCGGCAGAGGAGGACGTGAAGACGGGGCTGGGCAAGGCAGTGGTGACAGATCACATGATAAGTCACATGTCAAGTATTTTAAATGTTCACTATGCGTCGGAGTATCGCAGCCACATAAAGTGCTTCAACTGCGACAAGTACGGGCACTAAGCTTCGGATTGCCAAAATAAAAAGAAGAAGGAAGAGGTACACCTCACCCAAGCTAGTGAAGACGACGAGCCAACCCTGCTTCTCTCCTTATTTGTCAAAGAAGCGCCGGTCATGATGATGTTGAACGAGAAGAACGTAGTTCCTAAACTACGTACAGAGGGAGGCAGCCGTGATCATACTGATGAGTGGTACTTGGACAATGGAACAAGCAATCATATGATGGGAGATTGCTCCATGTTCTATGAGCTTGATGAGAAGATTTTGGGGAAGGTCAAGTTTGCTGACGGCTCGACAGTGGAGATAAGAGGCAAATGACCAATGCTTCTAAAATGCAAGAACGGTGATCAGAGGATGCTGACTAAAATTTATTTTATACAAAGTTTGTGTAACAACATACTCAGTCTCGGGCAGTTGGTGGAACGGGGGTGCAGGGTGGAGCTACATGATGAGTTCTTGCATGTCTATGACAAGAACAAAGATCTGTTGATGAAGGTGAAAAGATCCTCGAACCGGTTGTAAAAATTTCTTTGAAAACTTGTAAACCAGTTTGTATAAAGGACAGTTTGGAGGAACCAGAGTGGAACTTAGGTATCGAATCAGAATATGACGGGACCCAGAAATGGCATGCTGTTGGCGCAGGAGGCGTAGTAGGCGGAGCCTCGGGGGGTCCAGACAACGCGCAGGGAGCTCAAGGGGACAACGAGTTCCACGCGTATGCAGTTGCTGTTGGAGGAACCAACGGCTCGGGTCAAGCCCATGGACCCCACCCGCATGCAGGCACAGCAGGAGGGAGAGGCGATGTAGCCTCAGCTAAGATATACACGAGGAAGTGAGCAGACTTGGTCCAAGAGAAAGGAGCAAGAGGCTCAGGTAATGGTGAAACCGAGGTGGTCGTGGGAGCGGGTGCTCCAGCCCAGGTGGTCGTGGGAGCAAGTTCTCCAACCCAGGCGGGCGTGCAAGGAAGGACGAGTTCAGTTCAGGTGCGAGACGCGACAAGCGTTGGTTTGTGTATGGCTCAGGATGGAGTAAGTGCCAGCGGTAGGACGGTATTGGCCTAGGAAGGAATGGCGCACGAGAGTGCAGGTAAAAAAGGAAGACTTTAAAGTTCAGAGGAGAGAGAAGATCAACATGATCAAGATGAATAAACAAGATTAACGGGGTGATTGTTAGATTAATCTTATTTTGGTATTTTAGTTTCTAAGTTTAGATGAGTTAAGTCCATTTGCTTCAGTATATAGTGTCCGAGTATCAGCAAGATATGAGGCGAGAATCCAAGTAGGAGTCCATGCCTAGGGTGTACGTGAGTAGAAATTGCCAAGGCCCAGTGCAATGTATTGAGGAGTTGAGAAGCAAGAAATAAAATAAAAAGAGGAGCGTTGCTCCCGGAAAAGATTGCTTTCTTGTTTCTTTGTTTGGTTTCGGTGTCTCTGCAGAAGGTCCGAGGCGGGCGCACTGCTGTACTGTGCATAGCTACTAGCGTCGAGAAGCCAAAGAGCAGGGGCTCATGGGACGTGAATGTAATACCCGAAAGTGAGATAAGCGAATCGCGGAGAGATTTAATTAATCGGAGAGAACTAAATAGATTTCTGGGAAGAACCAATTGAAAACGCTAAATTCTTGATTAGAGAGGGGGAAACATCATTTGTATCCAACCTGGCTTGGGCCTTGGCCCATGAGGGCAAAGGGTGGCCGGCCAAAGGGCGCCACTCCCCCAAACCCTAGCCGCACCCCACCTCCTCACCTCTCCCCATTGAGCCGCCACCCTCCCCTCTCCACTCTCCACCTCTCCACCTCCCTCCACCTCCCTTGCCCCCTCTCCACCTCCCACCACCACCATTGCTGCTGGCCAAGAAGAGGAGGAGCTCCATTGCAGCCGGCCAAGGAGGAAAAGAAAGGGAAAAGGAGAGAAGAAGGAAGAAGTGAGAAGGGAAAAGAGAGGATCGCAAGTTGGTGTTTCCGTTCATGATCTTCAGCGGTTCTACAAGGGTAACATCAGGTTTCTTGCAAGGTTTGTTGGTGATTAGATGCGTTTATAGTAGAATTGCTTAAATCCAGTCTGTCTTTAATTCGTTCAATTCTGTCCAGTATGTTGCGGATCTGTTTCGACTACTTAGAGGCAGAATCTGAAGAGTTGGTATCCTAGAGATATCTGGACCTACTTCTTAAGTTTCAGTGGCCGCCGAGTTCACTCGATTCCGAGGTCTGAGTCAAAAGTTATGGTCGATTTAGATTCTGCTGCCAGAAATCTGACGAGAATAAACTGTCTGGATATTTCCTAAAATATGATAGGAAATTGGAAGAATCTGAAAGTTCACCCAACTAGGTTATTGTAGATAATTCGATAACCTTTTCAGATTGTTAAAGAACGATCAATTCGGAGTTATATCTCAAAAGTTATGGTCATCTGAATATTGCTGTTGGACTGCTGTCCAGAGACGGTTTTCTGTCAGTAAGTCGGTGTTCTGCAGTGTTAAAGATTGTCGTTTTTGCGTAGGTTGAAAGTAGAATTGGGTCTGGACCTCTCCTAGAAAGTTGTAGATATCGTAGTTATCTTTCATTGCCGACAAGAATCAAGTCATTCGGACCTCGGTAGCCAAAGTTATGAATTTCTTAGTATTTCTGTGTTTCTGTAGAGAAGCAGAATTACTAGTGTTGGTTAACCTGATATAAGCGCATATTTAGAGGGTTTCCAGAGGGTCTCACCATAACGAAAAACGAGGCTAATCCTCTTAGCTTTCAGGAAAACTAAAGATCACTAAATTCGGACGAACGTAGAGGAAGTTATGATAGTTTCTTTGTCGCTGTTCAGAAACCCGACGTGAAATGTTTGCTCTGATTAAATGGATTGGTAGGACTAGTAGATGGCCGAATCAGAGGGTCTCCCCAACTAAGTTTATTTAGAAATTTTAATTACCTTTCCAGAATATCCAAGATCATCTTATTTGGACACCCGAGCAGAAAGTTACGTATTTTAGAAGCTAGCTGCCTGCAGTGACTGATCGCTAGAAATTATGAGAATTAGAAAATGCTAAGATGTTAGCGAGTTCAATTGCGATGCTACTTATGATTTTGGTCTAGAATGTTGGTCTTAGAATGGGGTTTTCTTCATGTCCAGTGTGGGATTGGTACCGAGGCAGCACCGTCTTCACGCCTCCATTCTCACACAGTTAAGGCAAGTGCATTGTTTGTTATATGGGGGTGATTGATTGGCTATGTTTGTGTGCTTTTGATATATGATTGCATAGCAAGATGGCTTACTTGATGATTGTTTAAGTTTGGTGATTGCTCAAATTATGCTTATGATTTATTGTGGTACAATGTTGTTGTCTTTTGGTAAGATTGATGATGAATAAGAGATGAGCATATGCATATTGAGAACATGTTGAGGCTTGGTCACGCGGTGACCAAGCATATTTCTTTGAGATCCCGTCATGAATGTGACGGGCCGAGATCCCTCACTCGTGGAGTGTGGGCTTGAGGTCCCCGTTACTTGCGGAGTAACGGGCAATTGGTCCTCGTGCGTGCGCATACGAGCATGGGTATCTGCGCGGCGGTCGCATACTGTGACAGTGTAATGCACGTAGAAGTTAAAGTTAAAGGTTCCTTGAGCATTTCATTTGCATGTGAGATGTTTGATGTTGATCTTATTTATACGTATGTTGATGTTACAGTTTCGTTATGTACTTGCTGAGTCTGTGGACTCACTCTTGCTTTATTGTTGTTTTAGGTACCGAGCCAAGAATGACATGCATGGGGAAGTGAAGCGCTAGTCACTCACACACCACATGAACTAAATAAAGTTGAATGTTCTTACGACGCAGCTTGATTTTAGAATACTACATCATGACTTATGCAATGGATTGATGTAATAATGATGAGTAGTGATTCTTTATGATTCTCTAGTTTTGTTGGAATCCTAGCATGTCATCACAACCTTTTGATGACTTTGGATAAAAGTTTTAATTATTATTTGATTACCTTGTGTGTTGGAACCTCCGTGTAATTAAATTTACAAGGGAGGTTCTGCCGAAATTTATTAGAATTGTCTTCTTTAGAGTTATTAGAGTTTGTTTAGTAGCATTCCGTGCTCATGATAAGTGAGGGTGTTCTGATTGGTATCGAAGCGCGCAGAGGTCCGTGGTGATTGGATTTACAACCTAGGCAACTTGAATTGCTGAAATTTTGTAATGGTTAATGAACTTTTAAACGACACGGTGGTGCAGTAGGATGGGATGGGTCAAGCATTGCATTTACGCATCTGTTGAGTTGTATTAATGATTCTGCTTTGAGATGATCTCGATGTATCTATAGTATAATACTATGGTTATTATGTGTGGGGTAACCCATGTTGAGAGGTGGAGGTAGTGGTTGTGGTCTGGGCTATACCAGTTACACCACTGTTCGTGGTATAGGAATAGCGAAGTATCCACATGAGAGATCGTAAGTCGAGCGTTTGGTATGAGTAGACTTAAAGAGTTGTTCTCTTCCCTGAATTTGAATTTGGTCAACTCTTATCCAGTTGAGATTGATGATTTTCTCTTGGGTTATTCATTCTTGTGGTTGATAGGTTACTTTGAGAAAAGTTGATGCGTTTCCATTGGTTTACTTTGCCCTTAAAGCATTTATTGTTTTCCCAACTGTTGAGTTAATCTTATGTCACGAATTTGGTTAATTGTAAAGATTGGCCTTTTGTTGAAGTTCTGTTTGTCTTATTGGAAAACATGACCCATTTATTTTCACTTGATGTTTTTGGTTAATAAAATTTTCGTTTTGCAAGTCCTTTAGTACAAGAAAGCTTTGAATCAATGTAACTCTCTTGGGTATTTTAGTGTTGAAGTTGATTGGTTCTCTTTCTGAAAGAAAATATTAAATTCTTTAGCGATGTCTTCTTGTGGTTAAGATGGAGGTTATAAACAAAGAAATTGATGGGAATGATATGTGTTATCAGGTGAGGTCCGCAGAGTGTGTGCATGATCGATCATAACTAAGATCCTTCAAAGGAAAGCTCATAAATTTGAAAGTGTCTTGTAGTAGTTCTTGATGAGCCGTGGTTAAGAGTACAACTATACCTAATTGTAAACCGTAGAGTTAACAAGAAGTGTGGAACATTGATGAATTGAGTTGACCATTAAGAGTGATACATTTGGTAAACTTCTTTGGTAAATTGGATTAACGGATCGCAATGGATTAACCTAACCGTTTGGGATGGTTAAGTACAAAAGGAGTTAGATTATTGTGTTAGTGGATATTAATCTTGGAGTAACCCTTGGTGGATGTTTAGTGATTGTATGTAATTGTTAGGTGCAATTTTTGACTATTAAAGTTTGGTGTTGAACTTTACTAAGAGGAAAATTGATGGGATTTAATAGATGAACAATAATTACATGATGGTAGAACTATCGGATAATAGTATGCCATTGATGGAAGGGCTTTGGAATAACCTTTTAAATTGTGTAGTTAGTTCCTCTAAAATAAAGTGGTTGTTGTAGTGAGGGTGTAAGAATCGGTATGCACTCATTTGAGGATGAGATGATAAAAGGTGCGTAACATTTTGGTGAGCCTTGGTGGCTAATAAGGGAAGAGTTGAGGATAACGAATCTTGTTAAGAGTGAATTATTCTTGGTATTGATAAGACTCATCCACAAGAGATTGTGACGCGTTGGAATGGTGATGATTCTTCTAGAGATAAAGTAAGTTGATTGTTTTAATAACGGTTAAATGAAATGTTTGGAGTTTTGTATTCGTAATCTTTTGGGGGGCTCATGATTTATGTAGTAGATAAAATTAGTTGAGAAACGTGACATATGAAAAGGTTCCGTTTGGTTCCGAAGTGATGAATGTGATTTGGTATCAAAGGCATCTCTTGTTTGGTTTGGCAAGTAGTGTTGTAATCAAAGAGATTGCTTTTGTTGTGGTGACGGAAAATGTTTACCATAAGTATTTTGAGGTTGGAGCTAAAAAAATCGTAATCTGCAACTTTCCTGATGTCACAACTTAAGAGTTTCGTGGGTTTGCATAGCAATGTTTTATTCTGATTTTTGGAGGTGAAAATTTCTTCTGTGGGACTTGTGCCTCGATCAGTGGACTCGTATTTTGTGTTCCAAGATCATTGTTATTTGACAATTTCTCTTGGTCTTTAGCTCAATGAGTATGGTAACGTTCCCTTGTGTGCTAAAATTTATCTTTGGTTGCCTCTTCTTTTGATGAAGGATCAGTTGACTTTTTTTGTTGCAACGAATTTTAGAAGGTACAGTGGCAAATGGATAGCGGTGAGTCAAGTATATGATGTTGTGAGACCTTGGATTGTAAGTTATTCGAGGAACATTGGAGGATGAACTGATTTCATGAATAAATCTTGGGAGAATTTTATTTATACAGAATGTTTGCATTTTAGATTAAGCTGATTGCAATGTTGCAACCATTAGAACCTATGGAGGTTTGTGATCCAAGATCCTTTGTTCAATTCGGTGGAACATTAAAATTTTCGAAAGGATGGTAATCTTGATTAATGTATTAGAGTATCATGTTTGGATACCTTGCACGGTTGTGCGAGATGAAATATGAGGGTGTTGTAATGGGAGTAGTATTAGCGAAGTAATGGTCGTTAAGGTGATTAATGAGATAGCGAGATGGATGGATTATTGCCGTGAAAGATTTGGACTTAGCAAGTAACTTTTAAGAGTTAGAATCTTTATAAAGATAATTGGGTTAAGAAGATGTTTTCACGTTGATGTTAATGCGTGAGTATGTTGGGATTGTGAGAATTTTAAGGATTTTAATTTGAGTTTTCCCTATCTTATATGAGAAGTTCAATGTAGGAGTTTTGGAGTTTAATTCGAGCTTCGCATTTTTTTTATTTTATGCTAGGACTTTGGTCGCCCAATGATTTTGTGTAGAGAAAGTAGATTAAGGGTGGATTTGAATTGGAATGATCATTGATAGAACCCTTTTGATGAAGTATATGAAAGTGAGAGCCGAGAATTTCAAGTTGATTATTCTTAAAAGATTGAGATGATGTGGTTGCGTGTGTGGCCTATTTTGAGATGCATTGGAAGTCATCTGTCAAATTAATTCTGTTGGTAGAGGAGTTATTTAGAGAAAGTTTTAGTGGAATCGATAGAGTCTTCATACGGAGCTGTGGATGATTTATTTCGACTTGAGCGTTACGTTAAGAATGCCAAGCTAAGAGAGATGAGTTAGTGTGTTATGCGATGAACTGAAATCCCAAAGTCCGAGAGAAATTTTAGTCCTAAAGAGAAATTGATAAATTGTTGCTTTCTCAAGAAGTGAATCGTTTCCTTGTTTCCCGTTTGAGTTTGGTCTTTGTTGACCAATGTCTTTCGTAAGTTGAGTTTGACTCGATTTTTGGTAAGTGTGGTTCTTATCGGTTCGGAAGAATAAAGGAAGTTTTTTGGGCATTTAAAATGATTCCTCCTTTGGTTTTCGTGACGTTTATTCGCAAACTGCCACTTGTAAAGTAGAAGGGTTTTCTCGATGAAATTCCGATTCTGGATTTGACTCTGTAGTACCTGAGCTGGTAACGCATAGTTGCGAAGTAAAACTTTCTTATTTAGATAGGTTTTGTGGGTAAAAGAGTTGCTTAAAGGAATTCAATTGTGTGTTTCTGGTTAAAGGAGGTGATCCTTGTCTCATTGAAAAGTTGAATTGGGAGGTGGAACAAGAGTTCCGTGTCCTGTGTGCATGTTGTGTAGTTCAATATTGAGGGAAAGGTTGGCCCAAGGTACTTTGGTTTGTTTCAGTCTGTTGCAGGAATTCGAAAGTTGGTGTATCGCTAGGACCATCTCGGGTCCATACGCGGTGTACGCAACACTGGGCATGTTTGGTGCCAAGGGAGCAGGATCTTATCTCGAGTCTCATTTGTTGAATGCTCTCAGAAAGGTCGAGTTGAGCGTTAGTACTGGGCGTCATTTACGTCCCCGTGTTGCGATCTCATCCATTCGAGAGAGGCCACTTGGAAATTGGAGTCTCACGTGAGTGAGTTTAGCAAGAGGTGATCGCGTTGGTATCTGTTGTTAAGTTCTAGTCGTGGTTTACTTTCGTGTAGATCGGTGTTTAGATTCGGGGTCGAATCCTAATAAGGGGGGTAGAATGTAATACCCCGAAAGTGAGATAAGCGAATCGCCGGGAGAGATTTAATTAATCGGGAGAGAACTAAATAGATTTACGGGAAGAACCAATTGAAAAACGCTAAATTCTTGATTAGAGAGGAAACATCATTTGTATCCAACCTGGGCTTGGGCCTTGGCCCATGAGGGCAAAGGGGGTGGCCGGCCAAAGGGGGGGCGCCACTCCCCCAAACCCTAGCCGCACCCCCCACCTCCTCACCTCTCCCCCCATTGAGCGCCACCCTCCTCTCCACCTCTCCACCTCCCCTCCACCCTCCCTTGCCCCCTCTCCACCTCCCCACCACCACCATTGCTGCTGGCCGAAGAAGAGGAGGAGCTCCATTGCAGCCGGCCAAGGAGGAAAAGAAAGGGAAAAGGAGAGAAGAAGGAAGAAGTGAGAAGGGAAAAGAGAGGATCGCAAGTTGGTGTTTCCGTTCATGATGTTCAGCGGTTCTACAAGGGTAACATCAGGTTTCTTGCAAGGTTTGTTGGTGATTAGATGCGTTTGCGAGTAGAATTGCTTAAATCAGTCTGTCTTTAATTCGTTCAATTCTGTCCAGTATGTTACGGATCTGTTTCGACTACTTAGAGGCAGAATCTGAAGAGTTGGTATCCTAGAGATATCTGGACCTACTTCTTAAGTTTCAGTGGCGCCGAGTTCACTCGATTCCGAGGTCTGAGTCAAAAGTTATGGTCGATTTAGTTTCTGCTGCCAGAAATCTGACGAGAATAAACTGTCTGGATATTTCCTAAAATATGATAGGGAAATTGGAAGAATATGAAAGTTCACCCAACTAGGTTATTGTATATAATTCGATAACCTTTTCAGATTGTTAAAGAACGATCAATTCGGAGTTATATCTCAAAAGTTATGGTCATCTGAATATTGCTGTTGGACTGCTGTCCAGAGACGGTTTTCTGTCAGTAAGTCGGTGTTCTGCAGTGTTAAAGATTGTCGTTTTTGCATAGGTTGAAAGTAGAATTGGGTCTGGACCTCTCCTAGAAAGTTGTAGATATCGTAGTTATCTTTCATTGCCGACAAGAATCAAGTCATTCGGACCTCGGTAGCCAAAGTTATGAATTTCTTAGTATTTCTGTGTTTCTGTAGAGAAGCAGAATTACTAGTGTTGGTTAACCTGATAGAAGTGCATATTTAGAGGGGTTTCCAGAGGGTCTCACCATAACGAAAAACGAGGCTAATCCTCTTAGCTTTCAGGAAAACTAAAGATCACTAAATTCGGACGAACGTAGAGGAAGTTATGATAGTTTCTTTGTCGCTGTTCAGAAACCCGACGTGAAATGTTTGTTCTGATTAAATGGATTGGTAGGACTAGTAGATGGCCGAATCAGAGGTCTCCCAACTAAGTTTATTTAGAAATTTTAATTACCTTTCCAGAATGTCCAAGATCATCTTATTTGGACACCCGAGCAGAAAGTTACGTATTTTAGATGCTAGCTGTCTGCAGTGACTGATCGCTAGAAATTATGAGAATTAGAAAATGCTAAGATGTTAGCGAGTTCAATTGCGATGCTACTTATGATTTTGGTCTAGAATGTTGGTCTTAGAATGGGGTTTTCTTCATGTCCAGTGTGGGATTGGTACCGAGGTAGCACCGTCTTCACGCCCTCCATTCTCACAGTTAAGGCAAGTGCATTGTTTGTTATATGGGGTGATTGATTGGCTATGTTTGTGTGCTTTTTGATATATGATTGCATAGCAAGATGGCTTACTTGATGATTGTTTAAGTTTGGTGATTGCTCAAATTATGCTTATGATTTATTGTGGTACAATGTTGTTGTCTTTTGGTAAGATTGATGATGAATAAGAGATGAGCATATGCATATTGAGAACATGTTGAGGCTTGGTCACGCGGTGACAAGCATGTTTCCTTGAGATCCCGTCATGAATGTGGCGGGCGAGATCCTCACTCGTGGAGTGTGGGCTTGAGGTCCCCGTTACTTGCGAAGTAACGGCAATTGGTCCTGTGCGTGCGCGCCAAGGCATGGGTATCTGGCGGCGATGCGCATACTACAGCATCTGAGTGTAATGCACGAAAGATTAAAGTTAAAGGTTCCTTGAGCATTTCATTTGCATGTGAGATGTTTGATGTTGATCTTATTTATACGTATGTTGATGTTACTGAGTTTAGTTATGTACTTGCTGAGTCTGTGGACTCACTCTTGCTTTTATTGTTGTTTTAGGTACAGAGCCAAGAATGACATGCATGGGGAAGTAGCGCTAGTCACTCACACACCACATGAACTAAATAAAGTTGAATGTTCTTACGAACGCAGATTGATTTTAGAATACTACATCATGACTTATGCAATGGATTGATGTAATAATGATGAGTAGTGATTCTTTATGATTCTCTAGTTTTGTTGGAATCCTAGCATGTCATGTCAACCTTTTGATGACTTTGGATAAAAGTTTTAATTATTATTTGATTACCTTGTGTGTTGGAACCTCCAGTGTAATTAAATTTACAAGGAGGTTCTCACGAAATTTATTAGAATTGTCTTCTTTAGAGTTATTAGAGTTTGTTTAGTAGCATTCCGGGCTCATGATAAGTGGGGTGTTACACTATCACGTGAAGAAAGAAAGCGAGAGCCTTTGCTCACGTGAAGACAAGGCGAGCGCGGTGTGCTAGCACTTTACATGGAGACAAGATAGAGGCGGAGGACCGCTTGCTTTTGTGCTTGTCTTCGGTTTTGTTCCAACATATTCTACCAAAAATTAATGCCGGGATTCATTAAGCACGATGTCATGGGTAGGGTGCAAATGAAGCGGATACGGACGGATATCGCTCATCTCGTATCTTTTTCTATATTTTTTCTCGGATTCGGAATCGGACACGGACAGTGCCGGATAGAATACGAATGCGGATAGTCTCGATCACGAATACGGGCGAATACATGCCGAGCGAATACGGATTGTCTGGTCACGAATACTTATTTGGATATTGCGAAAACATAAACCATATATGTCGCACAAATAAATATCAATCAACCATACTACATGTCCAAAATGCAACTAGATTAGTAGTTTAACATGCAAATTTAAATACACCACACGATAGCAGAGCCTATTTAAGCAAGTAGTAGTAACTAGTAGTAGTAAGTGGTAGGTAGTAACTACCAAGTAACAAGTACATGACACTATGACAAGGGCTAGGTAAGCAAGTAGCAACTAGCAACTTATGTGAAGATGCAGCACCTAAGAATTCCACAATAGAATAAACATATTTCAAGTTTCAGTTAAGTTTACATCGATATATCATATATACAAACAAAGCAGTTGAGATTGAGGACACAATAATTGCTCTTAGATCCAATTATATTCACATAAATCAGATAAGAAAGTAATAAAAGTGATGGACCCATATTATAATAGGGTACCTGTAGATATGAAGGTCTTGTTAACAAGTAAATTGGAAGCTTGTTCTTGCATTAATTGTGGTCTTGAAATAATATATTTGATGAAAAAGGTGTTTGAGAAAAATATTGGTTATATCACCTCCATTCTTTCGATAATAACTTCTAAAACAAATGATGACATGGTAGAATAAAGGGTAATGACCTTGGATATTATTTTCTTGACAAAAAATAGCAACATTGCATTTGAAGTTTTGAACATTTTCCTGCATGCTTAAGCTATTCAAATGCTTAGTTAAATGCTAATTGATAAAATGCATATTTCTGCATGCTTAAGCTATTCAAGAAAAAATTGATGTCTTCGGGTATCATATTGACATAGAAAACCTTTTACTCAAACAGAACTAAGGGCTACCTTTATTGGTAGCTCGTGGATTCCCTTGATATTGATAATTTGTCCCACCAACATGTGACTAACGTGGAATCTCACTCACTCTGTATAAGGCTTAAATTTATGATTCCTAGTCATTGTTGGAGCTTCTTTCTAAGGCTTACATTTGCTTGAATTCACTTTTACTATCTTTTCAATACATACATAAATTCATGGTGCCTTACTAGCAATTTAATGAAAGGCTTAAATTATCCTACTTGTTGGAAAATTACGAGAAGAAAAGAGTAATTAACCATTAGACACTTGATTCGGTCCCAATATTGATCGCTTACTTCATGGTTCGAGTAGTTGTTTATTCTTGATCCTCAAGTTATTCTACCATATATTAACTAAGCGTTGTTTTTCTTGTAGGGATTTTATGTGGAACAATTTAATAGTAGAATCATGTGTTTGACGATGAACATTGTATCGTGAACACCACATGTCATGGTAAACAAAAATGTCGTGGTAGCTTTAAGCAAAGTTAACAATTATCAAACCTACGCGTTCATGTTTGTAGTAGCACATTGTTTATCTTCTAGCTCCAAATCCAACTCATCAACAAGTGATACTATCTTCTCCTTAGAACCTGAAATTTTTAAATGACATGACGTTAGTAAACTAAAGCTAAAAGTGGTATAAACTACGAACTAAATGACTTAGAACCTGAAAAACCCCTTGGTGTGTGTTCCACCATGACATTTGTGGCATCTCTAGCTCCCCCAAGGCCTGCCTAGGCAATCAATAGACAAATGAGGCACTATTTAGTTATATTAAGTGTTATAAACTTCAATTCAAATATCACTTTTAGACTCTAGAGGCCCAGAAACTTGTGATCAGTGCCACTTCAAAATAAAAACAGGACAAACAATTAATCATTAGGAATAGTGCTTAACTCTTTATCATTCCTATGATGTTTTGAGAAATAGCAACCCTAACAACAGATGCATTCTTGTGATTGAACCTCCACAATCAGTAATAGAAGTTCATAGATGTGATTGCAAAGTAATGAGTTTATACTACACCCTTGACATTTACAGCAACATATAAACACAAATCATGAAATATTATAAAAACGATATGATCCATCTAAAAAATGTTACACAACTGACTTCAACAATAGCAATGTCAACATTTTCTTGTGAGAATATGAGAAACGAGAGAGCAGTGAAAACCTGCAAAATCATGCAAGTAATTTTAAAATTCATGATCACTGGAAATGAAATAAGAGCATTGTTACAAGCATCAGCAGTATTTACCTGAAGCTCCTGTAACTTATTCACACGATTTCAAACAAAACTCCCATATCCTTCAATGCAAATGTTATTGATTTTGCTCTTGTATCTTCAATTCAGCACTTATTGTGGATGAACCCAATTCAGCTGCTGCCTAAGAATGCTGTGAATGTGCCGGTTGCTGCGCTTCAAAATGTGGCTCTAGCCTCAGAATCTGTTTGCAAATATAGACATTCAGAACAATGTTACATATCCTTCAATGCAAATGTTATTTCAACTAAAAAATTCGAGATCCTTTTCGAATAATTTACACCATTATAATGGTTAAATTCATGAAAAAGAAAGTTCCATTATAAAAGTTCAGAGACCATCTCATCATACCATATCACTTGAACTAGTAACACCAACAACAAGAGCTCACCTTGTTAGCGGCGATGGGGACGACCTTGAGGGTCCCAGAGGCCTTGTCGAGGATGCCGAGGGCGTACCTGCAGAGCTGCGGTGCGGCGGCCTCACGGTGTAGCTCGGTAGCGAGTCGAGGCCTCCACTGAGGCGCGACCACGAGCTCGATGCGGCACCGGAATGCTTCGTGGCGGAACAGCGCCGCGTGGGAGGCTGGCGGCGACGGAGGGGAAGGGAGGTGGCGGCGGTGAGGGTTAGGGATTTGGGAGGGGAAGGGAGGTGACGGCGAGGGAGGGGAAGGAAGGCGGCGGCGGCGAGGGAGGGGAGGAGGCGGCGGTGGCGAGGGAGGGGAAGGGAGGTGGCGGCGGTGAGGGTTAGGGTTAGGGTTAGGTGGGCGTGGGAGGAAGGAGGGAGGGAGTGCGGGAATGCGGGAGCAGGTTGAATGGGAGCGGTTTGAGTCAAGTGGGGCTTGACGGCGGGAGGCGTGGGCCTTGACTCTGCGTGAGAGCGGAAAATTTTGGAATTTCGTATAGTGCTCGGATAGTCACTGGATATATCCGTATTTAGTATCGGATAATCCCGAATAACCCGGATAACTACCTATCCGAAGCCGAAACTGTATCCGGTGCAAACAAACCAAATATGAATCCGAATCAGAAGCGATGCAGGATATCCGAAAAAGTAACCATATTGTTCCCACATTTATTCGGTCGGTCGGTCGGTCGGGAACTATCCGTTCCGTTTGCACCCCTAGTCATGGGCTCATGGCGGCAATATCCAAGCTTGGTAGTCTAGGCTTTAACAGCTTCCATATGCTAAACAAGGCCCTCATCCCCTTAGCCGAAGAGGTTGGGAGCTCAAGAAGCGAAGGACTTTTGGCCAATTAGTATTCTTCACGCTTTGCGAAGTTCTCCAAAATCCTAGCGCGGATGTTAGCACGGACCTCGGCAAGGTCGTGGCGCCAATCTAGTCGCGTTCATCAAAGGTCGCTCAATACAAGATAACTTCATGCTTGTTAGGCGATCGACCGTGCTTTTGCATCAAAGGAGGGCGTTGAGCTTTCTTTTCAAGTTGGACATTGCCCATGCGCTTGACTTCATCTCTTGGTCTTTCTGCTGGAGGTTCTTAAGCACAAGGGTTTGGTGAAAAGTGATGCGGTTGGATTTTCATCTTACTCTCGCGGCGTCCACCCGTGTGTGCTCAATGGACAGCCAGGATGGCCAATTTGGCATGCGCGAGGTTTGCGGGAAGGGGACCTTTCTCCCTAGGAAAATAATACTATAGGCCACAACTCTATCAATGTAGACTAGTTTTATCGCGTAACACGTGTTTTTTCATGAATCTTAAAGTGTGACATGTTAGTTTTCAGTATTCAATTCGTGAAAATTCACATCAGTGATTTATAGGGCTGTACGCTTTGAGATTCGTGAAAAGACATATATCACACGATAAAATTAATCTACATTGATGGAGTTGTAGACTAAGTCCTATATGATTTTTTTTCCTCTCCCCTATGTTGTTTGTTATAGCAATGGATGTGTTGAGCAACCAACTTTATGTAGGAAGCGCAACCTCCTCCCGGCCAATCGAAGAGGCGGCGTGGAATACCGCACCGTCTCTCTCATGCTGCGGACGACGTGGTTGTCGTCCTCACCGCTCTCCGGACCTACAAACAATCAAGGAAATATTGCACATCTCACGAGAGGCCTCAGGATTGCACACGAACCTCTGCAAAGCTCCATCAACCCTATAAGATGCAATGAGTAGCAGCTCAACTTGTCGCCTCGAATCGCATTGCCCGATTAGCAACTTTCGTGCAAATACCGGGTGACCCCTCCATCGAGACCGAGCGAAGGTGGACTTCGGCCAGTCCTCGACAACGTCATTGTTCGGTATCGGCACCGGCAAGCCACCATGCTTTCGCAAGGAGGTCGTCTGGTTGTTGTCAAGTTCGTCCTCACGGCAACCCCTGTGAGCAAGAACTTGAGTCTAATCATGAACTAAGCGTTAACCCTAGCTCAAAACATGAAACACCTAGATTAAACCTTAGATGCGGAATCATAATCGTGACATACCCGAGGTTGCCGATGCCATTAGGATGGTGATGAGTCGGTGTAGCAGCCGGAAGAAGAAGAGCAGTCGATGGACGTAGTGGTGGTCGATGCAGAGTCGTCGGTCGCCGTAGAGGTGGTCGTGGACGAGGCCGACGACGTCCGGTCTTCGTTCACCTTAGCGCCCTTAGTAGATCGGGTTTGTGCGGAGTTTGGTAGCCAAATAACAACCATAGTTCATAGCCTACCGAGCCCCTCCTTTTCATATGGCGCTGGGTAACCGGGACCCGAACCAAACTGAGAGTGGTTAGCGTCTCCGATCAAAACGCGAAGTGGGGTGTCATCCCCGCGAAACTCGGAGTTCGTTAGCCGAGATCAATCCCAACATTCTCCCCTTTGATCGTAAGGCTAACATCATAAGCCCATTCTCAATAATATGGCATACCAAGATAATGCGTCGTATGGCCAATGAAGTGCCATACAACCTCAGTACCTATAGTATACTATCTTATCTTGAAATGGATACACATTATACTTAATAGGAGTTGGTTTACTTTAAGGTCCTTTTATCCAGAATCAGAGGCTTTCCAATAAACCCATGCCGGCAACATGATCACGAAAGATATTGGGTGGTAAGCCTTTAGTAAGCGGATCCGCAAGCATTGACTTAGTACTAATATGCTTGATGATAATGGTTTGATCCTGGATTCTATCTTTCACAACATGATACTTAATGTCAATGTGTTTGGCAGCACCACTTGACTTGTTGTTACTCGCATAAAAGACTGCGGGTTCATTATCGCAGTATAAGGTGAGTGGTTTTGAGATGCTGTCTACCACTCTAAGTCCCGGGATAAAATTCTTAAGCCATACAGCCTGCCCGGTGGCCTCATAACATGCCACAAACTCAGCTTGCATCGTTGAAGATACCGTAAGGGTTTGTTTGGAGCTTTTCCACGAGATAGCTCCTCCAGCGAGTGTGAAGATATAACCTGACGTGGATTTCTTAGTATCAACACATCCCATAAAAATCAATCAATAACCAACAACTTCAAGGTTATCGAAATCTTATATGTGAGCATGAAATTCTTAGTAGCCCTGCATATATCGCAAGACTTTCTTAATGACCTTCCAGTGGTCCGTCTGGATTTGACTGATATCTGCCAAGCATCCCGGTTACAAAAGCTAAATCAGGGCGTGTACATACTTGAGCATACATAATGCTTCCGACAGCTGAAGAATAAGGAACCGACTTCATCTGATCAGTTTCATATTGGTTCCTCGGACATTGAAATGTCCCAAACTTATCTCCCTTAACAATAGGAGCAGGCGAGCTAGAGCATTTATGCATATTGTATTTCTTCAAGACTCACAACGTATGCCTTCGAGATAAACCTAATATTCTTTGGACCTATCTGGTGAATCTCAATGCCAAGAACGTAAGAGGCATCACCAAGATCCTTCATATCAAAATTAGATGAAAGAAATCTCTTGGTCTCAAACAGCATATCCTTATCGCTGCTGGCCAATAAGATGTCATCCACATAAAGTACTAAGATGGTGAATTTACTCCCCTTGAACTTAACATATATGCAATTATCAACTTCATTTTCTTCAAAACCAAAATTTCTTATTATTTTATCGAATTTGAGGTACCACTGCCTCGACGCTTGTTTCAAGCCATAAATTGATTTCTTAAGTCGACATCCCATATGCTCCTTGCCTTCCACGACAAAACCTTCCGGTTGAGCCATGCAAACATTTTCTTGCAAGTCGCCATTAAGAAATGCCGTTTTAACATCCATCTGATGCAGTTCTAAATCATAATGAGCTACAAGTGTCATAACTATTCTGAATGAATCTTTAGTTGAGACAGGAGAAAAGGTGTCATTATAGTCAATCCCCTCTCTTTGTGAGAAGCCTTTTGCTACAAGCCTTGCTTTGAACCTTTCGATATTTCCCTTAGAGTCATGCTTGGTTTTGTAAACCCATTTCTGACCTCTTGTTTTGACTCAGTCAGAATTTCTACTAAGTCCCATACATCATTAGTGCTCATAGACTTGATTCATCCTTCATGGCATCAAGCCACTTAGAGAATGTTCACTCATCATGGCCTCCTTATAAGAGGTGGGATCGTCTACCTTCCCTACATCATTAATATCCTCATTCATATATACAACATAATCATTCGGGATGGCGGATCTTCTCTCCATTGTGATCTTCTAATAGGTTCATTAGCTATGACAGAGACTACCGAGGCTCGTCATTAGGTACAACATTAGGAATTTCAGAGACCTCAACGATGGGTGCAACAACGGTATTTTCTCACGGAGGTGCGCCCACGAGGCACGAGGAATAAAGGTCTCAGGATGAGCGGTGAAGGAACGTAAACCCGCTTCTCCTCAAGATCTATTTTCTTGGGCTCCAGCTCCTCATTATTTTCTAAGAACACAGCGTGCCTTGTTTCTAAAAACTTAGTTGTCCTATTAGGACAGTAAAAACGATACCCTTTGGATCTTTCAGGGTACCCAATAAAATGACAACTTCATCGTTTTAGGTCTAATTTCCCAATATGTGGATTAAAAATCTTAGCTTCAGCACGACAACCCCACACTCGTAAATATTTCATACTCGGTTTTCTCCCAGTCCATAATTCATAAGGTGTCTTAGGTACTGATTTACTGGGAACCCGATTAAGAATATGTGCAGCTGTCTTTAGTGCTTCCATCCACAAACTAATGGGTAAACTAGAGTGGCTGAGCATGCTCCGTACCATATCCATAAGTGTACGGTTGCGTCTCTCAGCTACTCCATTCTGCTGAGGTTCACCTGGCATAGAATACTGGGCAACAATGCCATTTTCTTAAAGAAACTTAGCGAAAGGGCCAGGAATTTGTCCATAAGAGGCATGTCTTCCATAATATTCTCCCCCACGGTCCGATCTTACCACTTTAATTCTTAAGTTGTGCTGATTTTCAACTTCAGCCTTAAATATCTTAAATTTATCAAGTGACTCAGATCGGTCTTTAATGGGAAAGATATAACCATAACGGGAGAAATCATCAGTGAATGTGATAAAGAATCAAAACCATCCACCGATGTCACAGAAAAGGACCACAAATATCGTATGAATTAATTCTAAAAGTCCTGTGTCATGAGTAGCTCCTTCTTTATTTGTTTCACATATTTTCCTTTAATGCAATCAATGCGTTAGTGCGAGTCGAGAGAAATCTAATGGGTGGAGAATCTCTTCCTTAATGAGGCGCTCCATTCTCCCCTTCGAAATGTGACCTAAACGACAGTGCCACAATTTGAAGAAGTCTCATTATTCTTTTACCCTTAGCATCACACACATTCAAGGATACGGGAGATTCATTAAGGAAAGCATATAGAGTTTGTCTCGTCTAAAAGCAAGACCAATATCATTAGAATCAAACGTAATAATACATTTATTATCACCAAAAGTACACTTAAAACCTTCATCGTCCAACAAAGAAACTGAAATTAAATTCCTCCTAATAGAAGGAACATAAACTACATTATTGAGACGGTGAGAAGCCGTTGTCTAAGACTAATGTAATTGATCCTATTGATTCCACTTCGGCTTCCTTTCCATCCGCGACTCTAAGGCTTCGCTCCCCCTTTCTTAGGGTTCTCGCGGTATGGAATCCCTGTAAAGAATTAGTAACGTGCACAGTTGCACCTGAGTCAATCCACCAGGAATTAATGGAAAAATTAGCATAAAGTGTTTCATCAACAAAAGTTATTGTATCATTACCCTTCTTTGCGAGCCACTTTAGGAATCCGACACAGTCCTTCTGAAAGTGCCCTGACTGCTTGCAAAAATGACATTCACCCCCTTTAGGTGCTCCGGCAGGAGCTACATGAGGCTTAGGTGCATTGTGCACTTTAGGCCCCGACTTATCAGCATTGGGGGAGAACGCCAACTTCTTCTTAGATTTGAAGTCCCCTTGGAACTTCCTTTTATTGGAGCCACCAACTTGAAGTGCAAGATCCCTCTTTTCCGTCCTAATTCTTTCCTCCTCCTGAACACACATGGCGATTAAATCGCTCATGTTCCACTTTTCTTTCTGAGTGTTATAATTGATCTTAAAAGCTGTATACTCAGAAGGGAGAGAGGTCATAATGAAATGGACTAGGAAACCATCAGAAATCTCCATGTCCATTCCCTTAAGTTTTCCGGCCATATCAGTCATCATCATTATGTGTTCTCTAATACTGCCGGATCCATCATATTTAGTTGTCAAGAGCCTCTGAATTAGAGTACTAGCATAAACTTTTGTAGAGCCCTTAAATTTTTCTTCAACTGATGCCAGATACTCTTTAGCATTTTCAGAATCGGGGATTGCTCCCCTGATCCCAACTGAAATGGAGGTCTTCATTATCATAAGTGATAGACGGTTGGACCGCTCCCATTTCTCAGCATTAGTTTCATAAATTTTCTTTTTGTCATCATAATTTTCCTCACCCTCGGAGGGGGGAATGGGAGCTGGCACCCTTAAAGCATAATCGAGATCTAATACCCCAAGGACAACATGGATCCTCTCCTTCCAGGAGGGAAAATTACTCCCCGTAAGTTGTTCAATGTTGTCGATTGTGGCAGCGACATTTGATGCATTTATTGCTGAACACCAAAATACAGGGCATAAATTAGAATTAACATAAGAATATGTTGTATGCAATTAATCCTACGTTGGTCTGATTAATAACACACCAAAAACTATAGTTCTAATTCACATCACCGTTGGGCAGATAATGAAAAAGAACTAATTAATTAATATGGCAACACATGATTATAATCAACGTTGGTCAGAATATAATCACATGCATGCATAATGCCAAAATAAACTATTAAATCTCCAACTAAAATATCTCGTTGGTTGAATTTTAATCAGAGATAATACACAAGAATTGGGTAATAATACTTTATTATTGGGCAATATAACATCATTCATGATATATCATAATTTTTGGGCATCAAAACAATAATTAAATCAGTGCACAAAAGACTTAATCATAAGAAAATGCACTGAAAATAAAAGAAATGGAGAAAAACACTGTTCATGGGCCTCCTTATTCAAAATCTCAGATGCCGGCCCAAAACCGAGCGCGGCCCGACTCCAAGCGCGCGGCCCAAATTGGCTCGGCCAGCCCGAGATCCTCAAGCGCCGTCCGATCTAATCGGACGGCCGAAAAACGTTCAGCCCAACATCTCCAGCCGGCCCGCATAACGGTGGCCCTTGGATTTGATCGGACGGCTGTGCGCTGCTGTGGGCGATACAAAACGCGCTGAAACCTAAACCTAATCTCATTCCTCTTCTTCTCGCGAAAACACGCGCGGCGCGCGCAGGAAGGAGAGCGAGCGGCGATCGTGGCCCAGCGCGCTGCGGAGCGGCGGCTCGTGAGCGCAAGCGAGAGCATCGATGGCGGCGGCGGGAGGTGGTGCCTCTCAGCCCTCCTCGCCGGCGGCGTGCGTGCAACCGAGGTTGCGCGGCCGTCGAGTGGAGCTGCGATGGCGCAATGACGGAGGACACCGATCTCCGTAAAGCTCGTAAGTTTCCGCGCACCACTTTAGGGTTCTTAGGGTTTTGTTTTGGGGTTCGGACGGAGGGGATTTGGTTGGGGTTCTTGATTAATCGTTAGGGTTCTTGATTCCCCTCCTTCTAAGTGCTAAAACAAAACCGCAAAACATTAGATCCGGCCACTAAACTTTAGATCCGAGTCTCTAATCCTTAGTTCTAAACTTTTGATCATTAGATCTAGCGAAAACGTGTTCGGGTTTTGACTAATTAGGGTTCAAGAAGAGCTAGAGATGGCTCTGATACCAAATGTGAGCAAGAACTTGAGTCTAATCATGAACTAAGCGTTAACCCTAGCTCAAAACATGAAACACCTAGATTAAACCTTAGATGCGGAATCATTATCGTGACATACCCGAGGTTGCCGATGCCATTAGGATGGTGATGAGTCGGTGTAGCAGCCGGAAGAAGAAGAGCAGTCGATGGACGTAGTGGTGGTCGATGCAGAGTCGTCGGTCGCCGTAGAGGTGGTCGTGGACGAGGCCGACGACGTCCGGTCTTCGTTCACCTTAGCGCCCTTAGTAGATCGGGTTTGTGCGGAGTTTGGTAGCCAAAGAACAACCATAGTTCATAGCCTACCGAGCCCCTCCTTTTCATATGGCGCTGGGTAACCGGGACCCGAACCAAACTGAGAGTGGTTAGCGTCTCCGATCAAAACGCGAAGTGGGGTGTCATCCCCGCGAAACTCGGAGTTCGTTAGCCGAGATCAATCCCAACAACCCCATCTATGCCTTCATGGCTTTGGACCCCTCGGTCTGGGTTATCAAAGCAATCGACAAGCGCCGACAAGCTTTCCTTTGGGAAGGAACCAACAATGTCGCAGGGGGGCACTGTCTGGTCGCATGGCCATCGATATGCAGGCCAACAGAGCTCGGAGGTCTAGGGGTTCACAACCTACAAGTCCTCAGAAACGCACTCCGCATCCGATGGCTTTGGCTGCAACGGGCTTGTCCAACCAATCCGTTGGCAGGGGCTACCACTTCCGGCGAGCTGCACTGAAAAGGCTTTGTTCCAAGCGTCGCTCGGTGTCCGGGTAGGTAAACGGGCAGCGCACCTTGTTCTGAACAGATAGGTGGCTACATGGCGCCAGCATCCCATCCTTAGCACCTTCCCATCCAATGCAAGTGCTGGCTAATATCAGAAACAAGAGAACGGTGCCCGAAGCAATGGCTAACAACTTCTGGATAACAGATCTACGGGGCCGTCTTGATGCCCGGGCTATCGGTGAATACCTAGAGCTATAGGACTTGTTGCATGACATTACAACGGACCAGGGACATGATGATGTTTTCGAATGGACTTGGGAATCCTCTGGACAATACAGTTCTAGATCAGCTTACAAAGCGTTCTTTCTTGGATCAGTAAACTTCACCTGTGCTGCTGCCATCTGGAAATCTTGGGCGCCGCTGAAGTGCAAATTCTTCACGTGGCTGACCATCCATCGACGCTGCTGGGCAGCGGACTGGCTACAGCGTTGGGGCCCGCCAAACCAAGGCTGTTCCGCCTTCTGCCACTCTGTTACCAACCTCTCCCAATATCGTGAACTTTGATAGCACCAAAACGTAGTTTCACAAGTATTCTGAAGGAAAAGAGGAAGAACAGCGGGGAGAGGAAGAGAAGTTCAGAGAAGAGACAGAGAGAATAACAGAATTTTAGAGATTACATCATCCATAACCAACCACTCCGAGATACCTCCCTATTGTACCACGTTCCAGGTCTGCAATGTGGGCTTTCCTCTGCATAATGTCCAAGTAATAGCTGCATTACTTAACCCAATCGGCGTCAGGAAACCTTGTGTTGGGTTTCCTACGCCGCTTCCTTTCCTGGCCCAAACCAACACTTGCTGATGGGTCCTGTTTACCATCCGGCACCATAACATCCCCTCTCCCTCCAGAAACGGCTTGACCCCAAGCCGGCGCTATAGGAAAGCGATTCTTCAAGTCCGTGACGTCCTCCCAAGTAGCATCTGCTGCCGACGACCCTGTCCACTGAACCAGGACCTGAGTCCCGGACACTGCCCCCGATCGGTGTAGTCGGCTCTGCAGAATTTTCTCAGGTAAGTTATGGTCTTCATCCTGTGGTAAAACTGACTGCACCATTTCTCCAGGAGGTAAAGCCTTCTTAAGTTGTGACACATGAATAACTGGGTGAATGCTACAGGTATTTGGAAGCTTTAGTTTATATGCCACAGATCCCACCGTTCTTTACTTTGATAAGGTCCAAAAAACTGAGCGCGACTTGTGATTAGCTCTATTAGCCGAAGTGCGAATGTAAGGTTGTAATTTTAGGTACACCCAATCTCCAACGAAAAACTTACATCGATTCGTTTCCGATCAGCTTGAAGCTTCATCTGTTTGTCGAGCCCGATTCAAATGTTGGCGCAATAAGCTGAGTCGGCAACTCTCTATCCTTCAACCAAGTTGCTAATTCAGGAGATGTACAAGCAGATGCATCCACTATGCCAAAATGCCGGGGGCTATGACCATACAACACCTCAAATGGTGATTTGTCCAAAGTAGAATGGTATGAGGTATTGTACCAAAATTCAGCGAAAGCAAGCCATTCGGACCATTTGCGAGGACAAGCATGAGCAAAGCAACGCAAATAGGTTTCTAAACATTGATTAACCCGCTCCGTCTGACCGTCCGTTTGAGGGTGATAAGAGGAGCTCATTCGCGGTTGTGTATTTACCAATCGGAATAACTCCCTCCAAAGAGTACTCGTAAAGATACGATCTCTATCGGAAACCAATGACTGAGGAAGGCCGTGTAGTTTGAAGATGTTACTAACATAAGCTTGAGCAACTTGAAAAGCAGTAAAAGGATGTGCTAATGGTACAAAATGCGCATACTGTGAAAATTTATCCACCACCACCATGATGCTATTGAAATGTGCTGATCGCGGCAGCCCTTCAATAAAGTCTAAAGAAACCATTTGCCAAGCTTGGTCTGGTATAGGTAATGGTTGAAGAAGACCTGGATACTTAACGTGTTCAGACTTGGCTTGTTTACACCTCGAACAAGATGATACAAAAATGTGAATCCCTTTTTCATTCTGGCCAAGCAAAAGTTTGCGCACTCGGTTATAAGTTACTTGGAATCCAGAATGGCCGCCAATCGCACTGTCATGCATAGCTGCCAATATCCTCTGCTGCATGAGAGTATTGTTACCAACCCAGATACGACCCATATACCGCAGTATGCCATCTTTGAGCTGATATTTGGGATGCGTGGCTCCGGCAATCTTGAGTTCGATAATAAGGAGTTGAGCGGCTGAATCATCTGCATAGCCTGCAAAGCAAGATCGATAACCAGGCGGTATACTGTGGATATTGCCAATAAATCTCCTGGACACTCAACCGTTCGGCGAGATAGTGCATCGGCTTGATTTTCAGCACCCTTTATATATCACTCGCATCGCAGCCCCAATAGTTTGGTGAGCTTTGTCTTTGCCAAGAAGTAGTCAATCTTTGATCATCCAAATGAAGCGAGACTACGTTGAGTCCGTCCGAATCAAGAACTCCCGTCTTTGCAAATCGCCTCCAATGATCCACTGCCAATAATATAGCCAGGCTTTCCTTTTCATAGGTGGAGAGACTCTGATGACGTGGTCCCAAAGACTTACTGAGATACGCCAAGGGATGTCCTTCTTGCATCAATACTGCACCAATACCTTTGTCGGATGCATCAGTCTCTAACTCAAATTGCTTCTTGAAATCTGGAAGGGCTAAAACCGGAGCAGTAATCAAAGCTTGTTTGAGAGCTTGGAAGGCTGATTCCTTATCAGCTGTCCACACAAAAACGGTATGCTTCTTAGCGGATCGATAAGAGGTCGGCTAAGTAAACCAAAACCTTGCACAAACTTAGGTAATAACTCGCTAATCCCAAAATCCACGAACTTGTTTGGTGTTAGTCGGTGAAGGCCAGGAGCGCACTGCATCAATATTTTTGGGATCAGTTGCTACCCCTTCTTTACTAATAATATGCCCCAAATAAGTCAATTGCTGCTGTGCAAACGAACACTTGGATCGTTTAATCTTCAATTGGTGCTGTTCGAGAGTTTCCAATACGTGCCTCAAGGTGATAGCATGCTCTGGCAGGGTGTGGTTGTAAATTAAGATATCGTCAATGAAAACCAAGACCCCTTTTCTCAACCATGGAGCTAAGATGGTATTCATTAAGCCTTGGAAAGTGGCGGGCACCGTAAGACCATACGGCATCACTCGAACTCGAAATGCCCATGATGAGTTTTGAACGCCGTTTTGTGCTCATCCTCCGGCCTCAGTCGAATTTGATGATATCCTGCTCGCAAGTCCAGACTAGTAAACCACTACGAACCTGCCAATTCATCTAGCAACTCATCAATAATCGGCAAAGGGTATCTGTTTTTAATAGTAGCCACGTTCAAATGGCGTGTCGACGCCAAAAGCGCCATGTATGGTCCTTCTTTGGAACCAACAACACCGCGATGAAAATGGGCTAGAGTGGGTTTAATCACTCCTTGGGATAACATATCGACCACTTGTTTCTCAATTTCATCTTTCGGATTGGACTATAACGATAAGGACGAAGATTGACCGGTCGAACTCCAGGAAGCAGCGGTATGGTATGGTCAAAGCGCCTACATGGTGGTAATCCTTGGGGCTCGCAAATAAATGCTCAAATTCGACCAACAAGGATTGAATAGAGGCGCGATCGATCTCAGGCTGATTACGTGGAACACAAGGATAGTGTCGGGATATAGCCCATATTATGGCATTGCCCATTTGGCTGATCCAAACCATACAACACTGTGGTTGCTGGGGTTTGATACCATGCAAACACACCTCCTTCCCTTGATACCCGAATGACAAGGTCTTCTTTAACCAATTCACCTTCATAGGACTATTTTGCTCCAGCCAATCCATCCCCAAAATAATATCATAATGACCCAAAGGTAAAGTCCCAAATCGGTATAGAATATATGACCTTGAGCAGTCCATTTGCAGTGGGAAAATTCCTGAGTACATTGTAACACACTGCCGTTAGCAATACGGACTTGAATAGGCCTCTTTGATTGTTGAGCCCCTTGCAAAAGATGAGCAAAACGGTCAACGATAAAACGAAGAAGAACTACCAGAATCCACTAACATTGTGACTGATTTGCCTTGAACTTCTCCTTGTAATTGAATTGTTCTAGAGGTTTCTTCTCCCGTGAGACCTCCTTGAAATAGCCATCAAATCTGCATCCACTTGGGATGTTGCATCTGCACCTTGTTGAGACTCAAACTCACTTTGTGATTCAAGAGTTCCCACAGTTCTTCTACCACATGAAGTTGGGTGTTGGTCCACATTTATGCTCCCGAGACCATCGTTCTCCACTGGTATAGCATGAGACCTTTGGCTCTTCGATAAGCACGAAGAGCAACAAGCCTTTCATCAACGGTGTTGTTCGTATCCCTTTGCTCCTCCTGTCATCTATCTTAATCGGTTGAGGTGTTTTCTAGGGCGGTAAAGGAAGAGGCACACTGGCGTAGCACTGAACGAGTCATGGGCGGTGACTCCTCTACGGGCTCTTTTGCATGGATTCCAATACTTCCTCTTGCAATGAGCCAAAGCCATCATGATATCGAGATCCGGTGGTCTATGTAAAACCACTGCAGATCGAATCTCCCGTCTTAACCCATCCACAAATTGAGTAACAAAGAACACCGGGTTCCATGATGCATGATGTGCCAACAGATTATGCATAAGGTCATGAAACTTTTCTACGTATTCAGCTACTGAAGTTGTTTGACGCAATCGGTTGAACCGCGAACAATGCATTGCGATTCTTCCGGCCAAGCGATCGCAGCGGCCTCAACAAAAGTTTCCAGTCTTTGAAATGAGTGTGTGCTTGAGAAGAATGTAACCAGAGTAAGGCTCCTCCCAGAAAGTACATTGTTGCGACATTCACCTTGAAATCCGGATGCACAGAAAAAACTCTGAAGTAATTCTCACATTTAAGTTGCCAGGACTTCGGATTTTCACCATCGAATGGAGGAAAATCAAGTTTCGAAGGGTGAGGATGATGATGGTATGAACTCTGTTGTCTCCATGATGCAGTGACTTCCTCGTGTGACTGAGAAAACGAATCTGTGGTATCAAACATACCAGTGCTCGGCTGCGACCTCCGAGAAATTTTTCTCCAAAAGCTTTTCCTCGAAACATCTGTTCATCCCGACGACTGGATGGTCCATCACCTTGCTCTCCCCTATTATCAGGCGATTCCCTTTTCCAGTTTGACGTTGCCTGCTGCGACTTGGATCATGCTTGACCTCCGTAAGGGCAAGATCGGTGGCGATCACCGAATCGAACAAGAGTCGAGTTGTGGCGAGTTGAATCGATTCGCGATCGCAACTCGGCGACCTCGCTCTTATCCGTCGACGGATTGCTCCATCTCGGTTTCCACTTCGTAACTCAAATACTACCGCTTGATCTCTTCTCATCGTGACTTGAATGGATTCACTCCTTGCTTTCAACTTTTTTTGATTCTCCTGTGCGGGGATAGCCTTGGTAAGTTCTCGCTGGTCGATGATCCATCTCCTCCACTCGATCTGCGCCGGGTTGATCTTGTGGAGGATCCGAAAGGCTTTGGAACGGCTCGATACCAATTGTTACCAACCTCTCCCAATATCGTGAACTTTGATAGCACCAAAGCGTAGTTTCACAAGTATTCGAAGGAAAAAGGAAGAACAGCGGGGAGAGGAAGAGAAGTTCGGAGAAGAGACAGAGAGAATAATGAATTTCGAGAGATTACATCATCCATAACCAACCACTCCGAGATACCTCCCTTTTGTACCACGTTCCAGTGCGCAATGTGGGCTTTCTCTGCATAATGTCCAAGTAATAGCTGCATTACTTAACCCAATCGCGTCAGAAACCTTGTGTTGGGTTTCCTCGCCGCTCCTTTCCCGGCCCAAACCAACACTTGCTGATGGGTCCTGTTTACCATCCGGCACCATAACACACTCCTCGCAAGAAACTATTGATCATCTCCTAGTTGGCAGTGGAGGAAACCTAAACACAAACAAGAAGTATCCATGCAAAAAATTGTCTACCAAATGCATGAGCACAAATATCACAACACAAAATGAATGAACCTATATTACAACCATTAGGTCCTTACAACTTCGTCAGGTCCACAGCACAAATGGCAAGAAATACTAGGCACTAGAATAGTACAATTACAGTAGAGCATTAAGATTATCATGAAGCTCATAACAAATAACGAGAAGGATATAGTCTAATTGCTCATTTGCTCTTTTGCTGCAGACAACACTTCCAAAGAGATTGATGACCGGATCACAGGCATCACATACCAAAAACCAATGCAATATGCCTCCACACAAAATGAAGAGTACCGAGGCCTCCGCATTAGAAAAGACAACACGGTTTGGTTCGCACTGCAGCTGCGTCGCGTATGAACAAACTAGAAGAGCATACAATCAAATCACTACTTAATTTAATGGGAAGTAATTTAGTTTTACTATTTTTAGAACAGTCAACTTCGATGTCTGCGAGTCAGTGGATGTTCCGGAACAGGAAAGAATCAGGAACAGAAGCTGGATCCAGCTCATAGAAGCCACAGAGTTTGCCACCTTTCTCTTTTGTCAGACGGAAAGAAGGTATATGGTGAGAAAACCTTAAATTCTCTTTTGCAGGTATATCCAGAATACCCCTTTCATTGTCAGGCCTGAACACAACTCTGTAACCATCTACTTGAGTCAGAAATAAGACTTTTGTGCTAGTTTCAGTGTGCTCAGTAATCTCACCAATGGCATATTCAAAGGCATCCTTGCTGGAAGGAACCCAGCTAGGTGCCCAGTTATTGTAGATGGCCCAAATTTCCCCTACTCGCGGGTGAATTTCAAAGTATCGTTTCCAACCAACCTGGCAAGTTTCCACTAAATGAGAGAATGCATTATTAGTGTCATACTTGATCCTCCAGTTACGGATTTTAAATGTCCCACAGCTCACAGGTACATCCTGCTCTAACCACAACTTCTCATGCTCCAGTTGAGGGCAAACTTCGAGCCAAGTCAAATGCACTCTGAACGGTTCCACATCAACCTTGGTCACCCAACCATAGTACTTAGGGAATTTATCAAGGTCACTGTAAAGAGCCCATATCTGGCCACGTTCGAATTTATTATATGATCGGCCTTCTTCAAAGTTAAAAAATTCTGAGTCTGGATATGTAAAAGTACTGGGGGAGGAGCAAAATTGCCGAGAGGAATAACCAGATTCACTCACCCTATGGGCACTCTGTTGCTGAGTTGGAGTTCGTTCAGGGGAATGATCTTTCTGTTTTCCTCCAGGAGCCGGTGTACTAATACCAGTGCTATTAACGAACCCACTGCTCACTATCTTGTCGATAGGCATGTAAGAATCAAGAGTAACTGATGGAAATGCTACATCCTGGTCACTAGGAAGTGATGCGGTATCCAGTTCAAGAAATCCACCTGCAACACCTACCTTCTCATTTCCCTTTGTTCTAAAAAAAGGGATACTGTGTGAAAATCGAAGTAGTTCACTAGATGGTATAACAAATGATGATTTGTCCTTTACTTTTGCAAACAGACTCACATAACCTTTAATCTTGACCAAGGGGGCAACAGCAACACCGGCTTCCATTGTGAAATCTGAAAGGACCTCCACAACTTCATACTCATAGGTTCTATGGTTATCTGCATCTGAGCTCCATTGCATACTCCAAGCCTTATAAAGAGCCCATACCTCACCCTTCCTGGGATATATTTCATACGAGCTCCTTTTTCTGCCTTTCACCCATGAAACAATGTGAGAGAACATGAGGGCATCTCGTGACACCTCTGTTTTCCTAAGAAAAATTCCCACAAACCACGGGCAGTTCTTCATCAGTCCATTTGTCCTCTTCCTCATTCAGTGCATCATGCTCCAGCCATGTGAACTGAACTCTGAAGTTGGTAGCATCTAAAGCGTCTTATTCGACCATAATATCGTGGCATGCCATCGCGGTCATCATAAAGTGCCCAGATCTGATCAACTGCAAACAGACTGACATCCCTGCACCTATCAAAGTCAAAAAATTCTGGGTCAGGGTAGGAAAAGTTCCCAGAATTGGAAGGCTTCTTCTCAGCAGCTGTATCGCGAGTAACTTCTTTCTTGTTGTTTTCCTGATTGCCTCCGTCGGTAGCACTTCCTTTCTCTTGGTGGTGTGCTTTGCTAGAGACATCAGGTTCACCAGTTTGTCTGCCAGCACAAGCAACATTATCATCAAACATTTGCTTATAACTCGAGCCAGCATTGGACAGCCAATCTTTTATTGTTCGCCTCTTTTTCCTAGGGGAATTCAGGATGTCGTTGGCATCAGTGTTTACCTTTCTCCTAGCTGATCTCCGTGGACTAGGGATCCCTGTGGCACCTGGCTCCGCTGACGTAGCTACCCTACTACCTGGGTTTTGCCTACCAGCAGCATCTGAATGAGCAGGGTTAGATGTCATCCTTCCACCTGCCTTATCATCTGCATTAGGTGCAGAAGATTGAGACAGATTCTGTGTTGAAAATTCAACTCCCCCTTTTCCACTTGTCTCTGCGTGGTTAACTGTACCCTCACCACCCGCACTGGCACTCCTCTTCATTCGTTCAACATGTTGTGCTCCATTCACCCATGGCTTCGCATCTCTGTTCCCCCCAGAAGAAAAGAACTTCGTAGAACAGTCTTGTTGACTAGGAACACCACTCCGTTGCCCAGCACCACTGGCTGCATTTGATGAGAATACAGAAGGCACATCCTGTTCATTTAGCTTAAATGCAACAAACTCTTTACTGCAGTTCTGACAGCGGATGCGACGACTTAGTATGTCACAGTAGAACTGATATTTTGTTTTACAGTTCAAGCATATGGTCCAGAATGCCTGTTCAGCAGTGGGTGGTGGAACTGATGGTCCACATCCTGCCACACTACTTCTATTTGCATCAGTTTTCTGCATTGGTTCTGTAGTCTTCATTGATTGTGTAGCCTGTTTTGGTTCTGTAGCCCTCTTTGGTAATTTAGCCTGCTTTGGTACTGTAGACTGCATTGGTTGTGTAGCCTGCTTAGGTTGTGTGGCCTGCTTAGGTTGTGTAGCCTGCTTAGGTTGTGTGGCCTGCTTAGGTTGTGTAGCCTGCATTGGTTGTTTGGCCTGCTTAGGTTGTGTACCCTGCTTTGGTTGTGTAGCCTGTTTTGGTGCAATTCTAGAAGCAACCCTCCATTTGATGTCATATGCACATCGTTTTGTTCCATCAGACAATGTTGAGTGAGCTTCTGCAACTAATTTGAAAGCAGCTTCTGCGCCAGCAAAATTGTTCTTATCAGGGTGAAGTGAAAAGGCAAGCTTGCGGTATTGCTTTTTTATGGTTGTCTCATCGGCCATTACCTCCACTTGGAGAATCTTGTAAAAGTCCAACGATCCATTTATCTTTGCTTCTGCTGCACAATGTACTTCGCAGACAGTTAACAGCTGGGATATGTTCTCAAGCTCTGGAAAAATCCTTTGAGCTTTAAGAGCAATCCTTTTGGCACCATCGAAGTCTTTGTTTTCCAACTTCTTTAAAGCAATCTCCTGGCTTTGAAGGCCTCTTCTCTGTTACACTCCATCAAACTGCTTACCAAACTTGTTCCAAAAAGCACAAGCCTTCAAATAAAATGCTACAAAATGAAGAAGGCTATGTGTAACCTAAATTTGCTTTCAGGCCCTTTTCCAGACAATCTTAAAAGTATATGAATACCATGGCTCAGTTCTCTCAGATGCAACCAGGGCCTCTGGCATGCCAAGTCCTGCAAATTTGTGAAAGAATAAATACCAAAAACATATATATATATAAAACAAAACATAGACTCATGGACTCCATGATGAAAATGCTATTTTGAGAAGAAATAACAACCATACAGATCAGATGAACAAAGCTACGCAAGAAATACCTTTTCTCAACAGCAATCACTTGAGCGTATTGCTGATTTATTATGTGTCAGTTTTTATTCCATTTTTCATATAATTAGCTAGATATAACAAATTGAATGATAAAATAAGGTCAGCAATCCATGTCCATATATTGTTTCTTCACAACTAAGTACCACTGATACTTTGTAGAGTCATATTTCCCTCCCGATCAACTATTTGTTTCATAGGAGCTGTAGCAGCCACTGTTCTAAATGGTGGAACGATAAATTATGATCAGCAATCATGCTCATTAAGTCATCGACTAATCGTCAACAAGTCGGCGGAGAAGAGACGACTGGAGTTGGCGACTCGACTTGCGCCGGCAAGTCGGGCGATTGGTCGACTAGTCGTCGACTTTCCCGTCGACTAGTCAACCAGGCGGCGGCAAGTCGAGCAACTTGGGGGAGGGACGTGGCGCCCTATTGTCAGAGGCAATGGACAGAGAGATAGAGGGAGTGAGTGCGGAGCTGCCCAGTGAGTGAGGGAGGGCAGTCGGGCACGAAGGGAGCTCACAGGCGATAGCGCAAGCCCACATCCAGTCACCACCGCCCTCAGAGGCAGCTCCCACCGCGCCGCCAGCCTTCATCGCCCTCGCCTTTCGTCGTCCTCAGCGCCTCGCCCTCGCCCTCGCCCCGTTGCAGTCGGCAGCTCCCTCGCCCTTCGCCCGCGGGAGGAGGTGAAGGCCGCAGCTCCCGTCGCCCAGGTATGCTCTCGGCCCTCTATTTCTCTATTCCTCTTTGCCCTCGCTCTCGCCCTTCATCGCCCTCGACCCTCTGTTTCTTTGTTCCGTCGCCAGCTAAGGGAGGGGAGGAGGGATCTGCTGTCTGCGTTGAGCTAGAGGACGGAGGGGACTGGGATCGATGGATCTAGGGCTAAGGGAGGGGACTAGCCGACTGGTGCTTGAGGAATGAGGAGATATACTCTGTGCATATGTGATTGTGACTGTGAACTTGTCACCTTTGAAGGAGATATGCACAGAACGACATCTTTGTGTGATTTTGATTTTATGAACTAAAGATAGCTCTCTGTTTTGTGCATATGTACACCATCATGGTAGAGCAACCTTCAACTCCAACTCCAACTTCAACTCTAAATCCGACAGCGGTCATCGAAGGTTATGATCTAGCTAATGATCCTAAGCGGAAGGCTAAGTCCAAAGACCCAGGATGGAAATACAGGTTTTGGCCGAACTAGACAAACAAAGATATCATCCAATGCATACGCTGCGGCAAACAAATGCATGTCGGAGTACGAAGATTGAAGCAACACCTAGCGGGAGGCTATGGAGATGTGGAGAAATGTCCGAAAACAACCATACCTATCATGAAAGAGATGTGTGAGTACTTGTTCAAGAATGCCAGAAATAAATCCTTTGAGCTAGATGGCGAAGGCGAAGGCAATGAAGTTCAAGAAATCCAAGCACAAGTGGCATCATCAAGAGGGAGCACAAGAGGCTCATTTGCTAAGACAGTTGCAAGCTCCGGGACTGCCACCAAAAGGAAGCAATCGGCGTTGGCGCTTTTGAAGCAAGCTACACCGAAGGTAACTAAATCAGTTACTTCTATAATTCGGAAGTCACATGAAGTGGTTGTTGAGGAAAGACATAAGGGTAAGGGTCAAGCTACCATTGAGCAAACTATGAGGACTAAAGAAGAAAAAGAGAGGGTGGTTGAACACGTTGATGATTTCTTCTATGAGTGGCATACCATTCAATGCTACCAACAAAAGAAGCTATGAGATTATGGTTCAGTCCATCGGGCAGTATGATCCTAGGCTTAGGCCGCCTACTTTCCATGACTTGAGTTTACCTTTGCTTGAGAAGGCTAAAAAGAATACTAACAAGTTGAGGATGCAGCATGAGTATGCTTAGACACAGTTTGGTTGCTCACTTATGTCAGATGATTGAACAGATAGGAGGGGACAACACTTGATTAATTTCCTTATCAATAGTCCACAGGGGACTTTCTTCTTGGAATCTTTTGATGCCTCAAGTCAGTCAGCCGATGCCCACGTGTTAGCAAATTTATAGGAGATGAAGATCAATGAGATTGGCCGGGAAAATGTTGTTTAAGTGGTCACAAATAATGGTGCTAACTTCAAGGCGACAAGCAGACTTCTAATGGAGAGGATTTCTACTCTATTTTGGACCCCTTGCGCAGCTCATTTCTTGGACCTCATGTTGGAGGACATTGGGAAGATAACAGAATTCAAGAAGTGCATTGTACAAGCCACGCGTGTGACCACATTTATCTACAGGCATGGAAGGGTTCTTGACAAGATGAGGGAGATGACAGGTGGGAGGGACCTTGTGAGACCTACAGCTACTCGATTTGCTACAGTTTTCCTCACTTTGCAGAGCTTGTGGAGGCATAGGACATCTTTGAAAGGTCTCTTTGTTACTGATGATTGGAATATATCCAAATTGTCTAGCACAGAGGTAGGCAAAAAGGTGTGTCAAACAGTTATTGCTAATAGATTTTGGAATGCAATGGAAAATTGCATTAGAGCGTCGCAACCACTTATCGTTGTGCTAAGGCTCGTCGACGGCGATGAGAAGCCGGCAATGCCAGAGGTTACCGCAGATATGGATCTTGCAAAGAAGAAAATCAATGACTCTTTGGAAAACAAGCCATCACTACTAAGGAAGGTGATAGCAATCATAGATCAGCGACGTGAAGACCAAATGGAGCAGAAGTTGTACAGGGCTGCATTGTTCTTGAATCCAATAGATTTTTTGAGATTAGAAAGACCGATATTGGATATGCTTCTAGGCTTCGTACCATGTTTAATGATGTGCTTGAGAAGATGATCATTGAGGACGACAAGCAAGCCAAGATAAGCAACCAAGCCGATGATTATGAGAACATGCAAAGAGGCTTTTCAAGTCAATTGGCAATCAAGCAACAAAAGGATAATTCACCTAGTATCACTATTCACTAACTTCAATTTAATTTTAAGCTTCCATTCTTTCCAAGACCTAACATAGATTGATTCTTGCCTTTCTAGTTCTTTGGTGGGGTGCATTTGGTGGCGTTGCTCTAGAGCTCCAAGCATTTGCAAGGCGTATAATTGGTCTTTGTTGTTCGGCCTCCAGTTGTGAGCGCAATTGGAGCACCTTTGAGTTTGTAAGTATTCAAATACTCAAGTTTTCATTTTGGAGCCGTTAGCAATTTAGTATGACAATAGTTCAATTATTTTGCTTGTTATTTGTAGATTCATACCAAAAAAAGAAACCAGTTAAAGCACAAGAGGTTGAATGATTTGGTCTACATTCAATACAATCGTAAGATTACAAATCGGTTTCAAAGGATGCAAAAGGAAGGGCGCAATTTCAACCCCTTGATCCTAGATGATTTTCAATGGGACAATGAGTGGGTTGATACTGGTGCCGAAGAAGTTCATGGGAACGATGATCTTACATGGGCTCATGTTGATGAAGCATTGGTGCATCAAGTGCGCTTCGAGGTCGCAATTTTCCTAGGAGGGCTAATGGTGAGGTGATAGGTTACTCTCGTCGTGCTGCTCGTGCAACAAGGGTGGTTGATGATGAGTCGGAGCCCAGCAATGAAGATGATGGTGATGATAATTTTGTGCTTGATGATGAGGACATTGATGATTCTGGCGAATCTCCACCTAGTCCTACTCATGAGAGTGGTGAACAGAGTGGAAACACGAGCCATTTCGATGATCTTGAGTTGGATGACATTTGATTTGAGGCTTGTATTAAGCCATGTTGATGGATTGTGATGATTATGCTTTACTTTTGCTATTTGAGACTTGGGACTTTGTTGTCATGTTACTTAACTATCGTGTAGAACACTATTGTCGTTGAGAACTTAATGTTTTATATGCTTAATTTCCTAATTACTTATTTATTTGTTGTTATGTTGTATGATTTGTATTGTCCTCTTTAATTCATGGCGCTATATTGCTCTCCCTTGAAGGTATAGTATGAGTTCATCATAGTTTATCTTCATCATATGCTCAATCTTGTTTTTTAATTTTGCAACATAAAGGTCTCAAATCATACTTCAAAGATGGATTCAACCAGTCAAATGAAAGAAGTTTGGACTCAAAACATGTAAGGAACCATAAGAAGGTTTAGGGACTACGTTTTAGGCTCTCGATTTGGATGGCGGGATGTACATCTTAGGGTTTTAGCCTTGTAGGTTTTATTATTATTATTATATTATATTTTATTTTATTTGCAAGGCTCTCGTCTCTTTGACTTTAAGGAGGTTTCATTCCTAGCCTACCCTAACTTGTTTGGGATCAAAAGCTTTGTTGTTGTTGTTGTTGTATAGATAACGGCTTGACACACTAGGTCATTTTATATCACAATATGCAGTATCTATCCTTCATATATCATATATGTCACATCAACTATTATACATTTTTATAGCCATAGAAGATCAAAAAACACTACTTCATAAAGCTATCAGAAAGTAACTCAGTTCAAAAATCAATATTTTCAGCCTGCTGCACGACAGCTCACCCCCCATCTCTGTAATCTCCATACGACAGGCTGCCAAGAGAAGACAGTGAACTGCAAATAGTGAAGGGATGCCCAAGAGGAGCATGGTGCGCATAATTCTAAAATCTACATGAGGATGAGTTCTTGAAGCTGATCTCTATTCACTTTTTGCCCTTTCTTCATCTTTGTGTGGCTGACAGGTTAAAGGAAAACTAGCCCCTGAGAGTTGAGACTTAAGACTAAGCCACTTGGTTATTGTCTATAGTTTAGTTTGACCCCTAAACCTCTTGCTTTTTGTTTCTTTCCCGTATTTTCCTCTTATTAACACACAATGAGGCCAGGTGCACACCTTGGCTCCTTGCACCATGGACAGCAAAGCATGCGCCTCAGCAAAGGCGGACCCGGAGTAGCTTGAGTCATTTTGCTGTGCCTTGCCTCGCCCAAGTAACAAGTAACTAGGCGTGCGCCTTTTGCGCCTTCGACTGCACTCGCCTATGATTAGGGTTGGGTTGCCAATTGGGTCTGGTTTTAATTTTCTCTGTTTCTATAGGTGCGAGTGAGGAAGAAAGTTTTATATGGAGTATGGGACACTAACAGTCCAAATGGCCATGTGAGGCCCAATGGAGCATGCACAGTTAAGGCCTTCTACATCACCGAACTGCTCACCACCATATCGACAATTTACCACTGGCAGCCAACGGGGGACCACAGACCCATGTTGAATGAATCCACCCCTGCCACCCTGCACCTACTCATAAAACCAACCAAAACTCGACATATATGAATCTATTCAGAATGAGCTAGTTCAACAAGCATCCACCAATGTATAATGAGTTGTTTTTGGCAACCAAATAAACCCAAAAACTTCTACCATGTCAATATATGCCTACCATTTCCAACAAAAGAATAGGCATTTTATCATGAAGAGAGAATCAAATCTCGATACACAAACATGTGCACTATTTGCAAATATTGGAACTTCGCAAGACCTAGAATTTGGCACTTTAATGTGAAGAAATACATTACATCGCACAAAAAAGAACTAATGACTGCATGCTCGAAATGCAGGTATATCTCTGTTTTGAGCACTCAAATAAGAGTTTAGATCAGATTAAAAATGCAGGGATATCCCCACTTTGAAGAATCTCGAGCAGACCCATTTACCCGAAAATATCCTAAACGACTATCCAACATAATGGCAGCATGATCAGCACAATGATTCTATTTTCACATATTTAGGTAGAAACTCCTTTGCCATATCAACATGAGGTTTACAAGTTGAATTCATCTGATTGTACCAACCCATGTAGAACTTGGCAGGAAACAGAGTTTGTAACCAGATTCTTACATTGCACAACGACTAACTAACTACATGAGACTTGTACATAGTTGTAATGACAGGCTATTCGCTGCATAGTTTTACAAAGACCAAATGCACTCGACAAAAATGCCCACCAAGAAGGTACTATTTGAAATCAGGATCACAAGATAGCAGGAAACATGCATAACCGTTACTGCAATAGGGAACATGAATAACATCGAAATTCGAAAAAAGGTGTTCAATGCCAGTGTGAAAACGACTCACAGAAGCAAAGTAGATCAAGTGCCTGGTGCAGACCTTTGGATGCAGCAATTCTTCTAGAGGAAGCAATCTAATGACAAGACAATTAGGAGACAGTGGGAGAAATTGGACAGATTGCAATTCAACAATATATACACAACGTGCATAATTTACTTGCACCAAAAAAAATCACCGACAAAGACAACATGAAACTGGTAATAAGTGGTGGAGCCAGAAATGAAGGATGACCATGGCTGACATGACTGACTAAAACTAGTGTCAAACTGCAATCGAATTAAACCATAGAAAAATTATTCACTAACTGATATAATACCAGAGCGCAATGCTAACCGAAATTGCAATATAGACAAAAAAAAAAAGAATGTGGTGTTTGCGAGGAAAACCGTGGCCAATTGGTTTACACGGAAACTTCAACAAAAATACTCTCCAGGAATCGTCTCTAATATCATTAGTGTTAAAAATATCGGCAGTAGGCGGCGCCGACCCGTCCCGATTTCGTCGAAATCGGGTGTCTAGGCGGGGAGGCCGCCTAGGCGGTCAAAGCCGGCCCTAGGAGCGGCGGTGTTGGGCGGGCGCCGAGTGGCTTGGGCGAGCGCGGAGGCGGAGGGAAATGGCGGCGGCGGATGGGGAAGGAGAGGGGGAAGAGGGGGAGGGCAGGGAAGAGAGGAGACGTACCCGCGAGGCAGTGGATGCGGCAACGGCGGCTGAGGCAAGAGTCTTAGGCGGCGGCGGGTGCTGTTTAAGCAGAGGCGTGCGAGTAACTGGGCAGAAGAAACGGGGTTACGATGATGCCGCGTGGGAGTGGCACGCTGGAGGAAGCGCAACGGCGGCGTGGGATCCCGGATCGCCCGTGCCCTAGCCGCGGCGGCGACGGAGCGTTCGGTGGCGGAGGCGAGGAAGAGGGAGAGTGCGGGGACCCCACAAGTAAGGGAGGCGGGTAGGGTGGGTTTCGGCTTTTAGGGTGAGCTCGCGGCAAAATTTGCCACCGGAAGATTTGAATATTTCAACTTTGCCATAACGTTTGCCACTGGAGTTTGCTCTATTTACAGGGATTGCCACCAAGACTGCCCTCGGTGAGAAGACTAATTGCATGACTGCCATTAGATCTAGGGTTTGAGTGCTTAGAGTGTGAAATTACCCATTGCCCACCACAAAGGGTAATTGCAATCCTATTTTGTTGTTGTATTTTGCAAAAAGACCTTGTTCTTGTATAAATTAGTCATTGCAACCCCATCTATTTTGGATATGGTCTCTCAAAGTTATGAGTAAATTTCGCAAAACTACATCTATTTTGGAGTAACTATAAAAAAAAATCTACACATTTTAGTTTGTGTTTCACAAAACTAGGGGTGTCAGCGGATTGAATATGAATCAAATAGTCTGGATAAAGATGGTGGATAAAACGGATAATCAAGATCTATCGAACACGAATCGAATAGTTCGGATACGTATGCTGGCTAAAACGGATAATCCGGATCCAATTTGCACCCCTAACAAAACTACATATACTTTGGTATAACGTTTCAATAAACTAAACATTTGTTGATTCTTGTTAAACGCAAGAGAATTTGACATGTTGGACCCACCTGTCAGTGGAAAAATATATGTAATTGTGTGAAATGTGCAGTTTTCTGTTACCCTTAAGTAGTATGTGTAGTTTTATGAAATTTACTCTTATTAATATATATGCATTTTTGGTGCTTCTCTGTTGTTTTCCTTTTTAAAAAAAGTTTTCTAGGTTGTCAACACATGTACCCATGATATAGGCTCTGTTTGGTATGGCTCCAACTTCCAGCTTCTTAATTGGAGTAGATGGAGCTGTGCCAAACGGGCTTATGGCCCTGTTTGGTATGGCTCCGCTCCTAGTTTTTACAACTTTAACTCTAGCTTCACTTTTGGATCTACTCCTCTGAGAAGTTGGAGTAGTTTGAGGAGGTGTTTGGTTAGAAAGGTAACTCCTACTCCATGAATGGGAATGATCTATGTAAAAGGACGAGAGCACCCTTGGATTTGTGACTTGTATTTTTATTAGATTTATTACTGTTCACGTGGTATTTCTTACTGTAGCATTCATACTTTCTGTTATACTTGTACTCGTACTTTCCCTTGGATTCGATGAATATCACAACAAAAGTCCATAACAAAGACTAACATATGTCTTCGATAGAAAATAAATGAGAGGTTACATTATCTTAGTACAATCGAGGCCTGTTATATTTTTAAACCCCTTAGCTACCTCGGCATATCCTGACCTTACGTGGCATGAAATTACAGTTTTGTTCCACAAGTGTCGTAGCAAGAAAGGGCTAGACAGTGGATACAGAGTACCCTTTGTCTTGGGAGAGGACCGTGTAACATCCCAAAGAATGGTTTATGGTTCAAATGTAATATTATGAGGATAAATTAAAACTTTTGGTGCCTCATGAAGTCATTTGAAAATTTTCTAGAATTCTCCCTTAGCAATTTCTATTTTCTTAGAGCCATGTTTCTTTTGATGGAAGTTGTTGTCAATGAAATTTCCAACTCTAATTTGATGATCATCCTCTGGAAGTATTTTTCCTATCTTCTTGACCTTCCTAGTAACCTCTCTGCAAAATCTCACAATTTTTAGATTTTGTTTGCTATTTCAAAAGAGCAAGTCAAACCAGTTTGAATTCTGGTCAAATCCCTAGAGAAGCATCTTGTGAATTTTCTTGGGAGAAATGTAGTGCATAAAAATTTCTGGAAAAATTGTGCAAGGTTTATCTCTGTCCATAGGAGTTACCATAAAAATTTCAGAATTCTTGGAGCTTCGAAGCTACCTCTAAAAATTCTCCAATCCTCTCAGCCTTTTAAAAATCAGAATCTGAAATCACTATTCATCGAGCTCGGACTCAAACTCGGACTCGAGTCCGACCGTGTCTCTCGGCTCCACCGCACCGCCCGAGTCCAATCATTCGCGACCGTCCGATGCAGATCGCACGGCCCACGTGCGCCTGGTCTAATCGGACTGTCCTAATATGCCATCGTATCTCGACCGTCCATTTTAGATCTAGCGGTCGATATCGTCTTGATCAAGTCAAACCAACTGATCGTGCCACACCTGGTTCCCGCTCGAGCCGCTTTGTCACCGTCGCTGACGAGTGGGCCCCTCTTGTCAGGTTCGTCCTCGCCGTCTCCGCTGCCTACCGGAGCTCGCTGGCGTTCGCGCATGCGTGCCACGCAGCTCGTCGCTGCCACTTCGTGGACGCGTGTCCGCCTCCGGAGGATCGCCGGGAGTCCATCTACCCACTGAGCTCACCCATTTCTCCTCGCTCCCATTCTCGTGCTTTCTCCGCCCGATTCCTTGTTTCGACCGGAGTTGAAGCCGAAGGTAACGCCGCCGCGTTAGTGCTGCCCCGAGCCGGCAACTCCGCCGTTGTGTTCCTATCACCACGCCGCATCCATTTTTCCCGGTCCGAGCTCGTTTCATCCACGGAGTTGTTGGGAGCAACATCGTCGTCCCCGCCTCCAGCAGGCTCGGCCCCGTAGCCGTTAAGGCGTTCTGGTGAGTCTCTAACCTCAGCACCTGGTCCCTGGTGATCGCGTTACTCCTCTAAGACTAACGGTGGGTTCGTTTTCTCTTTTGGTGCATCGTTGAGGGCGTGCGGCCGTTTCTTCTCCGATTGCGGTGATTCGCCGCCGCGTCGATTCCGGCCACCTCGGACCTCCTTCGGCGACGTTGTCTTGGGCGTATTGCTCCTGGAGCCGAGGCGATCCCTAGGCACACCTTTCGGAGTCTTCTCGAAGCCCGTAGCATCTTCTCCACAAGAGCCGTAGCTTCTTCTCCGCCTCCGTTCGCCGTCAGCTCGCCGCCGGCATCCCCGAGGGCCTGTGTCGCCGTCATCGAGTTCGCGAGGTCTTAGTGAACCTGAAGGTATAACCCACGCGCCCTGAGGCTCGCTAGTTCGCTAGATCATTTGCACGGCGCGCGCGTGCCTCGTGAACGCAGCAGACGCCGGTGTCTTTAGCGCTAAGCACCGTCATTTGTGCTAACCTATTCTTTTAATGTCTCTATGACTGGTGGCCCCCACTGGGATAAAAATCGGTTAGGAAAATAAATCTCCCCGCTTATAACTCTCTGAGCCTTTGACATGTGGGCCTCTCACGGTTAAGGCTTTGCGTAGAGTAGTGAAATACGTTTTCTGTTTATAGCAGGCGTATTTATCAGCATTGATTAGGTTCTATACGTCTTGTAAGTATGAAAGCGTATTCTATTAATACGTCTTCGACGTCGCCGTTGGCGCCGGCGGGGTCAAGTTTGACTTTGTCGTTTTCGCGCTTCACCGGTTAGTGAGTGGGTGGGCCTACTGAGGCCGTAGAAAAAGGTTTCAGTGTTTTTAGAATTTCCGAATTTAATGTAACATCCCAATATTAGACTTGTGTTTCAAATGTAAGAAAATTAGTAGAAATTAAAACTTTTTCTTACATCTTGTATTTCCTGTTGTACCAAGCAATTCTTGTACAAAAGTTATGGAAATACAAAGTCACAAGTCTTTTAATCCAAAATCTCGCCTAAAACAATCTTGTCAAACCTTTGGATCATCTCTTGGAAATACTTTTCCTAAGTTCTAGGATTGATGTGGGGCCCTCTCAAAAATTTCACAATTTTTAGTAATTGTTTGAACACTTTGGAGGCAAGTCAACCCAATTTAAACTCTGGTCAAACCTTGGTCCAGAAAGATTGTAGAATTTTGGGGAAATTTGTGCAACACCAAAACCTCTAAAATTTTACAAGGTTAATATTTGAGTCAGAAGCTCTGTAAAATTTTGAATTTTTGGAGTCAATTTGCTACCTCAACCAATTTCCCCAAAGTTCACTCTTTTAAAAATAAAAATGAGAACTCTGGTTCGAGTCAGACTCGGGCTCGAGCCCGAGCCCAACTCGACTAACTCGGTCGGACCGGGTGCGCTTAGTCGCGCTCGGACGCGTAGGACCGAGCCGTCGGATCAACATCCAACGGCCACGACCACCCCCTATCCCCCTTTTCACCTCGGAACATCCCGGGCGCCTACAACCGCCCGATTTTGATCTAGCCGCCACAACCTCCCCTCCTCCTCCTCTGTTGTTTTCAAAGCACCCGAGGTCTGAGATCTAAGCTGTCCACGTTGAATCCGACGGCCGACAATCACCAAGTGTGTTTTGGGCGTCTTCAACCTCTGGACGTGCGTGAGCAGTAGGGGAGTGATGGCAGTGTCAACTCATGCTCCCTACAGCTGCCCTAGCCGACATTAAAATGTGTGGAAGATACTTTTGGCCATGCTATGCCCTATACTACCATCTATCACATTTTTGCTGTCGGCCTTGCCTTGTGCTTTGAACTTTGTCTCCCGAAAAACCCTTGTTGGTAAACCCTAGTGCTCCAAGCTTTTTAAGCACCCTTAGCACCTCCTAGTATGTCTTTAGACCACCCTCAAGCTCCACCTCCAATTGTAGAACTTAACACCCCCAGATCCGAAAATGCACCATTGTTGACCGTGGAGTTCCTTTGGTGTTATTGGTGCTCCAGTAGTTCTCCCCTACAATTCTTTGCACCATTTCTACCTCCTTACCATCTTGAACATATCCCCTCACTTAATTTTGGATTTGATTGATCTGCCCAATTTGGGGATTATTCAAATTTCGGCTGAAATTGGTCATCTTCTTCCTCAGCTCAGGTGAGTGGCCCATTTTCGAATTAATTGTTCCAACAGCTTCTGTGAACCATAATGAAGCTCTATTGATACTTAGGTGCCACTCATCTTGCTCAGGGTGCCGTTTTCCACCTCTCTTCTCCTAGTCCGGCGAGCTCCTCCGAGGACCAGCTGCTCCGACCAAATTTCAAGGCTTCCCTCCATCCAGGTAGATTCTTATTAGTCCATAGATGTCTGGGAAGCCATTCCTTTTGACCACCCCGAAGCCTTCGGTCGTTTCCAAGTTGCAGTAAAGAGTCCCTTTTTCGTTTTCCGGCTAGCCGGCGTTCTGGACCACCGCCGGCGGCGAGGTTGCCCCCATTAGGTTCATAGCGCTATTGCGATTCCATTTCAGTTCTCTGTTGGCGCCGCCGCAGCCAGGATCACCGGCGGCAAGCCGTTGAAGTCGCACGGGTTTTGCTGGGAGGAAACTCCCGTTTTCGTCAAAAATTTCAGACAGCATTAATGCCCAATCAGTGTTAATCATTGGGTATTAATGGTGTCTCAATCGCGCCTTTGTGTCGCTGCCTGTAGGCCCGAGTCTTTAAGTCCCCACGGGCGGTTCCCGCGCACCATTAATGTTAAAACCAGTGTTTAATTGGGTTTCGCCATTAATTAATGTCGGAAAGGTCTTTTCTCAGTCACTTACGCGTGGGCCTCAACCTACTGTTGTCGTACGCTGAACCGCCGCCCAGACCACCTTCACGACCTCCTAGATTTGATCTCCACCGTTAAGGACCTCTTAGTGTAATCTTGATCGTTAAATGACCTCCTAGAGTTAGATCTGGGCCGTTAGATCTTTTGTGCAATATCCTTAGCTGTCAGGACCTCCCCTGGTCCTATCCTAGCCATTTAGAACCTCCTTAGATCTAATCTGGGCCGTAGGAGCACCCTTGGTGTTTCCGTAAAAGACCTCCCCTGGTCATCTTACAAAGACCACCCCTGGACCACTTCAGGGTCCTCTTTGCAAAAAGACCTCCCACTGGTCCTTGTTCAGAGAAGCTAAGTCACTGGACCTCTTTTGGGTAGATCTGGACCGTTGAAGACCTCCCCGTGGAGATCGTATCCGTCCAGACCTCTCTCTTTAAAACCTTATCGCTTTAGACCTCCTCCCGCTAAAACCCTATCGCATCGGACCTCCCTCGATTAAACTGGATCGCTCGAGACCTCCCTAGTAGATCTTGACCGCTCCACCTCCTCCGATTAAATCCTTCACTTAAGGACCTCCCGTAGCTCGATCGTTAGATCTCCATCTAACGCCTAGACCTCCTCTCGCTTTAGCTCTGCCGGTTGAGATCTTGGCCGTTAAGACCTCCTCAGTAAATCTTAGCCGCCAAGACCTCCCCTTCTTTAGATCTCACCGCTCGCACCTCCTTCGCTGATCGGACCGTTAAGACCTCCCTTGTGAGATCTTAGCCGTCGGGACCTCCTCGGTGGACTTAAGCCGTAGAACCTCCCACGAAGATCTAGACCGTGGGACCTCCCCAGAAATCGACCGCCCGCACCTCCTCCGTGGGTTTTGAAGTTCTAGGACCTCCTAGTGATTGGGACCGCGGATCTTGATCAGCGGCCACGACCTCCTATGCGCGAGGAGCTCCTCTCGCGCGCTGCTGTCGTCCATCTCGTCGGACCGTTAGATCCAATCTTAACGGCCACGACCTCCCGAAGTTCATTGCTCGATTGGACCTCCCGAGCTCCAATTTTCAAAGTATTTGATGTTTTAAATTTCTAAAGTGCATAACTTTGTCGTTTTAGCTCCTTTTTATTGATTCAAATTTCATTAGCTCAAAATAAAATGAATTATAATTTGAGGATGCATTTAGTCTCTTTTCGGCAGCAGAAAATGATATGAGCTGAGTTAACTTGCTTTAACCTAAAATGTTATCTAGAAACTCATTAAAAGTTATAAAATGCATAACCTTTTCTCTGTTTTTCCATTCTGACCAAACTAAACTTTGTTAAAATTCCTCTGGTAATGTCCTTTAAATTAGCATAGGTTTTGTTCATGTTAGTGCTTTTGCAAAATGAAATATGCTAATTGTACAACCTAAGAAAATCATAACTAATTCATTTTAACTCCAAACTGTGCAAACTCAATTTTGCTGTTCTTAGAATGTCTTAGCCTACCTACCATAAAAATTTCAGACTCTAGTTCATTCTAGAAATTTATGTCATAAACAGTAACAGATAGGAATTAAATTGAATTATCAGGCTGATAGAAATTATTTTAGCCATAACTTTTTCATGTTAAGTCCAATTGACCTGTTTCTTGTTCCTAAAATTGTCTAAAATCATCCTCTAGCTGCTGTATAAATTTCATGAAATTTGGTTATCCTTTGCTGTTGGATTTTATTTGGAGTTCTTGTTCTTATTTGGTTATCGCCTTTTCGCGTTAGGTTCCGAAGGAATTATTGATTACGTGAGTGAATCCTCTGCAGTAAGAAAGTGATCTACAACAAGGCAAGCAGTGTAACATCATTTGATCATATTGCTCCTACTACTTTTAAATTCTAATATCTTGTTTGCAAAACCTAAGTATGCATGCTTCTTGTGTCAAGATTTATTTTGTCGATTAGAGGTAGCTAATCCCATTGCATGGTTGCCCTTAAATTGGTTATCCCCTGCCACAAAACATAAGCTATTAATATCGCTGGTGAATTAGAGCCCGGTGATTTAATTATGCTCTTTTATTGTCCTTACGGTGTCATGCTTAGCAATGCTTAGTTACCGGTAGAATTGGGCGGTTATCGACTTAGTCGATGACCTTGATCACACAAATGATTATTATGACTCTACATTTCAGATTTGTGCTATGTTTACTTGTAAAAACTAAAAATGAAAGCAAACCGATTTGGACTTGGGCACAATGGTAAGAAGGTGTGAGTTTGGGTGTGAATGGTATGGTGCCCAGGTCAATTAAGGACCGAACATCTTGTGAGTATCTGTTATCCAGGCAATTTGTGCGTGCTAACCACACTAGAGGGAAATGGGACCTCTCTTGACTAAGTACTTTGGGAGGTATTAATTATGAGCTGGTCGGTGGGTGTGTTAAAAATGTGTGTGTGTGTGTGTGTGTGTGGTGTTGGGAGGAGCATTAGCAGCCGGTTAGGTGTTTAATGTATCCTTATCCCCGTGGGTTCGGCTCTTAATTAGCATCATTCATTGGAAATGTCTCGTAGGACTTAGTGTGTCTTGCATACATTCGAAGTGTGCTAATCTTGTGGCTTAAAGCGATCCAAGTGTGGGTACATTGGTACACCTGCAGGTTTAAAACTATTCGAATAGCCTCGCCCTAGGTTATGGACACGCTTGGGTAAGCTTTTCAAGAGTTAGACTACAACCTTTTAAATTAAAACTTGACATGGGTGGTACGAATGGGTAATTCGTGCTATGGTTGTGATGGCTATTGGGTTAGTCATCCCCAGGTTGTGGTTATTACTTATGGTATCGCTGTTATTTATGCAAATAAAATTCAGAATGTCAAGATTGCCTTCAACATATTATCTATTGCAAATAAAACTTATTTTATGCTGAAAATTAACCTTGAGCCTTCTCCTTTGATTAAAGCCTACATATAGTAGTAACTAGGTTTTGTTACCCGTAAGTCTTGCGAGTACATTTTTGTACTCATTTGCTTTGCTTAATTGTTGCAGATGAAGAAGGTTGATCCCCAAGGGATCAACTTTGGTGAGTTTTACTACGTTACAGACGACTAGCTTGGCGGCCCGGTCGGTTGCCCTGTGGTTATGTGGCTAACCGGTTGATTTTGTCTTAGCCATGGCACTTTTGCTTCTGCTATCATTGAATACTTGTTGTTATTTGGCCAATCGCCCCTCTGTTGTAATAACTTTATATTATGTATGTCTTTTGGTAGACTTGTTTTATTGTGATGTATGGAATTGATGCATGATTTTGTAACGGGGTGTGTATGCTGCATTTCTGGGAAGCATACATATCTCGAGGCTTGGTTTATTTGTTTTGTGATGCTAGGGTCAATGGAAGGCTAAGCATTACAAGTCAAATAAATCGGGGTCCTCACAAAGTTGGTATCAGAGCCATATTGACCGTAGAAACCCCTAGCTTGGTCGTCTTTAGGATATTTTGAAAACTTATTTTCAAGTGTCAAATGGTTTATGAAAATTTAAGTAGATTCTCAGATTTTACTTCTCATCTATCTTAGCTTGCTCATCTCACCTTATTCTTGATTGACTTTGGAAAGTTGTTTTCCTTCTCATCTCCTCTTCAAAGATAGTTGTTTGATCGATTAAATTGGTTCTAGGGAAACCATGAGAGCTTTAAATTGAAGTGTTAGCTGTGTTTGGAGTGAAGATTAGGAGCTCCCGAAGCTTCAAATTTCGGCCAGAAGAGGGAAGACCAAAATCTAGGCAGCAAGCAAGAATTTCTGGACAGCTAGTATTAATAGTATACAGGGCTAAAAATGAGAGGTTAATACAACTAAAACTTGTGGGGATAAAAGGGATAAGAAGTGATATGATTTAACTATGTACCTAACCCTCTGTTAGTGGCTATTGCCCTGTTTTGTTGGCTGAACCAAACCACATTGAGGTGCTGAAATCTGATTTCCTGTAAACAGATTGCTCGTTCTCCATACGAGTTAGTCATTTTGGGAAATCAATTTTTGAAGACAGAGTTGTGCATTTGATTTTATGCTGGTTTTAAGCTTTTGGTATTCATTCTGTAGAGATATTAATTGGTTTTCCTTTACCTACAGTTTTCGGGCTTGTCCCTTATCTATCTTAGTACCTGTTCCCACCCCAACCTTCAGTTGAATTCCCTAGCTGATTGCTCACATACCTTGTTCTTATATGTGATAGATGGGTAGCTGGTATTTGGTCAAGGAGACAAGGCTACGATAGCACAAACAAAATTTTTACCGCGCAACCAAGGAACCACCGCAAGTAATAGATCACGAGATTACCACTAGACGCGCCGACTCGTAGCGGAAGTAGAGTCGATGTAGCGAGTTGATGCAGTCGTAGTTGTACTTGCTGCGCGTCTTCTCCTCCTACTCCGACGAACGTCGCAAGTTCTCCTCCAGCTCCTGAGGTCGTCGTGAGTTGCGGATTGTCCTTAGTGCTGATGCTTCGCAACAACACCTCCAAGGTATCCACACGTACGGGGCAGGGACACCACGCGCAGGAGTGCTAGCGCCGACGGCGTGGTTGAGGAGAGCGTGGCTATTAGGGTTTCGGGATTTTCCGATCCATCATTTCACCCCATGCCACCACCTCTCTAAATATAGGCATCCATAATGGGTTCGACGTAAGACCCATTAGGAACTCGTGGCCTATAAGAATTGGATCTCCATCCAAATCAAATCCTTGCCCTTTAAGTGTGTGACCCTATAGGTTCGTGTGTAATTGGTTGTGACTGGAAACTCTTTCCGATCACGAGTCGTTAGCGGTACCTAGCGGCACATAACGATTCCGAACACACGTAATATATCGGACGAACCTTAATGCAATATGATCTACGACGTGTCCTTATCACTTACGACCGGCTCAGACTTAGTCACGACGACGATTCATAATCATTACAACGATTCGTAACTCCCACGACCGATTAGTATCTAACTACGACCGGTTGCAACTCCTTACGACCGGCTGGTGATTATGTCCGAGTAGTCTTCGACCAGGTCGTATCTCCATACGACTTCGACCAGTCTACGACCTCGGCAACTGAACGACCTGCTTATGTATTCTCCCTTTGCCTCACGACATCTGGTTGAACTCCAGGTGAGATAATATGTCATCCATGGACTGCTCAATACTTTCTCGATCAAGTGTCGAATAACCCGTGTGGTCGACACTTCGACCACTAGTGGCATGGCCATGCACTTTCTTTATTCGACTACAACGAGGGGCCCAGAGACATCTCTCCGTTATGTTAGGAGGGGCAAATCCCATATCCGATCAGTCACATTCCTCCACATGTTTCATAGCATACCCAAAGCTACCTTTATAACTACCCGATTCATGAGTAGCGTTTGGCAACCCCTAAGAGTGCTATTACGCATGTAGAAACCATGCCGATCTCAGGTCTAAGGATTATACATCATCATTGCTTGAGACCAACTAACGACACATAGAATCATAACAATCTCAATAGTGTCTCAAGGTGGGTCTTATCCAACACTATGTTCTCTAACATGTGTCCACATTATTGATTCGATATCTCTATATCCATGACCAGGTGAAACATGGTCATCAATCAATACATGTACTAGTCGTGGAGTCACCGGTGTTCCACCGGTGACATTCGACTAGGGATACTTTAGAACGACATCATATAAGATAAAGAGTTTCACCAACAAGTCACATACTCATTGATCTATATAACTGATGATTCATTCAAGGAACAAGATAACATATTATCAAAAGTTATGAACATAATGAAATACAATCATCTCTATGATTGCCTCTAGGGCATATTTCCAACAGTTTGAACTATGGGATAGAGTTCGTGATGAGGGCATCCCTAACACTTATACATCTTTCCCTATTGGTGGTCATACACATACTGAGGTGGACGCCATACGTGACGCTACAAATAATTCAAGTACGTGAATGCATATTGGTCCACCGACGAGAGCAAGAGCTAAACTTCTAAATCAACAGTGCTTTTGTTTCTTAATGAATCTTCTATTGTCATTGATGAGAATTGGGTATTACCTCATGCAAATGTTTTGTGCATTCTCGTGTTTCAACATTGTGAAGCCTTTGGAACCAAGAGGAGGCCGAGTCAAAGCAATGGAGGAGAAGCTCACGTGGGTCAACCAAGGAGAAAAGCCCAAGAATTCAAGCCCAATTCGGATCTTCCACAAGTGCAACCAAATTCATCTCGGAATCAACTCGAATTCAATTCGGATTCGGTTCGGGACAGCCCAACAGAGGCTGTAATAAAAGGCCATAACTTTTGCATACGAGTCCGATTGGGGTGTTCTTGGACTTGTTTGAAAGCTTAATCCAAGGCCCACACAATGGTTTTGGCCCCAGTTTCAGAAGACTTACGGTCGCACCGCTATGGCGAAACAATGTGACGGACTTAAGTTAGGTTTCCTTTTTGTGTGTTTTTAGGTCTTAGCCGAGTTAGAGTTTGATTCGGCATGTGTGCCGGCCCTAGGCCGTGCGTGAGTCGTGGAGGGTGCCTTAAATACCCTTGCCCTCCCTTGTATCCATTAGACCAGTTTATTCATAAGATTGAAACATAGCTATTGCTTGTTCTTTCGACCCGCAGTTCATGCGAGGACTTTGAGAGAGGACTAGGCGATCCAATTGTTCGCTCGCAATTCAAGGTCAAGCCGTCGTTCCATTGGGAATCGGGACTTGGCGTTAAATGCGCTCGTGGTCTCGCGACGAACAACTACCCGGTGTGTTGTGGGCGTATTCAAGAGTTGAGGGTTCGTGCATTGGCGCGAGTGTTCACTAGCGACATCATCTACTTCGCATCAACTATCCACGGTTTCTCATCGAGAAGATCGGGCCTCCCGATCAGTTCGACTCGCCCCGATTGATCGCAGATATGGATGCGAAAGCTAGGAGATTGAGTTTGGCATCAAAATCAGAGGTTTTAGATAAGGAAAGCGCTTGCGGATCGAGCTTCTAGAAGAAACATGGCGGACGAGGCCGACTTGCGCGGAGAAGACGACGACTTCGGAGGCAGCGACCTCGGCGGTCCACCACCGAGGAAGAGGGAAACGCCCACCCGTCAATGGGGCAAGGAGCGGGCCGCGTGTGGCGAAAAGTGCGACCGAGCGCTGGGTGGAGTGGGTCAATGGCGGTGGGGCGGCGGAGGAGAATGGGCGAGTTAGGAATTCGGCCCGACCAATATGAGATTATTAATAGGTTTTCTAATTTAGAAAATACCGTAAATTCAAATGGGCAATAGAAAATAGAAAATGAACTCGAAAAATTCTAGAAAAATCTAGAAAATATATCGAGCACATAGAACCCAAATAAAATAGTTTTGGCTATTGTTCATGTTGGGATTATTCACATTAAATGTTTTTGATTGTAAGGTCCAATATTAAGCTTTTGAATTAACTTCAAATAAAATTCAAATGGTGAATTTTTCCTACTAACTATTTAAAAAAATTAAACCCGTAAAATTGGGACGTTACAAACCTCCCCTTAAAGGAATCTCGACCAGAGATTGGGCTAGCTAGAGAAAAGGCTAGGAAACTCGGCTTTGGCTCTTCTTCACGCTCCCACGTTGCTTCTCCTTCTCGAGTGGTTGCTCCTTTCGACCTTGCAAAACGAGCAGTCTTGCTTCGGTGAGGCGCTCTGCGACATCCAAAACTGGGTGTTTGCTCCTTGTAGGTAAGATCCTCCTTCAAGTCAATTGATTCTAGCGGGCTTGCTCTTACCGCACACGAAGGCACTTCTTCAATCGCGAGACATGAAAGACATCATGCACTCGCTAACGATTGCGGTAGCTCCAAGCGTAAGCAACTTCCACGGCGTTCCAAAATCTTGAACGGACCAACATACCTAGGGGCAAGCTTCCCTTTGGCATGAAACATTTTGACACCTTTGAGCGGGGTAACTCGAAGATAAAAGAAATCCTTGGGTTCAAAACTGAGATCACGACGACGATTATCAGCATAGCTCTTCTGCCTGGACTGAGCTATCTTCAATCTTTCTCTGATCATGGCCACTTGTTCTTCCGCTTCCTAAATAATGTCCGACCAAAAGCGATCGTCAAATTGCTTCGACCAAATCAACGGGGTTCGGCAGGCACGACCATACAAAGCTTCAAATGGTGACATTTGCAGACTAGCCTGATAACTGTTGTTGTATGAGAATTCGCATATGGTAAACTCTTATCCCATCGGCAAGCATTAGCTAGAGCACAAGCTCTCAAAGATATCTTCCAATATCGATTAACTCTTTCATCTGCCCATACATGCGTGGATGATACGCGCATCGAAATTGGATGGGTACCCAATGCTTCATGCAAGCTTTGCCAAAACGAGAGGTGAAGCGAGATCCTCGGTGGATACTATCTTCTTGGGCACTCCATGCAACCGACAATCCTAGCCATGTACAATTCTCGCAAGGCGATCTCCGAGTATGTGGTTTTGGTGGTAGGAAATGGGCGACCTTTGTCAAGCGATCGACTATTACCCGGATCGAATCAGAATCCGATTGGGTCTTGGGTAAACCGTGATAAAATCCATTCCGATCTCTTCCACTTCCATTCGGAATCTTGGCGGTTGCAAGAAAACTCGCTGGTCTCTGGTGTTCTGCCTTTACTTTCTGACAGGTGTCGCACAAGGCAACGAACTCTGCGACTTCTCGCTTCAAATTTGGCCACCAAAATTTATTCTTAACATCCTGGTACATCTTGGTACTTCCAGGGTGAATCGAATACTTTGAGTCATGGGCTTATTTTAAGATTAGCTGTCTTAGACCATCGATATCTGGTACACAGATACGACCATTAATCCAGAGTATATCCTGGTCATCCTTGGTGAAATCTTTGAATTTTCCTTCTGCCATTTTGATCTTGATTTCTGACAACACGGGATCCTTTGGTTGTGCTTCACAAATCTGCTTTTCTAGGGTAGACTGTACCTCCAAATTGGCTACAAATCCTTCGGGCACAACTTCTAGTTTTAGCTTATGAAATTCTTCATAAAGTTCTGGGCAACTTTCCTTTACTTCCAAGGCATTGCAGTAACTCTTACGACTCAAGGCATCTGCAACTACATTGGCTTTTCTGGGATGGTAGTGGATCCCAAGGTTATAATCCTTGATCAATTCTAACCATCTTCTCGTCTCATATTCAGATCCGATCTGGGTAAAGATGTACTTTAGACTCTTATGATGCTGTAGACTTCATGCGACCGATGAGGTAATGACGCCAAATCTTTAAAGCATGCACTACGGCAGCTAATTTCAGATCATGAGTAGGGTAATTCTCCTCGTGAGGTCTCAATTGCCTTGACGCATAAGCGACAACTCTTCCTTCTTGCATCAGGATGCATTCTAATCCTTGACGCGAAGCATCACAGTAGATATCGAAATCCTTGCGAATATCCGCGAATCAACCTTTGAAGTGAAGTCAAACGCTTCTTCAATTCCCAAAACTTTCTTCACAGGCTGGAGTCCAAGTAAACTTTTTCTTCTTCTTCAACAATTGCGTAAGAGGCTTAGCAATCGATGAGAATCCTTTGATGAAACGGCGGTAATAACCGCCATTCCCAAGAAATCGCGAATTTGAGTTCTGATCTTGGGTGCTCCCAATGTAACACTTGCTTTAACTTTACTGGGTCAATTGCTACTCCTCATTGTCATCACATGATCAAGGAAATCAACTTCCTTCTTCCAAAAATCACACTTATCGAACTTGGCATATAAGCGATGCTCGGAGTTTTTCCAATATTATCCTTAAGTGCTCGGCGTGTTCTTCCTCCGACTTGGAGTACACCAGAATATCATCAATGAACACAACTACGAACTTGTCCAAATATTCCATGAATACTTTATTCATCATGTTCATGAAATAGGCAGGGGCATTAGTCAGACCAAAGGACATGACTAAGAATTCATAATGTCCATACCGTGTTGAGAAAGCGGTCTTCGGTATATCCTTAGGACAAATCTTTAGCTGGTGGTAACCTGATCGCAGGTCGATCTTCGAGAATAATCCGACTCCTTTCATCTGATCAAACAGATCATCAATCCGGGGTAGTGGGTATTTGTTCTTGATAGTAACTTCATTGAGAGAACGGTAATCAATACACATCCTCATACTTCCATCCTTCTTTTTGACAAACAACACTGGCGCTCCCCACGGCGATGAACTAGGTCCCACGAAACCTTTCTCAAGAAGTTCTTCTATCTGCTTCTTCATCTCTACCAATTCATCGGCTGGCATCCGATAAGGTCTCTTCGAAATTGGTGCTGTCCCTGGCACTAAGTCGATGATGTCGGGACCCAAAAATGCAATTCTGGACCCTCTGTGTATTCTGCACTAGTCTAGGATCACGCTAGTACACACAGCGGTAACATAGGTGAATATCAATCCACACAAGCGAAATATAACATAAACGAATAGTTTGAGTAACAACTTAGAGTTTTGACCTTAAGGTCGGGTTACAACTTATTAAGCCACGCAGGCTAACACTAAAGAAATCTGCAGTGATGAACGAAATAAACTCGCAACTCCAATCAAGACACCACAGTGCAACCGATCGGGATCGATGACCTAGCGATCAACCTTCTTCCACAAACTCCTCCGAAAAGCGGCGAAGACTCCTCCACTTCAGAGGTTTGGACGCAAGTTTTACAACAAGCGTGAGTACACAACCGCACTCGCAAATCATACCACGTAATGCAATGTATAGATGCAGCTTATTCCAAAGGAATGGCTTCGTGGTTATTTTTGCGTAAATGCAACATTTGCAATTGAATACAAATAATAGATTGAAAGCATAATTTGAAACAAATAAGCAATATTAATTTAATGCTTGTTTCACAAAGACACACAATAGACCGATTGATTCACATGACCATATGATTGAGATCACACAGCTCCCAATCCCACATTTTATGAACACTACCCTCATGTGAAATCCCCAGCGTTGTCCATGACCGAGACGCGGCTATTCGAATAGATTGATTAACACTCTGCAGAGGTTTGTACACTTTACCCACACGATACAACTAGTGTAGCTAGCACTAATCGTAATAAAACAGATTCGGCAACTTCGTCTCAATATTGACGTTCTTATTCACACAAATCCCATATCACAAAGCTTAACCTATCCACCGAACCCCAATGTTGAAACTCAGAACCTACTAAGTTAGGGCTGTCACGGACATGCGGTCAGACAAGATAGCTCAGTTCAATGGCGCACAAAGTTAAGTCCTTAATTGACCAAGGCAAGACTTCGCTTTTTCTAACTAAACCACACAGATAAATCCCAATCACAAAGCCACCGATTCACACAGTATCCACCACTTGCCTCGGCCTAAATCTTTTACCACCCAGTTGGTTTAGTGCAACACATGCCATCACGAGTAATAGCACACAAAGACACACAGCTTTATCACACGTTCCATAATCACTTAGTCAATTTCATAATTGCACTCACATGAGATGATGACTCGTGGCATGGCTAAGCAATTCTAGTCGGTCTAACCCACCATGTTGGCAATATGCTAATACCAACTAAGTGATAAACCAATCTAGGGCGACAAAGATGAAGGTATACAAGTAGGCAAGGTGAACATAACAAGTGGGATCAATAACTAGCCCAAAAGCATTTAAATACATAATTAAAGTAAATGCAATAATTTAACACAATGTAATTTGGGAAAACTGGGATTCAATATGATCAAAGGTATAACTTGCCTTGGAATAGGTCTATGTACTGGTCTTAAACTTGGTTGAAGCCTTCTTCGACGAAAACCCCCGAAGTATCGACGTCTACGCACAAACGAAGCAAAAAAACCAAAACAAATAAATAACAGCGGCAAAACAAACTCCAAAAATTAAATAAAAATAATAATTAGGTAGATCTCGAATTTAGACAAATTTAGAAATTTGAATGGGCTCAATCGAGTTAGGATGCAAAAGTTATGGCTCATGGAAGATTGAAAATACATAAAATCTTCAAAATCAGTATTTCATGAATTTCTCAATTATTTTCTAAAGGAAAATCAGATTATTGCGCAAGTGATGTGAGCGGAGGAATTTCAGAAAAGAAATAATAAAGAAATCTCGACATGTGGGACCCACATGCGCAGGCTAGGCTCACAGATGGACTAGGTCCACCGAGCCTCGAGACGGATCCGAGATCCGGTCGCACGCGTGGCGCACACGTGGCGGCCCGGGCGCCACTGGCCGCCACGCTGCAGCACGGGCCGACGCCGGCGCCGACGCGGATGACGACAAACGGCGGCAGCTCGGGACCGCGTCGGCAACGCGGCGGCGGCGCTCGCGAGGTCCGATGGTACCAGATTGAAGCCCGTGTTATGCGAACACGATGGTGCACTCACGAGCGCGAGACACTCAAGATGGCCGGCGGTGAGGTTTGAGCGCGAGGGCCGGCTTTGTCTGACCGGAGTTCCGCGAGGTTTTGGCGGCGGCGCGGCGGTCCTTAAGGTAGCCCTCGCGTCACTGATCTCGGTGGTGCACTCGGTGACGACGCGGCGGCACCGACAGCGACGAAAAAGGCGAAGAACAGAAGAGCGGCGGAAACCCTAGAACTCCAATTGCGGCGGCGCTAAGGCTCGGAAGGAGATGAGGGTGGCGGCCTGGTTATGAGGTCCGTCGCGGCTTCTGGGGCTATTTATAGGGGCTAGGGTGCCCGGGATAAGGAATCCCTAAATTGGGGATTTCTCGGTTGAAAACGAAAACGGAGATAGAGTTCGTTTCGATCCCGATTGAGGGCAGATACGGGCGCGGAAAGATTAGAGATAGAGTTTGGCAAAGAAATCCGGGTTTTTAGTTAGAAAGTCCGTTGTCGGATTGAGCTTCTAGAAGACGGCAATGGCGGCGGCTTCACTTCGGACGCGGAGAAGAAGGCGCGACGAAGACGAAGCCGACGCGGCAAGCGGGCCCTGCGTCGCTGGCTAGGGTTAGGATGCGACGCGCGAAGCGGTGCGATCACGGCGGTCTCAAGATCCGACCGCCAGATTTAATCGAACGGTCCACAATCAAAGGGACATTCGACCGCTCGGTTGCCTCACGCGCATCTAGCCGCCCATGCTTGATCCAACGGCGGAGGCAGCGGCGCGCGAGAGAGAGAGAGGGTCGACAGCGGGTCCACTGTCGCTGGGAGGCGGCGCTCATGGCGAACCGGGCCACTGAGTTGGGGTGTGGCGGGGACAATGGGCCGGAGGGTTGATTTGGCCCAAAGAAGATTTCTGAGATTTTAATTAGTTTTTCTAATTTAGAAAATACGAGAAATTCAAATAAGCAATAGAAAATAGCAAATGAACTCGGAAAAATTCTAGAAAAATCTAGAAAATATATCGAGCACATAGAACCCAAATAAAATAGTTTTGGCTATTGTTCATGTTGGGATTATTCACATTAAATATTTTGATTATAAAGTCCAATATTAAGCTTTTGAATTAAATTCAAATAAATCCAAATGGTGAATTTTTCCCTACTAACTATTTAAAAGATTTTTAAGCTCAGAAAATTGGGATGTTACAGATGACAAACTCAATGTCACGATCCGGTGGCATTCCTCGTAATTCTTCCAAACACATCCGATATTCACCGACCATCGTACTTCTTCTAAGGACGTGGTCTTCAAACCGCTTACTAGCAAATATCCATCACGAATCGAGGTAGCCGTAAACTCTACCTTGTTTCCTTTGACATCCTCGATTATTCACGGCTCTTCGCCACAATCTAGCACGGCTTTGTGCTTGGATAACCAATCCATGCCAAGAATGACATCTAGGGTTTGAGTGTCTAGGACAATTAGGTTGGCTAGAAACTCAACTCGGCTATGAGTAACTTAGCTCCTAAACATCCCACTCTAGTACTTAGCTCGCCCGCACGATCGACTACTGAGTATGCTTAAGTTGCATAACTTCCAAATTATTCTTAGTTGCAAACATTCCGAAACAAGCGAATCGAAGCTCGGAATCAAACAAAGCGATGCTGTAATCGAGTTAACCGTAAACTTACCCAAGACGACGTCCGGTGATCCTCGGCTCCTTCCGAGTGACGTGGTTGACACGACCTCGATCACGATCGTGGTACTCCTCCGCTTGACCGCAACTTGTGACGCTCCTTGATTGATGCCCGTCTTTGGTGTCTTGGATGGCGAGCTCCAAGGTTGAAGCGCATCGGAGTGATTGTTCTTTACTGACTTTCGTTGGCAAAATATCCCGGCCGATGACAGCGTAATGCACCTTTGTGCGTTCTCGGTTGCTTCTGGATTGGGGTTGAGTGCGGGGTTGCGAAGTTACGGCACCGGACGGGTGCCGGTTGGTGCGTGCTCGAACGAAGTCCGGTGGAAACTCGCTGAACCGTGGCCGCAATCGTTTCTTGCCCTCTTGTGATTGATGGTTCCCTTGCCGAGCCATCCGGCGTTTGCGGCTATCTTACGCCTCCTTGCGCTTGTCCTCTAGAACAAAGGCTTTGTTGACCAACTCACGGAAATCGTGGAAAGTATGGGCGATCGACCGACTTGCGATCCGCTGTTCACCTTCCGAAGAAACACGACGAGCCTTGTCCGTGGCTACATCTTCCGCCGCATAGCGATCTAGCCGTGAAAACTTGTTGAGGTAGTCGACACGACATAGCTCCTGCTTGAGAGCGAAACTCATCCTTCTTGATCGATAATGCCTTACGCACATGATATCGCGAATGCCGCGAAAATTCCTCCCGTGTGATATCCTCGTGGCGCCTCATGGCGCTGAAGTTCTCCCACCATTCAGCAGCGGTGCCTTCCATCTGGTGAGTGGCATACAGAACCTTTTCACGGTCGCTGCACTGGGTGATCAGCAGCTTTCTTTCAATAACCCTGAGCCAATCATCTGCTTCCACTGGAGAAACGTGTCCGGAAAATGTTGGTGGGCGAGTTCTCATGAATTCTGCCAGTTTGGATGGTCCATGGTGACCATGAGCGGCTGGGGCTCCATACTGTTGATTGTTGTTGTTGTTGTTAGCCTGGTTGTTCATAGCTTGCATCTGAGTCATCATAGTATTCATGAGTTGAGTCGTGTCTTTGCCATGAAAGCTCCAAAGTTTTGCAAGTCAATTGGGGTGCTTGCGCGAACGCTCCTCGCGGGTGGTTGCTCATTGCTTTCTGTCTTTGGGTACTGGAACCACTTGCAAGATCAGACGAGTTTGCACCATCCGCGAAGCTCCAAAGGTTAGATAAGGTAGCAAGCACAAGATAAGTTTAGAACTAAGCAGGGGCAAGTTAAACCCAACGAACACAAAGTCAAGAAACTCAAATGAAATACCTTTATTACTTAGGGTCTTAGCATGACCGCAACAAATGTCTAAGGGCCTTGCACTCATACTCGCACACAAAAGAAACAACGACCTAAGCACACAAAACTACCGCCTAAAGGCGACTCACTAAATCAAAATCGCTAAGCCTGAAAAAGCAAACTTAGACACTACTCGAGAAAGCCTCCACAACCGCGCGACGCCCCGACGGTTGTAGACTTGAAGTGAGCCGGCATCTTAGCGAATCGATCTCGATGCCTCGAATCGTGCGCGAGAACAGCGCTCAGTGCAATCGCTCACCGCCTCCGCTCGCATCATCCTCGGATCAAGCTCGACCTTCCTCCGGATCTTCTTGTAATCCTCCTGGTCTTCCTCTTCTTCGGGAACTTGGTCGAGAGGATCTCTTGCAGAGTGGTGACCTTCTCTTCACTCTCGCAAAGCTTCATAGACATGATCCACCCGTGATGGTCCTCTCCAAAGCTTCCTCTGGCGGCCACGAACCGGCGAGGTGCACCATCAGAGCGTTGCTCTCTCCTTCGTGGACGGGTAGTGTCTTTGGCAAGTCCACACCGCAGCTGCGGGTGGTAACGGAAGACGGTGTCCGAAGCTCTGTGCGTAGATGTTGCGAATATACGGCATGGCCAAGCGCGACGACTCTGGATACCTTCCACCAAGTGATCTTCCTCACGCTGACGCGAAGGTTGGCTCGCTTGTCGCTCCTCTGGCGGCGATCGTCGGCGCACAGATCACTCACGGTTTTGTCCATTCACCGCCCAACAATTGCCGATGTACGGTGGACGATCAAAACCTCCAAGAACTTGCAAACTTCCAAAGCTCGGCAACAGAACCTCCGAGCGCGCTCACCATAGCTCATATGAGGCATCTGTCAAGACAGATTTAACAGGTAAGAGCAACTTTAAAACAGCAGGGAGAGAAAGGATTATAGCAATAGTTGAGGCGAGGGAGATATGAGAAGATTTAAGCAATTAATTAACCTTGCAAGTTAATTTTTCCTTTAGAAAATAGTTTGGACACTCTAAAGACGACCAATCTAACTAAGGTCAAGACCTACAACAAGATGACTCGATACCACCTCTGTCGGGACCTGCATCATTACGATTCGGAACCCTCTGTGTATACTACACTAGTCCAGGATCACGCTAGTGCACACAGGGTTAACATAGGTAAATGTCGATCCACACAAGCGATAAATAAAGTAAACGATTAATTTGAATAACAAATAAGGGTTTTGACCTTATGGTCGAGTTTACACTTATTAAGCCACGCAGGGCTAACGAAGAATAAAATGCAGAATGAACGAAAACTCCAGCGTAGATCCCACCAATTCACCACAGGCAACCGACTGGGATCCAGACCTTAACGAACGATTAGCCTTCAACGAACTCCTCCTCGAAAGCAGGTGTAGACTCCTCCTCTTCTGTAGGTTTGGGCGCAAGTTTTACACCAAGCGTGAGTACACAACCGTACTCGCAAATCATACCATAGAATACAATGTATAGATGCAGGCTTATTCCAAAGAAAAGGCTTCTGGGGTTCTTTTGCATAAAAATAACATTTGCAATTGAATACAATAATAGATTGAAAACATAATTCAAAACAAATAGACAATATTAATTTAGCAGTTGTTTCCACAAAGACACACAACTAAACAGATTATTTCACATAGCCATATGATTAAGGCCACACAGCTCCCATTCCCACATTTTATGAAAACTACCCCTCATGTGAAATCCCCGAGCATGTCCATGATCATGACGCGCTATTCGAATAGATTGTTTAACACTGCAGAGGTTGTACACTTTACCCACAAGATACAACTAGTGTAGCAAGCACTAATCGTAACAAAACAGTTCAGAAACTTCATCTCAAACATTGACACTCCCAGTGTGCTTACAAACCGCTATACCAGCTCACATAGAATTGGTATAACACACACCGCGGGACGGGGAAGACGACCGTCCCGCGATGCAACCACTAAGTAGTCACACCTCCACCTGTCACATAGCCTAACCTATCCACCGAACATCAATGCCGAGAATCCATAACTTACTAAGTTAGGCCCGTCCCATACTGCATGTGGTCGCACAGATGAAGCTCGGTTCAATGGCGCACAAAGTTAAGTCCTTAATTGACCAAGGTAAGACTTCCATGTTCTAACTAAGTCACAAAGATCATCATTCCCATCACATAGACCACCATGTCACACGCTCCACCACTTGCCTCGGCCTAAATCCTTTACCACCAGTTGGTTTTAGTGCAACACACGCCATCGCAAGTAATAACACATAGCACAGTTTTACACAAAGTTCCATAGTCACTTAGTCATAATTAATATTTGCAACTTACATATGATGTGAGACTCGTAGCATGGCTAAGCAATCAGTACTCGCATCTAACCAACCCACGTTGGTGCTACATTATTACCAACTAATAAACCAATCTAGGGTGACAAGGAAATATGACATACAAGGCCAAGGTGTGATAACAATTTGGATAATAACTATGCCCAAAGCATTTAAATAAATAATTAAAGTAGAATGCAATAATCTAACACAAAGTAATTTGAAAACTGGGTTCAAGATGATCAAAGGTACGACTTGCCTTGGAAAAGGTCTATGTACTGGTCTTGATCTTGGGGTGCTCCTTCTTCAACGAAATTCCCCAACGAATCGACGTCTATTCGCAAACGAGACACAAACAAACAAAATAAATAAATAACAGAGGCAAAACAAACTCCAAAAATTAAATAAAAATCTCAGATAAATAGAGTTTGAATTTAGACAAATTTAGAAATTTGAATGGGCTCAATCGGAGTAAGGATGCAAAAGTTATGGGCTTTGGAAGATTGGAAATCTAAAAGAAACCCTAATTTGGATTTTCTGGAATTTCCGAATTATTTCTCTAAAGAAAAATCGAAATATTGCGCAGCTGACGTCATCTGAGGATGTTCGGACGGGGTGACAAAAGGCCTGACAGGTGGGTCCCACTGTCAGTGACTCGTGCACCGTGGACCAGGTTTATGTAGATTGGATCTAGGGTGATGCGATTAGGTGGCATGCTCGCGCACGTGGATGCTGACGATGCCGCCACCTGGGCGACACCTCAGCGGAAAGGGTGAGGTGGCGGGTGACTTGGCGATGAGATGGCTGCCACGTGGTGGTGATGACGACGTTGTCGGGCGAGGGCTTCGGACCGCCGGCAACGGCTATGGCGCAGACACGGCGGCACCGAGGCGCACAATGGGTAGGCGCTATGCGCACTACTGCATCGTCTTGGCCTTGATGGTCACCGGAGATGGCTGTGGAGTGGCGCTGGAGCGGAGAACGAAGGTCGGTTTTGTCGGACGAAGCCTCCGCGACGACTTGGGGCAAGGATGGCGCCGAGGTAGCACGGCGACGGTGAAGCTTCGGTGTGGTCAACGTCTCAAGGTACTCCGCTGTGACGGAATTGAAGCTTTAGGGTTTCGCTCAAAACCCAATCTAGCAATCGCGCCGCTCTAGGTTCCTAAGGCACAAAGGGTGGGGTTTGAGATGAGTAATCGATCGCGCACCTAGGAGCTATTTATACCCAGGCGGGCTCAGACAGGAAACCCCAAATTGGGATTTCTTTGGGTTCGTTTGAACTACGGGATAGAGTTTGACTCGTCCCGATTGATCGCAGATATGGATGCGAAAGCTAGGAGATTGAGTTTGGCATCAAAATCGAGAGGTTTTAGATAAGGAAAGCGCTGTTGGATCGAGCTTCTAGAAGAAACATGGCGGACGAGGCCGACTTGCGCGCGGAGAAGACGACGACTCGGAGACGACGACCTCGACGGTCCACCAGTCAGAGGAAGAGGGAAAACGGCCCACCCGTCAATGGGGCAAGGGGAGCGGGCCCGCGTGTCGCCGAAGTGCGACCAAGCGCTGCGTGGCGGGAGGTTTGTGGCCCGGGCGGCGGAGGAGAATGGGCCGAGTTAGGGAATTCGGCCCGGGACCAATATGAGATTATTAATAGGTTTTCTAATTTAGAAAATACCAGAAATTCAAATGGGCAATAGAAAATAGCAAATGAACTCAGAAAAATTCTAGAAAATTCTAGAAAATATATCTGAGCACATAGAACCCAAATAAAATAGTTTTGGCTATTGTTCATGTTGGGATTATTCACATTAAATGTTTTTGATTGTAAGGTCCAATATTAAGCTTTTGAATTAACTTCAAATAAAATTCAAATGGTGAATTTTTCCCTCCTAACTATTTAAAAGATTTTTAAACCCAGAAAATTGGGACGTTACAGTTATGAGCCAGCTTCGTCATGACTTGACGGAATTGTCTCACCGCCCTACGACCATTTTCCCAAAGAGGTTATGAAGCGGACGTAAATGCATTCACAAATCCGGTTCGAGAAGACCTCAAGCGCCGGTTGGCGAGGTTGGTCCACATCATGGACCAAGTTCATCGCCGCAATCAGATGAGTTGTCGAAACTCGCGCCGTCTCGTGGAGGCCCAGAGTACCTCGGGATCGGGTTAGCATGAACCGCGTTCCTCGCAATGTGCTTTATGGTGCCAATGAGACCTCCCAGTTCTTCTGGCACCACCGAAGTTTCGACTTGGAAGTGAGCGGGGCGGTGCGCATCTATGGGCCACGCCACCAAGTCCGCATGACAGGAGGATTTCCTAGCAATCGGAGGCCCGATCCTCCGGGAGGTCATGTTTCTTTATTAGGATCCCCGAGGCGTCTCTTCAACCCTTTGTATCCCTTGGACACCGGGTCACCTGGAGCTCATCTTCTGGACGAATTCCCTATGAACTTCAACAGGGATGACCACATCTAGGCGTATGGGGACTACCATGAAAATTGTATCCAGCTAATAGCTGTCCTTTGGAAAAATGTAATAGGATAGCACCCATTCAGTTATGTATGTTGTGTAAGACTCTGTTGTGGGGGCAGTAGCCTTATCGCTTCCTCAATTAACTAAAAAGGAGTCTTTTATGCCAGGACTAATTGGTGCTCTTTAATTTGAATGGCGCTTCTCCTTCCCTCTACGTCCAAGGACATCACATACCTATTATTGCCTCAAGTTCTGCGGCCTTAGTGGCCATAGTCTTTCTAACCGACTAGCTGCGGAGGGATGACTCCGTATAGCTAGTTATCAAGCCGAGGCCCCATTCGTTAGTTAAGTAACCAGACAAATTGCTCCCCTATCAAGCTGAGATCCCGTCGTTGGCTGAATTGACCAGACCAATCGCTCCACCAGCTAACAACGGTCTTGCACCATCAACCATAGAGCCTAGAAAGATCTCTCAGTCTATCCATCCTTGGTATATCTGGACTTGTTAAGTTTCTCCGTGTCAACTAAAGTGACACATTTCCTACCAGTCCAAACCAAGATTCGTCCCGGTCACTTGGCCGAGCTTTAGGTCTCAAAGACTGTGAGCTTGCATGGTGTACCGAAGGCGATCATTTCAGATCATGATTCTTTGTTCACTTCACGACTGTGACATGGTCTGCAAGGGCTATGGGATTTCGTCTTCCTCCTCCGAGCAAACGGAATCTCGGGACGAGATTCTTGTAAGGGGGGGGGGATTTGTAACATCCCAATATTAGACTTGTGTTTCAAATGTAAGAAAATGAGTAGAAATTAAAACTTTTTCTTACATCTTGTATTTCCTGTTGTACCAAGCAATTCTTGTACAAAAGTTATGGAAATACAAAGTCACAAGTCTTTTTAATCCAAAATCTCAGTTTCCAAAAACAATCTTGTCAAACCTTTGGATCATCTCCTGGAAATACTTTTCCTAAGTTCTAGGATTGATGTGGGGCCCCTCTGAAAAATTTCACAATTTTTAGTAATTGTTTGAACACTTTGGAGGCAAGTCAACCCAATTTAAACTCTGGTCAAACCTTGGTCCAGCAACATTGTAGAATTTTGGGAAATTTGTGCAACACCAAAACCTCTGAAAATTTTACAAGGTTAATATTTGAGTCAACAAGCTCTGTAAAATTTTAGAATTTTTGGAGTCAATTTGCTACCTCAACCAATTTCCCAAAGTTCACTCTTTTAAAAATAAAAATCGGAACTCGTTCGAGTCGGACTTGGGCTCGAGCCGAGTCCAACTCGACCAACTCGGCGGACCGGTGCGCTTAGTCGCTCGCGCGCGTGGGACCGAGCCGTCGGATCAACATCCAACGGCCACGACCACCCCCTATCCCCCTTCTTCACCTCAGAACCTCCCGGGCGCCCACAACCGCCCGATTTTGATCTAGCCGCCACGACCTCCCCTCCTCCTCCTCTGTTGTTTTCAAAGCACCCGAGTCCGAGATCTAAGCCGCCCACGTTGAATCCGACGCCGACAATCACCAAGTGTGTTTTGGGCGTCTTCAACCTCTGGACGTCGCGTGAGCGATAGAGGAGTGATGATGATGTCAACTCATGCTCCCTACCGGCTGCCTAGCCGACATTAAAAGTTGTGGAAGATACTTTCGGCCATGCCATGCCCTATACTACCATCTACCACCTTTTTTCATCGGCCTTGCCTTGTGCTTTGAACTTTGTCTCCCGAAAAACCCTTGTTGGCAAACCCTAGTGCTCCAAGATTTTTAAGCACCCTCAGCACCTCCTAGTATGTCTTTAGACCACCCTCAAGCTCCACCTCCAATTGTAGAACTTAACACCCCTAGATCTGAAAATGCACCATTGTTGACCGTGGAGTTCCTTTGGTGTTCTTGGTGCTCCAGTAGTTCCCCCCACAATTCTTTGCACCATTTCTACCTCCTTACCATCTTGAACATATCCCCTCACTTAATTTTGGATTTGATTCGCAGGATCTGCCCAATTTGGGGATTATTCAAATTTCAGTTGAAATTGGTCATCTTCTTCCTCAGCTCAGGTGAGTGGCCCATTTTCGAATTAATTATTCCAGCAGCTTCTGTGAACCATAATGAAGCTCTATTATGATGTATGGAATTGATGCATGATTTTGTAACGGGGTGTGTATGCTGTATTTCTGGGAAGCATACATATCTCGAGGCTTGGTTTATTTGTTTTGTGATGCTAGGGTCAATGGAAGGCTAAGCATTACAAGTCAAATAAATTGGGGTCCTCACATTTAATTTCTTTTGCACTGTTAATTCAATTAAACTTAGAAAATTCATGACTAATTCAATTTTGATCCAAATCGAATGAAACCAATTTTGTTAATTTTCATTTTTAATGAACTTTTTATCAGAATAGGTTTTAAATATGTCTCTATTCATAAAATTTTGATAAATAATTAAATGATGTTTTTATGTATTTCTAACTTGGAAAATCCCTAGAAAATTCTCTTTAGCTCCAAATAAAATGTTCTCTGTTTCTAAAATTTTGTAAAATCATGCTCTAGATGCTGTGTGAAATTTGTGCTCATTGGATTAAATTGAATTTTGGTTATTGTCGGTGTTATTTGTTCTTATTCGTTCTTTTTGCTCGGTCGATAGATTGCGACGATTCTAGTATTATCGAGAGTGAGCCTCAGCAACATATTGAGCAGCAGCAACCAGGCAATCAGTTTGATCATATCCACTCAATCCCATTACTTTTAAAATCTAATACTTTGTTTTACTCGTACGTATGCATGCTTTTGTGTCAATGATTAATTTTGTCGATTAGAGGTAGTTAATCTCATTGCATTGTTGCCCTGAAATTGTTCACTCCTGCCACTACCTTAGGAATATTATTCTCACTGGTGAATTAGAGCTCGGTGAATGATTTAGGGCCTTTTATTTGTCTTTACGATATGATGCTTAGCCATGCTTAGATATCGGTAGAATTGGGCGGTTATCGACTTAGTCGATAGCCTTGATCACACAAAATTATTATAACTTTATGATTCAGCATTTTTGCTATGTTTATTTGTGAAAAATAAAAATGAAAACAAAATGATTTGGACTTGGGCACAATGGTAAGATGGTGTGCTTTTGGGTGTGACTGGAATGGTGCCTGGGTCATTTAAGGACCGAGTTACTTGCGCCACCGTACTGAGCATTTTTGCGTGCTAACCACACTAGAGGGTATGGGACCTCTCTTGACTTAGTACTTTGGCGTGTATTGGCTTCGAGTCGCAGGAGGTCGCAGGAGGGATGGTGTTGGGAGCATTGTAGTTGTATGAAAAGCTTTACCCCGAGTGGATAGTTGTCTTTTCGGCTTTACAATGTAAGCGTATGGATTTCAATCCATACGAGCGGCTCGTAGTTAATACACAATATTGGAAAAACGTCTTGTTAGACTTAGCCGTGCTCGCATACCAAAGGAAGTATGCTAACCGTGGTGGTGGAAAGGCGGTCTAAAGTGTGGGTACATTGGTACACCTGCAGGTTTGATCTATTCGAATAGCCTCGCCCTAGGTTATGGACACGCTCGGATACGCCCGTGAGAACTAGACTACAACCTTTAATTAAAACTTGACATGGGTGGTATGAATGGGTAATTCATGCTATGGTCGTGGTGACTAATGGGTTAGTCACTTCTGTGGTGTTGTCTTCTACTTCATCGTTATTTCGTATTTGTTATTTCAACAATAAAAATGAATTGCCAACTTGCTTTTAAATGTATTACATTATTGCAAATAAAGATTGCTTTGTGCTAAAATGAGCCATCTGACCTCCACTCAAATAAGCCTGCATGTAGTTATGCATAGGTCTGCTAGTCCACACGTCAGTCTTGCGAGTACATTTTTGTACTCATTTGCTTTGCTTAATGTTTTTGTTGCAGAGGAGGCAGGTGAGCCCCAAGGGCCTTACTTCTGTGAGATGTGCGGGTTTTGGGACAAGTAGCTTGGCGGTCCGGTTGGTTGCCTTGTGGGCTAAGGCACACTGATTGGCTTTTGTTTATAGCCATCTTATGGCACTTTTGCTTCCGCTGTTTACTGTGTTATCTGTTTATCTTTTGGCCGGTCGACCCTCTGTTGTAATAACTCTACTTTGTTGTCTACTGTTTAGTATCGTGATGTTTGGATTCTATGTCTAGAATGGAGTTGATGTATAATTTTGTGAAGGGGTGTGTATACTGCAGTTCTAGGAAGTATACATATCTCGAGGCTCGGTTTATTTGATTTGTGATGATAGGGTCAGGTGGTTGGTTAATCATTACAAGCCAAATAAACTGGGGTCCTCACAAACCGAAGGGAGGAGCCAAAGATACCAGTGTATGAATATTGCATTATGAGTATGCCCAAATGAGAATGAGGGAGGAAACCCTTACATATGCCCTTGGGGCTGTACTTATAGGAGGGCAAGAAGGGACATTTACCTTCTTGCCCTCCCAATGTGAGGAGAGAGAGGGGGTATTTATGTACATTTGCCTAAATATACTATACATACTAGGTTTATACATGTACAGTATCCCTGACAGCGCACCGGTATTCCTGACGACCTTAGGGTGCGGGGCACCCCTTGGTGCCCGGCTACGACAACAAGCATAAGCTAATGTTTGTATTTAAGTGACATAATTGAGACGCAAAACTAGTAACAATTGGGTCTAGGACAGTATTCGCCTTCAAAATTTGCCACAAAGTATCAAATTGGTGAAGCAATACATGCAATCATTTTATTCAAATTCCATGTGCTCTCTCATGTAATACACCCAGAATTTGTATAGCTGGATGCTTGGATTACCTTTGCATCCTACAGAACCATGTGCTCTCTCATGTAATACACCCATAATTCTGACAATACACCCATAGTTCAAGTGAAAATTGATGAACACAATCACTGACATCACATTAATCTGACAATACTGTAAAATCAGTGATTATTCATTAATCTTATTTCCATTAATCTGGAGAATCAATCCCAATCACTGACATCACATTAATCTGACAATATTTGTGATGAACACAATCATTGACATCACATTCCAAATTTCAGAACAAATTGCCACAATCACTGACATCACATTCCAAATTTCAAAACAGCCGAGGGCCGGGGGAGGAGGAGCCGCCGAGGGGCGGGGGAAGAGCTGCCGAGGGCCGGGGGAGGAAGAACCACCGTCGGGGAGATCCTGGAGGACCAGGCCTTGGAGGAAGAGCCGCCGTCGGGGACGGTGAAGGGGCTGGGGCGGCGAACGGGCGAGGGAGGCGAAGGGGCTGGGGGCGGCGAACGGGAGAGGGCAGCGAAGCGGCTGGGGGCGGCGAACGGGTTGAGGGCAGCGAACGGGAGAGGGAGGCGAAGGAGTTGCGGCGAAGGGGCTGGGTGCGGCGAACGGGAGAGGGAGGCCAGGGGTTGGGGCTACGAAGGCGAAGGGCTTGGGGACTTGGGGGTGTGGGTTGGGGGTCCCAGGTGCGTAGTCTGGGTATATCAGTGGCAATTTGCGGGTAAATACTATCAACTCTAATGGGTATTTTGTTGGACTGGTCCACAGCTTCCTACTTGGAGCATGATTACACCTGCTCCCAAAATTTGTACTAGAGACTGCTCCACTCTAAGTTGCTCCAACTCCAAAAGTTTTGTGGAGTAATATATTATTATAAAAATTTTAATTTTGAAGCCAAAATGATCTAGAAAAAATTTTCTGTACAGAGTAACTTAGTTTTAAATTTTCTATCTTCCTTTACTTTATATTTTGTCAAGAATTACCCTTCTTTGTTTCTCCTAACACAAATTGAATTTGGACTAGAATTTTTAAATGGAAGTAAGATAAATTAAGAACTGCCTTCACAATTTTTTTTTGGAATTTTTCACATTGATTTGGTGAAAAAGAGTATATTTTGCACAATTGTAGATTAATTTTAACTAAATGTCCCTTAGATTAACTTGGATACTTTTAAATTTGTTAGATATATTTTATAAATAAATACTTGGTATTTTCTTTGATTTTTTAGTAGATTACACTAAACTACACATATTTTGTCAACACTAACAGAAAACTACACATTTCATAGGATTACACATATTGTTTTGCCACCGACAGGTGGGCCCGACATGTCAAATTCCGTTGCATCTAATGGGGAATCAACAAATGTGTAGTTTATTGATATGTAATGCCAAAATATGTGTAGTTTCGTGAAATACAACTGAAATGTGTAGTTTTTTTACTGGTTACGGCAAATATGTGTAGTTTTGCAAAATTTACTCCAAAGTTATTAAAAAGGTTCCATGCCAATTAACCCTATTTAATCATGCTTATCAATTACATCTGATTCTGTCCTACATGATCATAATGTTCCACTCTACAGACCAATTGTAATACAAAGTCATGTGTTTCATTCCTCTAATAGTTTGTTGTGCTCCACTTATCACTGTTCTATGAAATGGTAATTGATGCTCAATAGGCCACCTGACCTAACAACTTATATAGCACAAAAACAAATAGAATCAATGGAACTAGGTTCTCATTCTTGTCACATCTCTTATGCTCTCCTAAAAAGCACCGTTATATATTTCATGTACCACTTTTGCCTAAACAAAAACTTGGTATTTATTTCCTAGCACATAAATATTACATAATTCATTAACAAATCATATTTAGTTAGTTCTTATCCATTTCTATACATAATAAAGATGGTTGTCAACTCCCAAGAGCAAAATGTGAAGATAGTGGTAAAGTTTCGATGCAACTGGAGACATAACAGGTGCCAAAAATAGCATAGAACTTTGGAGGAACTTTTCAACATGCATATAGATTCAAATGAAAAACATCATTTCCACAAAATTGTAGATATCATCGAGGGATACAAAATGACAACTCATTTGCCTAAATTGGACATCGGAAGAGGATGTTACGACATTTGCCTAAATTCGACATCGGAAGAGGAAGTTACGACCTCTAAACGATGTACGTAGCCAAAATGATATCCTGGAGTCAAGATCAATCCGATGGGTTGTTCGATCTTTCAAGGTGGTAATTTCTGTATAGATAGGTGGATCACGAATTACAGGATGCAATTTGCACTAGGATAGATAAAATCCTCAACCGCATGCACCACAATGCACGACCTATGACAAGAGAATCAATGATCCAGTAAGAAAATACTTACCACCCGCAGACGGCAGTGCCCTCGCCGCACCACCGCCCTGCCCAATGTAAGTGTTGGTCATGCTCATCACCGTGCTGCCCCGCCAACCTTCTCCGATCCTGCAGCTGGTGGCACCACTGCCACCTCGTCGCCCATCGCCTCTGCTCCCCTCTCTCTATACCCCATGGTCCGGTGAACCTTCTCCCTAACCCGGGGAACCCTAACCAGCCGTCAGTGACTGACGTTGTTGGAGAAGAAGCACGAGGTAGGAGCTCATTCGTCGTCGACAAGGTGGTGGGAAAATACAAGGAAGGAGAGGTGGTCATGCAATGAATCCTAACTGCGAGCTCCCTGAGAGGTAGATCAGACATATGCGTAGCTAGGCGCACGATAGATTTGGCGTAAAGAAAGATTATAAGACTTGTACTCATAGTCATATCCTTCTGGGGTCGACACACACTGATCCGGTAAACACGGACCCCACCTAGTGGCATAGATGGAAGTCACTACCCAAACCCCTCTCTTGGCTAGAATTTGTTACAAATCTGACCTTTTTGAGGGGGCACGATCAGCCCTAGGCCCTACATGGTTTCTTGTTCTCCAAGGACTGGTGGGCACATACCAAATTTCCAGCAGGATTCTAGGCTATAAATATAGGATTGAGAATCATGTATTATGTACAAAAAAATCATTGGAAATAAGAAGATCGCTAAGCTGCTGATGACCCAAAAGTGTATGGTGTCGTTCGCAGCAATTTCCCCTCGAGTATTCCATGGTTTATATTGATCCCTCATGAATGTGTGAATTATTTTATTACATTCGAACAACTATTAATTTAACTACAACTATAATAACAGTGAGGGAGGTAATTATGATGAGAATAACAAAGAACTAATTTACTACTAAAGCAATAACAATTCTAATACCAAAGAGGTTATGATTTGTATGATGGAAGATAGGGACTAGGGGATGATAATAACAATTTTCTAAATAATCAAAACCATTGTGATAATCATGTGTTCATGTAGGCGGCACACCCTATATGCATCTCCCTCAATCAAACATCGTATTGTAGAATCAATTGTCTCGCTTACATGTGGGCTACAACACGTCATGCTCGCAATTAAGGAATTACTGCATCAGGTATCATGGTTATGTCGTGCTTCCATAAGTGGATTGCATTCAAAAGCCGATCTCAGTTGCTTTCATTGTCATCGACTCTGCGAGCCATTCTTTCACGGACCACCAGTTGCTACCTTTCCTTGTGCCGACCTATGGAGCATCAACGCCCATCAAGTCCTAGTATCGAGGAAAGACATACAAACACTAATAGCAATGATAACACAAAAAACATACATGAAAGTTAGACCGTCCCCTTGATTACTAGTGCTACATGGCTACCTTAACACCTAGCCCTTGGGAAATTACTCACTCATATCCATCGGAACCAAGAACAATAGATGAATAATGAAGAACATAATGACAATAATATGAAAGTAACAAAGATATATTAATAAAGATGTTACCGATGTTTTGGTTACACCAATAGATGAATAATTACAAGGATGGATGAATGGAGGATGATCTATAGTGGAAAATAGGGTGGAAATGGTGTTTTGGATGTGATGGATGGTGTGGCGGTTGCATCTCTTCTCCTCTCTCTTGTGTAGATGCAATCAACCTCTTTAAATATAGCTGATCCTAGGGTTTCCACACTACGGAGAGGTTTGCATCGCCAGGAAGCCGAATACCACCTTGTAGCCTTCACGAATCATGACCCATTTGGCATAGCGATCCCGCTGGAAAGTGGTATTGTCGCCTGATACAGTCGCCAGTGACCGTATCACTTGGTCGTTCTTCTCTTTGGAGGGTTGGTTCGCGGTGATCTAAATTGGGTTTCCTTCCTCTTGACATCCTGTTTCCATATCTGCTCCTAAAAGTGTGTGATTCCCTTCGAATCTTGTAGATAACGTCAACTAAAACTTAGTAATTAATTAATTAATAATAATCAAAGCAATTAATGATAAAATCAGTGAAATAAACTACAAAGAAATGTTGTGCCATTTTAGGCGCATCAACCACTCTCTCATATCTTGTGTCTTTGGTTCATTTACTTTTTCTCTTGCTTGTGATTGATCTTGTGCTAGCTATGATGATTGGTTGTCTGGATAGCTGGATGACAATAATGATTTGTTTGGGATAATTAGATTTTCTGTGGGTATAGTAACTTTGTAAATTGCTCATAAACGATAGTAAATACTAGAAAAACTCAAAAATGCTAGGGAAATTAAGAAAATTATCTACTAAATAGATTAAACCAATCTTTACTATTGTACACTTGTTTCATGCATTTAAATTATTTTACAAGTAGTAAACCCATAGAAAATTGAATGAATAATGTAGGTTTTGTTAGACAGCACTACGAGGGTTTTTGCTTGCCCTGGATGGCAGCAACCACCTTACCAGCCTAGGCATTGAATGTTAGGATTAACCTCACATCATCATATCTTACTCAAACCATTAACATACATGTTGATGGCATAGATGCATGAACTGTCATGGAGAAGGCAAAGGTATACACTACCCGAAGATTGATTACTTGAATAAGAGGGACCTGTTAGAACTGTGACAATCCATGAAGGAACATGTTGACGATCAAGTCACCGATTTTACAAAATAAAACAACGAAAAATGGCACAGAGTTCTTGGAAGAGAATGGGACTGCTCTTTATTGCTATGAACTAGCTATTACATGGGATGCCTTTAACCAGTAGTGGACTAACTCTATGTACACAGAATGTATTGCTATTCTAATGCTTCAATTTGTCTTTAAATCACTAGGTTTTGTGTATAGCGTTGAGTTGCGATCGACTGACCTCCTTTTCTTCTCCTCCATGATCTTCCTTTAAATAACCAACAAAGCGGTGGTAGTTAGTCCTTGAAGAGGCGCCTGTTAGAAGCGTCGTGTCTGGTCGGAGAAGGACGTCGGTTGACAATGTATCAACCGTTTGGTAGTTAATGCCAGTGAAAGATATAACCATATGGTGGTTTATGTCAATGACTTAAAGTTATGAAACGTCGTGTGGTTTGGAACTATTTAAGCACATGTTCCATTTGTCACAAGGGATGAATGTACTTCGAGTAGGTCCAAGTGCCAGTTCATTATCTATGAGCGATTACAGTCGGGAATTGGGTACAGAACCTCATCACTGTGGTACCCACTATGTAACTTCTAGAATCCTTACGACCACGGATGTCGTTACCCTTTGGGGTTATGACCACTGTGTCTGCGACACCTCCACCTTGGCCACTATATCTGCTCCTTCATCATCTTCATCCAATTCCAAAAGGTAGATCCCCTTCATGGAGCATTGGTCGTCGCGGTGGAACTTCTCCAGGCAATTGTAGTAAAAGTCCCTTGGCCTGACGGTCCGCCATCTCCGTGGACAAATGCTTGAAACGGGACTGAGGTCCAGCCATCCGTGTCACCGCTAGTACCCTAGGTACTGCCAGCGTCATGTTGACTGGTGTCACATTAGGACCTCCCTAAGGCAGCTTCGGAGCCGTCACGGGCACAAGAGTCGACGTGCGCGAATTCGTCGCAGGTGTCGTCCTCATCACTGGCATTGCCTCTGTCGGTTCATTGTGGTGTAGTTGTTCATATGCCTTGGCCAAACTCATGGCCGTTTGTAGATTGGTTGGAGCTTTTAGCTCCACATCCGTTTGCAAGGGCTTCTAAAGCCTGGCTGTAAATAGTTGGACTTGCTGCATCGGTGACAAGGGCTCTGTACGACACATCAACGCAAGAAACTGCCACTGGTACTCCACCGTCCTAGTGTGGCATAGTTGCGCCATCTCCCCCAGAGGACTGCTGCAGATGGCGGGCCGAATCGCATGTTGATGAACTCGGAGCACCCCTTAATCTTGTTCGAGTTGTGTCGTAGTAGAAAAAGGCTAGATAGTAAGAGAAGAGGGGAACCCCGGCATCCACAGGAAAGTCTGGGGTATCCTTGGATAGGGAACCGGCTGTCAGGAAATGAATTGAGTATATTTCTGAAAACTTGTCCCCTGTCTTTACATGGGGGGGAGGAGGTGGCTATTTATAACCATTCCTCCCGGTACGTGAGATTACAGGTTTACCCCTACACGGCCCTATCTAAGTAGGGGCTACAGGGTCTTTTCCTACCCCCTAAGTGTAGCCTTTGGTTCTTGGTGGACCGTCTTGGTCCCGGTTCACCAGGCTGGCGCACCTGGTCCAGCGGGACTGTTGCACCAGGAGGATGCGGTTGTGACCTTCGGGGCCTTTCGGCCCCCTTCGGGGCGTTTGGCGGGGTCGGCACGCTTGGGTGCTCGCCCGGTCATGGGGACCGGTGGGCCGTCCCTACGACAAGCCCCTCGTGGTCGATGTCTTGCTTCATCATGGCTGAAACCGCGCCTCTTCCCGGAGGGTGCAGGTACACCGTCCCCTTCGGCCCGACGCGTTGCAGGCATGCCCCTACCGGTGGTGGGCGGCCGGTGTGGTGGCGTGCGGTGTTGGCTTCCGAGCGCCATGAATGGGCGTCATCTGACATCGGGTGATGCGGTGTGTTGGCTTCCGGGCCACATAAATGGGCGCCGCCCGGGACGCTTTGGGTGTTGTGCGGCGCCCGTTCCGAGTGCGTTTCTTGATTCGTGCGCGCCGTTATGTACGCCGCGCTTTACGGTTAGGTTGCCATGTGCCGTGCGTAGTTTGGGTCGCGACTTCTCGGCTCCCGTGCGCCGCATCCTTTCGTTTCCGCTGGTCTATAAATGGGCGGCCCAGCACATGATTCTATTGTTCTTCCGCCTCCTGCTTTATTTCCCCTCATCTATTGCCCCCCCACGCTTACGATGACGAAGCGGAACAAGGACGGAGGCGGTGTTGTGGTGTACACCGATGAGCTGGGCCCTTCGACCATGACGCCTGCTGTCCTGCGAGCCCTTCATAGCGAAGGGAAGTTTACGAAGCTGGAGGACGCCCGCGCCCCCGGTTCCGAGGCTGTACACACGCCTCAGGAGGATGAGACGATCGTCTTCGTGGCTTTCTTGGATGCGGGTCTTCGCCTGCCGTGCACTACCCTGTTGTTCCAGGTTCTTTAGCTGTACGGGGTCGACCTCGCCCAGTTGACCCCCAACTCTATCGTGAAGCTTAGTGTTTTAGAGTGGGTGCTCCGGTCTGCGGGGGTTGGCGCCGGGGAGTCGAGGCTCTTCGCGTACCTTCATGACGGGAGGTGCCAGCCGAAGAAGAAGAAAAGCACCGGTGAGACGCTGAACTTTGGCAACGTCAACTTCCAGACGAAGGGGCGACTTCTTCAATACCTACCTGTTCCGGTAGCCCGGAACCGGTGGGAAACGGATTGGACTCGCCGTTGGTTTTATCATAAATGCGGCCCCGAGGCCGGTCTTCGTTCCTGCGAGGGTCCCATTCAGCTTATTTCCTCCCCGACGATCCAGCTTTCGGCGAGGGAGGATGCGCTGCTAGCGCTGTTGCTCCGGGCGGCGCGGAGGATGTCCACCCGGGACTTTGTGGAGGAGTTCTGCACGCTTCGCTTGTGGCCGCTGGCGCAGGGCTGGGATGTTCAGCTTGGGGAGCCGCGGGATGGTGTCCCCGCGTTGGAGCTTGGGGACCGTTCAGGTTTGCGTCTATACTTAATTTCGTTGTTGGGTCGTTACCCTTCTGACCGCCTTACAGTGTTGTCCGTTGACGAGGCCGAGCGTGCGGCCGAGTAGCTTCTGGGCCTGTATACCGGGGAGGAACATGCGAGAAGGGGCAGGTGGTGCGCGAGCCTCAGTTAAATCGCGCGTACACGACCCCTCCGTTCGCCTGGCGGAACGCTTGGACCCCGACGCGGGGAAGAAGAAGCGGGCGCGTGGCCCCGACGAGTTGGAGACCCCTGGCCCGATTCGCGTGGCGCCCCTGAGGGCTGTTGGGGCCGGTGGGGCTGGTGGCTCTGGCGCTACTGTGGGGATGGCGGGCCCGTCTGCGAAGAGGGTGGCGGCGGATCCCGAGATGTAGCAGGAAGCAAGCAGCTCTTCGGCGAGCTCGTCCTCGCAATCAGTAGCGGCTGCCGCGCGCCGTGAGGTGATGGCCAGCTCGTTCGCGATAGCGAGCTTTGCCCCTAAAGAGGTGTCCGGCGGGACGCCCTCGTAGGTGTACGTCCGCGGATCCGCAGATACCCGGGTGGAGGAGCACGTCCTTGTTCCTCCGTGTGGCGGTTAGTCCGGAGCTTTTCCCGTTGGGCTTGTTTCGTTTTTTAGCTTTGGGTAACTTGTTCCTGTGTTGTGCTGTGCCGAACGTCGAGGTAGACAATGTGGACAAGTCTGCTTCGGGGGACGGGGGGTCCGCTAGGTTCTCCGGCTCTAGGGCGCCTCTTGCCGGTCCCGACGCCAGGGGGCCGGCGGTTGCCAATCGAGGGGGGAGGCTGACGGCTCTTTGGGAGTCGTCGGATCTGCTGGCGTGGGCTGCGCACCGTGGACTTCAAGCTGAGCCCCGGCGTGGCCATAGTTGGCGAGGAGGTGGCCCGCTTCGCAGCTCCGCCTTGCCTGGACGTGCTCTTCCAGCGGGTGCCTGTCGACTAGATGTTCCGTAGCATCGAGGCAAATGCAGCGAGGGTGAGTGAAGATGTAACATCCCAAAGTGCTGTTACCAAAATAAAATAAAATTATTGTTTCATTGGTTTTTCTGAAATTTGAAAGAGTTTGATTGCCTTATTTGAATTTCTCAAGTTATAAAGTCAAAATTTAAAATTTATTTGAAGTTCTTGAAGTTTCAGTTGGTTTGACCTGAAAAATAAAATTTTAAATAATTTTTAGAATTTCTGAGATTTTAAAAGCTTTTTCCTAAGTATTTTAAAGCCAAAACAATTTATTTTGCAAAACTTAATAGCCAATTTGGCCCACCTCCTTTCTCCCGCTTCCGGCCCACTCGGCTCGCGTGCGCCGCACCCCTCTCTCTCCCACCGCCCGATCCCCATCGGACGGCTATCACTCTCCCACGCCATCCCGCTCCTCCGCACCGTTGGATCAAAATCCAATCACCACCCACACATATCTCTCTCCCTCTATTCACCGTATGCAACCTCGGCCGTTGGATCAAAGATCAACGGCCAGATCTTGACGTCACTTTGGAGGACCGAACCTCTCCACCAACCTCGACCGTCCGATTTGAAATGGACGGCCAACAAATCCCCACGTTGTCAGCCTCTTTCTCACCCCTCTCCGCCTCTCTGCCAGGTGGGCCTACGACCACGTCATCACCTCCTTCCCCGTTCTCTTCTTCGTAGAGCCGCGCCCAAATGCCGCCATTGATACGCGTGTGGAGCTCCATCACCGCCGCAATTCCCTCGTCCTCTTCTCACGCAAATGGGCGCATTAAAGCCCGTGATTCTCGCCACCCCATCTCCGGCCATTTTCCCCCTCCGTTTCGCGTGCAATCACGGGAATCCAAAAAAATCGCCGCCGCGACCTCCGCGCCCGATCTTCCGTCTCCGGTCTCCTCCGCCTCTATAAAAGCCCTTTTTCTCGATCATCCTGCCTCCATCACCCATTCCTCCCGTTCCCTCTTCTTTTCGCCGGAATTTGAGGTTCCTTCGCCTCCGTCCGCAAGCTCGCCGCCACCCCTAGAGCCGTCACCACCACCGCCGCGTCCTCGCCGACGCCACCAATGGCTTCGCCACATCACCGCGCACCCTGGGCTCGCCTCCGTTTCGCCGGAGCTCCACCGGAACGCCGCACCGCCGCAAGCCCGAACCTCGCCGCCGCTTCTTCGCTCGCCGCCGGCAACTCCGTCACCACCAACCATCGCAAGGTAGCGCATAAGACTCCTTATCACCCCCTCTACATTGTGCGCGCACTCGCCGCCGACGAGCCGCCGCGGGTTGCCGTTGTCGGGCGCACCCGAAAACATCGCCAGCATCAAGATGACATGGCAGCCATCGTGGCGGCCACCTCACCCGCCACCTCAACGTTGCAGCCCATGTGGCCCTCCGTGTCATGCTAGGTCAACGCCCGCGTGGCAAGGTCCACCCCTCCTCAGCCTCAAACACCCGTGGACTTAGTCCATGTGAGCCGTGAGACCGACATGTGGGTCCCACATGTCGAAATTTCTTTAAATTCTTTGAAATTTCAAAAATCCAAGGGCTGATGTCAGCATGGCATCATAAATCCCCTTTTCAGTACAAAAATAATTCCAATAATCCAGAAAATTCCTAATTCTATTATTTCATGTAAATTCAAACTTCTAAAATTCACATCTTTTGTATCCAAACTCCAATTTGGGTGATTCAAGTTGCCAAATTTGTATAAAATTATTATCTAGCTAACTAAATAAAAATAATTTGTTTTTGAGTTAGTTTGATCTGTCTTTTTGAATTTATTTGAATTTGAATTGAATTTGTCGTATTTTCACGTTTAGACTTCGACGACTCAAGTTGCCAAATTTGTATAAAATTATTATCTAGCTAACTAAATAAAAATAATTTGTTTTTGAGTTAGTTTGATCTGTCTTTTTGAATTTATTTGAATTTGAATTGAATTTGTCGTATTTTCACATTTAGACTTCGACGACTCTGGAGAGTTAGATCCTTCTGACGATTTAGAGTATCAAGAATTCAACGAAGGCAAGTTATACCCTTGATCATATTGATCCTATTATTTCAAATTATTTATATTCTGTTTTAAATTATTACTGCATGCTTATTTATATCAGTAATTTAAATTCCTACTTTAAATATATAGTTATGCCTAAAATCCTTTGTATGACCAATTTTGATAATTGAAGCAAACATATTGTCACCATAGGTAAAACCTGGTTGATACGATAGTATGAACTAGGATATTTTGAGAAAAATCAGGCTTAGCCATGCTTATAGACCAAACATGTTTATTTTGGGGAATTTCAGCCAGAAATCAATTATTGTTTAAATTGTATCCATGGCATCGGTATGTTATGGAAGTTTATGCCTTTGAAAAATAAAATAAATGAAAATGGTTTGTACTTGGGCATAATGGATGTTCGGTGGGTGCAAGTTTATGCACGGGCTCAATCGGGTATGGTTGAGGCCCATGGGTTTTGTTGGAAAGTTGCCCAAGTCAGTTAAGGACCGGTCTTCGAGTGTATGATGCTAAGCCATACCGTACCACCACATGTCCTCAGTGTGGGGAGTAGGACCTGGCTAATTAATCTGCAATGTTCCACCGTGGTCGTTCCCTACAGATGCAATGGGTAGTCATATTACGACTTATGTTAGTCCCGCCTAGCGCAAGAGGGGGCCCGAACCAGGAGGTCTTTATTCCAAAGGGGGTGGCGAAACCTTAGCGAGGGGTAACTACGGTGGAATGACGCTTTGTAAAGGCCTTGACACGTGCTCTAGACTGCTTACCAAAGGTAGTGAGCGGTGGCATAGATATATGCCGGACAAACTAGAGAAGTCTTGTCAAGCGACCCCAGATCCTCCTTTGCGACTTGACCATCGCCCAGACATCGTAGCTCGGATCCTCCTCGGGCGACCTCGGATCCTCCTCTGCTTCCGCACCTAGAGATTCATCTGTGTCACCGCCCCTAGAGGTCGCCGCGCTTGGAATCTTCTCGCCGAACATAGATTGTGCAGCTAGAGCATCGTTAGCCCTTACGTCTCCGCGCTCGTCTCCGTCGGCCCAACGAGATCTTCTTCACCGCTGCCAACTCTACTTCCGCTGCCTTGTCGTGGATCCGAACTCAAGCACATCTTCACCGCCGCCTCCTTGCCGATCCATTCTAGATCCAGTAGATCCGGCGTCTAGACCTTGCCTGAAGCCTTCCTCGTCGTGGATCCAACCACGAGGTCATCTTCGTTGCCTGGATCCTGCTCCCTCTCGACCTTCTAATACTCCGGTGACCTCATGCCTAGACCTCTCGACCTTCTGTAGTACTGCTATGTTTTAAGGAATCTACTTATTGCTGAATCTACTACTTCTATTGATACTCAGTTGTTAGTACTGCTGCTACTGTTGATACTCACATGTTAGTATTCCTATTCCTTATTGTGGTGTTGGTTGTGGTCCATCAAGATGGCAAAATCTGACTCCATGTTTGGGGGCAGTTCATATCTAGTGTTCATGGACATCAAACTCGATGGGTTGAATTATCGAGCATGGGCTTTCTCAGTCAAGACTACTCTTAGGGGTTATGGTTTGGCCTCTCATTTGATTGGCGGTCCTCCTAATCCAAAGACGGTTGATGTTGAGGTATTAAAGGCTTGGCAGAAAGAGGATGATCATGTCATGACTAGCATTGTGCTGAGTATTGATGTTTCTCTGCGGATGAGCCTTGAGTATCATACTTCAGCCAAGCAGGTGTGGACATACTTTGAGAAAAGATATGTTCAGTCCAGTGGTGCTCTTCACTTCACATTGCTCAAGGACATTCATAGTCTTTAGCAACAGCCGGATCAGTCAATAGAGGAGTATTACAATGCTTTCACTCATATCACTGGTCCTCTAGAGTCTATGACACCGAAGGCCGCTATTACCTGTCAGTCTTGTGCTACCAAAGATGAGTATGCTTAGCAGACGCTCATGTATCAATTTGTGATGGGGCTTGATTGGAGTTTGAGCACTGTTGCACTTAGTTGCTCAACTATCCCACTCCATCGACTTTGACTGAGGTGCTCTCTAGTTTAATTGCAGAGGAGACTCGTCTTCATTCCCTTATGCATGCCTCAGGATCCTCACCACATGTTATCCTGAGTCTCTCACAGTGGTCTAGATCTACCAGAGCGACACCCACATGAGTGTTGGTTTGTTCCCATTACAAGAGGTCTGGTCATCATGTTGACAAATGTTTCAAGTTACATCCAGATCAGCTTATTGCTTATCGTACTAGACAGCCATCTGACCATCGTCGTGCACTTACTGGAGCAGTCACTACTTCCACATCCACATCTACTGTGACTTCTGGATCACTGTCTGCTATGACATTAGTTGCACCTTTTGCTTCTAGCTGCTCATCCTTAGGTTCTGGACTCAGGTGCCTCTTTTCATGTCATATCTGACAGCTCTCAGCTTGTTGCTCGTAGGCCCGTGACTGATGCTACATATGTTCACACTTCTGATAGTACACCTTGCTCTATTACCCATCAGAGCATTCTCTCTACATCTTGCTTCTCTGTTCCTGATGTGTCTTTTGTTCCCCAGCTATCTATGAATCTTCTTTCTGTTGGTCAAATCACTGATATGAACTGTTTCATTGGATTTTATGATTCTTCTTGTTTCATTCAGGATCGTCAGAGCAGAAGAGTGATTGGTTCTGGCCATCGCCGTAGAGGCTCTCCTAGTTTCTATGTCTTGGACACCTTACAACTTCCTTCCACCAGTACGTTGAAGGCCTTAGTGTCTTCTACTATGTCATCATCTCAGTCTCTTGTTGGGTCTAGTTCACCGGGGTTCCTTAGATCATGTCACTGTTGAGTCAATTTTCATTGTGCTAGTTGTAAGCTGGGAAAACAGCTACAACTTCCATATCCCAATAGTACCTCTCAGTCTTTTGATCCTTTTGATTTGGTGCATTCAGATGTATAAGGTCCATCTCCTTTTGTTTCGAAGGTTGGCCATAGTTATTATGTCATATTTGTTTATGATCACTCTCAATATACTTGGATCTATTTTATGAAACATCGCTCTCAGTTGATTTCCATTTATGAGTCTTTTGCTAAGATGATTCATACATAGTTTTCTTCTTCCATTCGTGTTTTTCGTTCTGACTCTGGAGGAGAGTATCTTTCCTCAGCCTTTTGTCAGTTCCTTTCTTCTGAGGGTACTCTTCCTCAGCTCTCATGTCCTGGTGCTCATGCTCAGAATGGTGTTTCTAAGCGTAAGCACCGTCACATCATCAAGACTGCTCGTACTCTTCTTATTTCCTTCTTTGTCCCCTCTCACTTTTGGGGGGAAGCGGTCTCTACAACAATCTATCTTATTAACTGTTAGCCCTCTTCCAAGCTTTAGGGCAAGTGTCTTGGTGAGGTCCTATACAGTGCACCTGCTTACTATGCTCATCTTCTTGTTTTTGGTTGTGTCTGTTATGTCCTTCTAGCACCTCGTGAGCGCACCAAGCTGAGCCCTTAGTTAGTTGAGTGTGTTTTTCTGGGTTATAGTTCTGAGCATAAGGGCTGTCATTGCTATGATCCCTCAGCACGTCGCATTCGCACCTATCGTGATGTGATTTTTGATGAGGAACGATCTTTCTTTCATCATCCTTCTACATATCCCACTTCTCCTTTCACAGATTCCAGTTCTTTTTTGTGTCTACCTCCCATTCTTTCATCATACTTGCCTTCTCCAGCTACACCTTCTCCACCAGTTTCACTTTCTAGTGTGCCTTCTCCACCAGCTCCACCAGTTTTTGACACTTCCACTTTTCCCTTCCACTATAGTCGTCGACAGAGAGTTCCTTCTGATCCTTGGCCCTCCTCTCCTCCACTTGATCCTTCGGCCAGTACCATTGACTCTGACGATCGTTCTACTATATCATGATATGCCCTACGTGATCATTCTTCTATTCAGGTATCAGAGAGATGGGGTTTTTCTCATGCAGGTGCAGTAGCTGAGCCGAGTACCTATTAGGAGGCTGTCAATGTACCTGAGTGGCAGTTGGCTATGACAGAGGAGCTCACAACATTAGAGTGCACAGACACTTAGTATCTTGTTTCGCTACCATCTGGAGCTGTTCCTATCATTTGCAAGTGGATGTACAAAATAAAGAACAAGTCAAATGGGTCGGTGGAGTGATACAAGGCTTATCTTGTTGCAAGAGGTTTTCAGCAAGCTTATGGTTGAGATTATGATGAGACTTTTGCTCTAGTTGCTCATATGACCACAATCCGTACTCTTATTGTAGTTACAGCAATGCGCACATGGACTATATCTCAGATGGATGTCAAGAATGCTTTTCTTCATGGTGATCTACATGAGGAGATCTATATGCAGCCACCCCCAGGTGTTGAGGCTCCTACAGGCTATGTTTGTCGCCTTAGACGTGCTCTATATGGTCTCAAGCAAGTTCCTCGTGCTTGGTTCGAGCGTTTTAGTTTTGTGATTCGAGCTGCTAGTTTCACTTCGAATGAGCATGACCCTGCCTTGTTTATTCACACTTCTCAGCGAGGTCGCACTTTGCTTCTTCTGTATGTAGATGATACGATGATCATAAGAGATGACATGGACCACATGGCTTTTGTCAAGAAGAAATTGAGTGAACAATTTATGATGTCTGATTTGGGACCATTGAGCTATTTTCTAGGAATTGAGGTTCATTCCGACAGTGATCGCTATTATCTCTCTCAGCATCGCTATGTTTAAGTTCTGCTTGCTCGCTCTGGGATGACTAATACTCGTACTGTTGCCACACCCATGAAGCTTCACTTGCAGCTTCGACCTACAGACGGTGTACCTCTGACAGATCCTTCCCGCTATCGTCAGCTTGTTAGGAGCCTTGTCTATCTCACTGTCACCAGGCCAGATATTGCTCATGCTGTTCATGTGCTCAGCCAGTTTGTCAGTGCCCCTACCTCAGTCACTATAGTCATGTTCTTCGTGTGCTGAGATACTTGAGAGGAACTGTGTCCAGACATCTGTTCTATGCCAGTTTGAGTCAGCTCCAACTCCACGCTTACTCTGACTCCACTTGGATGAGTGATCCTGCTGATCGTCGATCTATCACTGGCTACTATATCTCTCTTGGTACTTCGCTTATTGTCTGGAAGTCCAAGAAGCAGACTGCGGTGTCACGCTTTAGTGCAAAGGCTGAGCTTCGAGCACTTGCCGCTACAACATCAGAGATCATTTGGTTTCGATGGCTCTTGATTGATCTTGGTGTCCCTTGTGACAATCATACTCCTCTCTTTTGTGACAATACAAGTGCCATTCAAATTGCCAGTGATCCAGTCAAGTATGAGCTGACAAAACACATTGGTGTTGATGCATCCTTCATACGATCTCATTGTCAGCAGTCGACCATCGCTCTCAAGTATATTCCCTTAGAGCTTCAAGTTGCAGATTTCTTCACTAAAGCTCAGACTCGAGAACATCATCAATTTCATCTACTCAAACTCAGTGCATCAGATCCTCCTGATCCACCTTGAGTTTGAAGGGGGGTGTTAAGAGTATTTTGTATATTCTATATTCTCTCTCTCTCTTGGCCCATGTGGCCCTTGTAGCCCATGAGGTCCAAGTATCTATGTCTATATATATCCCCTTTATTAATGAATAAGATGCATAGTTATGAATAGCAAACCCTAGTCTTTTCTTTTTCTAACAACAAACCCCGGTGTGCAAAGAATGGGAGTGGATTTAAGGAAACATTTCAGGAATAGGTGTCGGTGACAACAGCTATTGGCGCCATTGCTGCTATTGGCTGTACAACACACAAGGGGAAAACCATTTGACTGTGCTAGTCCTAGATGAGAAGATGGCAAAATGTAGAAGTTTCTGATCCAGAAAGGAGATGGACTAAGGAGGAACCGGTTTAATGAGGAAGAAGAAGCGACAAGGGAAGTCGGGGCTTTGGACAGCCATGTACTTTTAATCTAGATCCTCCATTTCACATCCGAAGTCTAATGATCACATTACACCTGATTGCACAGTAAAACTACTTTGCACTAGATTCCATCCCATTTTAAAGTTACTAACATTTTTTACATGATTTTTTTGTTTCATTTTTGGTTAACATACTGGATGTAAGTTATATGCTTGTTTAGATGAATGATGGTCGTATTTTAGAACATCATATAATGTGACAATATTCTTCATTTTCCCCAGAAAAGGCAGTAAGTCTTGCCAATGCAGTTCGTGGTCATGCCCTGAGATTAGCTGACCTGGAAACATTCAGGCCTGAACAAGGGATGATCCTCACGAATGCAACATCATTGGGAATGTACCCAAATGTGGATGGCACTCCTATTCCGAAGGTCGGTTTCTCTCACACACACCCACACACCTTGTTCCATTCTAGCGATAACAAATTTGGAACCTTCTTCTTTTTTCGTCTGTTACTCCACCTTTAATATAAACCCTGATATACCTGTCTGCTGCCTCAATATATTTGATCAATTCCTCCCTTTTTTTGTAGGAAGCTTTAAGTTTCTATAATGTAGTGTTTGATGCGGTATATGCCCCAAAAGTTACTCGACTTCTACGAGAAGCAGAAGAATGTGGAGTTAAAGTCGTCAGCGGTGTAGAAATGTTTGTTAGACAGGCCATGGGTCAATTTGAGCATTTCACTGGTGGTATAGAAGGTATCATGTTCTCCTAACTTTACTATTAACCCTTATTATGCGAAATGATGTTAGCGCACGAGAGCTTAGTTATTAAAATTACTGTTTCCGAAAATCTTTTTTTTTTCTGCAGCTCCTGAAAGCCTGATGCGTGAGATAGCAGCAAAATACACCTAACAGGTTCATTTATTTAACTTTTGACATTTCATTTATTTAATCTTTTAGTCATCATGGGTTAACATGTCAGATACATTTGAGCTTAAGAACACCAATTTACTTAATTAGATTCCATTATCTCATTAATCTCACTGAAGAGTGTAGAGTGAAGAGATTTTCACAAGAGCTGTGATATTTACAACACTTATAGCCTATTAATTTCTCATGAATGTAACAATTATTTGTTTTGCTTTTAGGCTAATGGCAAAACAGCGGCTTTGACAAGTTAGCCCAAGAATTCTTCAGGGTTGAGTGAATAAGTTTTGGATGACTGCCCAATTTTGCACCTAGTGGAGGTTTGTTGTTGTGTTGTTAGGTTTCGCCGACTTGTCACCTGCCAGAGGTTTAAACAAAAATGCTATGTAGTGTTCGTTCAAGGTACTTCCAATAAAAAACTCGTATGACCAAAAAGACGGGTTGGGGCCAAGTTCGGTTTGGTTTGGTTGTTTCTTTTGCTAGTCAGCAGGACGTGTTCACGTTTAGCCTGACCAAGCTGTTTGGTTGTACTCTTTTTTTAGATAATAGAAGAGAGAAATATCTCCCGGCTTCTGTATCAATGATGCACACAGCCCAATTTATTTAAGCGTTTGAAGTTACAGTCAAACAACCCAAGATAAAAAACAGCTAGCATCCTTGCAACCGAGAACACATTCTTAATCATTACAAATTCTATGACTAAGCCTCCACCCACGAAAATTGAGGATTTGCTTCGCCACAAATTCCAACTTTTGACATCCCTCCAACATGATCTCCTTCTGATATGATTTCTGTAGGACTGTCCATGCATTTAGCCAGGATCCACTCAATAAGATAACCTGCAACGGATTAGTTAAATTCTTGTTGTTAAAAACAACATCATTTCGACATAACCAAATAGACCAACATAAGACACTAACTCCCACAAGGAGCTGTGACTTGAGCTTTTTAGGAATTCCATCTAACTAATTCCCAAACATGTTAGCCATGTTCACTGGAGGATCTAAATTAAACGCACATTTCACAACCCACCATGCCATACGTGCAAAGGGGCACTCAAAGAAAAGATACTGAATTGTTTCATCCTTAATACAGAAACAACACTTTGTACTTCCTGTCCAATTTCTTTTAAGCAGGTTGTCTTTAGTTAATACAATCCCGCTTTTGAGATACCACATGAATTTTTTTACTTTTAATGGCATCTTAATGATCCAAAACCAATTCCTAGTGTGGGCTTGAACGGTGCCAATAAGCGCTGCATATAAAGACTGTACCGAGAAAAGACCCGACTTATTCAAATGCCATCTGAAAACATCCTTATGCAAGCCTAATTGAACATCAAAAATTTTCACCCGAAGCTCATTCCAAGCCTGTAATTTAGTCCCAACAAGAGGTCGTCGAAAAGAAATATTAAAGGGATTCGAACTCAAAACAGTAGCTACTAAATCGTCCTTTCTCCTAACCACACTGTAAAGCATTGGGAATTGCCTTTGCAGTGTTGAATTTCCCATCCAAATATCTTCCCAAAACCTCGTTTGCATTCTGTTCTTAACTTGGAATGATCCAAAGCGAAAAAACTGATTTTTAATTTTCATAAGCCCTGACCAGAAATGAGACTGTTCCAGGTTTATTAACCACCTGCGAAAGTCTCTTCTCACCCAAATATTTCTTTGTTAGCAAAGACTGCCACACACCTTGTTCATTAAGCAACTTAAACATACTCTTGCAGAAGCAATTTAATTGCCAAATTTTTAGGGTAGCCATTCAACTCCTGGAAGATAGTTGTTCTTTTATTTTCACAAGAGCTGTGATATTTACAACACTTATAGCCTATTAATTTCTCATGAATGTAACAATATTTGTTTTGCTTTTAGGCTAATGGCAAAACAGCGGCTTTGACAGGTTAGCCCAAGAATTCTTCAGGGTTGAGTGAATAAGTTTTGGATGACGGCCGAATTTTGCACCTAGTGGAGGTTTGTTGTTGTATTGTTAGGTTTCGCCGACTTGTCACCTGCCAGAGGTTTAAACAAAAATGCTATGTAGTGTTCGTTCAAGGTACTTCCAATAAAAAACTCGTATGACCAAAAAGACGGGTTGGGGCCAAGGGGAAAAAAAATGTAAGCTTCAACTGCGTATGTTGTACTTTAATGTACTTACAGCAGAGTTCGAACGTTGCATACTGGCCTTAAAAAAGAAAAAAAGAAAGGGTTATGGTTGGTACTTTGGTCTAATTACTAGATGTATGCTGCGTTGTTGGACATTTTAACGGTAGAATATTCAGAATTGAATTTTACTATACTACGGACATACTCGAGCCGAGCTCTGACTCGATGAAGCGCAAAAAAGCTCTAGCTGACAGCAACGAAGAAAGAACACTGAAAATTTTAATCACAGTCCCACCAAGATTCCAATGGCAACTTATGGATCTGGAGGATCACTTAATCAATATAAAAGAGATCAGACCATAGAAACAACTAGGAACAAAAGAAGAAAAAAAAAATCAGAAGGGAGTGCATAAGAAATGGACAAGCATTGTTCTATGGGACGAGGCCTCTCACTCCATCTCTTGAGGCCTTATCCAAGAACTTGCCACCTAGCATTATCACCAATCTCAAAACAACCTTCTTCGCCACCCTTTGTCTCCTCTGTTGCTGCGTCGGCGCATAGTGATGTCATCGATCGATCCTTCGGCAACAAGTGCCGCGATGTCCCGCACCCTGATGTTGATGTCGTCACCGAGCTTTGGCACACGAAGACCCCCCCAAGGGCTACCTCGGGCTCATTCTATCCTCCATCTCCGTGCACTTCCCGTCGCTGCCCTCCACGTTGTTCACTTTAAGGCTTGTTTGAATAGAGAGGATTATAACCAATCCTTTCGGATTGGAAGGAATTTTAGTTCAAATTCCGAATCAATCCGAAGGGATTGAGTTGGATCACAATGTAATCAAACAAGCCCTTAGCCTTCAACTCATCGATTCCTATGCTGTAGAAAAGATGTCGTACAAGTACAGCTTCCAAAGGCACATACACGGTGGCGCTGCACCCTCCTAGTCCTCTGTGATGGCGGCCATTCTGGTCGTCGTTCTGGGTTTGCGCGGTGGGGGATGTCGTGTAGTACCAAAGGGCCTAGACCACGTGAGCGCTGGAGACTGGTCATGAGTAGGGGTGCAAGTAGGGTGGGCCACTTCGCTAAGCCGCTAGCCCGCCCCGCAAAATTAGCCCACTAATATCGGCCCGCTAGCCGATAGCAGAGACAATCGGCCCAGCCCGCATTGCCTACGCTCGCTCACTCCTCGCGACCTCGTCCCGAATGGCTGAACCCTAGCCACCTACAGTCCTCCTCGCCCCTCGCCCAATCGAGGGCTCGAGGCCTCGCCCGAGCCCTAGATGCCGCCTCGGCTGTCGCCCCATCGGTCCATCATCGGGGCGGCTGCCTCCTCTGCCATCACCCCCATCTTTGGTGCAGCCATCTCCTCCACAGTCGCCTGCATCTTTGGCACAACCATCTTCAACAGCGATGCCCCCATCCTCGGCGCAACCATCTAGGTGCGTTTCTTGGCTACTCCGGTCCTATTCTTGGCCCTATTCTTGGTTGATATATTAGGCCCATGTCCTATCCTTGGTCCTATTGTTGGTTGATATATTAGGCTTATGTGTGTGCTAGCTTCTGCGGGTGAGTTCTTGATTCTAACATCTGAGTCTTGATTGGAGGTTTTGAGTTTTTGTCCTGGATGTCTCTGATTCGAGGTTTTGAGGTTCTACTAGCCCCACTCGGCCCCTCCCAAGTCATAAGTCCAAAGATCAGATTTGTGTTAGATATTAAACACCACCTCATCGTCTGCCAATTGAACTCACCAAGCTGATCTTGGCAACAAAAATGGTGCATTCTATTCTTCACAAAACCACATGGTGTGAGTAAGTCTAGTGTATATGTTTGCTGACTTGCCAATTGAACTCATCAAGCTGATACAGTCTAGTGTCTATGTTTGCTGACTTGCCTTTATGATCTTCTAGTGTATATGTTTGTTAATTTGCCTTGATGATCTTCTGAGCATGTGGAAGTCGAACAAGATAAGTAGCATTCATTTCCAAAGCTAAACATTTCTCCAAATGTGCAGTGCGGGCGTGTTCTTGATTCTGACATCTGAGTCTTGATTGGAGGTTTTGGGAGGGGCTAGTAGAACCAATCTACCAATTAGATGAGTATCTCTCTCTTATTCCTTTGGGGGGGGGAAGGGGATAAATATGCAAGTTAAACACTAGTACTCTAGTTTCTAATCCCCTTGTTAAACTAGAACTAACCACGAGAAATTAAAAGGGGCTTTACTTGTAGTGAAATGCCCACAGTAACTATGAACTAGTTCTTGAGTAAAAGAAAACGGTATATGAATCATTTTGTTAATCGTAGCATTCATGTTATGTCAAGTAATTTATGTTGTTGTTGCTTGTCCTATTTAGTAGTAGTCTTGAGACAATTTTTGCTTACTTGTCATGACCAACGTTTTGTGCCACTGCATGTGTTGTCTATGGAGGCTCAAGAGGGAGGGCTTGGAGCTAACCAAGAAGTGGGAGTTTCTTCGAGTAGCTTGTCGGTGGCAAAGCAGAAGCCCCTATGATGAAGTGGCAAAAGCCCCACTCTGAAGTGGTTAAGTTCACCGAGAGTGACAATGGTAAGGTCTCCAAGGATAAGGCTCATGATGTCTCCAAGGCTGTTGTTCCCATTTGCTTCACGGGCAAGGTCCCTATCTATGCCACGAACAAGGTCCCCATCTACATTGTCTTCGGCTCTTGAGGAAACAAGAAGTGGTCTTGGGCATGGTAAGTTTTCCAATCTGTTGCTACTAGTTTGTCATATATGTTTAGAAAAATAAATATAAAAAATTATAATTAATCAGAATTGGCACATTCATATTGTCCCATTAACATTATACTTGATCTTATCGTAATATATGTTTCCATGCTAATGATTTAGGATCTTCGGGTAGAACTAGAAGACACAAACTTAAATCAGATATCTAGAGTGATTTTGAGCCTATGTATGTTGGTATGAAACTTATAGAAGCTCAGTGCATTCACCGCAACAGATTGTTTAAGGCTACACGTGATGTTGCACAGTAGTTGTCATAGGCATTTAGAAAGTTGTGAGGAAAGGGCTAGATTGCATCAGATGGTAGATCAGATGAACTCTTCTAATTTGTCCCCTCATGCTGCTGCTCTGAAATATTAGAAATTTGACCAAGAAGTTTCTCGGCAAAAACTTATGAAGTTGATCGTCCTGCATGAGTTTCCCTTTAGCATAGTTGAGTACCTAGATTCAAGAGCTTTGTGGCTAATCTAAATCTATTATTTAGACTTGTTTCTAGAACTACCATCAAGGGTGATTGCATTAGTGCATATGAGCAACAAAGGTTAGCTCTACGAGAGGTTTTGATGGCCTTAACTTCTAAGATGTCTATCACAGTAGATATGTGGACATCTAACAAAAATTTGGGCTATTTGTGCATCACATGTCATTTTATCAATAATAGATGTTAGATGCAAAAAATGATCATAAATTTTACTCTCAAAGAGACACCACACGACAGTAGAACTATGTTTAATGCAATATTGAAGAGTATCCAAGATTGGTAAGTAGAAGATAAGCTCTTCAGTATTACATTAGACCATGCATCAGTAAATGACTATATGGTGAGTTCTTTGCAAGAGAATCTTATTGCGATAAATTTGCTACCTTGCAAAGGTAAACTATTTCATGATTGTTGTGCGGTGCATGTCTTCAATCTTATTGATTAAGAAGGGTTTAAGGCTATGAGTGGTGCTACTAGTAGTATCAGGGACAGTGTAAAGTATGTCAAGAGCTCACAAGCTCGCAAGCAAAGATTTGAAGAGATGATTGAGCAAGTGGGCATATCATGTGAGAAGCGCCCCCTTGATGTGTCTACTCGTTGGAATTCAACTTATCTCATGCTTAATTCAGCCTTGCAGTATAGGAAGGAATTTGAAGATTTGGCACAGGAGGACACTCAGTACATACACGTGCCTTGCATTGAAGAATGGACAATGGTAGAGAAACTATGCAACATGTTGAAAGTATTCTATGATGCCACTCTAGTAGTTTCAGGTTCAAAATACCCTACTGCCAGCTGCCACTTCCTTGAGATTTGGGAAGTGAAGAAAATGTTGGAAAGAGAGTCCTTGAATCCAGACATTGCCATTATATGTATGGTGGATGAAATGAAGCAAAAATTTCAGAAATATTGGGACCTATCATTCTTGAAAAATATGTATTCCTGTTGTTCTTGATCCTAGGTTTAAGTTGGGCTTTCTTGAGTATCGCTTGAGCTGTGGATTTGGGGATAGAGCATATGGATACCTTTCTAAAGTGAAGAAGGCAGTTACAAAACTCTTTGATGGGTATTCCTCACAAATAGGAGACTCAAACATTGGGAATGCACAAGAAGACATAATGCTAAGATAATTGTTGATGAAAGTAACCCATGGGTTGATTGGGGGCAACATCTCGATACACAGCAAAGGAATAGAGTAAGTGAGCTTGACAAATACTTAGAATAAGAAACTGTCCCCATAACAGTTGATTTTGACATCTTACAGTATTGGATGATGTTTTCTACCAAGTATCCTGCACTTGCTCGCAAAGCGCATGATTTGTTGGCAGCCCCTGCATCTATAGTGGCATCAGAGTCTGCATTTTCTACTGAAGAGAGGGTTATAAGTGACTATAGGAGCAGACTGACCAGCACTACTACAAAACAGGCTATAGAAGATGCCTCATCACAGACAGTTCTTTTGGAACCGTCTGTGATGAACTTATTACAGACAGTTCTTTTAGAACCGTCTGTGATATGGAACTATCATGAGCGGTTTTTAAATGGGCATGCGTGATGCTTCGCAGATGGTTCTTAAAAGAAGCATGCGTGATAATCTCGATTATCACGAGCGGTTCTTATTACGAACCGTCTGCAAAGTATCACAACTGGTTCCTTTTAAAAATCGTCTATGATAGTTCCATATCACAAACGGTTCATAATAAGAACCATCTATGATAATCTTAGTCATTACAGATGATTCTTATTACGAACCGTCAGTGAAGTATCACAGACTGTTCCATTTAAAAACCATTTGTGATAGTTCCATATCACAAACGGTTTGTAATAAGAACCGTCTATGATATCTCGACATTATAAATAGCTGGCCCTGATAGATCCCATGCCCATTCCCATTTGAGCCGCCACCCTGCTGCCCCGTCCCCCACTACGCCACCTTAGAGAGAGGAAGGAAGGGAAGGAAGGAGGCAGGGAGGAGAAGGAAAGGAGGAAGCTAACGAGAGGAGAAAGGGAGGAGAAGGAGATTAGGAAGAAAGGAAGGAGAATCTTGCGATATTTGGGATTTTTGCGTGAGCTCGAGGGTAATGATCTGTAACCCTTTATATTTGCTCAAGGTTAATCACTAATCAATTTTAATATGTTTGGTCAGTAGGAAGAGTACTTGCAGTTTATTAATCTGATTTAACACTAATTTGTTATGTGCGTAGCGTAGATGGACCGAAACTGAATGTATGGTGCAAACCGTGTGAGTGAAGAGTACATTAATGGTGTGTTTGCTTTTAGAAGAGCCGCCGAGTAGGATATGTTGAAGAATGAGATAAAATTTATATACTGTATATGCATTGATTGCGGTAATATGAAGATGTTTAACAACTCGACGTAGATCGAAGCGCACTTGATTCAAAGGGGTTTCAAAAAAGGGTATACATGTTAGACCAGTTACGGTAAAGAACAGATTATACAGAAAGTTAATAATGATGACATCGTCGAGGAGGTCAATGATATGCTGGATGTGAACTGTGCTTTTGATGAAGATATGTCGCACGATGACAATCTGGATTAGATGATACGCGATACAGAAGAGAACTATAGTGAGAGAGAGTTTTGTAAATTCGAGGGCTTAAGGGGGACTCGGGGAAACCTTTGTTCCCTGACTCCAAGCCGAAATATACAAGGTTGTCAACTGTGCTTGAACTGCTAAAATTGAAGGCAAGCAATGGTTGGTTCGACAAGAGTTTCACGGCGTTGTTATGTCTCCTAGCGAACATCGTTCCAAAGGGAAACGTGTTGCCCAGCACCACCAACCAAGCAAAGAAGGTTCTTTGTCCATTGGGAATGGAAGTAGAAAGAATACATGCATGTCCGAATGATTGTATCCTCTACCGTAAAGAGTATGCAGACATGCATGTATGGGATGTGCAAAGCATCCTGATACAAGCGTAAAAATACTGCTAAGGTGAAGCAAGGACCTCCTGCTAAGATGTTGTGATATCTTTCTGTGATCCCACATTTGAAGCTTTTATTTGCGAACTGAAAGGAGGCAAGATTGTTGTGTTGGAACTTGGAGGAGTGTAAGAAAGATGAAAAGCTAAGACACCCTGCTGATTCTGCCTAGTGGAGAAACTTCGATAGGAGCTTCGAAGAGTTCAGTGCGGAACCGAGGAACATAAGGTTAGGGTTGAGTATAGATGGAATGAATCCTTTCGGTAACATGAGTAGCCGATATAGCACCTGTCACAGCCCAATTTTCAAATTTCAGTAGAAATTAAAATTTATGTGTTTTTGTGGAATTTTTTGGAATTTTTAAAAGCTTCTTATAAATATTTTAAAGTCAAAACAAATTTATTTGCAAAATTAAAGCCAACATATAGTTGGAAATATTTTATTCAAGTCCCAGATAACTCTAGGAATTTCTGTGAATTTTTCTAGAATTTTTGGGATTTATTTGCTATTTTCTAAAGCTTAAAATGAATTAACAGTATTAGTTTAAATGGAAAAGGAATTTAAAACTAAAAATCATGTTTGGGCCAAAACCCAAAAACCCAGTCCAAACCCTCCTCGCGCACGTGGCCCACACGGCCCAACCCTACGCGCGCCTTCTCTCTCCCTCACTGACACCCGGACCCCACCTGTCAGCCTCACACGCACTCACGCGTTAAAACCACCTCGGAGCTCATCAACCGTTGGATTTCAAACCAACGGTCAGATCTTGCGTAACCTTCGGAGGCCCGAACATCCCAATCAACGTGAGCCCATCTAAATCCAACGGCCCACGTGACACCCTCGTTTCATAACTTAACTCCGAACGTTTCTAAGCATTGCGGGCCGTCCGATTTACATCTAACGGCCCAGATTCAACACATGTGCTGAAAAGCTCATTCGTTGTGGACCGTACGATTATAATCTAACGGCCACAATCCAACCACACTTATTTTCTTTTCCTTTCCTTTTCTGTCACTGCCAATTGCCCCCCCCTACTACAGTGTCGTCTTCTTCGCCACCTTCGTCTCCGCGAGGTCAAACCCAAGGCCGCCATTTCCGCGCACTCAAAAGCTTCGCAAACGGCCTTATCCCAACCGCCCCGTTCCTCGCGCGTACGTGCACATGACCACGTCAATCTCCGCCGCGTTTTCCCCACGTTCCCCCTTCTTCTCCGCGACGGTTTCGCCCGTCGCCTGGCCGTCGCCATGACCCCCACCTCCTCCACGCCGCTCCGGAGCCTCCCGGCGCCTATAAAAGGCAGCCCCGGGCGCCCCTCTCTCCACTCATCTCAGCGCCATCATTCACCCCTCCTCAAACGCCCCCGTTCACCGGAATTTTGGAGTTGAAGCTCGGAGCCCGAAGAAGCTTCAACCGCGGAGTTCGCCGCCGTCAAGCCTTCGCCGCCCCCGCCGTCCACACCTTCATCATCATCGGGACGCCGCGAAGCTCGTGCGCGCATCCACTTCGTCGGAGGACCCCCGCAACGCCTTCTTCCCCGTCGGCCGAACCTCGCGCGACCTTTTAGCGGGCCGCTTGCAACCGAGGTGAGCATCCTACCGGTGCTGCGCCTCTTTCGATTGGTACCACCCACACCCCTCGCCGCGGCGTAGAACGCCGGCGACCCTAGGTCCGAGAGCCTCGCCGCCTCTTGTCGACGTGGCAGTGCCACGTGTACGCCACATCAGCGCCACCATGTGCACCACCTCAGCGATGGATCCCACGTGGCGCCACATCAGAAGAAACCCTGAACCAAAAAGCCAGTGGGCCGAGTTCATGTGGACCGTGTCTATGACACATGGGTCCCACATGTCAGAAAATTGTTTTTATTTTCTTTAATTCTGAAATCCTGTGGTTGACGTAAGCCTTGCGCAATAATTAGATTTTCCTTTAGAAAAATAAATCAAGAAAATCTAATAAATGCAGAATTTAGGTTTTAAATAGATTTAAATTTCAAAAATTCATAACTTTTGCATCTGAACTCCAAATTGGGTGGTTCAAGTTGCAAAATTTATATACAATTATAATCTAGCTAAATAAACCAAAATATTTCAATTTGGAGTTAATTTGAGCTATCTTTTTGAGTTTATTTGAATTTGAATTTGAATTTGTCATATTTTCGCGTTTAGACTTTGACGACTCCGGAGAGTTTGACCATTTCGAGGACCTAGATTTCCAGGACATCAATGAAGGCAAGTTACACCATTGATCGTATTGCTCCCAGTATTTTTAAGTTATTTTCAGTTTTTAAATTAATTAATGCATGCATATGTTTATATTTCAATGCCCTGTTTTATATATAGTTCATTGTATGGCCAATTTGAGTATGGCCAATTTGAGTATTGTACATGAATGCCTTGACACCATAGACAAAATGTTATTAAAATTGGTCATATGCTTAGCCATGCTTAGATCACACTTATGAATTTAGGAAGGTTTAGCCAAATCTTTTACAAATTTGTTTCAAAATTTAACATAGTGATATTGTTTTACCACATGAATTTATAAAGAGGGTTTCACTCTAAATAAAATCAAAAATAGGTTTAGACTTGGGCGAATTGGTTGAATGGTGGGTGCAGGTTTATGCATAGGTTTAATCTGGTTAAGATTAAGGCCCAGGGTTTGATTGAAAGTCGCCCAAGTCAATTGAGGACCGGTCTTTGAGCCGCTTTTTGCTATGCCTTACCGTACCACCTGTAATACCCTAAATTATATTCGAAAGGATTAGTCGGGAGAAATTAATTAAATCGGGAGAGAGTAATTGAATCGGGAGAAGGGTTCTTTTAGTAAAACACCAAATCAGGAAATGAGAGGGGGTTTTCCGCGTTTTGTGGGCAACCTGGGCTTGGGCCTAGGCCCATGTGGGGCTGGCCGGCCATAGGGGGGAGGCGCCACCCCCCTCCGCCAAACCCTAGCCGCCCCCCCATCTTTCCTCCCCCCTCCACCCCCTTGTGCCGCCACTTTCCCCACCCCTCCTCTCCTCCACCCTTGCGCTTTAACCTCCCTCCTGGTTACTCTCACCCTTGCACCCTCCCTAGTCCCCATTGTTGCCGGCCAAGTGATGGAAGAAGGATCTCCTTTGTTGGCCGGCCAAGAGGAAGAGAAAAGAAGAGAAGGGAAGAAGGAAGAGAAGAAAGGGAGAGGGAAGAAGGATTCGCAACCGGGAGAATGTGGTGATCGTCGATCCGCTGTGTGCACTCTCCGTTTCGGCAAGGGTAACTTGTTGATCATAGTTTTGGGTCGAATTCTGGTTGTCTGATTTTCGGATCTCAGTTCGTCGGTTTTCTGCAGCAGTAAAGGTTGTCGTTTTTTGTTAGGTTAGAGGCAGATTTGGGTCTGGGCTTCTCCTAGAAAGTTGTAGATATCTTAGTTATATTTCATGGCCGACAAGAATCAGGTCATTTCGACTTCTGTAGCAAAAGTTACGAATTTATTAGTAATACTGCTCTGCTGGTGGATTGATAATCTGACAGATTGTCTTAACCTGACCTAAGTGCATAGTTAAAGGGAGTTTCAGAGGGTCTCACCACAACGAAAAACGAAGATAATCCTCTCATCTTTCAGGAAAACTAAAGATCACGAAATTTGGATTAATGTAGAAAGTTATGATAGTTTGAGTGTTGCTGTCCAGAAACCTGACGCGAAAATGGATGTTCTGTTATATGGCTTGGTAAGGTTAGTAGAGGCCGAATCAAAGGAGCTCACCAACTAGGTTTAGAAGGGCAATCCAATTACCTTTTCAAAATGTCCAATAAAACTCCATTTGGACTCCTGTAGAAAAAGTTATGGATTTTTAGAGCGCGGCTGTCCGCTGAGGGACAGTTTGTGATTAGGAGTTGGAAATTTGGGGTTTTGCGCTAGAGAGTATAGAAAGACCGTTTTCATTCTTACCCATGTGTTGGTCCTGTATGATTGTCTTAGCGAGCTCTATAATTGTATTCAGGTGGTGGTGTTAACCGAGGGCAGCTCCTTGGCCGTCTCGCGTTCTCGCGGCTAAGGCAAGTACATTAAGGGATAGAATCGATTTTATTGAATGGCATTGTTTGTTAGGGTACATGATTAAGTGTGTGGATCATGATTGCTGAAGTGGTATGAATGGTGTTGTTTGTGTGAAGTAGCTTATGAGTTATACACTACACATTGATGTTTGAAAGTTATGAAATCTACATATATGAACGTTGTAGTATGGTTAGTCGATTCATATGCAAGTATTCGGGTTTAGTGGAATTCTTGTTGCTGCCATGATTGAGTTGTGTAATGTTCATTGTTGCCATGTGAAAATGATGTTGAGAGGACTCTAGTTGTGTTGGTGTTTGCATATTGTGATTACAGATTCTCTCATGATGCTATTGTTTACATGCTCAAAGTACATGTTGAATTGTTAAATGAGAAGATGTAGATGCATTACTCAAGCATTTCGAGCATATTGAAACTTGGTCATGTTGCGACCAAGCGAAGCAGATGAGGTCCCTGTCGGGCAATGACAGACTTGAGGTCCCACATTCGTGGAATGTGGGCAATGAAAAAGAGGTCCCCATCATTCGATGATGGGCAAAGGTCCCTATACATGTGGTGTATAGGCTCTTGGTCCCGTGCGAGAGGGCACGAGCAAGGGTATCTGGCGACGGTTGTATACCCGCATTACCGGTAAAATGCGAAAAGAGATAAAGTTGAAAAAGGTGCATTGCATCGGTTGCATTCACATGAGCACGAAGGCTATTCTTTGGTGCATTGTTTATCTTGGATCGTTGATGCTATGAATGATAACTTGCTTAGCCTTGTTGGTACTTGCTGAGTCTTTGGGCTCACTCTTGCTTTGATGTGTTTTAGGTACAAGCGGCAAGACCGCATGCATGGGAGGGAGTAGATGTTTGGATGCACGCACTACCACTCAATCTTAAGAATTATTTATGGATGTTTTGAGTTTGATTAAGCGTAATAATGAGAATAGCAAATTTTGGTTATGTTTATGAGATTATCTGCATGCTTGAATGAACACGATTATGAAGATATTGATAAATGCCATGTTTAATTGTTGGAACCTCGGTATAGTGACTATACAAAGGAGGTATTGCCGAAAAATTTGTAATTGGTCTTAGTTTAGTTTAGTTTAGTTTAATTTTAGTAGCATTCCAGGCTCAATGTTGAGCTGGGGTGTTATAGTTGGTATCAGAGCGGGCTTTAGGTCCGTGGTTAATAGGAAAATATTAAATTGACACCTTGTGCCTGATGGGTGGGATTGGGAATTACATTGCTTCCGCATTATCTGTTGATATGTTTTATTTGTTGAGCAATTGTTGAATTGCCTCTGTGCTATCTTTCTTGTTGTTAATCTATATTTTGATAGGTTATGATATTCTATATCTATGAATCTATTCTATGATTGCCATGAGATGATCATGTATAATCATATTTGATTATATTGTTTATGTGTGTCGATAAGGTTGTTAAGAAGTGGAGGCCGTGGTTGTGACCTTGGACTTTGTTAGGTTATACCACCGTTCGTGGTAGACGAATAGAGTAGTTACCCCGAATACCATAGTTGCAGGAGTTGAGCGTGAGCTGCTTTAGAAAGTTGTTTTCTTTCTTGACCTCAAATCTTGGTAAATTCTTGTTTTGTGGTGGATGATGATTTTCTCATGGGTTCTTGGTTTATGGTGGTTGTTGAGTGTCAATGGTCTCTTATGGTTCTCTGAATCAATTATTGTTTTCCATTGTTGAGTCGCTTTGGCTACTGTGATCTCTCTCAATTGGCAATTGTCGATAATTCCTTGGTTGTTCCTTCTTTCTCTTTAGCAAAGAATGACTCATTTATTCGTTTGATAGTTGGGTATTGAGAGTTTGAAGTTGCAAGTTTGTTATCATGAGAAGCTTTGGCCCTATGTGTTCCTTTTGGATTATACCGAGTGTTGAAGTTTAAGGCATTTACATTCATTGGAAATTGTTAAAATCTTTTTGTGATGCCTCGTTATGGTTAAATCAGAGATTGTAATCAAATAACTTGATATGGTATGGGTATCAAGATGAGTCATTGGTATGGTGCAAAATTAATATTAATTAGTAACCTTGGAAGTGAAATTGATTAAGTTGATGTTGTCTTTTCCTAGTTCTTGATGAGCGGTATATATGAGTAGTGATTGAGAGATATCAAGAAGTATGGAACTTGATGAACTAGTCTGGTCATTAAAACTGTTTAGGTTGCTAAACTTGTTGGGTTCTTTGGTTCCCATGGATTAATTTAATTGTGTGGAAAGAAAAATTAGAGGAATACATTTACGTATTCCTTAGTATGATTAGATCTTTGGGCTGTGTATAACCGGTTGATTGGATTGAATATCGGTGGATCTAGAATTTATGAAAGGAGTTCTTTGTAGTTCTTCTGTATAGAATGACACGATGAATTTGGTTGTAACGTTGTTAAGACTTTTGATCGATAGAAGATTTGATTTTGAAGTTTTAGTGTATTTTTTTTGAAATCCAAATATGAGGAGGAGCAGATTGGATACGTGTTTGTTAATATCCATGTGATTTGGGAATAAAGGTAGGTAGCAACTAGATTTCATAATGAAGCGATTGATAACAACAATGGTTGTGGAATAAGCATTGTGTGTTGAAGTTGATGATGAGCATCGTTAAGAGTTGAAGCGATATGGGCTTATGCCCACATAATTGTGAAATAATCGGATGATAATGTGTCCTTGATGAAAGAGTTTTGGTAGGAGCTTTTCAATTGTGTAGTAGACCCTTCTAATCATAAGAGGTCGATGTAGTGAGATTGTATGGTTACGGGTATACTCTCATCTTGAAGATGGGATGAAATGATAGTATGGGAACATTTGATGAAACTTTGGGGCTTTCTAATGGAATAGTTGATGATAAATATTCGTGTTGAGTATATTATTCGATGTTAGTAAGATTATTTGCAAGAGATGGTGACTTGAGTGTGTGGTGATGATTCTTTTAGAAGTAAAGTAATTGATCGTCTTTCGTAAATGGGATTTTGTAAGAATGTTTCGAGTTCTGCGATGGGGATCATTTGGACCTCTTGAGTTATGTGGTGATTGAGTTGCTTGAGCAAAGTGATATGTTGAAAGATTTTATTGGTTCTCAAGTTGTTCCTATGATTTGGTCATAAGAGCTTATCTTGTTTAAGCTGGCAAGGTGATGTAGTAATCACAGAAAATAACTATCCTTGTTAAAGGAAGGAGAGAAGTTAAGTGTTTGAGATTTAAGTCGTTTCGCATCTTGCGGTTTAATGGAGAGTACTTAAACCTTATGCGATTGTTCCATAAGGGTTTATCAATGTTCAAAGGGTATTACGTTCTTCTCTTTTGTGGTTTGGTATTCGCTTTGGTAGGGCTTGAGCCCTTGACTATTGACTTTCCCTTATGTTTTTTTCTTTGAGTTCTTGGCCTAAGTGGCACATGTTTTCCAAGTTGTTGAAAAATTGATTCTATTCGCTCTTTCTTTTGAGGAAGAATCAACCTATTCGTTTCACTGAGTCTTTTGAGGTGTTGAATAATTGTAGTGGTGAAAGCTGTGGGTTGTAAGTTATTCGATGAGTCTTTGGAGGATGAAATAATTTCGTAATATAGTTCTTTGAGACAAGTCTAACTCAATGGAAGTTTGTCTTATGAGGTTAAACTGATTGCATTATTACAGCTAGTAGAACCTATAGTGAGTGTGGTCTAAGATCTTAGGTTCACTTGGTGGAACATTAGAATTTCGAAAGTATAGAAATATTGATCAATTTTATAGAGTATTACAATTTGGTAGTATTGCAAGGCTATGAGAGTTAAACTTGATGATGTGGTTTAATGAGAGTGTGATTATAAAGTAATCGAATCGTCATGTCACTTAATGGGATAATGGAAAATGTTGAGTAATGTCAAGAGTGATTTGGCTCTAAATGTGTAACCTTCTGAGAGTTATAATCCTTGTAATGGTTAACTGGTCAAGAAAATATTTTCATGATGATTTTAATGAGTGAGTATGTTGGAATTGTGGATTTATAGGAATTTAATATGAGGATTTCCTATACTTTATATGAGAATTTCGTTGCAAGAGTCTCGGAGGTTAAATTTGGGCTTTGCATTGTTGTGCTAGAACTTTGACGCCCATTGATAATGTGAAAAAGTAGTATAATGGTGGATTTGAGCGATTGGGATGGTCATTGATAGAAATATTTTTATGAAATACATGAGAATATGTGATGTGAATTCCGAGTTGTCCATTCTTGAGGATTGAGGTAACGTGATTACGTGTGAAGATCCATTTTGGGATGCATCAGAAGTTATCTATCAAAGTAATTATGTCAGTAAAGAAAATCGGTTAGAGAATGTTTTGTGAGATCATCAGAGTCCCTTTTCAAAGGTGTTGACAAGGTGTTTTGATTTGGGTTTGGCGTTGAGATCGCCAAGTTAAGAGTAACAAGTTAGTGTGTTGTGCGATGATTGGGATTGCATAACTTGAGGGAAATTTTGGTCTTAAAAGAAAGCTGTTAAATTGATGTTTCCTCAAGAAGTGAATCGCTTTTACGATTTTCGTTTAAGTTCTATCTTTGTTGACCATTGTCTTTCGCAAAGTTGAGTTTGGCTTTATCTTTGGTATGTGTGGTTCTTATCGATTCGAAAGAATAACGAAATGATGGATTTGGTTATTCGAGTGATTTTCCTTTGGTGGGCGTGGTGTTTAATTGCAAATTTTCTAATTTGAAGGTGGAAAGATTTTCGTGATAAATCTTGATTCGAATTTGACTCTTTTAGTACCGAGTTGGTAACGTTTGGTTGCGATGAGAGTCCTTCATTTTCGATTGGGCTATATCGGTAAAGAGTGTGTTTAAAGCGAGTCTTTGTTGTGTGTCCTCGTTAAAGGAGGAGATCTTTGTTTGGGTGCAAAAGTTCGATTGAGAGGTGGAACAAGAGTTCGGTGTTCATGCGCATGTCGCGTGGTTTGGTACCACTAGGGGTTGCCCCAAGGTACATTGGGTTATTTTCGCTAGTTGGCGTATCGCTAGGACTGTCTCGAGTCCGTGCGCGGAGTACGTAACGTCTTGTTTGTTCTGGTGTTGAGTGAGTACCTGGAAGATCCAGAGTTTGAGGGTGTGTTAACGCCGTCGACAACCGAGGAAGATCTCGCCCGAGTCTCATCGATACATGTCTTTGGAGAGGTCGAGAGAGTGTTGAGGTTTAGACATGGGTATACGTTATGGTGATATGTTCACGTCGGTCTGAGCGAGAAGAGACTTGGGAGGTAGTCTCGCTTGATCGAACGTTAACCAAAGTTGTTCACGTCGGGTACATCTTGTTGGTTATTGATTTTTAGTTGGGGTTGTTGTTGTTTTGCTAGTAGATGACGGTAGAATTCGGGTCGAATCTGCATTTAAGGGGTAGAATGTAATACCTAAATTATATTCGAAAGGATTAGTCGGGAGAAATTAATTAAATCGGAGAGAGTAATTGAATCGGAGAAGGGTTCTTTTAGTAAAACACCAAATCAGGAAATGAGAGGGGTTTTCCGCGTTTTGTGGGCAACTTTGGGCTTGGGCCTAGGCCCATGTGGGGCTGGCCGCCATAGGGGGCGCCACCCTCCTCCCCAAACCCTAGCCGCCCCATCTTTCCTCCCCTCCACCCCCTTGTGCCGTCACTTTCCCCACCCTCCTCTCCTCCACCCTTGCGCCCCAACCTCCCCTCCTGGTTACTCTCACCCTTGCACCCTCCCTAGTCCCCATTGTTGCCGGCCAAGTGATGGAAGAAGGATCTCCTTTGTTGGCGGCCAAGAGGAAGAGAAAAGAAGAGAAGGAAGAAGGAAGAGAAGAAAGGGAGAGGAAGAAGGATTCGCAACCGGGAGAACGTGGTGATCGTCGATCCGCTGCGTGCACTCTCCGTTCGGCAAGGGTAACTTGTTGATCATAGTTTTGGGTCGAATTCTGGTTGTCTGATTTTCGGATCTCACTTCGTCGGTTTTCTGCAGCAGTAAAGGTTGTCGTTTTTTGTTAGGTTAGAGGCATATTTGGGTCTGGGCTTCTCCTAGAAAGTTGTAGATATCTTAGTTATCTTTCATCGCCGACAAGAATCAGGTCATTTGGACTTCTGTAGCAAAAGTTACGAATTTATTAGTAATACTGCTCTGCTGGTGGATTGATAATCTGACAGATTATCTTAACCTGACCTAAGTGCGTAGTTAAAGGGAGTTTCAGAGGGTCTCACCCCAACGAAAAACGAAGATAATCCTCTCAGCTTTCAGGAAAACTAAAGATCACGAAATTTGGATTAATGTAGAGAAAGTTATGATAGTCTGAGTGTTGCTGTCCAGAAACCTGACGCGAAAATGGATGTTCTGTTATATGGCTTGGTAAGGTTAGTAGAGGGCCGAATCAAAGGAGCTCACCAACTAGGTTTAGAAGGGCAATCCAATTACCTTTTCAGAATGTCCAATAAAACTCCATTTGGACTCCTGTAGAAAAAGTTATGGATTTTTAGAGCGCGGCTGTCCGCTGAGGGTACAGTTTGTGATTAGGAGTTGGAAATTTGGGGTTTTGCGCTAGAGAGTATAGAAAGACCGTTTTCATTCTTACCCATGTGTTGGTCCTGTCACGATTGTCTTAGCGAGCTCTATAATTGTATTCAGGTGGTGGTGTTAACCTGGGGCAGCTCCTTCAAGACGTCCGCGTTCTCGTGTGGCTAAGGCAAGTACATTAAGGGAAAAATCGATTTTATTGAATGGCATTGTTTGTTAGGGTACATGATTAAGTGTGTGGATCATGATTGCTGAAGTGGTATGAATGGTGTTGTTTGTGTGAAGTAGCTTATGAGTTATACACTACACATTGATGTTTGAAAGTTATGAAATCTACATATATGAACGTTGTAGTATGGTTAGTCGATTCATATGCAAGTATTCGGGTTTAGTGGAATTCTTGTTCCCTGCCATGATTGAGTTTTGTAATGTTCATTGTTGCCATGTGAAAATGATGTTGAGAGGACTCTAGTTGCGTTGGTGTTTGCATATTGTGATTACAATTCTCTCATGATGCTATTGTTTACATGCTCAAAGTACAAGTTGAATTCTGTTAAATGAGAAGATGTAGATGCATTACTCAAGCATTTCTGAGCATATTGAAACTTGGTCATGTTGTGACCAAGCGAAACAGATGAGGTCCCTGTCAGGCAATGACAGGCTTGAGGTCCCCACATTCGTGGAATGTGGGCAATGAGAAAAGAGGTCCCCATCATTCTGATGATGGGCAAAGGTCCCTATACATGTGGTGTATAGGCTCTTGGTCCCTGTGCCAGAGAGCACAGGCAAGGGTATCTGGCGACGGTTGTATACCCGCATTACCGATAAAATGCGAAAGAGATAAAGTTGAAAAAGGTGCATTGCATCGGTTGCATTCACATGAGCATGAAGGCTATTCTTTGGTGCATTGTTTATCTTGGATCGTTGATGCTATGAATGATAACTTGCTTAGCCTTGTTGGTACTTGCTGAGTCTTTGGGCTCACTCTTGCTTTGATGTGTTTTAGGTACAAGCGCAAGACCCGCATGCATGGGAGGAGTAGATGTTTGGATGCACGCACTACCACTCAATCTTAAGAATTATTTATGGATGTTTTGAGTTTCAGATTAACTGTAATAATGAGAATAGCAAATTTTGGTTATGTTTATGAGATTATCCTGCATGCTTGAATGAACCTGATTATGAAGATATTGATAAATGCCATGTTTAATTGTTGGAACCTCGGTATAGCTGACTATAAAAAGGAGGTATTGCCGAAAAATTTGTAATTGGTCTTAGTTTAGTTTAGTTTAGTTTAGTTTAATTTTAGTAGCATTCCAGGCTCAATGTTGAGCTGGGGTGTTACACCACCACACGTCCTGTATGGGCAGGATTTGGCTAATTAATCTTTAATGTTTTAGTGTATTTGTGCCATGTTGATTGTGTGGGTGTCGGTTAGACTTTTATTCCCACTTGGCGCAAGAGGACTTAGGAGGGCAGTTAGTCAAAGGGTGAAACCTTAGCGGGCATAAGTACACTAGAATGAGAACATTGTAAAGGCCTCTTGATAATTGCTCTGTCGCACGCCTACGGAAGCGTGTATTGGCCAACATAATGGGCATGTCATCTCGTGTGGGTAAAGTTGTACAGACTCTACAGAGTAGAAAACTATTTGATTAGCGCGTCTGCAGTCGTGGACATGTTAGCAAAGCCACTTGAAGTTAGATTTATTTTTGGTTTTCAAAATGTTTTAACAAATGTTTGAGGATGGTGAATCCTTGAGTAAAATTTGGGTGGGAACCATGTGATAGGAGGGTATCCTTCACCTATTCATTCGGAGGTTATCCATACTATAAAGATGTCAATTTCAAACCTGATTTTAAATATAGTATGAAATTTGCCTTGGAAATTACTAAGAGTATTTAACCTGAAAATGTTGTTTATGCAAAATAACCCTGCCTCATTCACTTGTTTACCTTATGCATACATTTTCCTTCAATATTGGGTGTAGCTTGTGAGCACGGAAGTTGTGCTCACTCTTGCTGAATAACTCTTATTCAGGAGAAGACTTTTTCCCCGAAGGTGAGGACCAGGACGATTAGGCCTTCGACCCCAGACGATTACCTGTGGCGCATCGCGTGGCTCACTATTATTATTATGCTTCCGCAATGTTATTTGTTATTTGCCTATCAGACTCAGTTGTATTAAACATTTTATTACTTAATGTTATTTACGTTTTCGTGATATGATTGTGATATCCATTTTGTGAGACTGTGTACACTGGAAATCCTGGACCGGTGTATAAACACAGAGAATTCAAGATCCTTCGCTCCCGGGTTCGACAGCACCTGACCCGTGAATCTATGTATGTACAACCTTCCTCCTTGGTTGTGTATGAAGCGAAAGTACATTTTGATGTCACTACTTATCCAAGGCCAAAGCAACCTAGGAACGATATTGATGTATACCTAGCACCATTGTTGAAAGATCTTGTGACACTCGTGGAATGAAGGGAATGCAGGTATGGGATGCGTACAAGCGAGAGAACTTCACTTTACGCGCTATGTTGTTCGCACCATCAATGATTTTCTACCCTTGGTAACCTGTCGGGTTCAATACAAAAGGAGCCAAAGCCTATCTGCACTGCTTAGATGATACGGAGAGTGTATGGTTGAACAACTCGCACAAAACTGTGTATATGCGTCATCGTAGGTTCCTTTCCAAGATTCACCCATACCGTAAGATGAAAAAACAATTCGACAGAAATAAGGAGAACGATTTAGCTCCAAGGGCTTTTAGAGGGAAAGAGGTCTATGATATGGTTAAGGATATCAATATTGTCCTTGGGAAGGGACGTAAATTAGGGACCCGTCAGAAGAACATCTGCAAGAAGCGGTCAATTTTTTAGGACTTGCCTTATTGAGAGCACTTAGAAGTTCATCAATGCATCGACGTCATGCACGTGAAGAAGAATGTATATGATAGCTTGATTGGTCTCTTACTAAACATTAGTGGCAAACCAAAGGATGGTGTTAACACATGGCGTGACTTGGCTGATATGAACATAAGGACCGAGTTAGCACTGAAAGAGACCAATAAAGGACGAACGTACCTTCCCCAGCTTGTTACACTCTGTCCAAGACCGAGAGAAATAAACTGTGCCAGAGCTTGCATGATGTGAAAGTTCCGTCTGGTTACTTGTAATATCCCGTTTGTCATTAGTGGATGTAATAAAAAAATTAGAGAGGAATTAAGATAATTAAAAGAAAAAAATCAGAAATTGAGAGAAATGGGCCACGGCCCATAGTCAAGTGGAGGAAAACAGGCTTAGTGGCCCATGGCCCATGAGGAAACCAGAAACCAACTAAAGAAGGAGGGGGAACCCTAGGGTGCTACAGTACCCGCGCCGCCACTGTAGCACGGTACTGTAGCAATCCATCTCCTCCATGGTGGTGCCCCTCTCCTCCGATGCCTCTTCATTGTGGTGGCCGGCCAAGAAAAAGGAAGAAGAAGGAAGAAAGGAGAAGGGAAGAAGAGAGGAAGGGAAGATTCACTGATTGCATCGCGGTCTACAGCGGTTCGTCAAGGGTAACCCCGGTTTGCCCCCGAATAGATCCATATTTGATTGTTGTAGCAATGTCGGTATTTCTGTCTCCTGAGGACAGATCGCGTTAGACAGACGTTTTGATATAGTTAAGTGCGGATTCGGTCTTGGGATTCTCCTAGAGAGTTGTAGAAGACGTCAATAGCTTTCCATGAAGTGCTAGATCGTATTATTTGGACCTCTGTAGCAAAAGTTATGAATTTTTTAGTGCGATTGTTCTGCGAATCTGTCAGTATTCTGACAGGTTTTAGTAATCTGACTTTAGAGATCAGTTAAATGGAGAATTAGAGGATCTCAGTATAACAAAAGTTGTAGATAATTGTCGTAGCTTTCAGGTAAGCCCAAGAACGCGACATTTGGACAAACGAGCTGAAAGTTATGTTAGTTTTAGTGCTCTGTCCAGAAAGGGTGACGTGAAATCGATGTTTTGTTAATCAGCTTAAAAGTGATTTTAGATGGCCGAATCAGGGAGGCTCACCAACTAGGTTTAGTTTGGAAATTTGATTACCTTTCAATTAAGTCCAAGAACACCTAATTTGGACCAATGTACGGAAATATATGAATTTTAGAACTTGACTGTTCACAGAGGGCATTTCAGTACTTAAGAAAGCGGAGTCGGGATCGCGTTGCAATTTGCTACTTGATGAGTTCGCTTATTTAATTCATGTTTTTAGTTACTATGGTCTTAGTTTATATTCATAATGTATTAGGTGGGGGATTGGTACCGGAGGCAGCACCGTCTTCACGTTCTCCATTCGCACGCGGTTAAGGCAAGTGCATTGTTTGATTCGTGATTGCGATTGATTGGTGTTTGTGTGCTTTTTCGATATGTGATAGTATAGTGAGATTGATGGCATGGTGTTGGTTTAAGATTGGTGGATGCTCCAAATATGTTTATGCTCTGTTGTGGTATGATGTTATCGTTTTGTGGTAAATTGATGATGATTAAATGATGAGCATGTGCATATTGAGATCATGTTGAGGCTTGGTCACGTGGTGACCAAGTATGTTTCCTTTGAGATCTCCGTCATGAATGTGACGGGCGAGATCCCCACACTCGTGGAGTGTGGGCATGAGTCCCCAATACTTGCGGAGTATTGGGCAATTGGTCCACTGTGCGTGCGCGCGCACGCACAGGCATGGGTATCTTGGCGGCGGTTGCATACTTTGCATTACCGTGTAATGCACAAAGAAAGATAAAGAGAAAGGACCTTGAGCATTGCATTTGCATATGAGATGTTCTATTGTTGATCTCCTTTACATGGATGCTGATGTTATAGTTTCTTTATGTACTTGCTTGAGTCTGTGGACTCACTCTTGCTTTTATTGTTGTTTTAGGTACTGAGCCAAGAACGACATGCATGGGGAAGTAGTCGCTAGTCACACACTTGCCACATGAACTAAATAAAGATGAATGTTCTTTGAATGTAATTGTTTTAGTAATTGGGCGAGATACCCAAAGATTTATTATGTTTCGTCTCATGCAATGGATTAAATGTAATAATGATGAGTAGTAGAAATTCATATCTCTCTAGTTATGGTAGATACTTAGCATGTCTTTGATTATCTTTTGATGTCTTTGGAAGAAGGTTTTAGTTAATATTTGAATTGTGCATGTATTGGAACCTTCGTGTAATTAACTTTACAAGGAGGTTCTGTGAAATTTATTAAGATTGTCTAGTTTGGAATTATTAGAGTTTGTTTAGTAGCATTCCAGGCTCATGTCGGGTGGGGGTGTTACAGTTGGTATCAGAGCGGGCTGTAGGTCCGTGGTGAACAGATTAATAACTTAGGTAACTTAGCTTGTTAAAAATTTGCTAATGGTTAATTAGCTGAAAACGACACTTTGGTGCCATGATAGGATGGGGTGGGTCAAGCATTGCATTTACGCTACGTCATGTTGTAATGATGATTCTGTTATGAGATGATCTTACATACCTATAATATGACTATATGATTATTATGAGTGAGAGCAGCCCTTGTTGAGAGGATTGAGGTCATGGTTGTGGCACAGGCTTTACGAGTTACACCATTGTTCATGGTAAGAGAAAAGGGAAGAGGTTACCTCGGATATCTTAGTACTGACGTTAATAGTGAGTATCTTTTGAAAAAATTGTCCACTTCCTTGAATTTGAATTTGATCAACTCTTGTTCGGTTGTGGTCGATGAATTTCTTTGGGTCGATAGTTCATTTCGGTTGATGGGTTTCTTTGAGAAAGGTTGTTATGTTTTATTGGTTTAAGCTGTCCCATAAAGCAATTATTGTTTTCCAATTCTTGAGTTATTCTTGTGGTCAGTGGACTTGGTTAGTTGTCAATCTGACCTTTGTATTGAGTTCCGTCTTTCTTCTTTGGAAAGCATGATCCATTTATTTCACTTGATGATTTGGATAATGAAAGTTTCCTTTTGCAAGTCTGTAGTGCGTGAAAGTTTTGATTCAATATATCTCTTTTGGGTATCTTGAGTTTTGAAGTTGAAAAGTTCTTTTATGAAAGAAAACGCTAAACTCTTTAGCGATGTCGTCTCGTGGTTAAGTGAGAGGTTATAATCGGAGAAATTAGTGAATATGATATGAGTTATCAAGTTGGATCAGTAGTGTGGTGTATAATCGATCCTAACTAAGATCCTGGAAGGAAAGTTGACTAATTTGATGGTGCCATGTAGTAGTTCTTGTTGAACTGTGATTAAGTGTATGGTTATACCTAATTGGAAGCAATAGAGTTATTAACAATGTGTAACTTTAAGGAGTGCTTGACCCTAGAGTTGTTTAGTTTGCTAAACTTGTTAGATTATTTGATCTCAATGGATTAATCTAAGCATGCGGAAGAGAAATATAAGATGTGTTCATCTGTCGTCTTGGTAGATATTAATATAGAATTTTTCTTTAAATGGCTATTTGATGATCTTATTTATGCTCGTGGGAGTACAAATAGATATAGGACTAACAATTCATCCATGATTGAATAATCATCAAAAGTTTATGATAACCTCTAGATTGGAGTTAGTGGGTACTAAATAAGTATGAGCATTCCGAATAGTTGAAGGGTTGAAATTTGAAAGTGATTTATTCACGAGTGTTTCACGAGGATGTATTGTGGCTGCATGCTATTGTTAAAAGAGGTCTTGCTCCGATAGTGTAGTGGTGTATTAGATATACTCTAGAACAGGTTGACCGTTGCAATCTTATTGAGATAACAAAAATATTATGAAATAATATGCTGTGTTTGTTTTGGAAAGGGTTATGATGGGATTTTATAGGTGACATGTGGTTGCTCGATGGTAAAAATTGTCAGATAATAGTATGTCTTTGATGAAAGGGTTTTGGTGTAACCTTGTAAATTGTGTAGTAGGTTCCTTAAAAAATCTGGTGGTTGTTATAGTGAGGGTGTAAGAATTTGGTGTACTCTCAATTGAGGATGAGAGGATAAAGTGAAATGTGATTTGAGTGACTTTTAGGGACTTTATAAAGGAAGAGTTGATGATAACGAACCTTGTTAAGAGTGAATTATTCTTGATGTTAGTAATAAGGTCTACAAGAGATTGTGACGCGTTGGAGTGATGATGATTCTTCTAGAGAGAAAGTAAGTTGATTATTTTAATAACGATTAAATGAAATGTTTGGAGTTTCGTATTCGTGATCTTTTGGGGGCTCATGATTTATGTAGTAGATAAAATTAGTTGAGCAATGTGACATATGGAAAGGTTCCATTTGGTTCTGAAGTGATGAATGTGATTTGGTATTAAAAGCATCTCTTGTTTGGTTTGGCAAGTAATGTTGTAATCAAAGAGATTGCTTTCGTTGTGTTAACGGAAAATGTTTACCATAAGTATTTGAGGTTGGAGCTAAAAAAATGTAATCCATAACTTACTTGTTGTCTCAACTTAAGAGTTTCTTGGGTTTGCATAGCAATGTTTTATTATGAGTTATGGAGATGGAAAATTTCTTCTTGTGGGACTTTTGCCCTCATTGTGGATTAACGATACATTTTCGAGATCATTTCTATTTGACTATTTCTCTTGGTCTCGTGCTCACTTGAGGAGCCATGATTTCTTATGCGTCGAACTTTGTATCTGTTTATTTCTTCCTTTTGAATAAGGAAGTAACCAAATTGTGTTGCCAAGTGTTATAAAGAGTAGCATGGTGATTGGTTGGAGGTGGTCAAGTATTTGGAATTGTTGATATTTTTGGAACCAATCTATTTGAAGAGCGATATAATGTGAATTGGTTTCGACTTACAACACGGAGAGAATTCTACTTAAATGGAAAGTTTGTCGATGAGATAAAAGTGATTAGTGTTACAACTAGTGGAACCTATGGCGAATTATGATCCAGTAACCTTTGTCCATGTTGAAATATTGGGACTATTGAAATTATGGACTTTTGATAAACTTATTAGAGTATCACAATTGGGTACTTAGTATGATTGTGCAGAAGAGTTGTGGTGGTGAAGTTTAATAAGAGTCGCGGTGTGGAGGAACCTAAGTGTCATGCTAATTAGAGGATAGCATGAATTGTTGAGCTATTGTCAAGTATGACTCGGCCTCGATAAGTGACCTTATGAGAGTTAAATTATCTTCGAGGATATCTTGGTCAAAGAAGATATTTATTTATTGACATTAGTGATTGGGTATGTTTGAATCTTAGTCATATAGTGAGGGTATGGCGAATGGGTATATTGTGGTCGTGTAGTTGAATTTTGATTAGTGTGGTTTAGTGAAGGTCCAAGATTGGTGACATGAGGCGCCTTGAGCGGTTACTTGATTAGTGAGGAACGTGGATGTTAATGATTGAGGTTATTGTTGAGCTATGTAAAATTTTAGTAAATGAATTGGAAGATTTCCTATCAATCATACAGAAATTCATTGTAGGAGACTTCGAGGTTGATTTTAGGCTTTGCATTCTCATGTTAGAACCTTGGATGCCAATGATTATGTGTAGAGATGGTAGAATAAGAGTGGATTCAGTAGTGGGATGATCATTGATAGTATCCTTTGAGGCTAGTATATGAGAGTGTGTGATGTGAATTTCAAATTATTCATCCTTAACGGATTAAGGGATGTGATGGTGGGTGAAATCTATTGAGTTGTGTTGGAAATTATTTTGACAAGTAATTCATTCGGTGGGAAGTTGGCTAGAGTACGATATTGTGGATTGGAAGAGTCTACTGCATAATTGTGGATTTTGTGTTCGGTAGAGCATAGGTTTGGGATTGCCAATTTAAGAGAAATGAGTTAATGCGTTATGCGATGATTTGGGATCCTATGGTTTAAGAGAAAGTTGATTTCTTAAAAGAAAGATTGTGGTAAAGGGTGTGATCTTGGATAGTGAGATGTTTTCTTAGTTCTTACTTGAACTATGTGGTTATGACGGATGTCAATTACAAATTGAGTTGGTTCTTGTCGGTATGTGTGATTCCTTCCGATTAAGAAAAAAAGGTTAATATGGTTTTTTAGTGATTTCGTTTTGGCTTGTGTGGCATTTATTTCTAAACTACCTATTTCAAAAGTGGAAAAAAAAATTCATGGTAAATCCATTGATTTTGGATTGGGCTCTTCTAAGGGAAGATGGCTTTGAGTTGGATGCATTTTGACTCCTTTGTTCTCAGTTGAGTTCTTCGGATAAGTGAGTTGGTAGGCGAGTTCTTTGTGCGTCCCTTGGTAAAGGAGATGCTGCTTGCATAGGTAAGGTGATCGACTGAGAGTTGGAACAAGTGTTCTATGTGTTTTGTGTAGACGATGTACTTCGGTACCGAAAGGAAGTTTAACCAAAGGTGTGTTGGATAGATTCCAAGTCACGGGAATTTGTAGATTGGCATATCTGTAACACCCTAGCTATTCGGAAGCTAAAATGTTACCTAAAGGGCTAACGTACAACAATACTGCGGAAGAAGTTCAACAATAAATCATCAACTAATATAAAAAGATCAACATCTTTTAGAACCTAAACCAGAATTAAAAACTGAATCCAACAACAGTCCACAAATTCCAATTATTTAAGTCTATTGAATCCACTAAGATAATCATATCAAACGAATGATCTAGGAACATAAGCAGCTATTTAAACAACCTCAACGTAGAGAAAGATACCATCTACATCTAAGATTATTTATTACAATCCATCACTTAGTGAATGAAAGATGAATCAAGTTCTTTTATTGAAATGGTGTAAGGTGAAGTGAATGAGTAGTGCGTGTCTACTCCTCCCAAGAGAAACTTCATCAACGATCACCTAAAAATAAATAAACAAAACAAGAGTGAGTCCAAGACTCAAGCAAGTACAATGAATAAGAACAAACAACCAACATGAACAAGACAATCTCTTCTCAACCTCTGAACATACAACAAATGAATACTTATGAAGATATGAGATGAATGTTCAAATTCAAAGGATTGGACTGCACACATGCATATCTGGTATAGCGGTGACACACCCGTCGGTGCTCACTTAAGCCGTATTTATCGAAATACGGGGATCCAAAATACCGTATGAAGAACGTTTCATACGGTGTCCAAACTGCCCACATTGGAATGGTGGGACTCACATGCCCATCTTGGAATTGATGGGACTTTAGACTCCACTCCCGTGGGCGGAACATGAACATTGATGCAACTTTAGACTCCACTCCACGTGGACAAACTTGAACATGGGTGCATGAATATACTTAAGAACAACGACCAGCATCATCTTTGAACATATGAATTTCACATACGAAAGAAACATAATCATCGGAACTTCTCACGTATCAAATAAAAACACAATCTGAACATCCGGCATCCAACATACACAATTCATACAAGCGTCGGTGTACTTGCCTTCATGCGGCGCTTAGCGTTGTGAGGAAAAGATGGTGCTCCTAAACCCAAGCTTCACCTCTAAACAATTAAATAACTGAAATAATAACGCAAAGAACACGACATTACTGAATAACGTCCTATAACGCTTTCCCAATGATTCAATATTTAACTAGAAGCTCTAAACTGAAAACCAACGCATTCGCCTAAACTGCCTCGGACAGCAGCACGGTAAACAGCATAACTCTTGATCTGGAACTCCGAATGAGGTGAATCTAGTTTATGTGGATTCTTAACTAACAAATCTACGATACTCTAGTTGACAAGATAATCTAATTCGGCCAAATTAGTACGTCAACATACTGATGAACTTTCAGCACAGAGCAGAAAAAACAGCAGCACTAAAACGATCATAACTTTTAATCTATAACTCCGAATGGAACGTTCTTTAACAATCTGGAAAGGTTATCAAATTACCTACAATAACCTAGTTGGGTGAAAACCCAGATTCTTCCAATTACCAATTCATATTTTACGAAATAACAAAACAGACTAATCTCGTAATAAATCTGGACAGCAGATACCAAATCTATCATAACTTTTGACTCGAATGTCGGAATCATGTGTTCTTGGCGGCCGAAAGCTAAGAATATTATCTAAGTATCTCTAGGATATCAAAACTTCTAATTCAGCTCCTAAGAACCCGAAACTGACCACGCAATAAACTGGACATAATTGAATCTACTGCAGACAGAACTTGATCCAATCAAACTAATCCAATTTCACATCTAAACATCATCAAAACAGCGGGAAACAATTGGAACCCTTAGAGATGCGTGTGACGCTGATAAAACCCCGAGGACAACCTCTCCTCTTCTCCTTCTTCCTTCCTCTTCCTTATGGTCGGCCAATTTGCTGGGGAAACACCGGAGATAGTAGCGACGGCCAAGGGTGTGATTCTTGTAGCGGTGTAGATGCATGTGCATTAGGGTTTGTGGCTTAATCCCCCTTCCTTGCCTTCAAGTGGGCTACCATCCTTTCATGGGCCATGGGCCTCTAAGGCCGCTCTTTCCTCTGCTGATGTGGGTTGGCACCCAAAACTTTCTCAAAAATATGAATTTTGAACTTGTTTCCATCTCTAAACTTTGTTGCATTCGATATTGAATAAATTTCCCTCTACAGAATAATATTCTCTCTAATTAGAATTTGAGGTATTACATTCTACCCCTTAACGAGTTAGGCCCGAATCTTCTCGACAAACTAACAGAAAGAAAGCGCAATTGGAATTTGATCAAGGATAATCACGTACCTCGTGAACAAATCGGATACTATTCGCGCATGAGAGACTCCAACTCCCGGTGGTCTCTCTCATCTGAATGAGACCACAACAAAGCGGCGTAAAGCGGCGTCAGTCCTAATACTCTACCCGGTATTTCCGGTACACTCATTAGAAGACAAGCGAAGGTAAGACCCTACTCGATGGACAACGTCTTTAACGAAATACCAAGCTTGGAATTGCTTAGTTGCTCACTTAGTACGGAACACGGGCGTTGCGTTCCTCGCGTATGGACCCGTGGCGGTCCTAGCGATCGCCAACCTCTTAACCCCGCAATTGTCGAGAACAAACCAAAGTACTTTGGGTTAACCTCCCTTTGGTACCAATCCACACAACATGCGCATAGCACACGGAACTCTTGTTCCACCTCTCAATTGAACTCTTCACGAAACAAGGATCACATCCTTTAACGAGAGACACACAATAGAACTTGCTTTGAACAACTCTATTACAAACGAGTCAAGCGAAAGTAAGGATTCCGTCGCAACCACACAATTCCAACTTGGTACCAAAAGAGTCAAATCAGAATCGAAGATTTATCACGAAAAAACTGTCCACTTTCCAAGTGGGCGGTTTTGATTAAACACCACAAAGGAAAATGACAAAGCACTCGAATAACCAAATCAATCATTTTTTCTTTCTGAACTGATCAAAACCACACATGCCAACACACAGCAAAACTCAATTTCTAGAAGACATCAGCCATAAGCACATAGCTCAAACAAGAATCAAGAAAACGTGTCACTACTTGAGGAAGCATCAATTTCTCAGTTTCTCTTTTAGAAATAAAATTTTTCTCAAACTTTGGAATTCCAATTCATCGCTTAACACACTAACTCATCTCTCCTAACTTGGAATTCTCAACGCTATGCTTAAGTCGAAATACATCATCCACGCTTCTGTAGATAGGCTCTGTTGACTCCACGGAAACATACTCTAGCCAACTCTTCTACCGATAAATTACTTTGTGAGATAACTTCCCATGCATCTCAAAATAGATCTCATATGCAATTACATCACCTCAATTTTTTTAAGAGTAAACAACTCAGAATTCTCAGCACACCCATTCACATACTTCATCAAAAGGATTATATCAATGACCATCCCATTGTTCAGAATCCACCTTTATTCTAGTTCCTCTACACATAATCATTGGGCGACCAAAGTCCTAGCATAAAAATGCGAAGCCCAAAATTTACTTTCAAGACCCCTACAATGAACTTCTCATAAGGAAGATAAGGAAAACCTCTGATTAAAATCCCTAAAATTCTCACAATCCAACATACTCGCACGTTAACATCAACATGAAAACATTCTCTCGACCCATTTACCTTTATAAAGAGTCTAACTCCCAGAAGGTTACTCACTAACGCCAAGTCATATCTGACAAAAATCCAACAAGTTCTGCTATCTCAAAAATCGCTTTAACGATCAAATTGTTTCGCTAATCTTACTCTCATTCCAACACACCGTCATACCCTCACTGCAGTAGTGCAAGTTACCCAGTCATAATAATCTAATAAACTGAATAAGATTTCCATCCTTTCAAAAATTATAATGTTTCACCCAAAGTGAACAAAAGATCTTGGGTCACAAATCTCTATAGGTACTAATGGTTGAAACAATGCAAGCAGTTTAGCCTCAAAGACACATATTCGAATAAATAAAACTCTCTCCAAGAATCATACATGAAATCAGTTCATCCTTCAATGCTCCTCGAATACTTACAACCCAAGGTCTCACAACCACAATTAATAAACACTTCGGAAGACCCTTGTGAGATGAATCGGTGGATCCTTCTTCAAAAGAAAAGGCAAATGAAGACAGTTACCACTCGAAGTAAACCCAGTACCAAAGGAAAACGTCAATTAGGCAAAGAACTCAGAAATCATAAGGGAAAGTCAAAAGTTGGAGGCATAAGTCTCGTAGGAAAAGATTTCCAAACCTCAACCAAGAAGAATAGAACATTGCTTTACAAGCTGGAGTAACTCCTATGCGGTCAAACAACAAGGTTTAGCATGCTTCAAATAAACTACGAGTTACAAATTTGAATCCACCCTCAAATACTTCTACTACACTCTTTCATTTAGGAAAGAAACAACTTCCTTTGAATACAACCTTACTTGCCAACTCAACCAAACGAGACTTTTAAAATCAAATTACTTGAATAAATTGAGAACCAATAAAATCTTTCAATACGTCACTTTGCTCGAAACAGACTCAATTCCCACATAACGCATGAGGTCCAAATGATCACAAACTCAAAACTCGAAACATTTTTACTAAATCAATACCATGCAAATGATCAAATTCTTTTACTTATAAATCGTTCAGCATCATCATCACCACCACAATCTGACAATCACATCAATCAACGAAATAATATTCTCTTAGCAAGAATCATCATAACCCCTTATCACTCCATAGGTTTTTTCGAAAGAAACACCATAAATTACTTCATCATGTCTCTATTATCTAAATAAGATTGCATCTACTTGATCTAGAAAACCTAGTGCACGAGCCTCAAAATTGAAACAAAACTCTTTCCACAAGATGATACTAGAACAAGACAATCTCAGAAAATTACACCACTATGAATTTCTTATTAGCTTTCATCCATTTAACTCTTACTAACGCTCAACGCCAAAATAGCACACACTTCAAGCTCCTAGCCACACATGGGCACATTCATGCTCCTACCTCTGTTTGCAAACTCAACCATAGTTATGAGGATAGATCCAACATTCTACCTTATGATCGAAATTAGATTGAAATATCTTTAACTTCAATAATATAGGATACAAAGACAAGGTTTCACAAGGCGATACATCAACGTTCATCTAGTCTTTTAAACATGTTTCAATAATTTTTAGCATGGCAAAATTTAGGTAAAGCTATCATTTGAATAAGTTCATCAAGATCCAATTAGAAGACGATTCAAAATCAATATTTATCAAGGCAACATTGAACACCTCCTTAACTTAACCATCACTAGCGATTAGAACAATCGAAAAAGGGCCTAGATTCCAACTCATCTAACAAATTTATCAAATTACTCGATCGTAAAGATCAACCCAGTATATCCACATTTTCCACACATCTTAACAACAATAAGTTCTTGAACAGATATGGACAAACTCTTAGCTAAAATTCATCATGTACCAAATACAACGACATTCTACATTAGGCAATTCACTTCCATGGATTCTAGTGAGAATAAACTACTTGCACAAAGCTAATAACCCAAATATGATAACTCATATCATATCGATTAATTCTTTTAATTAACACCTTTTACTTAAGCACAACACGACATCCCTTAAAGATTTTAACACAATCTTTCAGAAAAAGAGGTATTAAATTTCAACACTCAAAATAATCCAAAACAAATACATAAAGTCAAAGCTTTCACATGTTAAAGAACTTGCAACAGAAAACTTTCGATGTCCAGAATACCAAGTGAATAAATGAATCACATTTTCCAATAAGACAGGCAGAACTCCTAAGAAAAAGATAAATCTTACCGATAACCAACATTCCCAAGAAACAACATTAGACTAGTAGTCAGGAGAACAAGTAGTCGATTTATGGAATCAAGAAAGACCGATGAAACTCATAAGAAAAATGTAAAACACTAACTCAAGAAAACTTCATCAACCGCAACTAATACCAGAACTGGCCAAATTCAAGATCAAGGAAGAGAATAACTTTTCTAAAGAAACTCGCCATCAACCCCCAACTATAGAACGGGGTAAGTATTTCTCTAATCCCCTATCCCAAACAGTGGTGTAGTCTGGTGAAACCCAGGACAACATCCATGACTTCAACTTCTCAACGTCTGTTACCAATACGCATGACCGTTATAGTCAATTATGATTATATAGGATCATCTCATGACAATCATAGAACAAATTCATAGATATAAAATATCACATCATTTCAAAAATTAACAACAAGAAAGATAGTACAGAAGCAATTAAACAATTGCTCAACAAGTGGAACATAACAAAGGAAATGCGGAAGCAATAAATTTTTCAACCCCACCTACTGTGCACAGTGTGTCATATTAATATTTTTTTATTAACCACGGACCTAAAGCCCGCTCTGATACCAACTGTAACACCCTAGCTATTCGGAAGCTAAAATGTTACCTAAAGGGCTAACGTACAACAATACTGCGGAAGAAGTTCAACAATAAATCATCAACTAATATAAAAAGATCAACATCTTTTAGAACCTAAACCAGAATTAAAAACTGAATCAACAACGGTCCACAAATTCCAATTATTTAAGTCTATTGAATCCACTAAGATAATCATATCAAGCGAATGATCTAGGAACATAAGCGACTATTTAAACAACCTCAACGTGAGAAAGATACCATCTACATCTAAGATTATTTATTACAATCCATCACTTAGTGAATGAAAGCGAGAATCAAGTTCTTTTATTGGCGGTGTAAGGTGAAGTGAATGAGTAGTGCGTGTCTACTCCTCCCAAGAGAAACTTCATCAACGATCACCTAAAAATAAATAAACAAAGCAAGAGTGAGTCCAAGACTCAGCAAGTACAATGAATAAGAACAAACAACCAACATGAACAAGACAATCTCTTCTCAACCTCTGAACATACAACAAATGAATACTTATGAAGATATGAGATGAATGTTCAAATTCAAAGGATTGGACTGCACACATGCATATCTGGTATAGTGGTGACACACCGTCGGTGCTCATAAGCCCGTATTTATCGAAATACGGGGATCCAAAATACCGTATGAAGAACGTTTCATACGGGTGTCCAAACTGCCCACATTGGAATGGTGGGACTCACATGCCCATACTGGAATTGATGGGACTTTAGACTCCACTCCGTGGGCGGAACATGAACATTGATGCAACTTTAGACTCCACTCCGTGGACAAACTTGAACATGGGTGCATGAATATACTTAAGAACAACGACCAGCATCATCTTTGAACATATGAATTTCACATACGAAAGAAACATAATCATCGGAACTTCTCACGTATCAAATAAAAACACAATACGAACATCCAGCATCCAACATACACAATTCATACAAACGTCAGTGTACTTGCCTTCCGCGGCTTGGCGTTGGTGAGAAAAGATGGTGCTCCTAAACCCGAAGCTTCACCTCCTAAACAATTAAATAACTGAAATAATAACGTGAAGAACACGACATTACTGAATAACGTCCTATAACGCTTTCCCAATGATTCAATATTTAACTAGAAGCTCTAAACTGAAAACCAACGCATTCTGCCCTAAACTGCCTCTGGACAGCAGCACGGTAAACAGCATATCTCTTGATCTGGAACTCCGAATGAGGTGAATCCAGTTTATGTGGATTCTTAACTAACAAATCTACGATACTCTAGTTGACAAGATAATCTAATTCGGCCAAATTAGTACGTCAACATACTGATGAACTTTCAGCACAGAGCAGAAAAAACAGCAGCACTAAAACGATCATAACTTTTAATCTATAACTCCGAATGGAACGTTCTTTAACAATCTGGAAAGGTTATCAAATTACCTACAATAACCTAGTTGGGTGAAAACCCAGATTCTTCCAATTACCAATTCATATTTTACGAAATAACAAAACAGACTAATCTCGTAATAAATCTGGACAGCAGATACCAAATCTATCATAACTTTTGACTCGAATGTCGGAATCATGTGTTCTTGGCGGCCACCGAAAGCTAAGAACATTATCTAAATATCTCTAGGAGATCAAAACTTCTAATTCAGCTTCTAAGAACCCGAAACTGACCACGCAATAAACTGGACAGAATTGAATCTACTGCAGACAGAACTTGATCCAATCAAACTAATCCAATTTCACATCTAAACATCATCAAAACAGCGGGAAACAATTGGTACCCTTAGAGATGCGTGTGGCGCTGATAAAACCCGCGAGGACAACCTCTCCTCTTCTCCTTCTTCCTTCCTCTTCCTTATGGCCAACCAATTTGCAGGGAAACACCGGAGATAGTAGCGACGGCCAAGGGTGTGGTTCTTGTAGTGTGGTAGTCAGTAGTGATTAGGGTTTGTGGCTTAATCCCCCTTCCTTGCCTTCAAGTGGGCTACCATCCTTTCATGGGCCATGGGCCTCTAAGGCCGCTCTTTCCTCTGCATTGTGGGTTGGCAGCCCAAAACTTTCTCAAAAATATGAATTTTGAACTTATTTCCATCTCTAAACTTTGTTGCATTCGATATTGAATAAATTTCCCTCTACCGAATAATATTCTCTCTAATTAGAATTTGAGGTATTACAGTATCACTAGGACCGTCTCGAGTACTTGCACGGAGTACGCAATGTCTTGTGTTTTTCGGTCTTTGAGAGGGCACATGAGAGGTCTGGAGCTTGAGATTTTGTTAGAGTTGTTGGCTAAGAAGTAAGACCTTACCTTTGAGTCCCGTGTGTTGAGTGTACCTGTAAAGGTCGAGACTAGTGTTGAGGTGAAAGACGTGATATCCGTCAAGGTGATATGATCCCATAAGCCCAAGAGGCGACTTGTGGTGCGGTCGCATATGCGGCGATGCTCGGAGTGGTTCACGTTGGGTATCGTTAAAGATTGTTGATTTGATTCCTTTCAAGTAGATTGGTGAAAGTAGAATTCGGGTCGAATTCTTTTAAGGGGGTAGAATGTAATATCCCGTTTGTCGTTAGTGGATGTAATAAAAAAATTAGAGAGGAATTAAGATAATTAAAGAGAAAAAATCAGAAATTGAGAGAGAAATGGGCCACATGGCCCATAGTCAAGTAGAGGAAAAAGCAGGCTTAGTGACCCATGGCCCATGAGGAAACCGAAACCAACTAAAGAAGGAGGAACCTAGGGTGCTACAGTACCCGCGCGCCACTGTAGCATGGTACTGTAGCAATCCATCTCCTCCATGGTGGTGCCTCTCCTCCGATGCCTCTTCATTGTGGTGGCGGCCAAGAAAAAGGAAGAAGAAGGAAGAAAGGAGAAGGGAAGAAGAGAGGAAGGGAAGATTCACGGATTGCATCGCGGTCTACAGCGGTTCGTCAAGGGTAACCTGGTTTGCCCCGAATAGATGCATATTTGATTGTTGTAGCAATGTCGGTATTTCTGTCTCCTCAGGACAGATCGCGTTAGACAGACGTTTTGATATAGTTAAGTGCGGATTCGGTCTTGGGCTTCTCCTAGAGAGTTGTAGAAGACGTCAATAGCTTTCGATTAAGTGCTAGATCGTATTATTTGGACCTCTGTAGCAAAAGTTATGAATTTTTTAGTGCGATTGTTCTGCGAATCTGTCAGTATTCTGACAGGTTTTAGTAATATGACTTTAGAGATCAGTTAAATGGAGAATTAGAGGATCTCAGTATAACGAAAGTTGTATATAATTGTCGTAGCTTTCAGGGAAGCCCAAGAACGCGACATTTGGACAAACGAGCTGAAAGTTATGTTAGTTTTAGTGCTCTGTCCAGAAAGGGTGACGTGAAATCGATGTTTTGTTAATCAGCTTAAAAGTGATTTTAGATGGCCGAATCAGGAGGCTTACCAACTAGGTTTAGTTTGGAAATTTGATTACCTTTCAATGAAGTCCAAGAACACCTAATTTGGACCAATGTACGGAAAGATATGAATTTTAGAACTTGACTGTTCACAGAGGGCATTTCAGTACTTAAGAAAGCGGAGTCGGGATCGCGTTGCAATTTGCTACTTGATGAGTTCGCTTATTTAATTCATGTTTTTCGTTACTATGGTCTTAGTTTATATTCATAATGTATTAGGTGGGGATTGGTACGGAGGCAGCACCGTCTTCACGTTCTCCATTCGCGCGGTTAAGGCAAGTGCATTGTTTGATTCGTGGTTGCGATTGATTGGTGTTTGTGTGCTTTTCGATATGTGATAGTATAGTGAGATTGATGGCATGATGTTGGTTTAAGATTGGTGGATGCTCCAAATATGTTTATGCTCTGTTGTGGTATGATGTTATCGTTTTGTGGTAAATTGATGATGATTAAATGATGAGCATGTGCATATTGAGATCATGTTGAGGCTTGGTCACGTGGTGACCAAGTATGTTTCCTTTGAGATCCCGTCATGAATGTGACGGGCCGAGATCCCCACACTCGTGGAGTGTGGGCATGAGGTCCCCAATACTTGCGGAGTATTGGGCAATTGGTCCCTGTGCGTGCGCGCCACGAGCATGGGTATGCGGCGACGGTTGCATACTTTGCATTACGGTGTAATGCACAAAGAAAGATAAAGAGAAAGGACCCTTGAGCATTGCATTTGCATATGAGATGTTCTATTGTTGATCTCCTTTACATGGATGCTGATGTTATAGTTTCTTTATGTACTTGCTGAGTCTGTGGACTCACTCTTGCTTTATTGTTGTTTTAGGTACTGAGCCAAGAACGACATGCATGGGGGAAGTAGTGCGCTAGTCACACACTTGCCACATGAACTAAATAAAGATGAATGTTCTTGAGCGTAATTGTTTTAGTAATTGGGCGAGATGCCCAAAGATTTATTATGTTTCGTCTCATGCAATGGATTAAATGTAATAATGATGAGTAGTAGAAATTCATATCTCTCTAGTTATGTTAGATACTTAGCATGTCTTTGATTATCTTTTGATGTCTTTGGAAGAAGGTTTTAGTTAATATTTGAATTGTCTGTGTGTTGGAACCTTCGTGTAATTAACTTTACAAGGGAGCTTCTGCCGAAATTTATTAAGATTGTCTAGTTTGGAATTATTAGAGTTTGTTTAGTAGCATTCCAAGCTCATGTCGGGCTGGGGTGTTACATTACTCCTTGATATTAAACTTGTTTCCATGAAAGAATTGAAATGAATTAGTATGAAGTCTTAAGATTGCCATGTGTTGATGACACAAATGCTTTCTATTGCAATTAGGAGTATCTTGCCGAACAAGATCCAGTGGCAATCTTCAGGTTGTGTTATTTCTTTAACTCAATTGATCAGAAGGTCATCGATCCCGAAGGAGTAGATGCTTTGTAGGCCGAGGTGGTGACGACTCTGTGTCATCTTGAGATGTATTTCCCTCCGTCATTTTTTGATATCATAGTCCATCTCATTTATCACCTTGTGAAAGAGATAAAGATATGCGGCCCTGTGTTCCTACATTATATGTACCCATTCGAGATGTACATGGGAATTCTCAAGTCCTATGTACGGAATCGATCTCGACCGGAGGGCAGCATCATCGAAGGTTATGTAACCGAAGAGGTCATTAAGTTCTGTGTCGACTACATAGCCCAGGTGGAACCGATAGGTGTGCCTCTATCTCGTCATGAGGGGAGACTGGAGGGTATCGGGACCATCGGAAGAAAATCAATCACTCCAGATCTGGATACGTACGCTCAAACCCATTTCACGGTCTTGTAATACATGACCCAAAATGTCTCCGTACATTGACGAGCACAAAGACATGGTACGCCAACAGAATCCAGACCGATCAGAGGTTTGGATCATGAGAGAGCAGAACCGTTGGTTCAACAAATGGTTAAAGGTGTGATTCACTAGGAGGTCATCAAATGATGATACACTACTATGGTTGGCAAAATAGCCAAAATTTACAATTGTGACATGGTAAGGATACGATATAAATGGGTACATATTTTATACAGTAGCTCAGGATAGGAAGAGCACAGTCCAGAATAGTGGTGTCCGCATAGATGCGTTTCAGAGTAGTTCAATACCGTCGGGGCACGTGGGTTGAACTCCTACTATGGGTTCGTAGAGGAGATTTGAGAGCTAGACTACGTACTTTTCAAGATCTCCTATTTCGATGCCATTGGGTTAAACTTCCGCAGGGCGTGAAGGTCGACAAGTACGACGTCACTACTATGGATCTCAAACGGGTCAGATACAAGGATGAACCATTTGTACTCGCTAAGCAAGTTGTTCAAGTTTTTTATGTAACAGACTCGGTAAATAAGAACCGCCACGTAGTTCTTCATGGAAAAAGAAGAATTGTCGAAGCTGAGAATGTCGTGGATGAGGAAGAGTACAATCAATTTGACGAGTTGCCTCCTTTCAGAGACGGCATCAGGCTTTGATACCAACTCTGTGAGGACCCGGGGTATTTAACTAGTAATACTTAACCTCCATATGGTTCTAGCATTACTAATCAGATATCCAAAGCCTCGATGGACATGTTCTTCCCATAATTGCAGCACATGCTCATCATCACAAAATTATACATCATTTCCATACAACATTTGACACTAAGTTCAACAACGACATACATAAAGTAAAGTTATTACAAAAGAGCCGACCGGCCAAATAACACAATATACAAGAATGACAGCGGAAGCAAAAGCGCCATAAGATGGCTAAGAAGAAAATTCGACCGGTTAGCCAACATAACCCACAAGGCAACCGACCGGGCCGCCAAGCTAGTCGCCCCGCAAGCTACCACAACACAGCTCACAAAAGTGAGGCCCATTGAGCTCACCTTCTTCCTCTGCAACAATTTACATTTAAGCAAGAACAATGAGTACACAAGTTACTCGTAAGACTGACGTGTGGAATAGCAGACCTGTTAATAAGCTACATGCAGACTTATTTAAGTGGAGGTTGTATGTCTCATTTTGCACAAAGCCAACTTTAATTGCAATAATGTAATACATTTAAAAGTAAGTTTACAAATCTGTTTTATTGCTAAAATAACAGCGATATAATGATAAATACAAGTAACCACCTGGAAGTGACTAACCCAATAGCCACCACAACATAGCACGAATCCCCGATTCGTACCACCCATCAAGTTTTAATTAAAAGGTTGTAGTCTAGTTCTCACGGGGCGTATCAGCGTGTCCATAACCTAGGGCGAGGCTATTCGAATAGTTTTAACCTGCGAGGGTGTACCAATGTACCCACACTTGGACCGCCTTTAAGCCACAAAGCACACTTAGAAGGTATGCAGGCACGGCTAAGTCCTCTGAGACACTTTCTAATATTGTGCATTAACTACGAGCCGCTCGTATGGATAGAAACCCATACGCTTACATTGCAAGCCGAAAGACAACAAATCCCATCACGGGTGAAGCCTTTGGACACTACAATGCTCCCAACACCATCCCTCTGCGACTCCTGCGACCGAAGCCAATACACGCCAAAGTACTAAGTCAAGAGAGGTCTCATACCCTCTAGTGTGGTTAGCGCGCAAAATACTCGATGCGGTGGCGCAAGTAACTCGGTCCTTAATGACCGGGCACCATTCGATCACACCCAAAAGCACACCAATCATACCATTGTGCCCAAGTCTAAATCATTTTGTTTTTAGGTTTTAGTTTTCACAAGTAAACATGGCACAAGGCTGAAATCCTAAGTGATAATCGTTTTATGTGATCAAGGTTATCGACAAGTCAATAACCGCCCATTTCTCTGGAAGCTAAGCATGGCTAAGCAATTAATCCGCAAGACTACTAAGTGACAAGAGCTCATCCACGAACTCTAAATCACAGCAATAACCTAGGCTCATGGTAGTAGAGGATAATCATTTGCCTAAGGAAATGCATCTACTAGGTCAACTAACGACAATAGTTTAACACAAACTAGCAATGCATACGTAGAATTTATAAACAACATAAATACTTGAAAATATAGGGATTATCATGATCAAACTGCTTGCCTTGCTGGAGTTGTTCTTGCTGCAGAGGAGGATTATCAGGTTCACTAAACTCTTCGGAACCTAACGCGAAAATACGATAAAACCAATAAGAACGAAGAACACCAAACAAAACTCAACAGCAAAGACATCCAAATCCCATGAAATTTATACAGTGGCTAGAGGTTGATTTTAGACAATTTTAGAAACAAGAATTACTTCATTTGGACTTAGCATGAAAAAGTTATGGCTAAACTAAGTTCTTTCAGCCTGAAAAATCCTAATTAAATTAATTTCGGTTACTGTTCATGGCAAAAATTTATAGAATGATTTGGAATCTGAAATTTTTATGGTAGGTAGCTAAGGTCATCCTAAGAACAGCAAAGTTGAGTTCACATCATTTGGAGTTATAATGAATTAGTTATGATTTTTTGAAGTTGTAAAACTAGCATATATCACTTTTCAGGAACATGAATAAGGACAAGGCCTAGTTCATATTAAAGCATGTCTACAGATAAATTTTACCAAGTTGAGTTTGCTCAGTTTGGAATTCTGAGAGGAAAAGTTATGTATTTTACAAATTTGAGATAATTTCTAAACATGTTTCCCTATTGAACATTAAAATACATCCTAAACCAATTTCTAGAACAGCATAGTGACTACATCTATTCTCAAATTAAAATTTATCCTACCACAAAGCTCTGTGATTTGAATCATTCAAAAGGAGCTAAGATGACAAAGATATGCACAATTGAAATTCGAACATTTAAAAGACTTTGGCTTGACTCTCGGGAGGTCAAAATGAACTGAAGGAAGCGGGAGGTCGTGGCCGTTGAGATGAGATCAACGGCTACGACCAGCGCATCTGCAGGTGCAGGAAGACCTCTTCCCGCTTTGGGAGGTCGGGATCGTTAGATCAAGATCGGCGGCCGGATCTCGAGAGAGGTCCTAAGGCTAAATCTACGGAGGAGAGTGCGGGCGGCCAAGATATCGCGGGGAGGTCCTAACGGTCTAGATCTCCGGAGGAGGTCCTACGGCTAAGGTTCACAGGAGGTCCCGGCGGCTAAGATCTCGCAAGGGAGGTCTTAACGGTCACGATCAGCGAAGGAGGTCTGGGTGGTAAGTTGAGAGGAACACCGGGGCGGCTAGGATTTCACCGAGGAGGTCATGGATGGCCAAGATCTAGCGAGGAGGTCCTATGCGACGGGGTTTTAACGGGAGGAGATGCGGGCGGCTCAGATTAGATCTAGGGAGGTCTGAGCGGTCGGATCGACGCGGAGGGAGGTCCGGAGGTTCTCTTTATAAAAGACCGAGGTGGCTTTTGCAAAGAGGACCACGAGGGTGGTCTTTGTAAAATGACCATGGGGAGGTCTTTTGCGCCTGGGAAGATCTAAGCGGCTAGATTTAACCGGTGGTCCTAGGCGGCTAGGATCGACTCTGGGGAGGTCACGGCACTTATAGTTTTCGCAACCAAGGATCCAACGGCCTAGAGCTAACCTAGGAGGTATTTAACGGCCGAGATTGATCCAAGGAGGTCCCGTGACTTAGCGTTTTACTAACAAAGGCTCTACGGTCCGATCTAATCGCGAAGAGGTCTGGGCAGTGAGATTAGCGAGAGGAGATCTAACGACAAAGGGCTTTGAGCAGATCCAATGGGCCACCGTAGATGCAGGGAGGTCTTTTACGGCTAGGATCGAGTCTAAGAGGTCACGGGACTAAGGATTTTGTCGGAAACAGCTCTACGGCTCAGATCTAGCCGGGTGGTCCTAGGCGGCTAGGATAAGGCGGGGAGAGGTCACGAGGACAAGCCAAAGCGGCGAGGAGGTCTGAAGACAAGCCAAGCGGCGAGGAGGTCTGAAGGGTTTAGATCTAGGCGAGGAGGTTTTAATGATCGGGATTCGCCAGGAGTTCGGAGGGTTGTCGGGGACTTAGCGCACGCGACACACGGGAGTTGCCAAGCAGCAATTAATGGCTAATGATTGCTCGATGGCTGTCCGAATATGACACGACAAGCGCCGAGCACCTAAACGAGCTCACCGCGGCGATGGGGAGCTCGCCGTGGAACCAAGGACATGGTGAGTTCCAAATAACGTCAAGAACCTAAAGGACGTGCTCGGCGGTGGCGATGGCACAGGCAGCCGAGAGAGAGAGAGAGGAAGAAGTCCAATCTGGTAAGACTACAAAAATCTACGAGCTCTAGAAAGTAGTAATTAGCTAAGAAATGGGCACTGAGGGTAGAGAGGGGGGGGTGGTCGGAGGAGCTTGGAGAAGGTCGACGAAGTCCGGCGATGAAGTGCTTGCCGGCGATGGAGAAGAAGATGATCCCGACCACGAAAAGCAGCTCCCCAACTTGTCCACCTCTGCAATGGTGAACCAAGCAAGTCAGGGAAAGCTTGAGGTGATCAAGATGACCAAATGACAAGCCAAGAACTTGGGGACCACGGAGCTCGGATGGCCTTCGGGAGCTCCAAAACCCGACAATGGTGGTCTTAAGGGTGGTGTTCTTGGGTGCTCGAGCTTGGAGCTCTCACTCACCACCGAGGGAGTTCAAACACACAAGGAATGGAGAAAGAATAGGAGGAAGAAGGCCACATGCTATACATAGCCGGGAGCTTGGCAATGGCATGGGCAAGTTCACTTGTGAACAATGTCCATGCCCTGCCAAGAGCACGTATGGGGGCAGTGGCGAGCGGTGAAGACTTTTAGGGCTAAAGCTGCGGGCAATAAATGCATGGCGACCAAAGAGCCGTTGACAAAGACAAAGGTGACATAACACTGCTCCCAATCGCTCTGGTTCGACACATGTGCGAGCGCGTGAAAACCATGATGACCAGCCTCGGGAGGTCATGAGGAAGAGAGATAGAGCCGTGGGAGGTCTGGACGTCCCGGATGTGCTCAGGCAGAGGAGGTCCCCGCGGCTAGGAGGTCTGGGGAGGTCTTGACCGCGGATGGATATCAGGGCTTGGACCACCCGGCGGCGAGCGCTCAAGAGCCTCGGATCGGTGGGAGGTGCAGGGCCTGGATGGAGATCCAACGGCCCGGCGCGCAGCGCGCGAGATCGAGCCGAGTGTGGCGCTGGTGACTTGACTCAGCGAGTCAAATGGGTGGTCGGACTCGGGTCGACTCGAGCCGAGTGCAGCTCGACCCTAAATTTGGGTTCCAAACTGATCTGGAGTTTGGGGATTTATTTGACGTAGCAAACTCACTCCAAAAATTATGAAATTTTACAGGAGCTTGCTATCTAAGTCGTTGACCTTGTGTAAATTTTGCAGAGGTTTTGGGCTATACATTTTCCACCAAAAATTCTACAAGGTGCTGGGCTAATGTTTGACCAAAATTTAAATAGGTTTGACTGAAATCCAAAAATATTCAAACAATTTCTAAAAATTGTGCAATTTTTCAAAGGGCTACACATCAACCCAAGAATTTAGAAAAATTATTTCAGGAGATTATCACAAGATGGAACAAGAATGTCTAAGAAGAATAAGATGTGGCCAAAACGACTTGTGACTTTTGTATTCCCATAACTTCTTTACAACAAATGCCCAGGCATACAAGAAATATAAGATGTAAGAAAAGTTTTTAATTTTCACTCATTTTCTTACATTTGAAACACAAGTCTAAAACTTAGGATGTTCAGTTTTCCTCTAGCGTTGTGATTTTAACTTGCTTTCATGCATGGGTTAGACCTATTTTTGTTGTTCCCTCAGGCTGCATTTAGTGTATTGTTTGTATTTTATGAGTACAAATGCTTTTATGAGTAAGCTGTGCTTTCATTATGCTGAATTGAGTACAGATGCTTTTATGAGTACTATTGTGCCATCATAATTATGTTTGCAGCTGTTTGTTTTCTTATATAAATGTGGGTAACCTTTTACTTTGAACTTGCTAGGCCAATGCCATCATCACAGACATCAGGTACGTGATATAATTCTTTCAGTTTGTCATATGCCATGGTGCTGCTCTCCTAAATTCTAAAAAAAGCGCTTTGAACATTCAGACCGAAGAGGAGGGTCCTCAGCTTCCAATACGAGGAAAGATGATTACAACTGGTGATATGATGTTGATGATTATAACTGGCCTCAGCTGTTTGTTTCTGTTGGTAGCATCTTGTCTTTGTAGACATCCGGGCGATGGTGCTGAGTAAAATCTGAAGGTGGAACCTTGCTTTGTGTAGACCTCAAGATTTTTGTATACTTTTTGTTGCTACGGGAGTGCGTGTGCAGGCAAGGCAAGGAATTCTGGTGCAGTGTTCTAGGGTACCCAAATGGTGGGTTTGTTCGTTTCTGAATTCTGACCATGCGTGTTGACTGTTATCCAGCTAATTTATGCATTTGAGATGAGATTCTATATTGTGCTGGACAAAATATTTTGATTTGATTTGATTTGGTTAGCTTGCAGAAGTTTTATTTCAATGTACAGTAGACTAAAAAGCTTAAGGAGTAGGATGAGTACGATATTAGTAAGCAGCTGAATGATGGATGAATGTGCAGATTGCATTTGCGGGCACTTGCGGGCAGCTACTAAACCCACAGACGTATCGTGCAAATTGCATTTGCGAGCTAGCGGTAGTCACAAATATCTCAGTAGCCAGCACGGGTGGGCACGAGCTGTAGCCCACCCCACTGGTCATGAGGGCGAACTTGATCTAATGATTGCGAAAATGAACAAGAGTTGTGGAGATTGGGATTGATATTTCAGCTTGCGACGAGAATTCATCAAGGGAATCATGGTGCCGGTGCCGCTTTTGATTTCAGATGCTAACTTGGATTAGCCCCAAGATCGAGATGAGATAGTTTGGGATCATTCTTCGTGAAGGTTAGTTTGGGTTTCCACACACTCGCCACCTTGGTAGGCAGCAACAGAGAGGAGAAAGGGTGGGATAAGAAGGTTGCTTTGAGATTGGTGATGATGTTCGGTGGCAAAGTCTTGGATAGGGCCTTAGGAGGTGGAGTGGGAGGCTCTATCCCATAATATTCTTCCCATTGAGTTCGTGATGTGGATGATAGGCTAACATGCATCTGGGTGAGAGGACTTCCGGGTGATGTGTTTGTGGGAGACTGGATTCTAGCAACAGAAAGGTGGTGTGATGAAGCGTGAGGTACAGAGGAGGTCACTAGGTCAGCTGTGGCCGTGGCGGTGGTAGGATTTCTTTGGAGCCCGAATTTGCATCTAGAATCTCTATGTATTTCGAGCTAGTCTCATGATCAGTAGCTAGCTCACACAGTATAATTATCGGTGAATATCAAATTCATACATGTGCATAAATAAAAACGTACTTATTATAGAATCATTGTAAATAGGCCATAAGGCTATGTTTTAAAAAAACACCGATGGACCAACAAGTTCAGAGAGTAAATAGTAGCAGAATGTAAATAAACCACAAGGAAGGGGCCTCCAGGAGCTTGCCACAGGCAATTGGCTAGAGCTAGGATCTAGTTATCGCCATGCTCTTCGTTTCCATATCCGGATGTACAGAATTATCCATACACTGGGTCTTCGCTTCATGATGCGAATCCACATATTTGAGCAACCATGAGTATGAAGGTACCCAACAAGCCCTCATATCAAATGCAAGAATATAGATGCAAGGCTTATCGAATGAGGGGCCTTATAGTTATTTTAACACAGCTTGTTTTGCTCAAATACTTTAATTATTTTTCAAACATATGAGTTAGCCTTTTTAACTTCAAATACCAAAGTTTCATTTGTTTAGGAAATTATTATCTCGATAAAGTTCCATCCACCTACAGTTACTCATAAGGTTCCATCCACCTACATGATCGCTACAACCATTTTTTTTGTTAACATATCTCAGTTTACATTTTATTAAAACTAACCAAGTGTGGCTTTCTGCACAATGCCCAAAACTGGGGGCATGGCTTCTCGAATATATTATACACTTTTGAGAGGTTGTACAACTTTGCCTACAATATATGATCAACTTATAATGTCGGCCAAGATACACTTCCTTTTGCGTGCGACAGAGACAATCTTAATAAGGCTTTTCCAATACCCAGTTCTAATATTCGACCCGCTCCGGGAAATTACTCAACACTAGGTTAGTGACCGTTACTGGGCACCCCCAGAATGCTTTGTTACAGGACATATTTTCAATGAGGGGCCCTCTGTTGTTAGGGAGCCACACCCCTTCTCGATATATATAAAATTACCACTATGTGCGGGGTTTATACCAAAAATTGAGTAAAGTAATTTATCAGGTCTATCCCATACTAGACTTATGGTTGCACGACTTAGTAATTTAGAAATGCAGCACATGATTCAGTCATCAAGTCTATCCCATACTAGACTTATGGTTGCACAGCTTAGTAATTTAGAAATGCAGCACATGATTTGGTCTTTAATTGACTCAGGCGAGACAATCCACAAATCCAACTCTCGTGCAAGTCTCTGCACCGATCTCATACCAACTACTCGTCTAAGTCTCAACCATTTTAAATAACATTTTCTTATTTTTAGTGGTAACCCATGTTATCATACTATGATTCACAATATATCCCAAGTTCTCCTAATGGCAATGTTGGTGTCATATTCAATTTGATCACTAAGTAGTGTCTAAACACAACCAATAGTCATTATTGAATTACCAAAGGAAGTTTTACTCATGTATTAATTAACCTAGAGTGCCAAGGAATAAGGGGCTATCAACAATCAAGGAGAGGAATAGTAATATCAACCTTTGGCATAGCTAAGTATCAACCTTTAACATAGTATTTTATAAATAATATTAAGCATGTAAGTAATATTTTGAAATAAAATAATTTGTATTTGAAAAGTAAGCTCAACATGATCAATTCTAAGGACTTACCTTGCTCAACTATGGATATTACTTCTTAGTCTTCTCCTGAAGTAGTGGCAAAGTCTTTGGCGACGTTGGAATCTATTTAAGTGTAAAACTATGACTTTGAATAAATACATGTAAGTCCAATAAAATTCAAATGAACTCCAAAAAATTTGATTTTGATACTGATAAAAATATCTTGAATTTATATAAATTTAAAAATAAAAATCAAATTATTTGGACTTCCCCTCTGACAACTTTCCCCGAGCGATGTCGAAGAGGTGGCCGAAATGCCGGATGTCCCCTGTGATGCTGCAACGGTGCCGCCGCCTCTGCGATTCAGGGGAAGCTTCAAGACCAACCCCATTCACGGCGGCCAACCACATCCACCGCCCGGGCCTCCCCAAACACCTCCATTCAAGGCGACCTCCCCGTATGTGTTCTCCGGCGCCATGCTGATGGGACATGCCCGTTCCAGGAACCCGTGCCCCCATGCCACCTCCGCTCCATCATCACTGCGCCGCACAGCTTCACCGATCGGCTCCAGAAGGGTAAGGACATTCACTCGCCCCCACCCTCGCCCAGGGCTACCCTCCTAGCTCGGCGCCCGCCCTCACAGCCGTCCCATCGGCATGGCGTGGAGAGCGTCGGGAAGGCAGCATGCAAATCAACTCTACCGAAGCAACCTGTGTTTCCCGGTGAGGAGGGTGGTTGGCAGCTGGTCAGGCCGCCCTACTGATGGCGCCATCTTGGGCGTCGCACCGAGCCTTCAAGGCCAAACCCACCCGGCCATCGCCAAGCTCTCAAGACCACGCTGCGAGGCCAGAGGAGCCTCTTCCTCTCCAAAACAAAAGGGAGGTGCTTCCATTGTCTGGCAGCACACTACAAAGCAGCCCACCAATGGCGCTTCGGTTTGTGCCGCTCCGAGGTGTCCGTGTCCCTCCACCACCCGAAGGGATTCCTCCTTAAGTTCGACCAGAAGTCCATCCGGGATAGAGTCTATGATGCCCGAAAGTTCTACCACGAAGGCTTGGAAGTCCATGTCGGGCCGTGGCGCTCGGTTAGTCATACCTATGCTTTTCCGGGTGTGCCTTTGCCTTGAGGGGCTCCTGGTGCACACTTGGAGCCCGGACATTGTCGAGCACATCATTGGGCGTAAATGCTGGCTCCAAACACTCGAGGTTGTATCGGTGAGCAAGGAAGACACCTGGACTCTCAACCTCTGGGCATGGACGGCCAACCCCAGCACCATAGCGAAGGTGGTGTGCATAACCTTCACCAACCGTGGCAACGATGGCCGTCCTCCCTTGTCCAAGGTGAGCTCATGCCTTCCGAACAAGTGGAAGCGCAACCTCACCTTTTGGATAATAGTCCACCTCGACTACATCGAAGACCATACCTCCGTGCCCCTTGATGACTTCATCACTGTTGAAATTTTCCTAACCTTTGCTTTGTTCTGTCCGAAGATGCACTCGTCCGGAGAGACTCAGCACCTTGGTGCTTTACTTCGTGGGACCTGCTCCTGTTGCTGATCTTGCTAGTCTTTGCCTTTTGCCTTCACGTGAAGATGCAAAAGCTCCTGGAACAACCCGCTGCTCCTTGACGTTACTTGCAGCTTCTGTGCAGAAAACAATACAAAATCAGCGCCTCTGCTCCTCCTGCTTAGGGGTGCAAACGGAGCGGATAGTTCCCGACCGACCGACCGAATAAATGTGGGTCAAATTCGGAGCATTTTTTCCGGATATCCGTTTTTTCCCGGATACGGATACAAATTCGGATATTTTTGCCGGTCTCGGATTCGGATTCGGTAAGAATATATTCGCGTATTCGGAGCTATCCGAGAATTAATCGGATACATCCGCCAAGTATCCGCATGACTATCCGGCGGGAATCAAAGACTACCCTGGCGCCATCCATCCACGTGAAAACCCGCTCCCGCGTACCGCACCACACAGTCGCGCTCGAACTTCCTCCCGTGCCCAGCGCCTCCGCCCACAGGCCCCACCCACAGCTCCCAATTCCCAAATCCTCTAACCCTAACCCTCACCGTCGCGCCGCCGCGTTCCTCCTCCTCGCCGCTGCCGTCGCCTCCCTTCCCTCCGCGGTCCTCAATCATCATCTACAAGACCTCCCCCTACCCATGTCCTCCGCTCCCGCCTCCCTCGCCCCCACCGTAGCCTCCCTCCTCCCTCGCCGCGCGGCCTCGGCGCCGCTGCCTCCTCCCCAGTCCCTCGCGAGCTCGCGATTCTGGCCCGCTCCGTCGCTTCAGTGGAAGCCGAGACCCCTCCTCCGCGATCACCTCTGTCGCCATCGCTCTCTCTTTGGGTTCGTGGCATTCTCGTGGCGGGCTACTACGGTTCGTCACGGGTTGAAGCGCGCGCGCGGACTTGTTCGACAATACAGCGGCCAGCGGCCACACACGAGTCTTCTTCTTGACCCGATGGTGAGCAATTCTCGGATGCTTATTCCGTTCGTTGTCTCCCGAAATTCGCAACTTTGTTCTACTTGTTAACTGTTTCTTGCTATCATGTGTTCTTATCTGCAGTTGCAACATCTTGAGAATTGTTCTTATCTGCCTCCCCCACCGCCCGCGCCCACCGACCACTGGCTCACGTCGCGATGCGTCGGCGTCGGCCGTGGGCGTGCCAAGCTCGGAACACGGCGAGGCTGCGGGTTCATGAGGCTCGGCCTTCCCTCCTCGCCTCTGTTTTATTTGGTTCATTCGAATGTAGAAGCTCCTGGTGCTTTCTTCTTCCTCTTTCATCTCTTTCTCACTCTCTATTTCTCTTTCTTTTGGTTTTTGCTCCACCGAGGCTCTCCTGGCTCAGGTTGCCCCCATGGCGCCGCTTGCGCCTCCACCGCCGGCCGCATCCAGTTGGCCGGCTCCTCGGCTTCTGGTCGCTCGCTCCTGGCTCGGCGGCGCCATCGCCTCCGGCTCGCTTTGCTTCGGCTCGGGTGCATGCCAGCGATAAGCTTACTTGGCTTTGATTACTTTTTGCCGTTTCATCACTTTTGGCTTCCTCCTCCTTCCTTCGTTGTAGTTTTGCTCATTCTTAGTACACATATTGGTACTAATTGGTGGTGGAAAGAATCACGAGCTTAGTTTATTTGACATGGTTATGATAAAGGATAATCATATTTACATTCTTTGGAGGCATTACAAATGCAATAAAATCTGTTGATCAGTTCTTGGAGAAGGAAAATCTTACACTTCCTGTTTAAGTACTATTTAGTGATTACAATACCATCTATTTTACTCATATTCCAGTGGTTCACTCTTTTTCCTTCAGTGTGATTTATTTGCTCTACCTATTTACTTGCGAGAAAAGGCATTTATTTAGCATTATGCGTATGTGAGATAAAGCGACGAGTTACATTGATAGGTTGTATAATGGCGTGTGCGGTTGCAATCTTTGTTTTGTTGGAACCAATTGGTTTACGTGTGAGTGGCGAGCGTGAGTAATAGTTTTTAGCTGCGGGCATCGGAAATGTGACGATTGACACGATTAAGAAAATCGGAGAAAGCAGGAGTTACCTATATTTCAAGGTATCAATATCTTCTTTCTATTAACAATCCACTAATTATTTTCATTTGTAAGCGACTTTGCCTTGCCTTGCTTTGCTCTTGTATTGTTTGCCGTTTTGATCACGATTTCTGAGATGAAATTTCAAATTTACAAATCGTGCGACTCTCTGACACTTTTTAGACCTTGCTAGATCTACATGTAAGTTCTATTTCCTTGTGTAACGACCTTTATTTTCCTCGTCTCTAAGCTAACTCTTTGGAGTCATCAGGATGTTTTTGTGGCATGGCTTATCAAGTTATCAACCCATGCCATGCATGTCAAGTCACAAGTTTTAATGTTATAATAAAGGATACATTTTTCACATTTATCCAATTTGGACCAACACCACAATATACAATGAGAATAATAGCCTCAATGCTCACTTGCACCTCGACTTACAAGAATAAAGCATCAATGCTCAAGCTGCAAGTATTAACTGTTATAATACCAAATTTTACCGAGGCCCTGCTTAAACCTACCACTATCGGTAGGTCTTTAAGTCTTCTTGTGCCCGATTAAGAGAATTGTGACCTTGACAGGTGGAACACGTAAATGAGGACCCTAGTTAAACCTACCACTATCAAAGCACGCATTCAGTTAGATATACCGCTCACTTTCAAGAAGATACATGTCCTTATCCATATTTTTATTGATTTTTGTTTGTTCGTGAACATTATCAAATATGAGGACCCGACTTACATGGGTGAAATTACACTTGCGACTTCAGTCTTGGAAAACTTCCACCTCATGTACATGTCTTCATTTATTATTTCTTGATTTAATATCTTATTATGATAAAACACTGAATTAAGAAAAATGGCTCAAAACTATGGTGCATCGACATTCATGTATGAATAGTGATCGAAACACTAATGTTTTGTATCAGATGCTAGTCAGTCCAAGAGCACTGGATGGACATCAACTTATATACCAAGGTGGAAAAATATATTGCATTCAATAGCCGATCATGTCTCACAGGTTTGCTCTGCTCTTAGTTGTCTTCATGCATGTGTTTTGCCTATGTGTTTTTGATGCATTATGTTAGTAGGCCTGTTATGTGTTATCTGCTTGGTGAAAACTGAAAGCAGACATAAGAAAGTTAATCTCAAGAGCTTAGATGTTACTAGTAATCACCAGAAATATTCAAATGTGATACAATTTCTTCTTGCGCAGGTTCTATTTTCTCTGGCGATAAAAATTTCATTTGTCCGAGGTATCTTGCGCATATGTACAGACGACCTCCTTCTAATCAACTTTGGTAAGGATTTACGTTGATGCACGATCTAGAATGGGATATGGAATCTTCTATTGGGGATAGGAAAATTACCATGATCACATTTCCTCACTTATCGGTGATAGATTCAAGGTATTGAATATAGCCCTTCCTCTGAGCATATTGTTACTACTACTTGCTTAACTAGTTAACTACCCTCTGTCATCATGCAAAGTATTTAAATTTGCTTGTTAAACCACTAATCTAGTTGCATTTTAGACATGTAGTATGGTTGATTGATCTTTATTTGTGCGACATATATGGTTTTTTTTTCGCGCAATATCCGAATAAGTATTCGTGACCGAGACAATCCGTATTCGGTTCGGCATGTATTCGCTCCGTATTCGTGACCGAGACTATCCGCATTCGTATTCGTATCCGGCACTGTCCGTGTCCGATTCCGAATCCGAGAAAAAATATGGAAAAGGATACGGGATGAGCGATATCCGTCCGTATTCGCTCCGTTTGCACCTACTCTGCTCTTGGCTCTCTTCACGTGATAGCAAGCGCAGCTACCCCTAGGCGCAATGCCACGCCTCGCTGCCTGCAAGAGTGCTCGAGCGAAATCACGAGACAAAACAAGGCAGAGCGTTTTGTTAAGAGCCTTCTGCTCCTCTTTTTTCTTTTTCTTATTGCTTCAACTCACATAGCTTTTCTTCCTTTCTAGCTTCTTACTTCTTTTCTATTACATGCAACTCATATTGCTTCTTCCCATTGTCTCATGGTGCTAGCCGCTAGGCCTCCTTTTATACCCATACACACGTGAATCATACTCGGACTTGGTAGCACCAAGCTGACTCGGATACGGAGGGTAAAAACAGAAACTAAACTTCTAAACAAAGAAACTAAAAACAAGATTAAATCCATCAATCACCCCTTAATCTTGTTTCTTCACCTTGATCACACCAATATTCTCTCTTTTGAACTTCCAAGTCTTCCTCTTTTATCTGCACTCCCGTGCGCCGTTCCTTCTGGCCGATACCGCCTTACCGCCTGCACTTGCTCCATCCTGATCCATGCACAAACCAACGCTTGTCGCGCTTCACACTTGGATTGAACTCGTCCTTCCTTGCACGCCCGCTTGAGCTGGAGCACCTGCTCCCATGGCCACCTTGGCTGGAGCACCTACTCCCACGACCACCTTGTCTTCGGCATTACCTGAGCCTCTCGCTCTTCTCTCTTGGACCAAGTCTGTCCACTTCCCCGCATATATCTTAGCTGAGGCTACACCGCCTCTCCCTCTTGTGTCAACTTTATGTATGCCGCGCTCTTCATATACGTGGGACTCACCGCCCCCTGGAGCGCCCTGTGCGTCTTGCTGCGTGCCGTCTGGACCTCCCAAGGCTCCGCCTACTGCGCTTCCTGCGCCAACTGCGTGCCACTTCTGGGTTCCGCCATGTTCTGGTTCGATACCCAAGTCTCACTCTGGCTCCTCCAGACTGTCCTTCACACAAACCGGCTTACAAGTTTTCAGAGAAATTTTATACAACCGGTTCGGGGATCTTTTCACCTTCATCAACAGATCTTTGTTCTTGTCATAGACATGCAAGAACTCATCCTTCAGTACCACCCTGCACCCCCGTTCCGCCAATTTCCCAAGACTGAGTATGTTGTTACATAGACTTGGTATGAAATAAATTTCAGTCAGCATCCTCTGATCGTCGTTCTTGCATCGTAATAGCATTGATCCTTTGCCTCTTATCTCCAACGTTGAGCCATCGCCAAACTTTACTTTCCCCAAAATCTTCTCGTCAAGCTCATGGAACATGGAGCGATCTCCCGTCATGTGATTGCTTGCTCCATTGTCCAAGTACCACTCATCAGTATGATCACGGTTGCCTCCCTCCGTGCGTAGTTTAGGAACTACGTTCTCCTCGTTCAATATCACCATAGCCGACGCCTCTTTTTCACATAAGGAGAAAAGTAGGGCTGGCTTGTCATCGTCTTCACAAGCTCGGGTGAGGTTTGCCTCCTCGTTCTTCTTCTTGTTTGGACAATCCGAAGCGTAATGCCCGTACTTGTCACAACTGAAGCACTTTATGTAGCTGTGGCACTCCGACGCATAGTGACCGAATTCTTCACATTTAAAACACTTGACATGTGACTTATCACGTAATCTGTCACCACCGCCTTGCCTAGCCCCATCTCCATGTCCTCCTCTGTCGCCTCGACCACGCACGCGTCCACGCTCGCTTCTTGTATCTCCCTTTAACAGCAACACCTGCGCGTTATGGGACTGATACCTCTGCTCATTACGGGACTGATACCCCTTCAGTAGCTCCTCATGCGCCTTGAGGGAACCGGTGATCTCCTCAATTTTCTTTGTCTCCAAATCTGGGGAGTACATGAGCGTGGTGACGACCGGTACAAACTTTTCTAGTAGCACGTGCAAGTATTTCTTCATTGCCACAGATTCCTCCATCTTGCCCCCGAGAGAGACAATCTGATTGTACAATGAAGTCAGCTTGCCAGCGAACTTGTCCACCGACTGGGTTTCTCCCATCTGGAGATTCTCGAATTCGGTGTGAAAATTCTGGAGCCGCACCCCCTTCACACGATCAACTCCCTCGTGCATCTTCTGAAGCGTCACCCACGCCTCACGTGCCGTCTCCTTGCCGATAAGCTGCCACATCATGGAGTCTGGCACCGCCTGGTAGATGATGGCCAAAGCAATTTGGTCTACCTTGTGGTCCACCTCCTTGTCCTTTGCATTGGATCATTGCACGGACTCTCGGGCGCGCATATTCTCCTTCATCTTCATTGCCCATCTGGGTAATTGTCGGTCTTCGGGACGGGATATAGGAGGAGAAGCGTAACATCCCAATCTTGGGTTTGTGTTTCAAATGTAAGAAAATGAGTAGAAATTAAAACTTTTTCTTATATCATGTATTTCTGTTTGTACTAAGCAGTTCTGTACAAGACTTATGGAAATACAAAGTCACAAGTCTGTCTATTCAAATCTTGATCCTTCAAAAACCTTCTTGTCAAATATTATGATCATCTCCGGGAAATATTTTTCCTAAGTTCTAGGGTTGGTGTCTGACCTCTCTGAAAAATTTCACAATTTTTAGAAATTGTTTGAATGTTGTTGGAGGTCAGTCAAACCTATTTAAATTCTGGTCAAACCTTGGACCAGCACCTTGTTAAGATTTTTGGAGGAAAATCCACAACACCAAAACCTCTACAAATTCTATCCGGCGAGTCTTATCCTACAAATTTTACAAAGAAAACCCCGCTCAGGACCTCTTAGGCTCAATCCTAGCCGTTCACGACCTCCCCGGATTTAGATCTGAGCGTTAGATCTCCTTTGTAAAATCCTTAGCCTTCGGACCTCCCTCCGCGTCGACTGGACCGTTCGGGACCTCCTAGGCCTGTCTGAGCCGTCCCGGATCTCCTCCCGTTCAAACCCTATCGCATAGGACCTCCCCGAGTGGATCTTGGCCATCCATGACCTCCTCGGTTAAATCCCAACCGTTCAGGACCTCCCCCGTGAGATCTTGACCGTTAAGGACCTCCCTCGCTTGATCTTAGCCGTCCAGGACCTCCCCGGGTAGATCTCAACCGTTCAGGACCTCCTAGGGGAGATCTGAGCCGTTAAGATCTCGTCTGTTCAATCGTTGACCTTTAGACCTCCCCTAGTGCTCGGGACCGTCGGATCTTGGTGCGGCGGTCCACGACCGTTGGCGCGAGGACCTCCTTTGCGTCTGTTGCATGCATGCAGTGCGTGGCCGTTGGATCCAATCTCAACGGTCCGGACCTCCCAGGAGGAGGAGGTCTTTTGTGCTTGTGCTTGAGGTCCGTGGCCTTGCGATGCAAGATCAACGACCCATGACCCCGTATTCATTCAGTTCATTTGGACCTCCCGAGAGCTCAGATTTTCTAAGTCTTTTAATGTTTCAAATTTCAAAAGTGCATAACTTTGTCATTTTAGCTCCTTTTTGAATGATTCCAATTGCTTTAGCTCTGTTATAGAATGAACTTTAACTGAGAATGAATTTAGGCTTTGTTATGTAGCGAAAATGATATAAACTGCATGATCTTGTTTAGTGAAAAGGTTGTCTAGAAATTCATTGAAAATTTGTAAAATGCATAACTTATTCTCTGTAATTCCAAACTGAGCAAACTAAGTTTTGTTAAAACCCACTAGGAATGTACTGTAATGTAGGATATGTCTTCATATGATCCTTGCCACTGAAATTAATGATCTACTAGTTTTAGAACTTAGAAAAATCATAACTAATTCATTTCAACTCCAAATTGGGCAAACTCAGTTTTGCTGCTGTTAGGATGACCTTAGCTACCTACCATAAAAATTTCAGATTCCATATCATTCTAGAAAATTTCTTCATGAACAGTAACGGACTTAATTTAATTAAGATTTTTAGTGAGAGAACTTAGTTTAGACATAACTTTTTCATGCTAAGTCAAAATGAAGTGATTCTTGTTTCTAAAATTTTCTAAAATCAACCTCTAGCTGCTGTATAAATTTCATGGGATTTGGATGTTCTTTCTTTGTTGATTTCCTTTTCTTTGTTCTTCGTTCTTATCGGGTTTTATCGCCTTTTCGCGTTAGGTTCCGAAGAATTTATTGAACCCGAGCACTCCCCTCTGCAGCAAGACCAATCCCAGCAAGGCAAGCAGTTTGATCATGTTAATCCCTGTATTTTAAGTATTTATGTTGTTTGCAAACTCTATGTATGCATTGCTAATTGTGTTAAACTATTGTCGCTAGTTGGCCTAGTAGATGCATTTCCTTAGGCAAATGATTATCCTCTACTACCGTGAGCCTAGGTTATTGCTGTGATTAGAACTCGTGGATGAGCTCTTGTTACTTAGTAGTTGCGAATTAATTGCTTAGCCATGCTTAGTTTCCGGTATAAATGGGCGGTTATCGACAAGTCAATAACCTTGATCACATAAAACTTATTATGATTTATGATTTCAGCCTTGTGCCATGTCTACTTATGAAAACTACAACTGCAAACAAAATGATTTAGACTTGGGCACAATGGTATGATTGGTGTGCTTAGGTGTGGCCGGAATGGTGCGAGTCAATTAAGGTTATGGACACGCTTGGGTAAGCTTTCAAGAGTTAGACTACAACCTTTTAATTAAAACTTGATGGGTGAGTACGAATCGGGATTCGTGCTATGTTGTGGTGGCTATCGGGATAGTCACTTCCAGGTGGTTACTTGTATGTATCTTTATTTCACTGTTATTTTGACAACAAAACAGTTTTGCAAACTTGCTTTTAAATATATTATATTATTGCAAATAAAGTTGGCTTTATGCAAAATGAGACATACAACCTCCACCTAAATAAGCTAGCATGTAGTTTATGAATAGGTCTGCTATTCCACACGTCAGTCTTGCGAGTACCTTTGTGTACTCAGTTATCTTGCTTAAATGTATTTGTTGCAGAGGAAGAAGGTGAGCTTGAGGGGTCTCACTTTTGTGAGCTGTGTTGTGGTAGCTTGCAGGCGACTAGCTTGGCGGCCGTCGGTTGCCTTGTGGGTTGTGTGGCTAATCGGTCGACTTTTGTTCTAGCCATCTTATGACACCTTTTGCTTCATTGTCATTCTTGTAATTGTGTCATTTGGCCGGTCGGCTCTTTTGTAATAACTTACCTTATGTATGTCTTTTACTAGACTTGTTATTGTATGTTGTATGAAAATGATGTGTAATTTTGTGATGATGTGCATGTGCTGCAATTCTGGAAAGCATATGTCCATCGAGGCTCAGAATGTTTAATTAGTAATGCTAGAACCAATTGGAGGTTAAGTGTTACTAGTTAAATATTCCGGGTCCTCACAAGAACGGCCCATCCTGGGTTTTCGCCTTGTTGCCCATAATCTTCAGGTACCACCAAGATCAGAACGCTTTGATACCAACTGCTGGAATTTTCCTAACCTTTGCTTTGTTATGTCCGAAGATGCACTCGTCGAGAGAGACTCAGCGCCTCGGTGCTTTACTTCGTGGGACCTACTCTTGTTGCTGACCTTGCTAGTCTTTGCCTTTTGCCTTCACGTGAAGATGCAAAAGCTCCGGGAACAACCCGCTGCTCCTTGACGTTACTTGCAGCTTCTGTGCAAAAAACAATACAAAATCAGCGCCTCTGCTCCTCCTGCTCTTCGGCTCTCTTCACGTGATAGCAAGCACAGCCGCTACCCCTAGAACTGCAATGCCACGCCCCCGTTGCCCTGTGAGAGCGCCCGAACGAAATCACCGAGACAAAACAAGACACAGAGCGTTTTGTTTCGGGAGCCCTCTGCTCCTCTTTTTTCTTTTTCTTATTGCTTCAACTCACATAGCTTTTCTTCCTTTCTGGCCTCTTACTTCTTTTCTATTACATGCAACTCATATTGCTTCTTCTGATGGTGCTAGCCGCTAGGCATCCTTTTATACCCATACACACGTGAATCATACTCGGACTTGGTAGCACCAAGCTGACTCGGATACAGAGGGTAAAAACAGAAACTAAACTTCTAAACAAAGAAACTAAAAACAAGATTAAACCCATCAATCACCACAGCAGACACGGTTCCCTATGAACCAATTACCACAAGCCTCCCTTGGAACCTGGGAGCAGCTGACGGTACACAGAGTCCAAGGGGTTACGAGCCACCTGTCCCAGCCGAAGCATGGGGGCGAAGCTAGAAGGAGGCGACAACGATAAGCCAGGACATCAACTCGGATGCTAACAGCGCAATGATGACCACCCGTTGCGCTTCATCCCCAGGCGCAATGACGAAGAGGATGATGAGGGTGGCAGCGGCCACCGCAACCGAGACAACTGGCACGGTGCGAGGTGCCACAACACCGCGACAAGCTGTGGCTAGGCTCTTCCCGCGACCGAGAGTGCTCGCCTAGGCGCTGAAACATCTAAAGTTTGGTTACCAAAAATAAAATCAATAAAGTTATTATTTTATTTAATTTTTTGACTTTTGGTTTTCTTGAATTTCCTATATTTGAAAATCAAAAATAAAATTTATTGAGTTTTCTAGGATTTTCTTGGATTTAAAGTTAAAAGAAAAATTTACTTAATTTCTTGAATTTTTGAATTTTAAAAGGGTTTTCCTATTTTTAGAAATTAAAATAAATTTATTTACTAAACTATATACTAACTTTAAGTTGGAAATAATTTTATTGAGTTCAAAATGATTCAAAGAATTTTTGTGAATTTTTCTAGAATTTTTGAACTCCATTTGGTATTTTCTAAAAAACTTTTTTGGTTTTCTTGTATTCCTATAAATCAAAAAGCTTTAAAATTCCAGAAATTCCAATCGAGTCGAATTCTATTCCCTTGGCCCATTTCATCTCATTTCTAGCCCGTGGCCCGTGGCCCGTTTCCTTTTTCCCTTCCATTTTCTCCCACGCCAGCCCGCTCCCCTTGGCCCAACCTCCTCGTGTCAACCCACCTTTTCCCTTCCCCTCTCTCTCGCCGACAACTAGGTCCCGCCCGTCAGCACCCGCCTCCCTCCCACTCTTTCTCTCTTTGAACGCTCGGGCCTGCTGTCAGCGCCTTCTTCCTCTCCAGCTTCTTCTTCCTCGCACCATCGCCATTAAAGCGTGCCCGAAGCTTGAAGCTGGCTGTTACCGCCCCGATCTTGTTCACATAAAACCATTAACGACCATGTTCTCACCTCCTGCACTCACTCTGCCCGTTTTTGCCCCTTAACTTCCATTAAAAACCCACCTGCATCGCCGCCCGCGCCGACGAGAAACTGCCGCGCAAGATCTTCCTCCTCCGGCCTCTCCTTGCCCTATAAATGGGAGCCACTGGAAGCCCCTCCTCCTCTTCATCCTTCAGCCTGAAACTCATCCCCTGTCTCCCTCCCTCCTCGTCGCAATCGGAGTTTCTTTACCGCTGACCACCGAGCATTTTTGCCACCATTCCTGACGCTGTCTGTGGGTCTCCACCACCATCGTCTTCACCCTTGGCTTCGTCGCACCACGTTCTATGCCGTGTGCGTGCCCTCTTCACTGGAGCATCACTGGAACGCTACCTCCGCCGTAAACCCGAATGAGCCAACGCCTCTCTCCTCACTGCTGGCAGTCCGTGCCTCCCTAACCGCCACCAAGTTGAGCAACATGCTCCCCGTCCCTTCCTCTCTCTTTCCTACACCTCGCCGTTGGTCGCCGCGCTGTTGTTTGTTGGCGACCATCGGTCCCAAAGGTTCCGCCGTCTCATGCTAACGTGGCGTACTACGTCGGTGCCACCTAGGCACCACGTGGGTGCCACATAGGCTTAACCTGTTGTGTTACCCACCCGCATGTCACGCATGCATGGTAGTCGCCCTTGTGCAATGCGCTCGATCCACCGTGGCCGGCACAGTCCCATGGACCTGGTCCATAGACCCAGGCCCACAAGTCAATGGCTTGGAGAAATTTTCTTTAGGAAAATAATTCAGCCAAAAATGAAATGCTCTCACTCACATCATGCTATGCAATAAGTTAATTTGTCCTCCAGAAAAATAATTCAATAATTTTAGAATTTCTATTTCTATCATTTCATGTGAATTTAAATCTTTCGAGAGCTCGTTATTCTTCCTTCAAGCTCTAATTCCAGTGATTCAAATTTTTAAATTCATATAAAATCCTAATATATATAAATATACTAAAATTATTTAATTTGGAGTTTATTTGAAATTGGCTCTTTTCGCGTATAGATTTCGATGACTTTGGAGAGTCAGATTTCTACGAGATTTCAGAACAACAATTATTTGAGCAAAGCAAATTACATCTTTGATCATATTTGATCCTAAGAAAATAACTTGATCTTGGCGAGGTCAGGTAGAAGAAAGGACAAATTGCTCCAGGGTTTATTCTCGTGGTGTTGTGAAACACGATGTGACGCGTGCGGAATGGCGATGGACGGAATCAATTTTTTCGAAATTTTTTAGTTGTATTTGAATTTTCTAGTTCTCCCAGCATAGTTCTGATTTTTTTCCTGAATTTCTGATTTTTTTAATGGTCAGGATTTTTAGTCTTGTCCTCTCCCAAACAGTGGCCGAGATGGGATTTGTTTCTCCTCTAGAAAATTTACCCACAGTGGTGGAGGGCACTGCTTCTGCTTGTGCCCATAAAATACCCTCCGGGCTGTTAGCTTCCTCGGAATTTAGCCCCACCTTCCAAACAAGGCATTAGTGGCGTATAGGGAATTTTCTTTTGAAATCCATTATGATCCATACTGAACACATGACAGCAGAACACAATCTTAAGAATTCATACATTGTCTTGACAATCATATTTATTGTTGAATAACAACACGAAAAACATAACTAGCAAGCAAAGGTCCAGTTAAAATGGCATAACACCAGCGTTGGTTGATGGGAGGGCCCCACAATAGTCGACGTTGAAGCCACCAATTAAAATCTTCCTCTGCTGCTTAATTTATTGCATTATTCGCGTCAGCTACCTGAGTACAGGTAATACTTTCACTGCAACATGTGAAAAGTAAACAGCTAAAATCAGTAGTGAATAAACCGAAACAGTAAGAAAACCATGCAATTAACTTAGGCACAATGCTCGGTAGAACAATTAAGCTATCAATGATAAAAATATGAAAAACAGAAGATAACATGGCACTACACCACAACCTAGAAAAATAACAAATCTGACAAATAAAAGACATGCCATACTTCAGAAAGATCGAATTGTCTTATATTTCAGTGCTACGATTATGCTACATATAAAAAATTGGAAGCAACAAACTCAACTTATAAGCAAGCTATGTCACATAAAATTCCCTAACAAGGAATACGTCGAGTTATCCAAAACAAAAACAACTCACCATTAAATCTTGAAATTATGAAACTACTATGAATAATACAAGGAGATATTAAGGGCATGCTTGGTTCTTTGGCTAGCCTTGCTAATGAGCAAGACCTTGCTAATGGAGGAGAGCCAATTTGACTCACCCTCAAAAGCACGGAAATATTTGCTCACCTTGCCCAAAAGAGTAAGGCTAGCTAGGCAAGGGAACCAAACATGCATCCTCTCCCACTAACCTTGCTAAACCTTTCAAGTTTCTCCTTTGCAAAAAAAAAGAGAAGAGATTTTGTAGGGAAGCTACTGTTTTTGTAGCTGTTCGTTTCCATCCCAAACCCAAAGAACCAACCCATAATTTTGTGGTATACCACTTGGTAGGGAAAAAATATGTCAGTTTTGTATTGTATGACATGCAGAACAAGATGATTATTAATTAGCTAGGGAATGTGTAGAGCCGCAATCTCATCTATATAAACACATACAGGTCTCCAGGGTCATAAAATTCTTTTCTAACATTCGGAGGAAATTTTGCTGACATTTCCATCCAAAGGTGCACGTGTACAGAGTTCACCTATTATATATCTTGTTTGAGGTACATCGATTTTTCAACATTCGAAGCTTGTATGCAAAGAAAAAAAAAACTAAGGTGGGGATATAGTACTTCAAGCAATGTAATGAGTTATTCATATGTTAGTTTTTCTTTAGGTCCGCAAGTTATTATATTTAGTGTTGTTTCTTAATTACTTCGGTGTTCACGGGTGATACATATATATATCTAACGAAGTTATTTAGACAGTATAGATCATCACCAAAAGGCGATTTTTTTTTTTTACTTCTGCAAACTCGAATGCAAAGACAGTTCAAGTACTCTGCAGCAAGTGTAATAGGCAATGTTGCAAAAAAGATTATTAGATACACCTAAGTTTCATAAAACACTAAAATTTTATATCATCCATAACAACACAGAGCTGCTATTTTGCAGATATATTTATGCAACATAGAACAACCCAATATTATTTACATTTCGCATGAACTATATATTGAATAAAAATGAACACTAGGTTGAGGCTATGTTCGGGCAAGAACTCTATATATAGTTAGTTTGTTGATAGAAAAAAACAATATTATTATCAAGTTTAAATTAACACATCGAGTTTGTGCAAATATCAAATATGCAAGCGTTTGGTTTCTAACTTCTAAGTGAAAAATTGAGATAACCAATTACCTATATATAGAGAATGTAGACTTCCTCATTGCCTATACTAGATGACGCACGGGGCCTACAGATTTGGCTACGTAAGACCGGTTTTTATCTCGTTATCTAGTATCCCATGAAGGTATTCTTCTAAAAATAATAACTTTGTCAAACTATTGCATTGATATGCATTTAGTTAACTGTGATGAAGCTGGAAAATTGGTATCAACTTATATTCCTCCATAATGATATTTAGTAAATCAACTGAGTGCAGCCATTATATGCCTTATATATAGATACATAATCACTTGCTCTCTTCCTGTGATCAAGATGACATAAATAGATGATTTTCATTTATTACATATGTATACAATAACTGCACCTGTGGTTTTGCAACAGCTCAATTTTGTGATCATTTGAAACTTATTGAATTTTATGGATTTAAAAAAAATTGTTGCATTTTGGGAATTTACAAAAAAACATGGTTGCATTTCAAAAGTCAAACCAAAATCCCTGCCATAATTGGATTTAATAAAAATCTAAAAAAATTAAGTGCTAAAATCAATCTGAATTTGAATTTTTAATTCAAATTCAAATCAAGAAATTCTCAAACAAAAGTCAAAGCATTTCTTTCCCTCCTTGTCCCCTGGGGCCACAACCCACCTTGCTGGCCTAGCCTCTCTCCCTTCCCCCCTCAGCACGCTCGCGCTTACCCTGCCCAGGGCGCTCGCCACCCTCCCTTCTCTTCCTTCCTCCCTCGCACGTGGCCCAGCGGCCTAGCTCCAACGTTGCAGCCCGCCTCCATGCCATGCCGCATGCCAGCACGCTGCTTGGTGGCACCTAGACCCACATATCAGGTGGCCCTCTTCATCGTCTTCCTTCCCCGCACCAGTGCACGTTGCTCGCTCTCTCTTCTCTACGCTCCATGAAAGCCAGCACTGGAGAGAGATCTTCTGTCGCGGCAGACCTCTAGCACAAAACCATGCTGCGACCTTATCCAGTCACCAGCCAGCTCGCCGACCACTTATTGCACGCACTCGCGAGTTCTCACCGAGATGGCCGCAACAACACCACCTTCTCCACCCGTATAAATCCCCTCCCTAGTGTGTCACCATGTACACCTCCACCTCCTCCATCTTTTCCCTCCATCCACTCTCACTCTCTCTTGCTCAATCGCCAGGAACAAGTGGTAGAGTGAGCGCTAGATCCAGCGCTGCCCTAGCCGTCGCCACTCATTCCTTGTAGCGTCGGTGAGCTTCGACCTTGAAGGTCATGTCCCTTGGAATCACCTCGTTCTCCTCTTGCTGAGATGTTCCCCTTATTTTTCCAATTGGAGCACCAGAGCACCGGAGCCCCTTTCGTCCTCACCGTCGGAACAGTGCCACTACCAAGCTCCCTCTTACTCGTTTCATGTCCGGTAATCCCCTTCCTCGCTTCTTCATGTCATGTCATGTCCTTATCTCCCACCAAACTTTTAGGCTAGTCATCGAAACCCTAGAGCCTTTGTAGCACCGTAGCGTGGTTTTCCACCGCAGCACAGCAGCATCATCACGCCACTGCCTTGGACCACCTCCCGACATGATACCGCCACCGTTAGCATCGCCGTCACCCCCACATTACATTTTGCTCCTCCCGGGTGTCCGCCGAGCACCACCTCGCATACGAGGAGCTGCACCCAACTGGGCATAGTTGCTCCTGTGCACTCCTCTATTCTGAGGAAGGAGCTAACATGGCGTGACGATGTGGACCACGATTAGTGTTATCCGGTAAATAGAATGTCAATTAGTAGATTAGATGAGAGTATGATAGTGGGCCCAACACCATTAGTAACGTTACTTAAACCATAGGGTTAAGAAAAACAATACAGGACCGAGTTCGTAGATGTAACAGCCCAATTTTCAAATTTCAGTAGAAATTAAAATTTATTTATTTTTGTGGAATTTTTTGGAATTTTAAAAGATTTTTATAAATATTTTAAAGTCAAAACAAATTTATTTGCAAAAATTTAAAAGCCAACATTAAGTTGGAAATAATTTTATTAAGTCCTAGATAACTCCAGGAATTTCTGTGAATTGTTATGGAATTTTTGGGATTTATTTGCTATTTTCTAAAGCTTAAATGAATTAACAGTAATAGTTTAATTGGAAAAGAAATTCAGAAACTCAAAATAGTGTTTGGGCCGAAACCCAAAAACCCAGCCCAAACCCTCCTCGCGCACGTGGCCCACATGGCCCAATCTCGCGCGCGCCCTCTCTCTCTCCCTCACTGACACGCGGACCCCACCTGTCAGCCTCACACGCACTCACACGTTAAAATCACCTCGGAGTTCATCAACCGTTAGATTTCAAACCAACAGCCAGATCTCACATAATCTCTGGAGGATCGAACGTCCCCCTCATTGTAAGCCGTCAGATTTAAAAAGGACGGCCACGATCCTTTAAGCCTTTTGGAGGTCTAAACATTCCCCACAACGTGAGCCGTATGATCTACATCCAACGGCCTACGTGACACCCTTAGTTTCATAACTCAACACCGAATGTTTCTAAACGTGTTGACCGTCCGATTTGCATCCAACGGCCTAGATTCAACAAACTCTCAGATCAACACCATTCTTTGTGGAGCGTACGATTTAAATCTAACGGCCACAATCCAACCACACTTAATTTCTTTTCTTTTCCTTTTCTTCTCTGTCATTGCTAAGTGGGCCCTCTGCTACAGTGTCGTTGTCCTCGTCATCTTTGTCTCCACGAGGTCAAACCCGAGGCCGCCATTTTCGCAAACTCAAAGCTTCGCAAACGGCCTCATTTCCAACCGCTCCGTTCTTCGCGTGTACGTGCCCATGACCGTGTCCACCTTCGCCGCATTTCCCCCATGTTTCCCCTCTTTCTCTGTGCCGGTTTCGCCCACAATCGCCGCAACCGTCGCCATGACCCCCACCTCCTCCACGCCGCCTCGGAGCCCCCAGCACCTATAAAAGGACGCCCCTGGTGCGCCCTGGTCTCCTCATCTCAGCACCATCACTCATTCCTCCTCAAACACCCCCGTTCGCCGGAATTTTGGAGTTGAAGCTCGAAGCCCGAAGGAGCTTCAACCGCGGAGTTCGCCACCGTCAAGCCTTCGCCGCCCCCGCCGTCCACACCTTCATCATCGTAGTGACGCTGCGAAGCTCATGCGCGCATCCACTTCGCCGGAGGACCCCCGCAACGTCTTCTTCCCCGTCGACCGAACCTCGCTGCTGCTAAACCTCGTCGCCGACGATCAAAACGTCACCCTCTGCCGCTGTTTTGGTAAGAACTAGACTAAGTAAGTCACGTTGGTCCTTTTGGTACCACCCGCGAGGCTCGCCGTGGCGCAGAGCGCCAGCGAGCTCAACGCCGCACTGCCACCGGCCACGTGCTGATGTGGATAGCCACATCGTAGCCACGTGTGTACCATGTCCTCGCCACCTCAGCTTAAAAATCTACGTGGCGCCACCTCGCCACCTATACCCCTCGAGCCATGGCAGTGGGCTTAGTCCACGTGGCGTGTCTATGACTCATAGGGTCCACACGTCAGAATTTTAGTTAAAATCCCTTAATTCCGAAAATCTCAGCGCTGACGTCACCCTTGCGCAATAATTAGATTTTCCTTTAGAAAAATAAATCAAGAAAATCTAATAAATTCAGAATTTAGGTTGTTAATAGATTTAAACTTCAAAAATTCATATCTTTTGCATCTGAACTCCAAATTGGGTCATTCAAGTTGCAAAATTTGTATAAAATTATAATCTATCTAACTAAACCAAAATATTTCAATTTGGAGTTAATTTGAGCTGTCTTTTTTGAATTTATTTGAATTTGAATTGAATTTATCATATTTTCGCGTATAGACTTCGACGACTCCGGAGAGTTTGACCATCCCGAGGACTTAGATTTTCAGGACGTCAACGAAGGCAAGTTATACCATTGATCATGTTGATCCCATTAATTTAAAGTTATTTTCAGGTTTTAAATTACTTAATGCATGCATATGTTTATACAATTATTTCAATACCCTGTTTTTATACATAGTTATTTCAATATTCATTGTATGGCCAATTTGATTGTTGAGTATGATTACCTTGTCACCATTAGACAGAATGATTACAAAATAGTCATATGCTTAGCCATGCCTAGACGACATTTATGAATTTGGGAAGGTTTAGCCAATTCTTTTACAAACTTGATTTAAATTTGACACTATGGTATTGTTTTACCACAGAAGGTTTATAAAGAGGGTTTTACTCTAAATAAAATCAAAAATAGGTTTGGACTTGGGTGAATTGGTTGAATGGTGGGTGCAGGTTTATGCACGGGTTTAATCTCGTTAAGATTAAGGCCCAGGGTTTGTTTGAAAGATGCCCAAGTCAATTGAGGACCGGTCTTTGAGCCGCTTTTTGCTATGCCTTACCGTACCACCACATGTCCTGTATGGGCAGGATTTGGCTAAGTAATTTGTAATTTTTAGTGTATTTGTGCCATGTTGATTGTGTGGGTGTCGGGTAGACATTTATTCCCACTTGGCGCAAGAGGGGGCTCCCGGAGGACGGTTAGTCCAATGGAAGTGAAATCTTAGCGGGCATAAGTACATTAAGACAGAACATTGTAAAGGTCTCATGATAACTGCTCAGTCACACGCCTACGGCAGTGTGTATTGGTCGACATAATGAGCATGTCATCTCGTGTGGGTAAAGCTGTACAGACTCTGCAGAGTAAAAACTATTCGAATAGCCGCGTCCGCGGTCATGGACATGCTAGCAAAGCCACTTGAAGTTAGACTTTGTTTTTGGTTTTTAAAATGTTTTATCAAATGGTTTGAGGATAGTAAATCCTTGTGGAAAATTGGGCAGTTAGCCATGTGATAGGAGGGTATCCTTCACCTGTTCATTGGAGGTTATCCATACTATAACATTGTCATTTTAAAATTTGATTTTAGATATAGTATAAAAATGGCCTTGAAAATTACTATGAGAATTTAACCTGAGAATGTTATTTATGCAAAATAACCCCTGTCTTATTCACTTGTTTACCTTATGCATGCATTTTCATTCCATATTGGGTGTAGCTTGCGAGCACGATAGTAGTGCTCACTCTTGCTGAATAATTCTTATTTAGGAGAAGACTTCTTCTCCGACGGTGAGGACCAGAACGTTTAGGCCTTCGACTCCAGACGATTGCCTGTGGCGAATCGTGTGGCTCACATTTGTTTCTATGCTTCCGCAATGTTATTCACTATTTGCTTATCAGACTCAGTTGTATTAAACATTTGATTATTTAATGTTATTTAAGTTTCCGTAATATGATTGTGATATCAATTTTGTGAGACTGTGTACACTGGAAATCCTGGACTGGTGTATGAACACAGAGAATTCAGGATCATTCGTTCCCGAGTTCCATAGTAGACCCGTAGCCGCTGACCTATGGGCCCCACCTGTCAGAATCTCGGGATTTTCCCAAACAAAAATAAAGAGAAGAAAATAAAAACCTTAGTAGACCCTACTCTATCGGTCATAATAGATTATCCTTAATACAAACAAATTAAAAAAATAAAAGAAAATCCTAGTGGGACGCACATGTTAGGATTTTGAGAATTTCTGGAATTTCCTTTCATGCCAAACTTTGGAGAGCTCGTTCTCCGTCGGTTTAAATAAAAATCATTTTATTTTTATTTGTAAATTCATATAAATAAAACATATTTTGAACAGTACCAAAATCATAATTTTTGGAGTTCATTTGAAATTAATTTGAATTCATTTGTGTTATGAGTATTTATTTAAAGAAACTATTTTCGTGTTAAATAGATTCAAACGTCGCTGAAGACCTCATCACTACTTCAAGCCAAGACCAAGACCAAACCAGACGTGAGCAAGGCAAATCCTTACCATTGATCTTGTTGAACCTACATTTCAAATGAAAAGTATTTCATTTAAATTATTACTTGCATAATTATTTTCATTTATGAAATGCTATGTTAACGGTTGATACTTAGCTATGCCAAAGTTTGATTATCATTATGAATCCCCTCCTTGATTGTTGATTCCCCTTATACCTTTGTTACCCTAAGGATAATTATTACATGACTGAGACTCCCGTTGGTTAAATGAACATGGCTATTGGTAGTGCTTAAACACTGCTTAGTAATTGAACATGAATAGAACACAAACACTACCTTAATGCGAACTTGGATTCATTTGAACCGTAGTTTGGGAACATGCATGCTTTCCACCGAAATAGGATAAATGTATTTTTTTTTTAAAAAAATGGTGGATACTTGATCGAGTGGAGGGTATGGGATCAGTGCAATATGAATGCGATGGGTTGGTGGATTGTCTTGCGTGAGTCAATTAAGAACCGAATCATGCGTCTCTTTTTGAAACTACTGCGTGTGCAACCACAAGTCTAGTATGGGATAGACCTAGCTGAATAATTTACCTAGTCATCATGCTATTTCCAAATTATGGGCAGTCTAGGTCGGGCCATTGGACCTGGGCTGTACGAGGGTCTATCTCTATGTATGCACCCTTGAGTGTTGCGGTGGTAATAAGTCGGGATACGTCCACTCTCCCAATGGTGGTTTCTTTGGAGTTAATGCCATTCAAATGCCCAAAGATCATTCCATTGAATGGTGTAGTATTATGGTGAATTATTGTAAAGGCTTTGTTATGATTGTCTTCGTTGTATGGCCAAAGAAGCGTGTCATGGATGAAATTACGAGTTGATCATTTCTTTTGGGTAAAGCTGTACAACCTTTGCAGAGTGTTTAAACCTATCCGAATAGTCGTGCCCCCGGTTACGGGCATTGTTTAGAAACTCACTTGGTTAGTTTTATCAAAAAAATATGAACCGAGACATGTTGGTGTAGACATGGTTGTGATAATGATATAGGTGGATGGAGCCTTATGTGGACTATAGGTGGATGGAACCTTATCGGTAACTGTAACATCCGAAAAATTGTAGCAAAAAATCCTAAGGTTGAAAATGTTGGATTTTTAAAGTTTTTGTGTGTCGATGATGTATCTGTCCCATTTGGGTTTTGGAGAGTCATTTGAAAGTTAGTTATGCTTTGGAAATTTCCCAAAAGCAATTATTAATGTGCAATTAGACTAATAATAATAAATCAGAAGCAAAGTTAAATGCATATCTTAATTACAAAAGCCCTAAATTAGAAATTCAAATCTGAATTTGAATTTGAAAAAAAGGAGAAATCAAAAAGAGAAATTACAAAACCCTAACTTCCATTTGGGCCAAAACCCAACCCATCTTCTCATTTATCTATTTTATTTCTCCTCCTTTTCCTTCCTTCCTTTCCACTCTTTCTTGGCCTGGCCACGACCCACCCCACCCCTTCACGCCAATAGCTCAGCCTACGTGCTACCAACTCCTCCTCGCCCGCTCCGTCCGACACGCGTGCCTCCGCTATTGGCACCATGCCATTACTGGAGCCACGCTGCCACTGTACTACATGCCATCACGTTGCCACAGAACCGTGAGGGAGTTGGCAGCCAACTCCCGTCGCTCACGCCACACTCGTGTCACATCTTCACCGCTTATCTGCCTACTCTCATTCGGTCGCACACCGCACGAGACCTGGCCTCCTGCCCCCTTCTCCCCTCGCTCCCACACCAATTTAAATGCGGCGTTGAGCTCACCTTCACCCTGGCTACATTTCCCTTGCTCCCTTTCTCCCCTTCGAGCACCAGTGGGCTAGAACACCCGCCAACCCACGAACTCTCCTTCAGTGGCCACCTCCGTCTTCCGTTCCCATTCCGCCGATCGGGTGAGTCTCTATCTCCTCGGATTGATGCTCCGAGTCCGCAATACCCCCTTCCACCTTGTGCACACCTCCTTTCATCCTCTTCTTCCCAGGGTCACCGTTGTCGCCCCGTCTTCTTCCTATCCGACGCTGAGCCGGTTGAGCCGCCCCGCTTCATCACAATGCACCAACCCCTTGGGTGAGCTCTAGCCTTGGCACCTTGGCCTCTAGCATCACCTCGGCCCCCTCCGTCGGGTGCTCACATTCTCCTTCTCTCTCTCCCACAGGAACACCTGGAGCAACTCCATCTTATTCATCAGCACCGTCAAGCCCGAGTCGTGCTGCCTTCCACCTCTAGCGCCCAACCAGGGTTAACAATTTCGGCGAAATTTCGCCGAAATCACCGAAATTTCACCGAAATCACCAAAATTTCGTCCATTTCGTCCCCAGCCGAAAGGAATTGGTTTCGTTCAAAAAAATTCGTTTGGTTTGAATTTCAAGGGTTAAGTACACTAAAAGTGGTGAATAAACCACAAGACCAAGGGTAGCCTTGGCCGGTGCGCTAGCGCTATGCACCTTGGTGGTGCGTGTTCGAGTTCTAGTGTCATTTGTTTTCTTTTATTTTTGGAAATTTTAAAATTCAAATTTGATCAAAGTTTGGCCGAAAATCACCGAAATTTCATCCGAAATTACCAAAATTTCGTCCATTTCGTCCATTTCGCCCCCAAACGAAATAAAACTCAAAACGAAATTGTGAACCCTGCGCCCAACTCCACCATCTTGGCCACATGAACGAAGTCACCGCGTCATTTTGCATTCTAGGGGTGCGAGAGCTAGCACATAGGTCAATGAGGGTAGATAGTAGCACGCGGCGCAAGATCAGAAGCGCTTTGTCCCCAGTGCCGGTCGCCGAGGACGGCCTCGCACAGAGTACTTCGCATAGAACCAGGGGGTAGATGGTGATGCGTGCACCAGTTGGCGGGATTGGCCAATGGTTGGCCGGTTCTGCCATAGACCCGAACACCGTCGCTTTCACGGCCCATCGCTTTCCTCGCCATCAACATCGGCAGGTGCGTGGAGGACAGGGATCCCATTTTGGCAACCCGGTCACTCCCGAGGCGGCTCACGGCCGAGCACGACTGCAGTATGCTCTAGGCGCTCTCCCATGTTTCGACAAGAATTTGGGGTCAACACTATAGATCACTGTAGCTAGGTCATTAGCCGTAATGACTTCATTTGGTACGGGTTCATTAGGGGTCAGTCAGTACTAGTATGTCACGTGGACCCAAATTGATTAGTAAAATGTAATTATAACCTAAAATTAGTCCTGAGTCCATGCACGTGGGCCCCTAGTCCATGCACTAGTCCAAGACCCGAGATTATCGGCGGTGGGCCCTACCTATCGCTGACTATAGCCATTTCTAATTAAAAGAATAAGTCAAAAAGAAATTAAATAGCAAGGGTCCTACACTGGGTCATAAGTAGGATTTTCTAAATAATAAATAGAATAAATAAATTGAATCAAGTGGACCCACTTGTCTGTGAGAGAATTCTCTTCCTCTCTTAATTTCAAGAATTATTTTGGATTTAAAACTTTCGAGAGCTCGTTCTCTCTCTTTTAAAATCCAAATTCAACGATTCTTATTTCTAAAACAAAATTTTTGGAGTTCATTTGGAATTTTTAATGCTATTGTAATTCATTCGTGTTTATTTGAACTTGGTCGCCGTATATTGAAAACGCTCTGGAAGAGCAGAGACGAGCAATACCAAGACAAACAAGACTTGAGTAAGGCAAGTCAACACTTTGATCATTTGCAGCTATTTTTGAAATACAATTATATTGTTTTAAATTATAAAATTGCGTCGCTATGCTTTATACAATTATCTTGACTTGGTGGTAGTTAATACCTTGATTTAGTTGAGTATAAATTTCCAACCCTTGAACTTGGACACTATCTTTTGTCACTCTAGACATAATGGTATACATGATTAGTTACTAAGTCTATATCTAGGTGTCATGCTTAGTCTCGCTTAGATACATTGACATGTGAGCATTAATTTGCCCTGACATCTTTCAAAACTACAAAGAATGAATTTTGTGCAGTTGAGGTTGGAACTCGGTCGGTATGTTGAAACTAGAAAGGAATTTCAAAATGAAAACTCAAAAAACAGATTTCGACTTGGGCACACGAAATGGGTATGGGAAAGAACTGCCCAAGTCAGTTAAGGACTTGGTTCTATAATGGGTACGATATGGCTGATTAATTTGTCCGTCAACATTAGCTTCACCATCGGGTGGAATGTGGCATGAGTAGAGGGTAAGGAAGCCACAAGAAAACCACACAACACAAGAGGGGCCTCCATGAGGCGGCCCACTGATGGTAAAACCTTAGCGGGTGGGGTTTCGTTAGGGTGGGGCATTGTAAATGTCTTGTGATGATTATATTAGTCTCACGCCCATGGTAGCGTGTTGATAATATAAGATGATTGTCTCTTGTCAGTAAAGTTGTGCGACCATTACAGAGTGAAAACTATCTAGTTAGCCGTGCCAATGGTCATGGGTGATGCCAAGAACTTACTTGATGTAGACTCAATTTTTACAAAACAATTTGTGGGTAGAATGAAACAATGGGTGGGAGCCCAAGGATTTGATTTGTCCTAGTGATAGCCAGTGGAAACTACGGGTGGATGCAGCCGTGGGGTTGCAAGTGGAATGCGGCTTGGGATTCGAGGGTGGTGCGGCCTACTATGTTAGGTGGTTGTTGTTGGTGATATGCCCTAGAGGCAATCATAGAGATGATTGTATCATGCCTATGTTTATGAGTTATTGAATAAATGTTATTCTGTTCCTTGAATGAATCATTAGTTCTAAAGATCAACGAGTATGTGACTTGTTGGTGAAACTCTTTTTGACTTATATGATGTCGTTCTAAAAGTATCTTTGGTCGAATGTCACTTGTCGGAACACCAGTGACTCTACAACCAGCACATGTATTGATTGATGACCATGTTTCACCGGTTATGGATAGAGGGATATCGAATCAATAATGTTAACACATGTTAGAGAACATGGGGGTTGGATTAACCCACCTTGAGACACTGTTGAGATTGTTATGATCCTATATGTCATTAGTTGGTCTCAAGCAATGATGATGTATAATCCTTAGACCTGAGATCAGCATGGTTCCCTACATGTGTAATAGCACTCTTAGGGGTTACCAAACGCTACTCGTAACTAGGTAGTTATAAAGGTAGCTTTTGGGTATGCTATGAAACTTGCGGAGAGATGTGACTGGTCGGATATGAGATTTGCCCCTCCTAACATAACGGGAGAGATATCTCTGGGCCCCTCGAAGTGGTCGGATAAAGAAAGTGCATGACCATGCCACTAGTGGTCGACGTGTTCGACCACGTAAGGTTATTCGACAACTCGATCGAGAAAGTATTGAACAGTCCATGGATGACACATTATCTCACCTGGAGTTCAACCAGATATCGTGAGGCAAAGGGAGAATACTAGAGTAGGTCACTTAGTTCGAGCAGGTCCAGACAAGTTGTATGGAAATACGAGCTGGTCGCTGACTGATCGAACGAAATCACGAGAGTGGTTAAAACACGGTCGTAAGGAGTTACGATCCGCCGTGACAGAGTGCTAACGGTCGTATAGAGATAGGACTGGTCGTAAGTGATGAGGACCTAGTCGTAAATCATATTTCATTAAGGTTCATCCGATATAATTTGTGTGTATTCGGGAATCGTTATGTCCTGCTAGGTACCGCTACGACTCGTGGTCGGAAAGGGTTTCGAGTCACAACCGATTACACATAACCCTAACGGGTCACACACATAATGGGTTGGAACAAACCAGATGCAATCTGATTCGTCCAAACGTGTTCGATAGGATCCGACACGGGGCGCTATATAAGGAGATGCTTGAGACTATTGAGAGGTGAGACACGTGAGTTATTTCTACCAAAACCTAGTCGCCATCTTCTTGAGAGAGCCTTCTCGTGCGACTTGGTACTAGCACACCGGCGTACGGTTGTTTCTTCTCTGGACGTGTGGATACCGTAGAGGCACTACTGCGATCGCTGTTGCGCTAAGGACGATCCGCAATCTTCACAAGGAACTGCAGAGATTGCCGAGAATACAATCGACTACGAGGACGTTGGGTGATCATCTACGACCACTACATCGACGCGTTCTTCGTCGGACTTACCGCTCCGACTTACTTCACGACCGCGTGCGTCGTGGTAATGATGCGTGATCATCTAACTTGCTTGGCATCCCGGATTACGTGGTAGAAATTTTGAATTATTGCTAGTGTAGCCTACCCGTATCCCAACAGTGGTATCAGAGCCATCTTGTATAGTTTTTGATCTAGATCGGTCGCATATACTGGATATGTGGCAGTAGTAGATTGGATCTATTACTGGTTTGGTCTGATAACCTAGATTGGTTCATATGGATGAAAACGATCTAGGCACTGGTCGATAGGATCGATCAATGTTCGTCGATAGTAGATGAGTTTTTCGGGGAGGCACAAATTAAGAGTACCATATGATTTACTCGACTTGTTTTTTGACTGCCCTGCATGATACTCCTACCAGTCAAAATTCCGCCATCGGAGTATGTCACAGTGTGTGGTCGTATCAAGGCAGTGATCAGATTGGTTCGGGACAGGGTTAATATGATAACGGGACCGCTGTACTAGTTTTTCGTACCGTACGTTATAGATAGTATGTGTTCATGTCACCTGTTAGAATTGGTTTCTATGCATAACTCATCTTTGCAGGGTTTGATGTGAATAGTATGACCCATTGTGTATGTGATACATGAATGGATTTTCATAGCTCGCGGTCATCTTTGTGAGATAGCCATCGAGCTACATATTATTGTATAATGGCTTGTGTATCGACTTGTGATACTTGAAATTATCCTATGTAATTCTTTACTAGCTTTTAGAAGTAAATGCTTAGTAGATGAATGCGGTCGGAGACTTCAAGCATGGTGGTCTTGAGAACAGAAGCATGCCGATGGAGATCGACATGTTGAGGGCCATACTATTTCACAATTTAATTTGATTTTCTCGTGAATGTTTGTGTTTATTCCTCATATGTTGTTTGATCATATTTTATCATTAGATGTTTTGACATGATAGAATAGTATCCTCAAGAAAAATTAAGTAAAATTGATGCCTTTCCAATTGTCGCACCTATCACGATTTTGATCGTTAATTGGCGAGTCTACCAAAGTAGGGTGTCGTTAACTATCTTAATAAGATGGGGTGTCTGACACCCACATGCATAGTATTGGTTTGACTTGACAAGGCTATCAAAATAGTTTTGGGTCTTGAGGCATGGTGTTGGAGCCTGAGCATAAAGATGCCACCCAACGAACAAGAATCATATGCGATATGATTGGCAAGAGGTTGCCTACCTTAAATCACTAGGTTTCTAGCAGTGATGCCAAAGCTCACTAGAACTTAATGATTTATGGATCTTGGACTCACTATATGTTGTTTGAGGAAACATGGTTTATAGTGGGAGTATCTTTATTATCTATTATTAAGTTGAGTTCGACCATCGATCCGGTGATACGATCAGTCCAAACAAGTCGTATGGTGATACGAGCATGTCGAGACTGGTCGAACATAACCATCGACATGAGTGATTGATAGAAGGTCTTTCATAAACATAGTGCCAATCTTTACATATATTTTCGTTGTAGATCATGGCACCTACTACTTCTTCTCGCACCTACCTTTAATTGGCGATCTATTCTTGAAAAGGAAAAATTGAATGGTTCAAATTTCATTGACTCGTTTCGTAATTTAAGAATTGTTCTCAAACAAGAAAGCAAGGAATATGTTCTAGAAAATCCCTATCTCGAGGAACCGAAAAGCCGATGCTACTGAAATAAAAGAATGCTTATGAGAAGCATTGTAATGATGCACGATGTGCATCGCCTAATGCTTGCAACCATGAACTCGAGCTTCAAAAGCAATATGAGACCACGGATGCTTACAATATGATTGTGAGTTTGAAGGGTATGTTTCACGATCAAGCAAGGGCGAGAGGTTCAACACCTCTAAGGCATTGTTTTCTTGCAGTCGCCGAAGGTAGAACCTGGCCACCCTCATGTGATCAAAATGATTGGTCTCATTGAGAGCTTGAAAAAGCTTGGTTTTCCCTTAGTCAAGAGTTGGCATCGATGTGATTCTCCAATCGCTCCTCATGAGTTTTGAGCCCGTCATATTGAATTTTCATATGAATGGCATGGAGAAATCAATGACCGAGTTACATGGTATGCTTAAGGGTGCTGAGAAAGCATCAAGAAAAGTTCCAATCATGTGATGATGGTTCAAAATACTACACACTTCAAAAAAGGGTAAGTCGGAAAGAGAAAAGGCAAAGGAAAGACTAAAGATGAGATCGAGAGTCTCAAGGCTAAGCTTAAAAGCTTAAACTGGTCCTAAGCCCGACACGTAATGTTACCATTGTCATGAGACCTGGTATTGGAAGAGAAATTGCAAGAAGTACTTGACAGAAAAGAATAAAGGAAGTATGACTTCCAGCTCAGGTATAAATGTTATACAAATTAATCTTGCCACTTCTCCGACCAGTTCTTGGGTATTTGATACCGGATCGGTTGCTCATATTTGCAATTCGATGCAGGGACTAATAAGGAGTAGAAGTTTGGTAAGAGGAGATGTTGATCTTCGCGTAGGAAATGGAGCAAGAGTTGCTGCATTAGCTGTTGGCACTTTGCCATTAGCTTTACCTCCAGGATTAGTTATGGAACTAAATAGTTGTTATTATGTTCCAGCCTTAAGCAAAAATATTATTTCTGCTTCATGCTTAGGAGCAGAAGGTTATGAATTCAGAATAAAGAACAATTGTTGTTCAATTTATTTTGAAGATATGCTTTATGGCCATGCTCCATTAGTGAATGGATTGTATGTCTTGAATCTTGAGGATATGCCTGTTTTTAACGTTAATGCTAAGCGACTTCGACCCAATGAAATGAATCCCACTTTTATATGGCATTGTCGACTAGGTCATATAAATGAGAAGCGCATGATGAAACTCCATAAAGATGGTCTTCTAACCTCATTTGATTTTGAATCATTTGAAACATGTGAATCTTGTTTACTTGGCAAGATGACAAAGGTACCTTTCACGACTAGAGGTGAAATGTAATATCCCGAAAGGCAATTGTCGGTTTTAGTCGAGAGCAAGTGTTAGGATTACGAAAAGAACTGTAGGAAAAGACCAATTAGAGAAGTATCCTGGAAAATCGGAAAGTTTGGGCAGCGTGGGCTAAGGCTTCCACTGGCCGCTTTGGCCCAAGAGGGAGGTGAGTGGCCGGCTCTCTTCCCACCTCCCGTGCCGCCCCTTTTCTCCTTCCCTGGTGCGCCCTTCCCCTTCCACTTCCTTGCGCTCTCCCGCCTCCATCTCCCTTGCACCTCCCCAGGCCCTTGTTGCTGGTCAAAAGAAGGAGGAAGGACCCCTTTCTCGGTGGCCAAGAAGAGGAGAAAAGAAGAGAAGTAGAGGGGTTCGCAACCGGGAGAACGTGGTGATCGTCGATCCGCTGCGCACACTCCGCTTCGGCAAGGGTAACTTGTTGATCATAGTTTTGGGTCGAATTCTAGTTGTCTGATTTTCGGATATCAGTTCGTCGGTTTTCTGCAGCAGTAAAGGTTGTCATTTTGGTTAGGTTAGAGGCAGATTTGGGTCTGGGCTTCTCCTAGAAAGTTGTAGTATCATAGCTATCTTTCATTGCCGACAAGAATCAGGTCATTTGGACTTCTGTAGCCAAAGTTACGAATTTATTAGTAATACTGCTCTGCTGGTGGATTGATAATCTGACAGATTGTCTTAACCTGACCTAAGTGCGTAGTTAAAGGGAGTTTCAGAGGGTCTCACCACAACGAAAAACGAAGATAATCCTCTCAGATTTCAGGAAAACTAAAGATCACGAAATTTGGATTAATGTAGAGAAAGTTATGATAGTTTGAGTGTTGCTGTCCAGAAACCTGATCACGAAAATGGATGTTCTGTTATATGGCTTGGTAAGGTTAGTAGAGGGCCGAATCAAAGGAGCTCACCAACTAGGTTTAGAAGGGCAATCCAATTACCTTTTCAGAATGTCCAAGAAAACTCCATTTGGACTCCTGTAGAAAAGTTATGGATTTTAGAGCGGCTGTCCGCTGAGGGACAGTTTGACAGCTTAGGAGTTGGAAATTTGGGGTTTTGCGCTAGAGTATAGAAAGACCGCTTCATTCTTACCCATGTGTTGGTCCTGTATGATTGTCTTAGCGAGCTCTATAATTGTATTCAGGTGGTGGTGTTAACCAGTGGGCAGCTCCTCGCACGTCCCGCGTTCTCGCGCTGGCCAGGCAAGTACATTAAGGGATAGAATCGATTTTATTGAATGGCATTGTTTGTTAGGGTACATGATTAAGTGTGTGGATCATGATTGCTGAAGTGGTATGAATGGTGTTGTTTGTGTGAAGTAGCTTATGAGTTATACACTACACATTGATGTTTGAAAGTTATGAAATCTACATATATGAACGTTGTAGTATGGTTAGTCGATTCATATGCAAGTATTCGGTTTAGTGGAATTCTTGTTGCTCGCCATAATTGAGTTGTGTAATGTTCATTGTTGCCATGTGAAAATGATGATGAGAGGACTCTAATTGTGTTGGTGTTTGCATATTGTGATTACAGTTCTCTCATGATGCTATTGTTTACATGCTCAAAGTACATGTTGAATTCTCGTTAAATGAGAAGATGTAGATGCATTACTCGAGCATTTCTGAGCATATTGAAACTTGGTCATGTTGCGACCAAGCTAAACAGATGAGGTCCCCGCTGTGCAATGACAAAGCTTGAGGTCCCACATTCGTGGAATGTGGGCAATGAGAAAAGAGGTCCCCATCATTATGATGATGGGCAAAGGTCCCTATACATGTGGTGTATAGGTTTTGGTCCCTGTGCGGAGGGATACGTGCAAGGGTATACACGACGGTTGTATACCGCATGACACGGTAAAATGCGAAAAGAGATAAAGTTGAAAAAGGTGCATTGCATTGGTTGCATTCACATGAGCATGAAGGCTATTCTTTGGTGCATTATTTATCTTGGATTGTTGATGCTATGAATGATAACTTGCTTAGCCTTGTTGGTACTTGCTGAGTCTTTAGGCTCACTCTTGCTTTGATGTGTTTTAGGTACAACTGACAAGACCCGCATGCATGGGAGGGAGTAGATGTTTGGATGCACGCACTACCACTCAATCTTAAGAATTACTTATGGATGGTTTGGGTTTCAGATTAAGCTGAATAATGAGAATAGCAAATTTTGGTTATGTTTACGAGATTATCGCATGCTTGAATGAACTCGATTATGAAGATATTGATAAATGCCATGTTTAATTGTTGGAACCTCGGTATAGCTGACTATACAAAGGAGGTATTGCCAAAAATTTGTAATTGGTCTTAGTTTAGTTTAATTTAATTTAATTTTAGTAGCATTTCGTGCTCAATCTTGAAATGGGTGTTACAATGGTATCGAGCGGGCTTTAGGTCCGTGGTTAATAGAAAAATATTAAATTGACACACTATGCACAGAGGTGTGGTTGGGAATTACATTGCTCGCATTATCTGTTGCTATGTTTCATTTGTTGAGCAATTGTTGAATTGCCTCTGCTATCTTTCTTGTTATTAATCTATGAAATGAGATGTTATGATATTCTATATCTATGAATCTATTCTATGATTGCCATGAGATGATCATGTATAATCATATTTGATTATATTGTTTATGTGTGTCGATAATGGTTGTTAAGAAGTGGAGACCGTGGTTGTGGCCTTGACTTTGTCGCTATACCACCGCTCGTGGTAGACATAAAGTAGTTACCCCAATACCTTAGTTGCAAGAGTTGAGCGTGAGCTGTTTAGAAAGTTGATTTCTTTCTTGACCTCAATCTTGGCAAATTCTTGATCCGTGGTGGATGATGAATTTCTCTGGGTTCTTGGTTTATGGTGGTTGTTGAGTGTCAATGGTCTCTTATGGTTCTCTGAAACAATTATTATTTTCCGATCGTTGAGTCGCTTTTGCTACTTGTGATCTTTCTCAATTGGCAATTATTGATGATTCCTTAGTTGTTCCTTCTTTCTCTTTAGCAAAGAATGACTCATTTATTTGTTTGATAGTTGGGTAATGAGAGTTTGAAGTTGCAAGTTTGTTAGCATGAGAAAGCTTTGGCTCTATGTGTTCCTTTGGATTATTCCGAGTGTTGAAGTTTTAAGGCATTTCTTTTCTTTGGAAATTGTTAAAATCTTTTTGTGATGTCTCGTTATGGTTAAATCGAGATTGTAATCAAATAACTTGATATGGTATGGGTATCAAGATGAGTCATTGGTATGGTACATAATTAATATTAATTAGTAACCTTGGAAGTGAAATTGATTAAGTTGATGTTGTCTTTTCCTAATTCTTGATGAACGGTATATATGAGTAGTGATTGAGAGATATCAAGAAGTATGAAACCTTGATGAACTAGTCTGGTCATTAAAACTGCTTAGGTTGCTAAACTTGTTGGTTCTTTGGTTCCCATGGATTAATTTAATTGTGTGGAAAAAAATTAGAGGGAATACCGATTTACGTATTCCTTAGTATGATTAGTTACCGGAACTGTATAACCTGGTTGATCGGATTGAATATCGATGGATCTAGAATTTATGAGAGGAATTCTATGTAGTTCTTCAAGAAAGAATGACGCGATGAATTTGGTTGTAACGTTGTTAAGACTTTTGATCGATAAAAGATTTCGATTTTTTTGAAGTTTTAGTGTATTTTTTTTTGTCAAATCCAAATATGAGGAGAACAATGGATACATGTTTGTTAATATCCATATGATTTGGGAATAAAAGTAGGTAGAAACTAGATTTCATAATGAAGCCGATTGATAACAACAATGGTTGTGGTATAAGCTGTGTGTTGAAGTTTGATGATGAGCATCGCTAAGAGTTGAACGATTTGGGCTTATGCCAATTGATTGTGAAATAATCGGATGATAATGTGTCCTTGATGAAAGAGTTTTGGTAGGAGCTTTTCAATTGTGTAGTAGACCCTTCTAAACATAAGAGGTCGATGTAGTGAGGTTGTTTAGTTCGGGTATACTCTCATTTCAAGATGGGATGCAAAGGTAGTATGGAACAATTTGGTGAAACTCGGGCCTTTCTAATGGAATAGTTGATGATAAATATTCGTGTTCGTAGTATATTACTCGATATTAGTAAGATTTTTTTGCAAGAGATGGTGATTTGAGTGTGTGGTGATGATTCTTTTAGAAGTAAAGTAATTTGATCGTCTTTTGTAAATGGGATTTTGTAAGAGTATTTCAGTTTTGCGATGGGGATCATTTGGACCTCTTGAGTTAAGTGGTGATTGAGTTGCTTTGAGCAAACCGATATGTTGAAAGATTTTATTGGTTCTCAAGTTGTTCCTATGATTTGGTCATAAGAGCTTATCTTGTTTAAGCCGGGCAAGGTGATGTAGTAATCACGTAAAACAACTATCCGTGTTAAAGGAAGGAGAGAAGATAAGTGTTTGAGATTTAAGCCGCTTCGCATCTTGCAGCTTTATTTCGTGAGTACTTAAACCTTTTGCGCTTGTTCTATAAGGGTTTATCAATGTTCAAAGGGTATTGCATTCTTCTCTTTGTGGTTTGGTTTTCGCTTCAAGAGGGCTTGAGCCCTTGAATGTTGACTTTCCCTATGTTTTTCGAGTTCTTGGCCTAAGTGACAGCTTCCTTGGTCTTGTGTTCACCATGCAGGGCACATGTCTTCCAAGTTGAAAAAATTGATTCCATTCGCTCTTTCTTTTGAGGAAGAATCAACCTATTTGTTTCACTCGAGTCTTTGAGGTGTTGAATAATTGTAGTGGTGAAACTGGGGTTGTAAGATATTCGATGAGCGCTGGAGGATGAGATAATTCGTAATATAGTTGGAAGTTTGTCTTATGAGGTTAAACCGATTGCATTGTTACACTTAGTAGGACCTATAGTGAGTGTGATCCAAGATCTTCTGGTTCACTTCGGGCGGAACATTAGAATTACTGAAAGTATAGAAATATTGATCAATTTTATAGAGTATTGCAATTTGGTAGTATTGCAAGGATATGAGAGTTAAACTTGATGATGTGGTTTAATGAGAGTGGGATTATAAAGTAATCGAATCGTCATGTCAATTAATGGGATAATGGAAAATGTTGAGTAATGTCAAGAGTGATTTGGCTCTAAATGAGTACCTTCCGAGAGTTATAATCCTTGTAATGGTTAATCGGTCAAGAAAATATTTTCATGATGATTTTAATGAGTGAGTATGTGGAATTGTGGATTTTTAGGATTTAATCTAAGGATTTCCTATCTTTTATATGAGAAGTTAGTTGCAAGAGTCTTGGATGTTAAATATGGACTTTGCAATGCTATGCTAGAACTTTGAGTCGCCCAAAGATTATGTGTAGAAGAAGTAGAATAAGGGTGGAATGCGAACGGTGGGATGATCGTTGATAACATCTTTCGATGTGGTACATGAGAGTGTGTGATGTGAAATGAGATGTTTGTTCTCAAAAGGGTTGAGGTGATATGATCGTGTGAGAGATCTAATTGTGGATACTTTCGAGTCCCATTTGTCAAATGAACTCAGATAGTAAAGGAAATCGTTAGAGAATATCTTGTGAGATCATCGAGTCCCTTTTCAAAGGTGTTGACAATGTGTTTTGATTTGGGTTTATGTTGAGATCGCCAAGTTAAGAGTAACAAAGTTAGTGTCTTGTGCGATGAAACGGTATTCCAAAAGTTGTGAGAAATTTTAATTTCTAAAGGAGAAATTGAGAAAACATTATTTCCTTGAGTAATCAAACGCTCTTTTGATTCTTGTTTGAACTATGAGTTTATGATGGATGTCTTTCGGATATGGGGCTTGACTTTATGTTGGCATGTCGTGTGGTTCGGTATCTTTGGGAAGTTTAACCCAAGATACCTTTGCTTGTTCTCGCTAGTTGGCGTATCGCCAGACGGTCTCGAGTCTGCGCGCGGATACGTAACGTCTTGTATGTTACCGTGTTGAGTGAGTACCGAGATCCGAGTTTGAGGTTTCATTTGCGCCGTTGACCATCGAGTGAGGTCTTACCCTCGAGTCTTGTCGATGAGTGTACCGAATGTCGAGTTGAGCGTTAGTACGAGACGCCGATTTACGTCCCCGTGTCGTGGTCTCTTCCGTTGGAGAGAGGCCACTTGAGAGTTGAAGTCGCGTGAGCGAAGTTTAGTAAGAGTTGATCGTGTTGGTATCTCATTGTTAAGTTCTAGTCGGTTTTCTTTCGTAGATTAGCGTTTAGAATTCGGGTCACCTGTTTAAGGGGGTAGACTGTAATATCCCGAAAGGCAATTGTCGGTTTTGGTCGAGAGCAGTGTTAAGGACTACGAAAAGAACCGTAAGGAAAAGACCATTAGAGAAGTATCCGGGGAAAATTCGGAAAGTTTGGGCAGCGTGGGCTAAGGCTTCCGCCGCTGGCTTTGGCCCAAGAGGGGAGGTGAGTGGCCGCTCCCTTCCCACCTCCCCGTGCCGCCCCCTTTCTCCTTCTTCTGTGCCCCTTCCCCTTCCTCTTCCTTGCGCCCTCCACTGCCTCCTCCATCTCCCTTGCACCTCCCCAGGCCCTTGCTTTGGTCAAAAGAAGGAGGAAGGACCCCTTTGCCGGGCTGCCAAGAAGAGGAGAAAAGAAGAGAAGTAGAGGGTTCGCAACCGGGAGAACGTGGTGATCGTCGATCCGCTGCGACACTCTCCGCTTCGGCAAGGGTAACTTGTTGATCATAGTTTTGGGTCGAATTCTAGTTGTCCGATTTTCGGATATCAGTTCGTCGGTTTTGCAGCAGTAAAGGTTGTCATTTTTGTTAGGTTAGAGGCAGATTTGGGTCTGGGCTTCTCCTAGAAAGTTGTATATATCATAGCTATCTTTCATTGCCGACAAGAATCAGGTCATTTGGACTTCTGTAGCCAAAGTTACGAATTTATTAGTAATACTGCTCTGCTGGTGGATTGATAATCTGACAGATTGTCTTAACCTGACCTAAGTGCGTAGTTAAAGGGAGTTTCAGAGGGTCTCACCACAACGAAAACGAAGATAATCCTCTCAGATTTCAGGAAAACTAAAGATCACAAAATTTGGATTAATGTAGAGAAAGTTATGATAGTTTGAGTGTTGCTGTCCAGAAACCTGACGCGAAAATGGATGTTCTGTTATATGGCTTGGTAAGGTTAGTAGAGGGCCGAATCAAAGGAGCTCACCAACTAGGTTTAGAAGGGCAATCCAATTACCTTTTCAGAATGTCCAAGAAAACGCCATTTGGACTCCTGTAGAAAACGTTATGGATTTTAGAGCGCGGCTGTCCGCTGAGGGGACAGTTTGACAGTTAGGAGTTGGAAATTTGGGGTTTTGCGCTAGAGAGTATAGAAAGACCGTTTTCATTCTTACCCATGGGTTGGTCATGTATGATTGTCTTAGCGAGCTCTATAATTGTATTCAGGTGGTGGTGTTAACCTGTGGGCTCCTTTCGACGACGTCCCGCTTCGCATGCTAAGGCAAGTACATTAAGGGATAGAATCGATTTTATTGAATGGCATTGTTTGTTAGGGTACATGATTAAGTGTGTGGATCATGATTGCTGAAGTGGTACGAATGGTGTTGTTTGTGTGAAGTAGCTTATGAGTTATACACTACACATTGATGTTTGAAAGTTATGAAATCTACATATATGAACGTTGTAGTATGGTTAGTCGATTCATATGCAAGTATTCGGTTTAGTGGAATTCTTGTTGCTCGCCATAATTGAGTTGTGTAATGTTCATTGTTGCCATGTGAAAATGATGTTGAGAGGACTCTAGTTGTGTTGGTGTTTGCATATTGTGATTACAGTTCTCTCATGATGCTATTGTTTACATGCTCAAAGTACATGTTGAATTCGTTAAATGAGAAGATGTAGATGCATTACTCAAGCATTTCGAAAGATATTGAAACTTGGTCATGTTAGCGACAAGCGATACAGATGAGGTCCTGTCAGCAATGACAGTTTGAGGTCCCCATTCGTGGAATGTGGGCAATGAGAAAGAGGTCCCCATCATTATGATGATGGGCAAAGGTCCCTATACATGTGGTGTATAGGCTTTGGTCCCTGTGCAGAGGGCACGTGCAAGGGTATACAACACGGTTGTATACCCCATGACACGGTAAAATGCGAAAAGAGATAAAGTTAAAAAGGTGCATTGCATTGGTTGCATTCACATGAGCATGAAGGCTATTCTTTGGTGCATTATTTATCTTGGATTGTTGATGCTATGAATGATAACTTGCTTAGCCTTGTTGGTACTTGTCGAGTCTTTGGGCTCACTCTTGCTTTGATGTGTTTTAGGTACAACTGCAAGACCCGCATGCATGGGAGGGAGTAGATGTTTGGATGCACGCACTACCACTCAATCTTAAGAATTACTTATGGATGGTTTGGGTTTGATTAAGCGTAATAATGAGAATAGCAAATTTTGGTTATGTTTATGAGATTATCCTGCATGCTTGAATGAACTCGATTATGAAGATATTGATAAATGCCATGTTTAATTGTTGGAACCTCTGTATAGTGACTATACAAAGGAGGTATTGCCGAAAATTTGTAATTGGTCTTAGTTTAGTTTAGTTTAATTTAATTTTAGTAGCATTCCGTGCTCAATCGCCGAAATGGGTGTTACATGAAAGGGCGAGTGACATGTTGGCCCTTGTACATTCGGATGTATGTGGACCTATGAGCACTTCGCCGAGGTGGTTTTCGTGATTTCATAACTTTTATCGATGATTTAAAGCAGATATGGTCGTGTCTACTTTATGAGACATAAGTCGTAATCCTTTGAAATATTTAAGGAATTTTAGAATGAGGTACAAAATCAACTTGGCAAGACAATCAAATGTCTGCGATCAGATCGTGGAGGTAAATATTTGAGCCATGAGTTTGGTGATCATCTAAAGAAGTGTGGAATTGTTCCACAACTCACTCCGCCGGGAACGCCTTAATAGAATGAGTTGTCTGAACGACGGAACCGAACATTGTTGGACATGGTTCGGTCAATGATGAGCCAAACTGATCTTCCATTGCAATTTTGGGATACGCTCTAGAAACAGCGGCTTTCACTTTAAATAGGGTTCTATCAAAAACAGTAGAGAAAACACCATATGAGATATGGACCGGGAAGTGTCCCGATTTGTCTTTTCTCAAGGTATGGGGTTGTTAGGCATATGTCAAACGTTTGACGTCTGATAAACTCACACCCAAGTCTGATAAGTGCTTCTTAGTGGGGTATCCTAAGGAAATTAAAGGATATTACTTTTATAAGCAGGATAAAAACAAAGTGTTTGTTGTCCGTAATGGTGTCTTCTTGGAGAAAGAGTTTCTTTCCAAAGGAGTTAGTGGGAGTAAGGTGCAACTCGAAGAAATTGGGAAAACATCTGAAAATGTTTCAAGTCCTACTGAGTCTCTACAGAATGAACAAAATGTTGTTGAATCTGTAAATGAAGCATCAGCCCTACGTAGATCTAAAAGGTCACGTCAATTGCCTGTAAGGTATGGGCATGACGTTTTATTATTGAATAATGATGAGCCTAATACTTATTCTAAGCGATGATAGACCCGCATCGAGTCATGGCTTGAGGCTATGAGATCCGAAATAAAATCCATGCATGACAATCAAGTTGGAACTTGGTTGATGCACCTGATGGTGTTAAAGCCATTGAGTGCAAGTGGATTTTTAAGAAAAAGATAGATATGGATGGAAATATTCACATTCATAAGGTACGACTAGTTGTGAAGGGTTTCAAACAAATTTAAGGTGTTGATTATGATGAAACCTTCTCTCCTGTCGCTATGCTTAAGTCTATGCGGATCATTCTAGCTATTGCTGCATATTTCGATTATGAGATATGGCAGATGGATGTAAAAACGGCTTTCCTAAATGGAAACCTAAGTGAGGATGTGTACATGACACAACCTGAGGGTTTTATCGATCCAAAGGAAGCTTGAAAGGTATGCAAGCTTAAGAAGTTCATCTATGGATTAAAGCAAGCATCTCGGAGTTAGAACATTCGTTTTGATGAAGTGGTCAAAGGGTTTGACTTCATCAAGAACGAAGAAGAACCTTGTGTTTACAAGAAGGTTAGTGGGAGCAAACTTGTGTTTCTGATCTTGTATGTGGATGACATACTACTGGTCGGAAATGATATTCCAATGCTTGAATATGTTAAAACTTTATTAAGAAATAGTTTCTCAATGAAATATTTAGGAGATGTAGCATATATTCTTGGTATAAGGATCTATAGGGATAGATATAAGAGGCTAATTGGATTAAGCCAAGACATGTACATTGACAAGGTATTGAAACGGTTCAACTTGCAAGATTCCAAGAAGGGTTTCTTGCCCATGTCACATGGCATTAATCTTAGCAAGACTCAGTGTCCTACGACCACTGATGAGCGAGACAAAATGAGTAGAATTCCATATGCTTCGGCTATTGGATCTATTATGTATGCCATGCTGTGTACACGACCAGATGTGTCGTATGCTCTAAGTGTTACGAGCAGATATCAGTTAGATCCAGGTGAAGGTCACTGGATGGTAGTAAAAAATATCCTTAAATACTCAAGAAGGACTAAAGATGCATTCCTTGTATTTGGTGGTGAGGAAGAGCTGGTCGTAAATGGTTACACTGATGCTAGATTCCAAACTGACAAGGATGATTTCAGATTGCAATCAGGGTATGTGTTTTGTCTGAATGGAGGAGCAGTAAGCTGGAAGAGTTCCAAGCAGGGAACGATTGCTGATTCTACAACAGAGGCTGAGTACATTGCGGCTTTGGAAGCTGCAAAAGAGGTCGTATGCATTAAAAAGTTCATTAATGAACTGGGTGTGGTTTCGAGTGCTTCTAGTCCAATGGATCTCCATTGTGATAATAGTGGAGTCATTGCACAAGCAAAGGAGCCTAGATCGCATCAAAAGTCCAAGCATATACTTCGACGATATCACATTATTCATGAGATCGTTGAGAGAGGTGATGTGAAGATATGCAAAGTGAACACAGATTTGAATATTACTGATCCGTTGACAAAGCTTCTCCCGCAACCCAAACATGAGGCGCACACAAGAGCTGTGGGGATTCGATACCTATATGATTGACTCTAGTGCAAATGGGAGATTGTTAGTGATATGTCTTAGAGGCAATCATAGAGATGATTGTATCACGCCTATGTTTATGAGTTATTGAATAAATGTTATTCTGTTCCTTGAATGAATTATTAGTTCTAAAGATCAACAAGTATGTGACTTTTTGGTGAAACTCTTTTTGACTTATATGATGTCGTTCTAAAAGTATCCCTGGTCGAATGTCACTGGTCAACACCAAAGGACTCACGCAAACACATATATTGATTGATGACCATGTTTCACCGGTCATGGATAGAGAGATATCGAATCAATAATGTGAACACATGTTAGAGAACATAAGGTTGGATTGACCCATCTTGAGACACTATTGAGATTGTTCTGATCCTATGTGTCATTAGTTGGTCTCAAGCAATGATGATGTATAATTCTTAGACCTGAGATCAACATGGTTCCCTACATGTGTAATAGCACTCTTAGGGGTTGCCAAACGCTACTTGTAACTAGGTAGTTATAAATGTAGCTTTTAGGTATACTATGAAACTTGCGGAGGGATGTGACTGGTCAGATATGGTATTTGCCCCTCCTAACATAACGGGAGTGATATCTCTGGGCCCCTCGAAGTGGTCGGGTAAAGAAAGTGCATGGCCATGCCACTAGTGGTCGAAGTGTTCGACCACGTAAGGTTATTCGACAACTCGATTGAGAAAGTATTGAACAGTCCATGGATGACACATTATCTCACCTAGAGTAGGTCGCTTAGTTCGATGAGGTCCAGACAAGTCGTATGGAAATACGAGCTAGTCATAGATTGGTCGAACGAAATCACAGAGTGGTCGAAACCTGATCGTAAGGAGTTACAATCTGGCCGTGACCGAGTGCGAACTGGTCGTATAGAGATAGTACCTGGTCGTAAGTGATGAGGACCTAGTCGTAAATCATATTGCATTAAGGTTCGTCCGATATAATTTGTGTCTATTCGGGAATCGTTATGTCTTGCTAGGTACCGCTACGACTTGTGGTCGGAAAGGGTTTCCGAGTCACAACCAATTACACATAAACCTAACGGGTCACACACTTAATGGGTTGGAACAAACCAGTACGAATACGATTCGTCATACGTGTTCGAATAGGATCCGACACGGGGCGCTATATAAGGAGATGCTTGAGGCTATTGAGAGGTGAGACACGTGAGTTGTTTCGACCGAAACCCTAGCCACCATCTTCTTGGGAGAGCCTTCCCGTGCGACTTGGTGCTACCACACCAGCGTACGGTTGTTCCTTCTCTGGACGTGTGGATACCGTAGAGGCGCTACTGCGATCGCTGTTGCAGTAAGGACGATCTGCAATCTTTACAAGGAAATGCAGAGATTGCTGAAGAAGACGATCGACTACGAGGACGTTGGACGATCATCTACGACCACTACATCGCGCGCTTCTTCGTTGGACTAGGTCGCCCGACTTACTTCGCCAGACCGCTGCCTAGTGGTAATGATCCGTGATCATCTAACTTGCTTGGCATCCTGGATTATGTGGTAGAAATTTTGAATTGTTGCTAGCGTAGCCTACCCATATCCCAACAGTTGTATCCTAAGAATTGCCAAGTGGTTGCAGATTACAATCACCGTGGATGCACCCTAGAAAACATGAGTATTGAGTGGATGTAGCCACTAAATGATTTATGGATGTAGGAGCTCCAAATATTATTATACAACAATCAATTTCACTAAAAACTGATTTAGTCAAAATGCTAGGTCTCGTGACTTGCCTACTACTTAGTCCAATTCAAATGTAGCTTTATGCAAATAAAAGATCCGTAAGTTTCCTTTGAATAACCTTGCATCTATTATAATTACATTATGTGTGTTAGCTCACTGAGTACGGTTGTGTACTCACACTCGCTATTATAACAAAACTCGTAACTATTCGATCATGACACCTACACCTACTTTGTGGCATCCGCACAAGATGGTGAAGATGATGGAGCAACTTAGGCTAGCTTTCTCGAGGGTAGAGCGGATGGATCCACCTTTGCTTTCTACTTCGCCGCTCTCGCTTTTGTATTGAACACGTGTGTATTAATTGGCCTGATTTGCCCATTTTGTAAAACAGTTGACTGCATTTGGTCTATTTATGTGATGTAATGATAACCAAGTCATGATTCTCGATGTATGTGTATGATTCAACGATGTACCTATGTGCACTATGTATCGATATAAGGAATAGTGCAGCTTATACAAAGGGTTCCGATTACAAATTCAGTCCCACAAGAATCAGAGGTGGATGGAACCTATGAGTAACTATATGTGGATTGAGCCTTATTGAGTTAGTAATTATTGACACAAATGAAACTCTTGTTTTAGAGCTAAACACGCTAAGTCTTAGGTTTGGAAAATAAGAACCATATTTGAGCAAAACAACTTTGTGCTAAAACAAACATACAACCCTCTTTGATAAGTCTTGCATCCATACACAACTTTTAAGCGGTGAGTGCCGGCTAAGTACTTTTGTACTCATGGTTGCTCAAATATGTGGATTCGCATCATGAAGTCAAGACCGTGTATGGATGCTTCGCATATCGGCTTTGGAAACGATGAAGACGGTGTTAACTAAGTACTAGCCCCGCTTGGTTGCCTGTGGCAAAGCATAGCGGCCACCCTCTTATGACTTTCTTTTTGCTATTGTTATTACTTTCTGTTGCCACTTTGTTACCTTGAACTTTTGGCCTGTTGGTCGGTTCTATAAACTTTGGTCTTTAGGCCTATTCACCTTGTTATGTAATAATATTTAAATATTGTTTATGTATATTCTTATATGGATGTTATATTCACCGATAACTGTACTATGTGAGCAAGCTATGGATCATGGGACTAGCTCATAAATACACAGAGGGTCTGGATGCAAATCCGGGTCCCCACAGGTTTGTAGGGTTCACCTTCTATTATTTAGAATGTAGTCAAACTAGCTAGTCAAAACAAATAAAATTAACGGAATTATTATTTCATAAAAATTAATTTAGTTGTGTTAGAAATCTATTTAAGATAAAAAAAATGCAAAAATGATGCACCAAGCTTGCGTGTGTGGTACTAAGACATCACTTTTGGAAGTTTCAAAAATGGCTAATTACACCCAAATAGCTAACAGCCTATATAAGTTATGCTATCAACAGGATCTTGAGCTAGTTACAATTACATATAAGGTCTAAACTGGTAGTTTTTTTAGATGATCTAGGCTGCTAGTATTACAACAGTACACACATATCTATGCTCCATATATGTGTATAAATGGTAAAATTAAAGGGATTGTGCAATACTTGTTTGTTACTTTTCCTACAAACATATATGTATTCATATGCCATATGGAAATTCTATGGAGAGACAGTTTGTGAATAGGTTTTTATTGAAAAGCACAAGAACTCTAAAAAGAATAAAGAAAATTTGGCTTTTTTGGCGACTAATAGAAAAATGATTTTTATTAGCCTTTTTTTAATACAGGTTGATTTGATCTATCATTGTAATTCTGAATAGTGAAAATTTTATTTGATAACCTAATGACTAGCAACCTACCTTAACAGGACTTAAAACATTATCCAATGGTATTGAAATTTCACTATTCCATTGTAGCTTGAACTAGAATAGATCATTCCTTTTACAATTTTAAACAATTAGCAATAATGGATTCTGAAGGTTAAACCCAATTAACTATTTAGTAATCCAAACAATTTTAATTAAAAATTTACGATAGAATGACCCATCATTTGTTTAGGTTTACAGATATAAAGGTTGAAGCCCAAGTGAAAACTTGCAACTAATTTTGGAATTTGATTGTCGTAATTATACCTCTTCAACTAGAACCCCAATAATGAGTTTAAGATGCTAGGTATTGGCTGGGTTTTAGGGTGCATATATAGTTATATGTATACAACTATATATACAAGACCATAGGTTTATTTATTTGTAAATTCAACTAATCTATTTAATTCAACAACTTGAGTAGTTATATCAACGAACTCGAATTAAGATGGAAAAAGAATATAATATATAATCCCTTTTTGCGAAGGTTCAAAACCGCCGCAAACCAACCAATTTTCAAAATATCATTCTATCAGTACTCTCATAAAAGTTCAAATCGACCAAAAATTGGACTTTCTTGAATTTTGTGCGTGTGCTTTGGTGGTAATGCCCTAGCCCCGAGACTACAAAGTTATATGTTCAAGCCTCAAAAGTACACTTTCTTTATCTTTTCATTTTAACTTCAAACAAATCAAATTTTGTCAAGATAACTGGTCTATCGTTGATCCTCAATAAAACAATAAAAGCCAGATTGAAAGCCCTAGCGAGAAGAAATATATAATACCTCGTGAGTGCAATAACCATACTAGGAAAGGTAGAGCTTTATGTACCGTCGATTGGCTCATCACGGGACTCTAGGGATTCTGGAGGCGGCTTGGGCATGTTGCTCAAGAGTCACGACCACCACAGAGGGATCTGGGGCTCGAACTCTCACGCCAACACAAAAGGCGGCGCAGTGTAGGTATGCGCTTGTCGACCACCATGGAGGAATTTGATTGAGGCATCATGGTCGAAGGGCTAAAACAACCATACGGGTGTCGTCGGAACTCCTGGTCACGCCGCCCCCCATTCTTGGTTGGGGTCGACGCCTCATTCGTGCATGGCTCTCTTCTAGCTAGATCTTTCATTTTCTCTCACTCGCTCTTCGACAATTTTTTGATTTGGAGCAAGGAAGGCGCTTATTAGGAGATGTTGCACATGCAATTCATGAGGGTATACATGGAGAATAAATGTTGTTGAACAAAACCGATCATTGGTTTTGGAAGGTAGCCAAGGCTAGGATATCTCATTTGGAAGCTTATTACGTACTAGGACCAAGTGGCAAGTCCATCCAGAGAGCAGCTAATATTTGAGAGTACTTTTCTTTCTTTGTCTGTTTTGTTTTGAATTGCAGAGCAAGAACTTGTAATAGCCTATTTTTATGTAAGACATATTAGAGAAGGAATTCAGGAGTAAATAGAGAATAGTGGGCCGCCGCCCCATTGCCCAACCGAAACCGAACGGGTATCGGCATGGGGAAGTCTGGCTGATGGCCCAGCCCCAACCAAGGTCAGAAGGTACTAGGCAAGGAGGGGGACTGGGCTGCCCTTTAAGTGGAGAGGGGGGAGGCAGCTGCACAACAAACCAAGCCGACCACTCCGTGTGCCCCTACCCATGCCGAGCCACCGCCTCTCTTGCGCCGCCGCCCCTTTGCGTGCATTGCTATCCTCAGCAATTGTGCTTCTAAGGAGGAAGGACTAGGAAGAGCCTGCAAGAGGAAAGAATGAAGGAAGAAGGAAGGGAAGTGAAGGGAAGAAAAAAGGAGGAAAGCTAGGTTTTGCGCTCCATCATCGATTTTAGCCAACTTTCATGAGTAATGAGTTAATCAACCCTAGTTTGATCTTAGATTGATGTTTGTTCATGATTTAGTTTGGTTTGGTCAAGGGGATAGGACATCTTGGTTTGCCCTTGGTCGGTAAGTTGTACTACAGAACTGTACAGGGGTTTTCGGGGTATCACCATCCAGATTCATGACTTTGCCTTGTTAGGAAAGTTGTAGATAATTTCCTAAGCTTCCCAGAGAGTCCACGATCATTAAATTTGGATAAGTGGTTGAAAAGTTATGTCCTCAGAGTATGGATGCCCAATTTTCCAACATAATTATCTTTAGTTTCCAAAAGTGGTAAGGTTTGCTCTTTTTCATGTTGTAGAAAAATAGTTATGAAATTGTGAAGTATGTTGTTATTGACGAAATTGTAGAAAAATAACATTTGGGGTTGAAAAAGGGAAATTAGATGCAAAATCAGAGGATTTGTATAACTAAGAAATTGTTGTAAATTTCATGTAGATTCCAGAAAATATAGAGTTTGCTATATTTGGAGTCTAGAAACAAAAGTTATAGACATTTGATCACCGGGACAACAGGTAGGTTGTCCGGTGAAAGTTAATTAAGAGCATCAGTTTATGCATATAGGTGCAATAGCGTATCGTTTGATGATTGAGTACTATTGTGGCATGTTTTGAGATGTATTATTGAAGTTTGTCCATGAAGTGTTGTTTCAAGTTCAGTACACCTTTGTGCCATTCCTATTGGTGGCTAAAAAGTAATTGCATGGTAGAGCGACAAACATCGGTTTGTTGGCCCTTGCCTTCACAATTGAGTTGATATGATAATTGCTTATGCTTTTTTATGCTTATTTTAAATGCCATGATAATGATGATATGACCAAGGGGATGACATGGTAATGATGCTAATGGATAACATTGACGATTAATGAACATGGTTGCATCAATTGCATTGCATAGAGCCAGGGCAGTGAGTACTGCCATGTATACGGCTATTCTGATGTGCTCTTGATAAAATCCTATGGAGGTAGGAACTCCACGGGATGGAGCATAGAGCATATCATTGAATGATAAGTCGTTTGTTTATTGCCTTATTATATACTTGCTGGGTCGTGGACTCACCCTTACTTTATTGTTGTTTTGAGGTGATCGTTGAAGGCAACATGCATGGGATAGAGTAGCACATATGCATAACATGCAATTATCACAGATACACTATTTATTTTTAGGGTGCTTTCATTAAATCTAGTGACATGATATTTCCCTTTAGGATATATTCATATACTTGGTTATTATTGGTTTTGATGATTGAGACCTTGATTGATTTCATATTAGTTTGATTTATTATTATTTATTGCCATCCAATGTACCGAGAGCATGGTTCCGGCGTTTCTTGGGTGAGGGTGTCCTAAGAGTTTCTCAAGTGTATTTATTCTGTGCATTTCTCAGGCGTGTGTGACTTGAGTGTTGTTGGCGCCTGTGACCAAGTTGTGAATGTTAATCTTTTACGCATTTATATTGTTTAGTTTGTTGTTTAGTGACCCATTGTGGGGTTTTATTCCATGCATACCTTGCTGGAATTATTGTTAATTATGTTTAAATTGGTAGTTTAGAATGGTTTGGGTGATATTCTGATCTCAGTGTTGGGTTAGGGTGTTACTGTTTGTATCAGAACGAGGTTTAGGTCTGTGGTGAATAGCTTAACAACTTGCGATAATTTAATCTACTAAAATTTGCTCTAGGATCGGTTAACTTAACTAAAACTTTTGTTGGTTAATTAATTTATAGAACTTGACTTAGGATGATAAACAACTTAAAATTTGACACATTAGTGCATAGTAGGATGGGAATGCATTAGCCATTGCATTTGTGTTTTTGCTTTATCGCATTGATGATTAATGATATGAGATGATTATGAAAGCTTCCGATATGAATTGATGCTTTTGGCTTATTGTATGTATGGTTATTTGTGGTAATAAGCTATGCTGAGAGGTAGATGCCGTGGAGAAGGTCGTGGTCCTAGGCATGGCCCAGTGGAGCCACCGCTCACGGCCGTTGAGTCTCATTACTAAGGAAGGAACCCCAACATGGTTGTGGGAGAGATCCTAGTCTTCATGCATGGCGGTGGTGAAGGAGGCTTGGCCAGCTAGTGTCGAGGAGTTCACCGTCTGTCGGACCGAGAGTAACACCCCAAAATTCTCTATTTATTCTACACTAGTTCCTAGAACATTGCAGAACTAGTATACACAATAAACAAATATGGTAACATCCATAATTCACACAACTTTATTAATAAATATCAATTTATTACAAGAAAGGCTTAAGCCAACAATAAAGAACACATGAAGACGAAGAAGAAGTAGTACAACCCGCTTAATGCCACATGCAATCGATCATGAGTGGCCTAGTCGTTGAGATCCTCAGATGCAAAGTCATCCTCCTCTGAACAATTTATTAAGCAAGGGTGAGTACAAAAATGTACTTATAAGTTACACCCATAATAGAGCTAATGCATGCATGGACATTATCAAAGGAAGGCTTATAGGGTTGTTTATCAAAAGCAACATTTGACATTTTAAATACAATAGCAAGTTCAAAAGAAGTTTTACCTAAAATTAAGTTTAAATGAATTAATAAAGTTAGTGTAGGCACTAACTAACTAAATACATGCACCAACCCGGGCTTCCACTTATAATTTTCTCATGGACACCCATCCATGTCATAAACTATTTTATAAATAATTTTGAAAATAAAACCAAAGTCTCATCTGCAAGCGGCTTTGCTCAGCATGCCCATGACCGTGGACACAACTATTCGAATAATTTGACACTTTGTAGAGGTTGTACAACTTTACCCACAAGGGATTATGAACGTTTAATGTCTGTTTAACACACTTCCTGTAACACCCCAGCCCAACACGAGCTTGGAATGCCACTAAACTAACAACAAAGCACATTAAAACCAAGATACTTTACTAAATTCCGGCAGAACCTCCTCTCTTTAGCTAACTTTACTAAGGATTTCAACAATTACAATTATCCAAATTAAACAATTCAACATTCAGCATAATCAGTCGGCATTCATGACATACTAAGTGACTAAAGTATAATCACAAATATCCAAATATGCTACTCTTTATTATTACAAATAATTCAACACGAAAATATAATAATAATAAATCTTTTAGGCAATTCACTCATTTATTAAGGCATGATCTGAAATTTAATCAACTTTAGAAGGTTCATGGTAGTGTGGTGAACATAAAGCTACTCCTCCCATACATGTCGTTCTTGGATTAGGTACCTAAAACAACAATAAAGCAAGAGTGAGTCCACAGACTCAAAAGTACAAATAAAAGACATACCACACAAATTGTAACATCAGCATCCAATTCCAGAAGCACATCATTAAATTGTTCACATGCATATGCAATACTCAAGGATCCTTTCTCTTTATCTCTTTTTGCATTTTACTGGTAATGCAAAGTATGCAACCGTCGCTACATACCCATGCTTGTGCTCGCAAGCGCAGGACCAATTGTCCATTACTCCGCAAGTAATGGAGACCTCAAGCCCACACTCCACAGGTGTGGGGACGTCAAGCCCGTCACATAGATGACGGGGACCTCAAAGAAATGCATACTTGGTCACCACGTGACCAAGCCTCAGTATGATCTCAATATGCACATGCACAACCTCTATTGATCATCAATATACCGAAAACAATAACATCGTACATGAATAGAGCATAATTATACTTTGAGCATTCACCAATCTTAATACAAACATCATGCCAACAATCTTGTATCGCTATCATGTATCAAAAACACGCACTCATGACCAAGCATTCCCAACTAAAGTAACAAACAATGTACTTGCCTCAACCGTGCGAGAACGAAGGACGCGAAGAGGGTGCTGCCTCCAGGACCAGTCCCCCACCTAAATTCATTAAAAGCATACTAAGACAACAGTCATGGATCAACCAAACTATAAGAGCAACCACAAACTTGCAATAGTTCTTTTAACGCGACCCCAACCCTAATTTCCTAAATGCTGTTTTGTCCCCTCTGTGGACAGTCGCGTTCTAAAATTTATATCTTTTAGTACAGGAGTCCAAATGAGGTGATCTTAGACTTCCTTGAAAGTTTATCAATTTCTCCAACTAAACCTAGTTGGTGGGCTTTCCTGATTCGACCACCTAACACCCCTACCAAGCTATTTAATAGAGCATCGGTTTCATATTAGGTTCTTTGGACAGTGCACTAAATCTACCATAACTTTCAGCTTGTTTGTCCATATTTTACGTTCTTGAGCTTCCCTAAAAGGTACGATAATTATCTACAACTTTTGTTATACTGAGATCCTCTAATTCTCCCTTTAACTGATCGCTCAAGTCAGATTACTAAAACCTGTCAGAATACCGACAGATTTGCAGAATAGTCGCACTAGAAAATTCATAAGTTCTGCTACGGAGGTCCAAACGATGCGATCTAGCACTTCATAGAAAGGTGACGACGTCCTCTACAATACTCTAGGAGATGCCTAGAACTAAATCCACACTTAACTACATCAAATTGACCGTCTAACAAAATCTGTCCTAAGCAAACCCTAATACCGACATGCTAAAGATCAAATAATCCGCTAATCGGAAGGGGATGGGGTCTTACCGTTGAAGAACCGCCGCCGAACGCGATGAACACCCACCCCAGGCCTCATCTCTCCCTTCCCCTTTCTTCTTCTTCTTCTTCTTCTTCTTCTTGGCCGATCAACCTCCCGGGCGATCCTCCTTCTTCCTCCTCCAAGTTCTTTCTTCTACCGGATGCTACAAGATCGGATGCTACAATACCGTACACATCGATGCTACAACGATGCGAGCAAGGGTGGGGAGAGGGCGCCTAGGGTTTTCCCCTTTATGGCTCGCTGCCCCTTCCACCTATGGGCGAATTGAAATGGGCCAAGCCCCGCCAGTTGTCCGGCAATTGCGAATCCCCGTCTAATCCTCTATTAAAATACTTTTCTATTTAGTCATTATCTCTAATTTAATTTGGAGTATGACATTCTACCCTTAAACAGAATTCGACCAATTTAATCACGCTAACGCCAAAGAACAATCTTAGCTAATAAACTTACCATCAATGTCACATACCTACTTTGAATAACTCCGATATTGCTCGCGCATGCGACTCCAATTCACAAGTCGCTTCTATTTTGGACTTATGGGATCACACCACCTTGACGGATACCAACGTCTTTCACCTCAACACTAGTCTCGACCTTTGTACACTCAACACGCGGATTCAAAGGTAAGGTCTTACTCGCCAATAGCCCTAACAAAGTCTCAAGCTCCGACCTCTCATGTGCTCTCTCAGCACCGGAATATACAAGACATTGCGTACTCCACGCAAGTACTCGAGATGGTCCTAGCGAATGGCTATCATCCTAAATCCTCGCAACTTCTAGAGCAAACCAAATATACTTTGGGCTATCTTTCTCTTTGGGACTAAACCACATAACTTGCACGTAAACATATGGAACTATTGTTCCATCTCTCAGTCGTTTTCTTCATCGTAACAAGGAGAACCTCTGTTAAGCAGGGACGCGCAACACGTCTTATTTTAATCAAACTTTAATAATCAGAACACCCCAACTCTCAAAGAGCGGAATGCTAAAAAAACTATTCTAGCACAAGTACAAATTTTCGCGAGTCTCCTTTGTTTAACAAGAAATCGAGAGTTCGATACTATCACATGGCATAAACAAAATCCTCATAATCGACTTATCCCAATCATGCATGAATATCAAAGGAACCAACCAGACGGTGACTTCATTTTTACAACTAAACAATAAAATTCAACCACGCCATCCATGGGTGTTATTTAAACATTCATTTAATTCTATATTTGGACTAAGCGACAACGCCTTAAGAATGTGATAAAGTGAGTGCATCCACATCTACTCCCTCCCGATCGTATCATTCCCGCCATGGGTACCTAAACACATTAAAGCAGAGTGAGCCCAACGACTCTAAGCAACAAGGCTATAAACATTAATTGAAACATAGCATCGTGATAAACCACAATCTCAATACACTAATCATAGCCATTTATCTCATGATATGCAAACTATGCAATGCTCCTTTGAACTTTATCTCTTTCGCATTTTACCATGTATACAACCGTCGTCAGCTGTATACCCTTGCAGCCCTCGCACAGGGACAAGAGCCTATACACCACATGTATAGGGACCTTTGCCCATCACTTAATGATAGGGACCTCTCTATTCATAGCCCACATTCCACGAATGTGGGGACTCAACCCGTCATCTTCATAACGGGACTCTCCATCAGATGTGCTTGGTCACCACGTGACCAAGGCACTGCTCATGACATGCATATGCACCATGAAAACATATACATAAGCAGAAACATCAAAATTCTCATTATCATGTAATCAATAACAACATAGAGTAGATCCAATTAACTATACTAGCATGTCATCAAGGTAAATGGTACTCATCTCCTAATAGGCAAGCATGACTATACTACCAAGATACATCACAACACATCAAACAAGCATACACAAATAATAGCCCAATACTTGCCTCATGCTGCCCTGAATCGCGCCCCACCTGAACATAAAGGTACCTCAATCTAAGACCAATCATGCTGGACCAAACGCATAAATAATAACGCAAACTCGCTAACTCTCAAGTGTTAACGAAACCTCCAATTTCTAGCGATCGTTTGGTGCTCACCAAACAGCCAAATTCTAAAATACATAACTTTCTGCTCAGAGTCCAATTAAGATACTCTTAGACTTTATGAAAATGTAATTGAATTGCATAAATAAACCTAGTAATAATCGATTCAACTCAAAAACAAAGGATTCACAATGCCATTTCAACCTTTCTCCAAAATACTCAAATCTAAAATCAAAGATTCCTCATAAAAACTTTTTCACATTCCAATTAGGTAGTTGCAAATGAACTCCACATAGGCCAAAAAAAAGAAATCACTCGTATGCTCAAATCAAACACTTCATTTATTTTTCTGAACTTGAAAGAAACACCTTGTCAACTCAAATTATACGTGTTCTCCATCATAAAACCCAACTCAACCAAGAACCAATAGAGCATTTCTCTACTCGAGAAAACATTCTTTTCTCAGATATTATTTTAAGAAATAACCCTTTCCCAAATCACGGGTTTCCAAATCATCACACTAACTCCTTCCTTTTAATCGACAACCCCAAACCGATCCTCAAACCGAAAGAACATCCTCACTTATCTAGAGGGACTTTACTAATCCACAAAAGGATTATCTAGTCTGCTCCTATACCAAAGGAATTGTCTTGATAAAAGGTTTTCAACACCTCAATAAAGATTTTTTTTCACCCACAACCACCTCATCTCATTCTGTTAAAGATAATCAACTTCAGATTCTCAGCACACATACTCGTTTACTTTACCCAAAGTATTCTATCAAAGGTCAACACACTACTCAAAATTTGCTTCTACTCATCTACCTCTACACATAGTATTGGGTCCCCAAGGTCGGAGCATAAAAATACAAAGCCCAAAATCAACCTCCAAGTCTCCTGCGATGAATTTCTGGTATGATTGATAGGAAATTCTCAAATTCATTTACTAAAATTTCGCACAACTCAACAATAACCTCAATCATTAATACTCACGTTCCTCACTAATCAAGTAATCGCTCAAGGCGTTTCATTTCACCAATCTTGGACCTTCACTAAACCACACTAATCAAAATTCAGCTACACGACCACAATATACCCATTCGTCATACCCTCACTAATTGACCAAGATTCAAACATACCCAATCACTAATGTCAATAAATAAATATCTTCCTGACTAGTTTATCCTTAGAGATAATCTAACTCCCATAGGGTTACTCACTGAGGCCAAGTCATGCTTGACAATAGCTCAACAATCCCTACTATCCCATTACTTAACATGACTAAAAGTTTTCTCTACATTGTTACTCTAATTAACTTGACCATCATAACCCTTCTACACTCTATTACTAAGTATCCAATTGCGACACTCTATTAAATTTATCAAGAGTCCATACTTTCGTTAATTCTAACATTCCAACATAGACAAAGGTCATTGGGTTATAATTCGCTATGGATTCCACTAGTTGTAACACTAATATGTTTTATATCAACGACAATCATTCCATTTAAATCCAATTCTTTCCAAGAGTTATAGGACAAAACCAAATCACTTTCTACTGATATTCAAATAGCTTGGCCCCTATATTTCTCACTGCGATCATTTACTTGACCACCAACCAATCGCCACATTACACTTTAAAAGATCTTGCAACCCAAGTCGGTTAATCTTTTCTCAATAGGAAAGAGCAAACAAATACAAGTTCTAACATACGAGGAAACACTACTCCTCGCAGTGAGCACGAGACCAAGAGAAATAGTCAAATAGCATTGATCTCGAAAAACAAGGGACGAGGCCACAATTGAGGGCACATGTTTCACAAGAAGGGAGTTTCAAACATCAATAAATCACAATAAAACATTGCTTTTGAAACTCAAGAAACACTTAAGCGGCAACGATAGAAAAGTTGCAGGTTACAATCATGAACTCCAACCTCAAATACTTATGGTACACCCTTTTTTCCTTTAACACCTTTTTTCCCTTTAACAGAGAAAACAATTTTCTTGATTACATCACCACTTGCCAACAAAAAAAAAGTACTTTTAAAACAATTCACATTAATCACTTAAGAACCCATTAGAACATTCTCACGCATCGCCTTTCTTAACAGTTTCAGCTACCACATTAAGCATGAACTACCAAAAGCTCACAAATGCAAAAACTCCAAACTTTTCATTTAACCGATGTTACGGGAGGCGGTCAAATTACTTCTTTCTAAAAGAATCATCATCATTCCCACAAGTCACAATCCCTTGGAGACAATCTTATTAACATCAAGAATAATACATTCTTAACACGAATCACTATCATCTACTCTTCCATTATAAAGCCCCCAAAGGCTCACCAAATTGTTACATACCACTTTATCATCTCATCCTCAATTGAGAGTATACCAAAATCTTTGACCTCACTGCAACAATCACTTTATTTTTTAGAGAGAATCTGCTGCCCAACTTTAAGGGTTATACCAAGAACCTTCCACCAAAGGCATACTATAATATGACAATTTCACCATCATGCAAACATGGGTCACCTATTAAAATCCTATCATAAACCTCTCCAAAAGAATCACAAACTACGAGGTTGAAACAAACCTCTTATAACAAGATCATACCATCAAAGACTACTTATTCACTCATCCACTCGACCATTAGTGTTGCTCCACACCCACTCCAACTATCATTAACAATTGATAATTGTATTTATCACGTATGAAAATAGGGTCCTACTTCTATTTGCAGTCACATAACCATCTATAAACACAAAGTCAATATTCTACTTTATGCTCAGAGTTTAGGGAAAAGTATAATTAAACATTCAATAATATCATTGTAATACCTCGTTTTCATTTAGGAAGTTTTCGGTTCGAAATCGAGTTTAAAATTCACAATTTCGACGTTTCGTCGATTCTTCCGTTTTTGGCACGGCCTTTGGCCAACAAGCCCAAAGGAGGCCTTGTGGGCTGGGGGCAGCCGTGGGGCCCAAGCCCACAAGGGGCTGGCCATAGGGGCCTTTAGGGGCGGTGAAAACCTAGCTCCCACCCCTTCCACCTCTCCCCCTTGTGCACCGCCACTTTCACCTTCCTCCTTCTGTGCGCCACCTCCAGCAGGGTGCCGCCTTCCTCCTCCCCATTGGTGCTGCCCCAAGGTCCCGGAGTCGCGCCCTTCTCCCGGAGTTTTCCCTGGTGTAGAGCCCTCGTTGCCGGCCTCCCGCGTGCTTTGGTGGTGTTTCGCATGGTTCAGATCAAGGAGGCCGGGATCTTCACCACGGTTCGATCGTCGTGCTCTGGGCGCTCCAAGGGTAATGTATCTCAGTTGGGGTTGGTGGTTTGGTCGTAGGAGAGGAAACGAATAGAATTGCTTGGATCAATGTCGGTCTGCTGTAGATAGCAATCTGTCCAGTATGTTGCGTGGACTGTTTCGTGACTTTAGAGGCCGAATCAGGAGTTTGGGTCTCCTGGAGAGTTGTAGGTCTTGTTCTTAGATTTCGGTGGCCGCCAAGATCACCTCATTCCGACTTTCGAGTTAAAAGTTATGATAGATTTATTATCTGCTGTCCAGAATCCTGACGAGAAATAGCAGTCTCTGTATAGGTTGATTTATGGCCTAGTTAGAGGGTGATTCAGAGGTCTTGCCCATAACAAATTTTGAAGGTGATATCACTAGCTTTCAGGATTGATAAAGAACACCTCATTTGGATTTATAGATCAAAAGTTATGCACTTTTCTTTGTGACTGTCCAGATTGTATGTCAGTCTGTCCAGTTTGTATGTCGTTTCTATCTTTAATTTTGACCTGTGTGCCACTTTTTGTTAAAGACAATATATGAATGTCTTGCCAACTAGGTTATTGTAGATAATTTCTTAACCTTTTCAGATTGTTAAAGAACGTCCAATTTGGAGTTGTACAACAAAAGTTATGGATATTTTAATTTAGCCGATATTTCTGTCTATTAATTCAGTCAACAGATTTGAGCCGTGGGCCAAATTTTATTAGATGCAAAATCTGAACTTTTGCCCAACCAGAGTATTGTAGATATGTCAGTTAAGAATCCATGGAAATTGGTCTCACCTCATTCGAGTTCCAGACCAATAGATATGTCAATTACCGTGCTGCTGTCCAGAATTAAGTTATGTCAGAAATTGTTGATTTCATTTTAAGTTTTGTATTAATGACTAGAGTCATCGAAGCGATGTTTAGCATCGATTAGTAGTGTTGGGTATATTATGTCCTTATTGAAATTATTTTACTTGTTTAGGAGGTGAAGCCTCGGGTTTAGGAGTATCACCTTGGCCGACTAACGCGTCGCATCGTGGAAGGCAAGTACATTGCCACCCTTAATGATTGTGATTGATGAATGTTTATATGGTCATGCTGTGATTTGGTATGATACGAGAGAAGATGGATTGTCTATGTTCTTTCATATGTGTTGAATCCATGTTTTGTTATCATGTCTTTCAATATTCGTATTTCATTCTATGCATTCATTATGCATGTTTCATCCACGAAAGTGGATTGCAAGTCCCACCATTCCAATGTGGGCGTGTTGGACATTGTCATGTCCGCCCACGGAGTGGATTTGAAAGACCCATTAATTCCAGAATGGGCATGTAAGACCCATTAACTCCAAGATGGGCAATGTTGGACACCGTATGAAACGTTCTTCATACGGAAGTGGATCCGCATTTTTGTTAAGATGCGGGCTTGAGCGTAACACCGACGGGTGTTTCACCGCTATACCGGTATATGCATGTGTGCAGTCCATTCCCTTGATTTTGAGCATTCATATCATGTTTTCATTTGTAATCGGTTGTGATGTGATCGAACTCGATGATGAGTTTGTCTTATTCATATTGAATGATTATCTTATTGATAATCGTATTTGCCGAGTCATGGACTCACTCTTGCGTTGTTTGTTTATTTTAGGTAACCCCGATGTTGGCTCTTGGGAGGAGTAGACACGCACTACTTGTTCACAACATCAAATTCATGTTCAAGTCTAAATTTTAGTTCCATATTTCATTCGTTAACGATGAACTGTAATAATTAAATTATAATTGGAGAAGGAAGGATACCTTCTCCACGGATGTTGATTTATTATGCGTGTGAACCTTCTTTATTGATGTTCAGATTAAATAACTTAGAAGGTGAAGGAAGGATACCTTCACCATGTCCTGCTTATCTTAATGTCGTCTTTAGTTGATATACTTGTTTCAAGTTCTTCCGCATTATGGATGTATGTTAGATGTTTTAGGTGACATCTTGGCTTCCTGATAGCCGTGGTGTTACAGCTTGGTATCGAGCGGGCTTTAGGTTCGTGGTTAATAGACGAACATTAAAATGACACACCGTGTACTGATGGTGGGGTTGAAAATTACATTGCTTCCGCAATATCTCGTTATAATGTTTCATTTTGTTGAGCAATTGTTGAATTGCTTCTGTACTATCATCCTTGTTGGTAATATATGATCTGCTATGATATTCAATATCTATGAACTAATAATATGATTGTCATGAGATGATCCTATATATTCATAGTTGAGTATTTCGGTGAGGCGTGATGTTATCAAATGATAAGAAGTGGAGGTCGTGGTTGTTACTCTGCGATTCACCAGGTTACACCACTGTTCGCAGAACGTGGTTAGAGGAGTAGTTACCCCGAGTACCATAGTTTCAGGTGTTAAGCGTGAGTTGCTTTAGAAAGTTGTTCTCTTTCTTGATTTCGGAATTTGGCAATTCTTGTCCTGTGGTGGTTGATGAACTTCTCCGGGATTTGTGGTCCATGATAGTTATGGTTTTCCATAGATCCCTCTTGGTTCTCTGAAACAAATATTGCCTTTCAACTGTTGGGTTGTTTCTACTACTTGTGATCGTTGTCAATTGGCAAGATTGATGTTTTCTTGGTTGCTCCTTCTTTCTCATTGAAAAAGAATGACTCATTTACTCATTTGATAACTTGATTAGTGAAGAGTTTTCCGCTGTAAGTTCGGTTGCTTGGGGAAAGCTTTGGCTTTATGCGTTTCTTTGGATTACTTCGAGCGTTGAGGTTTGAAGTCTCTCTTTTGCTGTAGTAAGGTGTTAGAATCCTTTTGTGATGTCTCGCCATGCTTAAATTGAGAATTTATGATTAAGCGAATAAATTGTTATGATATGAGTTACCAAGTTGGGTTATTAGCATAGTGCAAATCAATTACTCTTAACTACCATCCATGGAAGTGAAACTGATTAATTTGATATGTCCTTGTATTTGATTCATGGTGTATGTTAAATAAAGATCACAATATCTATTCGAACCTATAGATCTTACATAAGAGCTAGATTTATCTATTTCCTAGTATGCTAAAATTGTTGAAACTTGTATAAAGTACCGGATGGGTGTGGTGTATCGACTCATGAAACCTTGTTTATAGGAAATTATGTTAGTGAATCTTTAATCATGTTTTGAAATGATTTCGAACAAAGGTGAAATGTGAATCTATGTTTATAAATGGTTATGTGATTGCAAATAGAATTAGTACCGTATGTATACGCGTGGTTAGTACAATCATCATTTGTTAATGAGCGTGAAGAAAGTGTTGAGCAACACCAACAATTGAGTAGATGAATTTCGTAAGTAGTCTTTGTTAGCGTGCCTTGTGATATTGTTATTGCTTAGCATAAACTTGTTATGATAAATTTGTTTCAACCTTGTGGTTTGTGTTCCTTTGGGAAGTTTTAGGATGGAGTAATAAAGTTTGATGATTCTTGGTACTATGTATGTTGTCGATGTTATTAAATAGTCAAAATGTGATAATGAGGTTAATTCGTAGTAATTTGATCACCCATGGTGATATTTCCTAAATGATCAAATTTCTAATTTGTATTCATGATCTTTTGGGGTTCAGCTTTATGTGGTAAATGAAGTTTATCGAGTAACGATATGTTACAATGTTGCAATGGTTCTTCGATGATGCAAGTGTTTGATTTTGAATACTTATTTGTTCTTATCTCATAAGGTTCGATATTCTCTTCTTGTGAGGCTTATGCATTCAACTGTGGACTCCACTTATGTTCTGTGAGTTCATTGCTTAATTGGTTTCTTCTCTTGGTCCCATGTTCAAGTGAGTGGTGGATGAGTTTTCTAGTTGGTGAAAATCGTTTTCATTTGTCTCTTCTTTCGAGAAAGAATCAACTCATTCTTTTCACGTGGGTCTTTTGAAGTGTTTTCTAATTGTTGTTGTGAAATTGATGTTAATACCCATAGTAATTTGATCGCCCTTGGTGATATCGTTCGATGTGAATATTTCAAGTTTAGCTGTGATATTTTCTTTGAGCTCTTAAATCATCCGTAAATCAAATTATTTTAAATAAATTAAGGTATTGTATTGTCCTGTTGCTTCTTAAGAGATTTGTGTGGTTTAACTCTAAAGGCTCTTTGGTTTGAGTTGGCAACGCGAGGTTGCAACCAAAGAAGTTATGTTGGTTCCTTTAAGAGGAGAATAATCTTCTCCTTTCATGAAATCAGAATTGGAAATGTTTGAGTTTGGTGGTGAGATTATTTGGATCTCATGTTTCTTGTGTAGTTGAACTGCTCAATAAATATAACGATGGAAGAATTTTTATTGGTTCTTAATTAGTCCTTGTGGTTTGGACTAAAGACCTTATCTTGTTCTTTGTGGCAAAGTGATGTTAGTCAAAGAATTAATTACAGTGTTAAAGGAGAGAGTGCATTATGAATATTTGAGAATTTAGTCAAGTTTTGTAACTTGTGGTTATTTGAATTGTTCATAAACTTTTGCTCTTTTCACTCAAGAGTTGTCGAGTTTCAATCGCAATGTCATTCTTCTTGTTGGTGGTTATTTGCTATTCCTTTCGAGGGATGCGTGCACTCCAGTGAACTCAATTTTCGCTTTCCCGGATCTTCGTTACTGATTATTTCTTTTGGTCTCGTGCTCACCGTGTGAACAGTAACATTTTCTGTGTTGTGAAATTTGTTCTTGTTCGCCTCTTTCTTTTGAGAAAGGATCAACCGCTTTGTGTCAGAAAGTTTTACAACTCGTATGTTGTTGTTTGTTTGGTGGTGGTTAATTGATTGTAGGGGTGAGATTTTGCTACCCAAACTATTGGAGGAGTAATAGAAGATGAGTTGGTTTTGACTCAATCTCTTGGAGGAAGTTGATTCGGATGGAATGTTTGGTTTCGAGATAAAATCGTATATTGTCCGACTAAGTAGGACCTATGGTATAGTGTAGTTCAGAACCTTGGTTCATGTTGAAATGTTGGGGATTATCAAATGTATGGAAAACGTAATCAATTTTATACAAGAACACTATTGAAAGTATCGCGATGTGGTATGAGTGATTCTGATGATGTCAATGAGTGAGTATGTCGGAATTGTGGGGATCATAGAGATTTAATCCGATGATTTCACTATTTGTTATAAGAGGAATTCGTTGTAGAGGTCTCTGAGGTTAAATTTGGGCTTTCTGTTTTCATGCTAAACTTTTGGTCACCCAAAGATTGGTGTGTAGAGGAGATAGAAAACTGAGTATTCTCGAGTAGTGGAATGATTGTCGATAGAACCCTTTTGTTGTAGTTCATGAGCGGGTGTACTGAAAATTTTGATGTGATATTCTTGAAAGTTGGAGGTGATGAGATTGGATGGGTTTTGAGGGCTTTGGTGCCTTCTATCAAATTAATGTCATCAATTGAAGGAGTGGTCCAGTGTGTTGATGGAATCAATAGAGTCTCTCCACAAAGGTGTGGATGATGTATTTCGGTTTAAGCCTAATTTGAGGATGTTAAATTAAGAGGTTTGAGCCCTGTGGTATGCGATGAATTTAATTCCAATGTCCGAGAGAAATTTTATTCCTAAAAGAGGAATTGAGAAAAGGATGTTTCCTTGGGTATTGAAGCGTTTTCTTGTTACTCATTTGAGCTTTATGTTGTTGGATCGTGTCTTCGCATTGTGAGTTGGTGTTGTGTTGGCATGTTTGCTTCTTTCCAATTCAGCAAAACAAAAGAAGTATTTGGTTTGAGCATTCAAGTGATCTCCTTTGGCTTTCGTGGACGTTTTCAGAAATTGCCACTTGGAAAGTGGAAAGGTTTTCTTGATGAAACTCGATTTCGGATTTTACTCTTCGCACTCAGGTTGGTAACGATATAGTTGTGGACGTGAATCTTTCTTATTCAGATATGTTTTGCCAGTAAAAGAGTTTCGATAGTGTGTTTCGGTTAAAGGAGGTGATCCTTGCTTTAGTGAAAAGTTCGATTGAAAGGTGGAACACGAGTTTCGTGTTCTTCGTGCTTGTCGTGTGGTTCGGTTTCAATGGGAAGGTTAACCCAAGGTACATTGGGTTGTTTTCGCTAGTTGGCGACGCGCGGATCGTCTCGGTACATGCGTGGAGTACGTAACGCCTTGTATGTTATCATGTTGGGTGAGTACCGGAGATCCAGAGTTTGAGTTTTCGTTGCGCCGTCGACCATCGAGTGAGATCTTACCTTCGAAGTTTTCTCCGATGAGTGTACCGGAAGTACCGGTTGAGTGTTAGTTCGACGTCGCGTTACGTCGTTGTGTTGTGGTATTTTGACCGAGGGAGATGCTACTGGGAAGTTGGAGTTTCGTAGCGTGAGTTTTAACCGGTGTTGTTCACAACAGCACGTGATTACCGTTGTTTGTTCTCGATCGTGGTTGTTCTTTCTCTAAAGTGTGTTTAGATTCGGGTCGAATCTGTTAAGGGGGAAGAATGTAATACCTCGCTTTCATTTAGGAAGTTTCGGTTCGAAATCGAGTTTAAAATTCACAATTTCGACGTTTAGTCGATTCTTCCGTTTTTGGCCCGGCCTTTGGCCAACAAGCCCAAAAAGGAGGCCTTGTGGGCCAGGGGGCTGACTTGGAGCCCAAGGGGGCAGTGGGGCCCAAGCTCACCAAGGCCGCCATAGGGGCCTTTAGGGGCGGCTAAAAACCCTAGCTCCCACCCCTTCCACCTCTCCCCTGTGCAGCCGCCACTTTCACCTTCCTCCTTCTTGTGCGCCACCTCCAGCAGGGTGCCGCCCTTCCTCCCCATTGGTGCTGCCCCAAGGTCCCGGAGTCGCGCCCCTTCTCCGGAGTTTTCCTCGGTGTAGAGCCCTCGTTGCCGGCCTCCGCGTCGTTTGGTGGTGTTTCGCAGGGTTCAGATCAAGGAGGCCGGGATCTTCACCACGGTTCGATCGTCGTGCTCCTGGGCGCCCAAGGGTAATGTATCTCGGTTGGGGTTGGTGGTTTGGTCGTAGGAGAGGAAACGAATAGAATTGCTTGGATCAATGTCGGTCTGCTGTAGATAGCAATCTGTCCAGTATGTTGCGTGGACTGTTTCGTGACTTTAGAGGCCGAATCAGGAGTTTGGGTCTCCTGGAGAGTTGTAGGTCTTGTTCTTATCTTTCGGTGGCCGCCAAGATCACCTCATTCCGACTTTCGAGTTAAAAGTTATGATAGATTTATTATCTGCTGTCCAGAATCCTGACGAGAAATAGCAGTCTCTGTATAGGTTGATTTATGGCCTAGTTAGAGGGTGATTCAGAGGTCTTGCCCATAACAAATTTTGAAGGTGATATCACTATCTTTCAGGATTGATAAAGAACACCTCATTTGGATTTATAGATCAAAAGTTATGCACTTTTTTTGTGACTGTCCAGATTGTATGTCAGTCTGTCCAGTTTGTATGTCGTTTCTATCTTTAATTTTGACCCGTGTGCCACTTTTTGTTAAAGACAATATATGAATGTCGTGCCAACTAGGTTATTGTAGATAATTTCTTAACCTTTTCAGATTGTTAAAGAACGTCCAATTTGGAGTTGTACAACAAAAGTTATGGATATTTTAATTTAGCCGATATTTCTGTCTATTAATTCAGTCAACAGATTTGAGCTGTGGGCCAAATTTTATTAGAGGCAAAATCTGAACTTTGCCCAACCAGAGTATTGTAGATATGTCAGTTAAGAATCCATGGAAATTGGTCTCACCTCATTCCGAATTCCAGACCAATAGATATGTCAATTACCGTGTTGCTGTCCAGAATTAAGTTATGTCAGAAATTGTTGATTTCATTTTAAGTTTTGTATGAATGACTAGAGTCATCGTGGAAGCGAGTGTTTAGCATCGATTAGTAGTGTTGGGTATATTATGTCCTTATTGAAATTATTTTACTTGTTTAGGAGGTGAAGCCTCGGGTTTAGGAGTATCACCTTTGCCGACTAACGCGTCAGATCGTGGAAGGCAAGTACATTGCCACCCTTAATGATTGTGATTGATGAATGTTTATATGGTCATGCTGTGATTTGGTATGATACGAGAGAAGATGGATTGTCTATGTTCTTTCATATGTGTTGAATCCATGTTTTGTTATCATGTCTTTCAATATTCGTATTTCATTCTATGCATTCATTATGCATGTTTCATCCACGAAAGTGGATTGCAAGTCCCACCATTCCAATGTGGGCGGTGTTGGACATTGTCATGTCCGCCCACGGAGTGGATTTGAAAGACCCATTAATTCCAGAATGGGCATGTAAGACCCATTAACTCCAAGATGGGCAATGTTGGACACCGTATGAAACATTCTTCATAATGGAAGTGGATCCCGCATTTTGTTAAGATGCGGGCTTGAGTGAACACCGACGGGTGTTTCACCGGCTATACCTGTATATGCATGTGTGCAGTCCATTCCCTTGATTTTGAGCATTCATATCATGTTTTCATTTGTAATCGATTGTGATGTGATCGAACTCGATGATGAGTTTGTCTTATTCATATTGAATGATTATCTTATTGATAATCAGTATTTGCCGAGTCATGGACTCACTCTTGCGTTGTTTGTTTATTTTAGGTAACCCCGATGTTGGCTCTTGGGAGGAGTAGACACGCACTACTTGTTCACAACATCAAATTCATGTTCAAGTCTAAATTTTAGTTCCATATTTCATTCGTTAACGATGAACTGTAATAATTAAATTATAATTGGAGAAGGAAGGATACCTTCTCCACGGATGTTGATTTATTCTGCGTGTGAACCTTCTTTATTGATGTTCAGTATTAAATAACTTAGAAGGTGAAGGAAGGATACCTTCACCATGTCCTGTTTATCTTAATGCTGTCTTTAGTTGATATACTTGTTTCAAGTTCTTCCGTATTATGGATGTATGTTAGATGTTTTAGGTGACATCTTGGCTTCCGGATAGCCAGGGTGTTACAATCATCTCCTGTAAAACAGGGTTTCACAAGATGCTACCTCAACATTCATCTAATCCGACATACATGTTTCAATCTAGCCATTATGTATGTCCATCAAGTAACCAGTTAAAGAAAATTTCTAGATTATTATCCCTTTCTACACAATTAAATTTATCTATTGAGATCAAGTGATCCAACCGGTTTAGCAACCTAAACAATTTTAATGATCAACCTTCTCATCAAAGACATACTACTATCCTACCACTCCACTATCAAGTAAACAAAGATCGCCGACTACATCCCATCAGTTCATCTCTTAGTGATGCTCAACACCATACTTCGATACATTATAATTGTACCTAGCAATTACATATGATCAGTACTTATCCATAAAAGATAACTTCCAAGATGAATATTAACTATGACACTAATCTAACACCTTTTAGACTTATCCATCCCAAAGGATTTGATTAATCCGTTGAGTCCAACAAATCCAATCTACTGGAGAAGCTTACCAAATTTATCACCCATGGTGATCAAACCAATTTCATCAATGCTTCACACTTCTTAATAACTCTTTTGACCCCAATTAGGTATGGACATACTCTTTGTCACTACCCATTAAGTAATTGCTCTTTGACAACATCACATTAATCAACTCTAATTCCAAAGATATGGGTTAAGACCAATCAGGCACGACGCTGTAGATCCGACTTGATAACTCAAACCTTATCAATGAATTAAATGTTTAACACCTCTCGCTTAAACATATCAAGACCTCACAAAAGGACTTTAACTCCCTTCAGGCATTAACTTCAAAACTCGAAATAATCCAAAAGAAATACACAAAGCCAAAGCGTTCACATGATAAAGAACTTGCAACAGAAAACTTTCAGTATCCTGAATACTAAGCGAATAAAAGAATCAGATTCTCCAATAAGAAGGGCAGAACTCCCAAGATACAAATAGAGACCAAGTGAAATCCCAACAAATTTCACCATCTGCATCTATATCCAGAATTGGTCTAAATCAAGCATAAGAAGAGAACAACTATTCTAAAGGAATTCACCCATAGTACCTGTAGCTATGGTACTTGGGGTAATCACTTCGCTAATCTCATACTACGAACGGTGGTGTAACCTGGCAAAGCCTAGGGCCACAATCACGACATCAACCTCTCAACAGCAACTATAGTTGCATAGCTATCATCCCTCATAATAATCATAGAATCATATTATGGGTATATAAGATCATCTCATTACAGGAATCATCGATACAACATAACGGAAGCGTAAATGCAATGCTTGACCCACCCCATCCTACTGTGCACCAGTGTGTCAGGTTTTAAGTTAATTAACCATTAGCAAATTTTAACAAGCTAAGTTACATAAGTCGTTAATCTATTCACCACGCACCTCACAACCCGATCGATACCAACTATAACACCTGACCCAACACGAGCCTAGAATGCCACTAAACTAATAACAAAGCAGATTAAAACCAAAATACTTTACTAAATTCCGGCAGAACCTCCTCTCTTTAGCTAACTTTACCAAGGATTTCAACAATTACAATTATCCAAATTAAACAATCCAACATTCAGCATAATCGATGGCATTCATGACATACTAAGTGACCAAAGTATAATCACAAATATCCAAATATGCTACTCTTTATTATTACAAATAATCCAACGCGAAAACATAATCATAATAAATCCTTTAGGCAATTCACTCATTTATTAAGGCATGATCTGAAATTTAATCAACTTTAGAAGGTTCATGGTAGTGTGCGTGTGAACATAAAGCTACTCCCTCCCATACATGTCGTTCTTGGATTAGGTACCTAAAACAACAATAAAAGCAAGAGTGAGTCCACAGACTCAGCAAGTACAAATAAAAGACATACCATACAAATTGTAACATCAGCATTTAATTCTAGAAGCACATCATTAAATCGTTCACATGCATATGCAATGCTCAAGGATCCTTTCTCTTTATCTCTTTTTGCATTATACTGGTAATGCAAAGTATGCAACCGTCACTGCATACCCATGCCTGTGCTCGCAAGCGCAGGGACCAATTGCTCATTACTCCGCAAGTAATGGGGACCTCAAACCCACACTCCACAGGTGTGGGGACCTCAAGCCCATCACATACATGACGGGGACCTCAAAGAAATGCATGCTTGGTCACCACGTGACCAAGCCTCAGTATGATCTCAATATGCACATGCACAACCTCTATCGATCATCAATATACCAAAAACAATAACATCGTACATGAATAAAGCATAATCATACTTTGAGCATTCACCAATCCTAATACAAACATCATGCTAGCAATCTTGCATCGCTATCATGTATCAAAAGCACGCATTCATGACCAAGCATTCTACACCAAAGTAACAAACAATGTACTTGCCTCAACCATGCGAGAACGAAGGACGTGACCCCCACCTAAATTCATTAAAAGCATACTAAAACAACAGTGATGGATCAACCAAACTATAAGAGCAACCATGAACTTGCAATAGTTCTTTTAACACGACCCCAACTCTAATTTCCTAAATGTTGTTCTGTCCCCTCTGTGGGCAGTCGCGTTCTAAAATTCATATCTTTTAGTACAGGAGTCGAAATGAGGTGATCTTGGACTTCCTTGAAATTTTATCAATTTCCCCAACTAAACCTAGTTGGTGGGTTTTCCTGATTCGGCAACCTAATACCCCTACCAAGCTATTTCACAGAGCATCTCTTTCACGTCAGGTTCTCTGGACAGTACACTAAATCTACCATAACGTTCATCTCGTTTGTCCAATTTTTTCGTTCTTGAGCTTCCCTGAAAGCTACGCTAATTATCTACAACTTTCGTTATACTGAGATCCTCCAATTCTCCCTTTAACTGATCGCTCAAGTTAGATTACTAAAACCTATCGAATATCGGCAGATTTGCGAAACGATCGCACTAGAAAATTCATAACTTCTGCTACAAAGGTCCAAACGACGCGATCTAGCACTTAATCGAAAGGTGACGACGTCCTATACAATACTGTAGGAGATTCCTAGGACTTAATCCACACTTAACTACATCAAATCGACCGTCTAACGAAATCTGTCTTGAGCAGACCCTAATACTGACACTGCTAAAGATCAAATAATCCGCTAATCGGAAGGGGATGGGGTCTTACCCTTGAAGAACCGCCGCCGAACGCAATGAACACCCACCCGAGGCCTCGATCTCTCTCTTCCCCTTTCCTCTTCTCCTTCTTCTTCTTGGCCGATCAACCTCCCGGGCGATCCTCCTTCTTCCTCCTCCAAGTTCTTTCTTCTACAAGATGCTACAAGATTCTATGATGCTCTGAGTTACTATGATGCTACAAGATGCGGTCGCTATAGTACCATAACGCTACTGTACCACGCTGATGCTACAATGGAGACCAAGGGTGGCGGAGAGGGGCGCCTAGGGTTTTCCCCCCTTTTATGGCTCGCTGCCCCCTTCCACCTATGGGCTGAATTGAAATGGACTAGAAGCCTCGGCCCAGGTTGTATGGTAATTGCAGAATCCCCCCTCTAATCCTCTGTTAAAATACTTTTCTATTTAGTCATTCTCTCTAATTTAATTTGGAGTATGACACTTCCATTAGTGTGCGATTAAGTGCAATGCGCCATCCCAAAGTAGTCATGCCTACTAAGGTTTCATTTCCATTTGACTAAACCATCTGCCGAAAGCCCCCTCTTGCGCCATGTGGGAATAAATAAAAAGTAAATCATTCTAACACGTACACATCAGCATGGCATGAATAACAATAGAACGTTGCAAATTAATTAGCCTGGTCTGTTCCATACCAGACTTGTGGTAGTATGGAATGGCTTAACAATCCGCAACTCGCAGACTGGTCTTTAATTGATTGGGCGACTTACAAAACAATCCCACGGCCTCAGCCATTCACTAAATTGAACCCGTGAATAAACCTGCACCCACTAACTATCCATTTCACCCAAGTCCAAACCCAAGTCATTTATAAACTTCCATGGCACACCAATGCTATTGATACAATTTAAACCATATTTGATTTTTTTGGCTATAAATTCCTAAATCAAATATTTCAGATCTAACTATGGCTAAGCTTAATTTTTTTCAAAATGTTCTAGTTCATACGATTGCATCAACTAGATTTTATCTAAAGCGACAAGGTATAGATATTTCAATGTCAAGATTTGGCCATACAAATGTATTGGGATTAACTACAATTTCAAAATAGGTATTTAAATTATATTGAATAGAAATAAGCATACAATAACAATTCAAAATAGAATTTAAATAATTTCAAATATTGGGATCAAACATCATCAAATATGTAACTTACCTTGCTTAAATAATTGTTGTTCTGAAATGGCGTAGAAATCTTGATCTCCCAAGTCATCGAAATCTATACGCGAAAATAAGCCAAATTCAAATAAAATTAAAAAAACTCTAAAATAAATAATTTAGGTTCTACGAGATAGCTATTAAATTCACAAATTTGAATCACTTGAATCGAAGCGCGAACAAAGGAGAATGGGCTTTGTAAAGATTCAAATTCACATAAAATGATAGAAATGGAAATTCTAAAATTTGTGGAATCATTTTTCTAAACCAAAATCCATTTATTGTGTCATGATCATGTCATCAAAGGGATTTAATTTTTGACTAAATTATTTTTGAAAAGAAAATATCTTTGAGGCACCGACAGGTGGGCCGTAGTCAATGGACTGGGTCCACGGGATCTGCCCTAGTCCATGGTGGACTAGGCACACGGCATAGCGTTAGCGGCCACACAAGCAGCCACACATGCGATGGCAGGGCTGTCATGCGGTAGCCACATGGACGCCAACGCTAGGGAGGTCATGACGTGGCATGCCATGTCGGCTTGAAAGCGGAGGCGGCGTGCCGGCGTCGAGGTGTGGGAAAGAAAGAGATAGGGAGGGTGGTGCTCACCTCGGTGGCGGTTGGGCATGCAGGATAGTCGGCGGCGTGTTCGGGCTCACAGCGGTGGGGTGGCTCCAGCGTTGCTCCAACGTAGATGGCAGAAGCACGGTGTAGAACACAGAGAGGTGATACCTGTAACATCCCAAAATTTAGCTTTTCAAAAATCTTTTGAGTAGTTTAGGTCGCTGGAAAATATCACCAATTTTTATTTGAATTAATAAGCTTAATTGGGAATTTTCCTAAATTAAAAATATTTAATTTTACTAATCTAAACATCAATTAAATTAAAAAAAACCAGTGTTATTTGGCTTCCTTCTGTACCAAGGAATTTTTTGGTATTTTCTAAGATTTTTTCGGATTTGTTTACTATTTATTTGATCTCCTTGATTTTTGGTCTTTTATTTAATTTCGAAAATCCTTTCTTTTCTCTCTCCTCTCGGCTGCTCAGTACCACACGTGGTTACTGTTCATCATTGTTTCCAACCGAATATCCAGAGAGTCCTTTGCCTGTACGTGTTTGAACCGAAACCTTCTAAAAATCAAATCATCCTCCTCGGTGCATATAAAGGAAACCGATCGCATCCAAACGTCCGTCTTGATCTTCTCTTCCAATCCCCCAAATTGGTTTCCTCCAAATCGCTCTATTTTCATCGCAATCTGCAAAAGACCGAGCTCCAACCGAAGGTCTTCTCCAGCGAGTTACATCTTCATCCGACGTCCCCCGGCCGAACCGTTTGCGCCGTTGAGTTCGCGTCGATGCGTTCTACGTCTGCATCTTGTCCCCTTCGCTCGAAGATCATTGGAGCACCATTGGCCATGACAAGCCATAAAGTTGAAACATGTTCATCGCGTTCCTCTCTACCTTGATGAGTTTTTTCTAAATCCGATCGTGTCATCTCGTGCCCCTCATTGATACCTATTTTTTTTCTATTTTTTAGATTCAAGTTTCATCCACCGTGCACCGAGAATCGAGCATTCTCTCTCCTCTTGTCCGTCTCCATTCTCTGGCCAATTAATCCACAACCATTGATCCCCTGCCTTCAACTCCACCACCATTGGGTTCGCATCGCCGCATTCTACACCGTGCTCACCTCCCTTTTTGCAAAGCGTCGCAAGAAGTGTTACGCGCCCGTGAGGCCACCGCCACTGTTGTTCTTTGCCTCGTTGCTAGCGCATGGTGCCAATCCTCGATGTCTGGACCGTGTCATCATATCCACCTCGTCGTTGCCATTCTGTTTTGCCACTCCACCGTCGCTGGTTCGCTTTCGTTCGCCGTCGACTCCTTGCATCAAAATTAGCACGTTGCTCTCTTTGCGATTCGTTTACATTCTCTGTTCTTTTCTTTTGTTTGGCTGCCTATTAATTCATCCCTCCCGATGTGAGCCAGCCAAGCCAAACAACTCTATGCTCTCTATCTTGTTCCTAATCCATGTTGCTACATCGGTCAGAAGCCGCCTTGTGCAAGAAGCCGCCGAGGAAGCTCCTTTGTCCTCTGTCTATTGCATCGTTTCTGATTTTTGTTCTTTGTTTCCTCTCTTGATGTGTGGGTCCCAAGTGTCAATGTCTCCTCTCTCTCTCTTACTTGTAGACCCCACTTGTCATCTACCCAATTAAAAACCCTAATTATCTCTCTCACTTACATGCGGGTCCCGCATGTCAGTCAACTCTAGTTCATGAGCTTGGTCCACCATGGACTAGCACATCTCCATGGACCTGGTCCAGAGACCAGTGGCCCACATGTCAACCCCTAATCCTATTTTTGGGAATTATCTTAATTCTTGAAAAATCCTTTTATCTAAGTGGCCCACATGTCGCTCTCTCTACCTTATTTCTGGAATTATTTTTATTCTAGAAATCCATAAATACAGTAGGTCCCACATGTCATACACTCACCCATTTTCTAATATTTTTGGAATAGAATATTCTAAGAATATTTTGTAGACCCCACATGTCAGTTTCTCTCTCCCTTTTCTTTTTTCATCATTTCATGTGAATTTCAATCTTATGAGAGCTCGTTCTTTCTCATACGAACTCCGATTGAACCCATTCAAGTTTCTAAATTCCTCTAAATTCAATATCTACCTTCCAGTACCATTCAATTTCAATTTCTAGTTTATTTGATTTGTCTTTTTGAATTTTGTTTGTTTTTACGCTTTCTTTTCCATTAGACGTTGAAGTCTTGGAATCATCCGAAGGAGCTGAAGTTCAAGGAAGTAGAAGATCAAAGATAAATAAGATTATCATTGCTATAGCAAGGCAAGTTATAGCTTTGATCATGTTGAACCCAGTTTTCCAAAATTACTTTGATCAATTATTGCATTTACTTTAAGTATTTATTTAAATGCTTTGGGATTAGTTATTATCCTATTTGTTATATCCACCTTTCCTATTGTAATATCATGATCTTTTGTCACCCTAACTTGGTTAATTATTAGTTAGTATTATCATAGCACCAACGTGGGTTGGTTAGATATGAGTAGTATTGCTTAGCCATGCTATGAGTCACACATATCATTTGAGTTGTAATTATAAATTTGACTAAGTGATTGTGGAACTCTGTGATAAAACTGTGTGTACTGTGTGCTATTACTCGTTGATGGCATGTGTTGCACTTAACACACAGGGTGGAAAAAAGATTTAGACTAAGGCAAGTGGTGGAAACTGTGTGATATGATGGAACTATATGATTGAGAATGATAATCTGTGTGGCATAGTAAGAAATTGGAAGTCTTGCCTTGGTCAATTAAAGACTTAACTTTGTGCGCCATTGAACTGAACCTTACTGTACGACCATATGCCTGGTATGGGACGGGCCTAACTTAGTAAGTTATGGAATCTCGACATTGACTACTCAGGTTGTAGGTTAGGAGCTCAGTGATGGGCGGAGGTGTGGACTACTACGTAGTACACATTTATGAGCGGTTTGCCGTCTACAGGTCCAACGGTGTGTGTCAGACTAGCTTTCTTAGTCAGTTAGTACCGGCGGTAAAGCACATCGGGAATGTCAATGTTTGAGATGAAGTTTCGGAAAGGTTTTGTTGTGATCAGCTCTATCCAGTTGATTGCATCTTGTGGGTAAAGTGTACAACATCTGTAGAGTGTAAAACTATTCGAATAACCACGTCCGCGGTCATAGACAATGCTCGGGGATTTCACACAAGGGGTAGATTTTCATAAAACATTTGGGAAGAGAGCTGTGTGATCTAAGTCATATATGGTTGTGTGAAAGAAATTATTTAGGCTTTGTGTCCTTTGTGAAAACAACTGTTAAATGGTTTTCATAAAACATTTGGGAATTATGCTTTCAATCTATTATTTGTATTCAATTTCAAATGCTGCCTTTCTTTCAAATAACCATAGAAGCCATTTCCTTTGAAATAAGCCATCATCTATATTTGCATTCTGTGGTATGACTTGCGAGTACAGTTGTGTACTCATGCTTGCTATAATTAATCAATAGAAGTGGAGGAATTGTCAGTCAACAAGGTCTACTTCAAGGATCTTGGAGAACTAGATCGCGCTACCCTAGCCGATTGCTTGTGGGCATATGGATAGGCTTCACTGAAGCTATTCTGTTACGTTCTGCTGCAACTTAATTGAGCCATTCGCCTTCTGAGGCATTAATTGTAAGCTTTGACCTTAAGGTCTTTACTCTGATAATTATTGTTATTTGTCTATTTATTAGTCATCTTTGTATATGAAAATGATATTTCATCGATGTTGCCACTGTGTGCACTAACGTGATCCTGGACTAGTGCAGTATACACAAAGGGTCTATAATTGTATTTTTGGACCCCGACAATGCCAAAGGTGAAGACGACGTCGGTGGAGCTCCATGGACGGCGAGAGGGCTTGCGACGGTGAGAGGAAAGCGAGCGATTGCGGCGAGGAGAGAGGCGAGCCGGGGTGAAGCGATGAGGAGGAAGAGGGCACCTAGGGCTCCCATTTATAGGGCCGAGGGCATGGAGGTGGGAGAGATGGCGTCGGGATTTGCGGTGGAGGTTGCGTGTTCCAGTGAAATCACACGCAATTGGAGGGGTAATAGGGCCGAAACGGGGATGGTGGGACGCGGGGAGGATATGGTGCATGTGTGCACGATAAATGGGGAAGAAAACATGACTGTGCATAGCTTTGCGAGGCGCGGCAATGGCGGGGCGTGCGATTCGATGTGAGGAGGAAGAAAAGGGCAAGGAAGAAGGGGTCACAGGTGGGGCCCGCATGGAAGAGAGAGAGAGAGGGGCTATGTGAGATGGTGGGTCGGGCGAAAAAATGGAGAAATGGTCTGGAGAAGGAAATCTAGCCCGAGAGAGATTAGGGACTTTAATTTAATTTTTGATTTTAACAAATAGCTACAAATCAAAAGGGATTTTGGAAAATAGCAAATAGAGTTCAAAAGTTCTAGAAAAATTCATAGAAATTCTCTGAATTATTTTGAACTTAAATAAATTATGTCCAACTTAAAGTTGGCTTTTATTTTTGCACATAAATGTTTTTCCTGTAAAATAGGAAAAACTTTTTAAAATTCAGAAAATTCAAAAAATATTTAGATTTTCATTTTTAACTTTAAATCCAAGAAATTCCTAGAAAACTCAATAAAATTTCTTTTTGACTTTTAAAAATCAAGGAAATTCTAGAAAAACCAATAAAACTCTTTTAAATATCAAAAAATCTAATGAAATACTAACTTTATTAATTTTAATTTTGTATGAAGTTTGGGATGTTACACCATCTCTCGACGCCGCAGGCAGCTCATTACAAGTCGCTCATGCCTAGTTTGAGGTCCATCCACATCATCACGTCGTCATCCCACTACTCGTCGCCGATGGTAAGTAACTGCTCAAGCTTCCCTTGCTCCAGAGGAAGAGAGCTTTCAAGTCTCCGCCACTGGGAAGGGAATGGATGAGTTGGTGCTGTGACAGTGTGACCTACACAAGGTGTAGTACTCCAGGTTGGTTTTTGGGAGATTACCTAGTTAATTAAAAGAAATCTACTTGGAAATTTGGTTTCGGAGGAGGACCTAATGGAAAATTAAGGAGTTAGCAGTAAGAGGAGGGGGTTTTCGGAAGTTGCCGCCAACTTGGGCCTGGGCTTTGGCCCCAAAGGGGCCCATATGTGGCCAGCCAAGGGGGGGGGACACCCCCTTTTCCACCCTTCCCAACCCTAGCCGCCCCTTGCTTCCTCCCCCCTCAAACCGTGCGCCTCCCCTCCCCCTCCACCCGTGCGCCCTCCCCCTTCCTCCCCTCAAGCCGCAGCCCCTGCCTAGGGTTCCCAGGTTGCCACACTCCCTTCCCTTGGCGCCTCCCTCGCTGCCGGCAAACTCCGTTCGTCTTCCCCGATTGCCGATTTGGAGATCGCTGGAGGTGGCCGACTGTTGGAGGAGGAAGAAGGCAAGGGGAACGTGACCATCGTTGGGGGAAGAGCTCGCTGGTGGGTGCTCGTCGTGCCCGGCAAACGGTTCTTCAAGGGTAACCACGTTTTCCCCTCGTTTAGATGCCTTAGCGATTAATTGTTCTATGTCGGTAATTCTGTCGCCTCAGGGCAGATAGCGTTAGAGGGACATTTTGATATAGTTAAGTGCGGATTCAGTCTCGGGCGTCTCCTAGAAAGTTGTAGAGGACGTCAATATCTTTCAATGAAGTGCTAGATCGTAATTTTTGGACCTCTGTAGCAAAAGTTATGATTTTATTGGTGCGGCTGTTCTGCAACCCTGTCAGTTTCTGGACAGGTTTTAATGATCTGACCTTGGCGATCAGTTAAAGGAAGAATTAGAGGTTCTCAGTATAACGAAAGTTGTAGATAATTGTCGTAGCTTTTAGGGAAGCACAAGAACATGAAATTTGGCTAAACGATCTGAATGTTATGATAGTTTTAGTGCGCTGTCCAGAAAGGGTGACGTGAAATCGATGTTTTGTTAGTCAGCTTAAAAGTGATTTTAGATGGCCGAATCAGGGAAGCTCACCAACTAGGTTTAGTTGTGAAATTTGATTACCTTTCAATGAAGTCTAAGAACACCTAATTTGGACCACTGTACGGAAAGATATGAATTTTAGAACTTGACTGTTTGCAGAGGACAGTTCAGTACTTAGGAAAGTGGGGTCGGGATCGCGTTGCAATCTGCTACTTGATGAGTTCGCTTATTTAATTCATGTTTTTCGTTACTATAGTCTTAGTTTATATTCTTAATGTATTAGGTGGGGGATTGGTACCGGAGACAGCACCGTCTTCACGTCCTCCATTCGCACGCGGTTAAGGCAAGTGCATTACTTGATTTGCGGTTGTGATTGATTGGTCATAATTGTGTGCTTTTCGATATGTGATAGCATAGTGAGATTGTTGGCATGATGATTGTTTAAGATTGGTGGATGCTCCAATATGTCTATGCTCTGTTGTTGTATGATGTTATCGTCTTTTGGTAATTTGATGATGAATAAGTGATGAGCATGTGCATATTGAGATCATATTGAGGCTTGGTTACGTGGTGACCAAATATGTTTTCCTTTGTGATTCCCGTCATGAATGTGATGGGCCCGAGATCCCCACACTCGTGGAGTGTGGGCATGAGGTCCCCATTACTTGCGGAGTAATGGGCAATTGGTCCCTGTGCTCGCGAGCACGTGCATGGGTATCTGGCGGTTGCATGCTTTGCATTTCTGGTAAAATGCACACAGAAAGATAAAGAGAAAGGATCCTTGAGCATTGCATTTGCATGAGAAATGTTTTATTGATGCGATTCTTGCTATGTATACTATTGCTATAACTTTTGTTTAGTACTTGCTGAGTCTGTGGGCTCACTCTTGCTTTATTGTTGTTTTAGGTACTCGATCCAAGAACGTCATGCATGGGAGGGAGTAGATTGTTTTCCACACAAACCTCACCCTGAACCAAATAAAGTTGAATGAACTCCAGACCGCATTTTAATAATTGAGCAAGTTACTTGTAGGTTTTGTTTTGTCTCATGCAATGGATTAAATGTAATAATGATGAGTAATGGAACTTCATACCTCTCTAGTTATGTTAGATACTTAGCATGTCTTTGATTATCTTTTGATGTCTCTAGATGGATGTTTTAGTTATTATTTGATTTATCTGTGTGTCGGAACCTTCGTGTAATTAACTTTACAAGGGAGGTTCTGCCGAAATTTATTAAGATTGTCTAGATTAGATTTATTACAGTTTGTTTAGTAGCATTCCAGGCTCATGACGGGCTGGGGTGTTACACAAGGAATAGAGGAGGCCAAATGGGCTCATTTGGGCCGAATAGAACTGATTTTCGGCTTAAAATCGGTCGGTTATCAAAACCTTGTCTACAAGCAAGAAGAGGAAGATGGACGAGAAGGAAGGGCAATATGTTCTTTTTGTAGTCCATATCATCGTAAGGTCGATTGTTTTTCATAATATTGTTTTAATAAAGAAATACAAAATAATTAGTAAAAAAAATTTATAAAAATGGGCTACTGTCGCCATTTGAAATGGCAAAATGGCAGTAGCCTTGTTGCCATTATAACACTGTGCAGAGGCTAAATTCGCTAATGAAATTGGCGACAGAAGCTGTCGCCAATTCAATTGGGGACTTTTTTCATATTACAGCAAAACTAAAACAAAAAATTGCATGTAACGACAAATATAAGTTACACATTACAATTCGACACACGACATAATAAGAAACAAAAGGTAATATGAAACAATATTAGCGGTTGTAAATAGGTTACACATCAGTACATCGGACAAAACAAAGAAATAGGACAGACATCATCACATAGTTTGTCAACAAATCACAATAATACTACAAAAAAAATATTCAACACAACATATTTCAACAAGATAAACCATCCCCTTGGCCGTGGCCTCAACGTCCACTATGTCGACCTCTATGATGCCCGCCTTGAGTGGGGTGGTCGGATGAGGTCCCCTCGGTGCCATTGAGACTACCGACCTCTCCTTCAACCTATGCATTTCTCATAGGGCAATTCTTGAAGGTATGCCGAAATCCCTGCAAATAAAGCATTCTTTGTATGACGTGTGGCTTCTGCTTCATCCATGTCATTCTTGATACGTCGTTTTTGCCACCGGCCAACCTTTTCCTTCAGCCTAGCAATGTCCACGGCCTAGATTAGTTGCTCCCAGGTAGGATGGCCTGTGAAATGTCCAACCACACCATAAAAATACAAATCTGTATTTCAGGTTTGCATCACCTCTTCCTTGGTGAAATATCAGATACGTATTGGCTGGGATGCTGCGCATGTAAGCATGGCCCACGCAGAAGAAGTGGTTTGTTGCAAGTGCATATGCAACTAGCATGGAGTAGTGTCCCTGGTGGATGATCCTCTCGCAGTTCATCCCGCGATGTCCTTTCTCCCTGCAAAGTTGTAATACCCCAAAAGTATTCAAGAGAGAATTAATTGAATGAGGAGAAGGGCCTAATAGAAAATAGTTATTTCAGCAGTTATAGAGGGGGAAATCAGCATTTTTACGATAACTTGGGCTTGGGCCTTGGCGCATTAGTCCATAAGGTGGCCGACCAAATAAGGGCGGGGGGGAGGCGCCCCACCCCCAAAACCCTAGCCGCCCCTCCTCTCCCTCCCTCTCTCCCTTGGTCGCCTCTACCCCTCTTCACCCTGCGCCTCCCCATGTCCAGCAGCTCCTCCTCCTCCATTGAAACCCCTTACTGCTGGCCAAGAAGGTGTTCCCCGCTGCCAGTGTCGAGGAAGAAGAAGGAAGATCGCCCGGGAGATAGATCGGCCAAGAAGAAGAAGGAGAAGAAGAGGAAAGGGGAAGGGAGAGATCATGTACAGGGGTGAGTGTTCATCACGTACGGCGGTGGTTCATCAAGGGTAACCCTTGTTTTCCCCCGTTTAGATGCATACTTAATTGTTGTAGCAATGTCGGTATTTCTGTCTCCTCAGGATAGATTGTGTTAGGCAGATGTTTTGACGTAGATAAGTGCTGATTCAGTCCTGGGAATCTCCTAGAGACTTGTATAGGACGTCAATAGCTTTTGATGAAGTGCTAGATCACGTCATTTGGACCTCTATAGCAGAAGTTATGAATTTATTAGTGTGATCGTTCGCGCAAATCGTTCGGCATTCGACAGTTTTAGTAACCTGACTTGAGCGATCCGTTAAATGGAAACTTTTAGGAGCTTAGTATAACAAAAAATTTAGATAATTGTTGTATCTTTCAGGGAAGCCCAAGAACGCAAAGTTTGGACAAACGAGCTGAAAGTTATGGTAGTTTTAGTGTACTGTCCAAAGAACTTGACGTAAAATCGATGTTCTGTTAATTGGAATGATAGGGGTATTAGATGGCCGAATCAGGAAGGCCCACAAACTAGGTTTAGTTGGGGAATTTGATAACCTTTCAATGAAGTCCAAGAACACCTCATTTGGACTCTTTTGCTAAAGGATACGAATTTTAGAACACGACTATTTCCAAAGGGGACAGATCAGCATATAAGAAATTGGTGTTGGGACCGCGTTACAAGTTATTGCTAGTTCGGGTTTGCTTATATAGTTTGTTTGGTCCATTATTGTTATCTTAGTTTACTTTTAATTGAATTTAGGTGGGGGACTGGTCCCAGAGGCAGCACCTTCTACACATCCTCCGTTCTCACGCGGTTGAGGCAAGTACCCTGTTTGGTAGAGTAGTTATGGATGGTTTGACAATGCTTGCTAGAATTTGATATTTAGCAGTTGTGGTTGATTGATAGTGTGTATTCTAGTTAAAGATGGTGAATGCTTATGTTACATGCCAGTATTTGGTATATATTAGATGTGGTTGATTGATGGTATGAGATGCTGACTATAAATGACATATGCTTATAATATGAATGGTTATTATTCATGTACAGTGCTGATGTTGTTCATGCTTAATGCAAAATTGTTATTGTTCATCTGCACTGTGAGAGCATACATAAAGCCTGGTCATGTGGTGATCAGGAATGCACGATTGAGGTCCCTACATTCGTGGAATGTGGGCATTGAAGAGAGGTCCCCGTCATGTAAACGATGAGCTTATGGTCCCCATACTTGTGGAGTGTGGGCTTGAGGTCCCCTTTACTTGTGGAGTATTGGGCAATTGGTCCCTGCGCTTGCGAGCACAGGCATGGGTACGCAGCGACGGTTGCATACCCCGCATTACTGGTGTAATGTGCAAAAGAGTGAAAAGAGAAAAGATGCATTGCATGCCTGTATTCATACATCATGAGATATGGCTTCCGAGATGAAACTTTAGAATTGGATGTTGATGCTGTAATTGTGACGTTAGTGTTTCATTTTGTGGTACTTGCTGAGTTCTTGAACTCACCCTTGCTTTTGTTGTGTTTTAGGTACTGTTGCAAGAACGTCATGCATGGGAGGGAGTAGACCTGAATTGGATCTACGCACTGCCACACATCTTTAATAGTCGATTAAATTCTGGAATGTCAAATAATAAATAAGCAAACTGCTTAAGTTTCGATTATGGATAATCTTCATGCAATGAGTTTTGTAAAAATGATGATTAGCATAATTTAGATATGTTTGATTGTGTTCTAGTTATTTATCATGATCCTAATGCTTAGTGAAGATTTTGGATGAGAGAATTTTGAGTTATGATTCCCTTTTTTCTGTTGGAACCTCCGTATGGCAAGCTATACAAAGGAGGTTCTACTGAAATTTAGTAAATTGTCCTAATTTAGTTTTGTTTAGCGTTCCTTTAGTAGCATTTCAGGCTCACGTCGGGCTGGGATGTTATAGTTGGTATCAGAGTGGGCTGTAGGTCCGTGGTGAATGAATCAACAACTTAGGCAACTTAATTTGCTAAAATTGCGTAATGGTTAACGAACTTAAAAACCTGACACACTGGTGTACAGTAGGATGGGATGGGTCAAGCATTGCATTTACACTTATGTTATGCTGTATTGATGATTTCTGTTATGGGATGACCTTATCTACCCATAATATGATTCTATGATTATTATGAGTAATGGTAGAGTATGTCGAGGTGTCGAGGTCGTGGTTGTGGCCCTGGGCTTTACCAGGTCACACCATCTTTCGTGGTATGAGAATAGGGAAGTTGATGAGGACATCCCTAACTTGGATACAATCGCACCTACACACATAGCTGATCCACAACAAATGTTACAAGGACCAATTACTCGAGCTCGTGCTCGCCAACTTAATCACCAGGTGCATTCGTTCATAGGTTTATATATTACTGAGAATAGATCGCTACCTAATGCAAGTGATTTAATTGTGCTTAGGAACATGAGAAAGGATCAAGGAGAGGTATGTGGGGTCATGGACAAGCATAGGAGGCATAATGGAGGTCATCACGTCACTTTGGGTCCGAGCCAAGCAAGAGTTCGAGTTGGGCTCGTTCTGGATTCGAGTTCGGACTACTGCGACAGCACTAAGTTCAAACGGTCGTAACTTCTTCATACGAACTCCGTTTGGGGCGTTCTTAGACTTCATTGAAATCTTATCAAGTCTACTTTCTAATGGATCCAACCTCAGCTTCAAATTCCAACCGAGCCGACCACAATAAACAAAACAATCCACGTCTGTTTTTTTATCCGAGTCAAAAAGGGTGCTGCGCCACCTCCTCTTGGGCCCATGGGGCTTGTAACCCTAGGGGCGTGCGTCCACTTCCCTGGCCGCCACCCTGGTCATCTTCTCATATAGGAGCCGCCGTTCCCCTGGTTAGAACTGGGATTTCGTTGAGTTTAGGTTTAGCCATTGTGCAAACTTTTGTTCTTCAGTTGTGTCGGACGACCACCTGTCAAGACAACCTTCGGGATCCCATATTTTTTTTTCAATACCATCTATACTACAATTTCTATTTGCAATATCAGATTGCCTATATTTTATTCTTGCTAGTTCTTCGATTGCTCGCAGGAATTGAACCTCGTGTTCAGGTTGATCGCGCTTCCAGCACGGTCAATAACGTCGCGGAGTTGGTTCAACGATTGCTAAGGCGCAAGCGTTGTTGTACGGTTGTAGTCAGATCGTGAGAGTCACCTCCACCAAAATCGATAGTTATCGATCTCATCGAAAGATCGGGAACCCCATCTCCATCAGAAGTGGTTACCTCGGGTATCTTAGCGCAGGTGTTGATAGTGGGTATCTTTAGAGAAGTTGTTCTTTTCCTTGAATTTGAATTTGGTTAACTCTTGTTCAGTTGGGCTTGATGAATTTCTCTTGGGTTTGTAGTTCTTATTCCAGTCAATGCATTTCCCTTGATTTAACTTGACCCTTAAAGCGAATTTTGTTTTTCCAACTGTTGAGCCGCTTTGCGGTTGATCAAGCTTCTTTGGATAGTGGTTACAATGCAGTCGAGGGGTTTCAATTAGTTTGTATTTGTTTTAAAAGAGCAAATATTATTTTTTCGACTATTGAGCTATTCTTGCTACTTGTAAACGTTGTCAATGACAATATTGTTCCTCTTCAGGATAGCTCTACTTTCTTGTTGGTAAACTTGACCCATTTATTCGCTGGGTGTTTTTATGATGGAAGGTATCAATTACCAACTTTATTGAAGTATGTTTCGACTTTACGCACTTCTTTTGGAGTAGATGGAATGTTGAAGTTTAGTGCAACTTATTTAAGAAATAAAGCATCATAACTCTTTTGTAGTGTTTTGTTGTGTTAAGTGAGAGGTTTCAAGCATAGAAGATAAATTGATAACTTATGAGTTATAAAGTTGGGTCTGTAATGTGGTACGTAATCTATCTTAACCAAGATCCTTGGAAGTGAAGTTGATAAATTCGGTGAACATGATGAACTTGTTTAATGGTATGACCATTTATACTGGGAATTCAGGCTTTATTAAGAGGTGTGGTATAATGATGATTTGGTATGATCATTAAGATCATGGAATTCGGTAGATTTATTGGATAATTTGGAGTAATGTGTCTGAACGATGCCTTAGAGGATACCAATCTGTAAATTTTCATAAACTGGATACTTGATGGGCATACATAATTGCTAGATTGAAACATGTATGTCAGATTAGATGAATGTTGAGGTTGCATCTTGTGAAACCCTGTTTTATAGGAGATGATATTATTGAATGTTTAATTATACTTTGCTCTGAACTCTGAGCATAAACTGGAATGTTGACTTTGGGTTTATAGATGGTTATGTGACTGCAAATAGAATTAGGACCCTATTTGCACACGTGATAAATACAATTGTCAAATGATAATGATAGTTGGAATGGGTGTGGAGCAACACTAATGGTCATGTGGATGAGTGAATAAGTAGTCTCTGATAGCATGATCTTGTTAAAAGAGGTTTGTTTCAACCTCGTAGTTGTGTTTCTTTTGGAGAGGTTCATGATGGGATTTTAATAGGAGACCCGTGTTTGCATGATGGTGAAGTTGTCGGAATATAGTATACTTTTGATGAAAGGGTCTTGGTATAACTCTTAAGGTTGGGTAGTAGATTCCCTCTAAAAATAAAGTGGTTGTTGTAGTGAGATTGAAGATTTTGGTATACTCTCAATGGAGGATGAGATGATAAAGTGGTATGTAATAGTTTGGTGAGCCGTTGGGGGCTTTATAATGGAAGGGTAGACGATGGCGATTTGTGTTAAGAATGCATTATTGTTGATGATAGTAAGATTGTCTGCAAGGGATTGTGACTTGTGAGAATGGTGATGATTCTGTTAGAAAGAAGGTAATTTAACCGCCTCGCGCAATATCGGTTAAATGGAAAGTTTGGAGTTTTGCAATTGTGAGCTTTTGGTAGTTCATGCTTATTGTGGTAGCTGAAATTATTGAGAAAGGGGATGCGTGAGAATGTTCTAATGGGTTCTTAAGTGATTAATGTGAATCGTTTTAAAAGTGCTTTTTCTTTGGGTTGGCAAGTGATGATGTAATCAAAGGAAATTGTTTCTCTGTTACAGGAAAAAAAAAGGGGTGTACCATAAGTATTTGAGGTTGGAGTTCAGGATTGTAACCTGCAATTTTTCTGTAATCGCCGCTTAAGTGTTTCTTGAGTTTCAAAAGCAATGTTTTTGTGATTTATCGATGTTTGAAACTCCCTTCTTGTGGAATATGTGCCCTCAATTGTGGTCTCGTATTTTGTTTTTTCGAGATCAATGCTATTTGACTATTTCTTTTGGTCTCATGCTTACTGTGAGGAGTGGTGTTTCCTTGTGTGTTAAAACTTGTATTGGTTTGCTCTTTCCTATTGAGAAAAGATGAACCAACTTGGATTGCAAGGTCTTGTAGAGTGTAATGTGACGCTTGGTTGGTGGTGATCAAGTAAATGATCGTAGTGAGAATTATAGGGGCCAAGCTATTTGAAGATCAGTAGAAAGTAATTTGGTTTTGCCCTATAACTCTTGGGGAAGAATTTGATCTAAATGGAATGATTGTCGTTGAAATGAAACAGATTAGTGTTACAACTTGTGGAACCCATAGCGAACTATAATCTAAGAACCCTCATTCATGTTGAAATGTTGGGATTATCGAAAGTCTGGAAGCTTGATCAATGTGTTAGAGTATCGCGATTGGGTAATTTTGCAAGATTGGGTAGGTGATCTATGATGGTGTAGTTTAATAAGAGTAGGATTAGCGAAGTAATCTAACTGTAATGTCAATTGATGCGATAGTAGGTAAGGTTGAGTTGTCGGTAGGTATACCCTGGCTTTAGTGAATAACCTTCGGAGAGATAGAAATTTTTTTCTAAAAAGATAATTAGGTCGAGAAAATATTTACATGTGGATGATAATGATTGAGTATGTTTTGAGTGTGGGAATTTTAGTGAATGAATCTGAGGATTTCTCGATGTTTATAAGAGAAGTTTGATGTAGGAGTCTTGGAGGTTGAATTTGGGCTTTGCATTTTTTTTTATGTTAGAACCTTGGTTGCCAATGATTATGTGTAAAAGTAGTAGAATAAGAGTGGATTCTGAGTAGTGGGATGATTATTGATAGTATCCTTTGGGGGTAGTAAATGAGAGTGTGTCATGTGAATTTCAAATTGTTTATCCTTAACGGATTGAGGGATGTGATGGTGGGTGAAATCTATATTGAGTTGTGTTGGGAATTATTTTAGTCAAAGTAATTCATTCGGTAGAGAAGTTGGCTAGAGTGTGATATTGTGGACTGGAAGAGTCTCCCTGCATAAGTGTGGATTGCATGTTCGGTAGAACATGACTTTGAGGTTGCCAATTTAAGATAAATGAGTTAATGTGATATGCGATGATTTGGGATCCTATGGTTCAAGAGAAAGTTAAATTCTTAAAAGAAAGATTGCGAAAAAGGGTGTGATCTTGGATAGTGAGATATTCTCTCAGTTCTTACTTGAGCTATGTGGTTATGATGGATGCCAATTACAATTTGAGTTGGTTCTTGTCGGTATGTGTGATTCCTTCCAGTTAAAAAAAAAGAAATGGTTAATCTAGTTTTTCGAGTGATCTCGCTTTTGGCTTGTGTGGCATTTATTTCTAAACTGCCTACTTGAAAAGTGGAAAAAGTTTTCGTGGTAAATCCATTGATTTTGGACTGGGCTCTTCTAAGGGGAGATGGTTTTCAGTTAGATGCATTATGACTTCTTTATTTTCAGTTGGGTTCTTCGGATAAGTAAGTTGGAAGGCGAGTTCCTAGTGCGTCCCCTGTTAAAGGAGATGCCGCTTGCATAGGTAAAGTGATCGACTGAGAGTTGGAACAAGAGTTCCGTGTGTTTTGTGCAGACGGTGTACTTCGGTACCAAAAGAAAGTTTCAACCAAAGGTGTGTTGGATAGGTTCCTTAGTCACGGGAATTTGTAGATAGGCGAATCGCGAGGACCATCTTGAGAACTTGCGCGGAGTACGCAATGTCTTGTATATTCCGGTGTTGAGAGAGCACATGAGAGGTCCAAAGCTTGAGATTTTGTTAGGGCCGTTGGCCCACGAGTAAGACCGTACCTTCGAGATGTGTCCGTTAAGTGACTCGTGAAAGGTGGGGACGAATATTAAGGCGTAACACATCAGTTACGCCAGAGTGCAGTGGTCCCATACTCACGAGAAGAAAACGACTTGGGAATTGGGGTCTCGCATGCGCGAGCATTATCCGGTATTGTAAATAGCATGTGTGTAGTTCTTTGGTAATTTCTAGCTGTGGTTGTTCTTTGGCGTTCAAGCGTGGTAAGAATTCGGGGTCGAATTCTGTTTAAGGGGGGTAGAATGTATTAACCTAAAAGTATTCGAGAGAGAATTAATTGAATGAGGAGAAGGGCCTAATAGAAAATAGTTATTTTAGCAGTTATAGAGGGGGAAATTAGTGTTTTTACGACAACTTGGGCTTGGGACTTGGCCCATTAGGCCATAAGGTGGCCGACCAAATAAGGGGGGAGGCGCCCCCCCAAAACCCTAGCCGCCCCACCTCCCCCCCTTGGCCGCACCCCCTCCCTCTCTCCCTTGGCCGCCTCCACCCCCCTCTTTCCCCTTGCGCCTCCCCATGTCCAGCAGCACCTCCTCCTCCATTGCAGCCCCTTGCTGCTGGCCAAGAAGGTGTTCCCCGCTGCCGGTGTCGAGGAAGAAGGAAGATCGCCCGGGAGATAGATCGGCCAAGAAGAAGAAGGAGAAGAAGAAGAGGAAAGGGGAAGGGAGAGATCGTGTCCTGGGGCGAGTGTTCATCACGTTCGGCGGTGGTTCATCAAGGGTAACCCCTGTTTTCCACCATTGTTGTAGCAATGTTGGTATTTCGGTCTCATCGGGACAAATTGCGTCAGGCAGACATTTTGATGTAGATAAGTGCGGATTCAGTCCTGGGCATCTCCTAGAGAGTCATAGAGGACGTCAATAGCTTTTGATGAAATGCTAGATCGCGTCATTTGGACCTCTATAGCAGAAGTTATGAATTTATTAGTGTGACTGTTCTGCAAATCTGTCGGCATTCTGACAGGTTTTAGTAACCTGACTTGCGCGATCCGTTAAATGGAAAATTTTAGGATCTCAGTATAACGAAAGTTTTAGATAATTGTTGTAGCTTTCAGGGAAGCCCAAGAATGCAAAGTTTGGACAAACGAGCTGAAAGTTATGGTAGTTTTAGTGTACTGTCCAGAGAACCTGACGTAAAATCGATGTTCTGTTAATTGGAATGATAGGGGTATTAGATGGCTGAATTAGGAAGGCCTACCAACTAGGTTTAGTTGGAAAATTTGATAACCTTTCAATGAAGTTCAAAAACACCTAATTTGGACTCTTTTGCTAAAAGATTAGAATTTTAGAACACGACTATTTCCAAAGGGGACAGATCAGCATATAAGAAATTGGAGTTGGGACCGCGTTACAAGTTATTGCTAGTTCGGGTTTGCTTATATATTTTGTTTGGTCCATTACTGTTGTCTTAGTATGCTTTTAATTGAATTTAGGTGGGAGACTAGTCTCAGAGGCAGCACCTTCTACACATCCTCCGTTCTCACGCGGTTTGACAATGCTTGCTAGAATTTGATATTTAGCAGTTGTGGTTGATTGATAGTGTGTATTCTAGTTGAAGATGATGAATGCTTATGTTACATGCTAGTATTTGGTATATATTAGCTGTGGTTGATTGATGGTATGAGATGCTGGCTATAAATGACGTATGCTGGAATGTCAAATAATAAATAAGCAAACTGCTTAAGTTTCGATTATGGATAATCTTCATGCAATGAGTTTTGTAAAAATGATGATTAGCATACTTTAGATATCTTTGATTATTTTCTAGTTATTTATCATGATGCTAATGCTTGGTGAAGATTTTTTATGAGAGAATTTTGAGTTATGATTCCCTTTTTTCTGTTGGAACCTCCGTATGGCAAGCTATACAAAGGAGGTTCTGCTGAAATTTAGTAAATTGTCCTACTTTAGTTTTGTTTAATGTTTCTTTAGTAGCATTCATACAATTTTTTGATTTGGAGCAAGGAAGGCGCTTATTAGGAGATGCTGCACATGCAATTCATGAGGGTATACATGGAGAACAGCTGTTGTTGAACAAAACCGACTGCTGGTTTTGGAAGGTAGCCAAGGCTAGGATATCTCATTTTGGAAGCTTATTACGTACTAGGACCAAGTGGCAAGTCCATCCAGAGAGCAGCTAATATTTGAGAGTACGTTTCTTTCTTTGTCTGTTTTGTTTTGAATTACAGAGCGAGAACTTGTAATAGCCTATTTTTATTTAAGACATATTAGAGAAGGAATTGAGGAGTAATTAGAGAATAGTGGACCGCCGCCCCATTGCCCAACCGAAACCGACTGGGTATCGGCATGGGCAGTGGCGGAGCCAGGAATTTTTCAAAGGGTAGGCAAGCCGTAAGTTAAGTATGTAATTATAGTCTATGGAGAACTGTAAACATCGGATAATTGGATACACAATTGCACATCATGCAAATCCACAATAGTTTTAAAGTAAAAGAATGGATACGATACATCACACATGTAAAGGTTCATATATGAAAATAAAAACGAGATACAATAACAAACAACTCACTAGACACTACCAAAGTTGCGACGAGTCAATAACAAAAGTCCAAATGTCCAATCACACAACCAAAAGTGAGTAAGAGACTCTACAATATAAAAAAAATGAGTTAGTAAATCATACAACTTTGACTTGAAAATATATTCACATCGGAAAGAATGAAACATACCGATAATGTGCTTATTAGGCCTAGGCCTACGAGGCAAATGTCCTTTCCTTTTCTTCATGGCTTGAAACCGTCGGGCAATAACATCATCATCAAGTTGTTTAAATATGTCCCTCTTGGTGTAGCATATTATCAAGTCATTGAACCAATCATTGTTGATCTTGTTGCGCAATTTAGACTTGATAATCTTCACTGCCGAAAAAGTCCTTTCAACCGATGCCGTTGACACCGGCAATAACAAAGCCAACTCATTGAGTTTGTAGACCAACGGAAAAACCAAATATTTCTCGGTTTCAACCATCTTTGTAGCCAAACTTTCAAGATCTTGACAAGTAGAAAAGGAAATATGTCTTCTCACATGATGAATGTAAGTCTCAAGTTGGTAACTTATGAATGTAAGCAATAAGTACCACCCAGCCCCAGGCACCCACCCGGCCAACCCCTAACCCATTTCTTCTTCTCATCCTCTCAGTTCGGCTTCGGCAGTTCGGCACTCCCCATTCCCCAACCGGCCAACGCCGCCAACCCCATTCTCATATCTCACATCTCAGAGACTTAGATTCTATCTCTCAGTCTCTCTCAGACTCTCACGCGAACGCAACCGTGTGCGGTGTGCCGGCGGCCGGGCCGGCCTCTACCTGTGCTGCTCCTGCGCGGCTGCGTCGACAGACGGCAGCGCCGCCAACGGCGGCTCCCCAACCCCAAGTCCCCGTGCCGGCGTGCCGCCACCAGCAGTCCAGTGCCCAGCCCGCTCCCTCTCGGCTCTCGGGTCCCGGCCCGCCATCAACAAAGGGAACAGGCAGCTCACCTAGCTGCCTGGGTCCTGGAGCCAGAGCCGTAGCCGGAAGGCCGGCAATCGCCGTCCCGCCGCCTCCGCCGGAACCGTCGACTCTCTGAGTTGGAGAGGCTGCGCCGCTGCGGGATTGTGGAATGGGGATTGGGGAGGATTGGGGAGGCTGCGGATACAATACTATTCACTGTTGCGAGGAAGCGGGCTGGCTGTGCCGAGCGAGGAAGCGCCGAGCCCCGAGCGTCCGACTCCAAGCGAGGCCCATGTTGATGTACATCGAGGAGTCGGCCCAAAGGGCGGGCAACTGCCAGGCTGGAGGCCCCTTGCATCCGCCCCTAGGCATGGGGAAGTCTGGCTGATGGCCCAGCCCCAACCAAGGTCAGATGGTACTAGGCAAGGAGGGGGACTGGGTTGCCCTTTAAGTGGAGAGGGGGGAGGCAGCTGCACAACAAACCAAGCCGACCAGCCCTGTGCGCCCCTACCCATGCCGAGCCGCCTGCCTCTTACGCCGCCCCTGCTCCCTTGCGTGCCATTTCTATCCCTGTTGCCAACTGTGCTGCTAAGGAGGAAGGACTAGGAAGAGCTGGCAAGAGGAAAGAACAGAAGGAAGAAGGAAGGGAAGTGAAGGGGAGAACAGAAGGAGGAAAGCTAGGGTTTTGCGCTCCATCATCGATTTTCACCAACTTTCATGAGTAATGAGTTAATCAACCTAGTTTGATCTTAGATTGATGTTTGTTCATGATTTAGTTTCGTTTGGTCAAGGGGATAGGACATCTTGGTTTGCCCTTGGTCGATAAGTTGTACTACAGAACTGTACGAGGGTTTTTGGGGTATCACCATCCAGATTCATGACTTTGCCTTGTTAGGAAAGTTGTAGATAATTTCCTAAGCTTCCCAGAGAGTCCACGATCATTAAATTTGGATAAGTGGTTGAAAAGTTATGTCCTCGAGTACAGTTTGCCCAATTTTCCAACATAATTATCTTTAGTTTCAGTGGTAAGGTTTGCTATTTTTCATGTTGTAGAAAAATAGTTATGAAATTGTGAAGTATGTTGTTATTGACGAAATTGTAGAAAAATAACATTTGGGGTTGAAAAAGGGAAATTAGATGCAAAATCAGAGGATTTGTATAACTAAGAAATTGTTGTAAATTTCATGTAGATTCCAGAAAATATAGAGTTTGCTATATTTGGAGTCTAGAAACAAAAGTTATAGACATTTGATCACCGGGACAGCAGGTAGGTTGTTCGGTGAAAGTTAATTAAGAGCATCGGGTTTGCGCATATAGGTGCAATAGCGTATCGTTTGATGATTGAGTACTATTGTGGCATGTTTTGAGATGTATTATTGAAGTTTGTCCCGGAAGTGTTGTTTCAAGTTCAGTGCCACCTTTGTGCCATTCCGACTTTCGTGGCTAAAAAGTAATTGCATGGTAGAGCGACAAACATCGGTTTGTTGGCCCTTGTCTTCACAATTGAGTTGATATGATAATTGCTTATGCTTTTTATGCTTATTTTAAATGCCATGATAATGATGATATGACCAAGGGGATGACATGTTAATGATGCTAATGGATAACATTGACGATTAATGAACATGGTTGCATCAATTGCATTGCATAGAGCCAGGGCAGTGAGTACTGCCATGTATACGGCTATTCTGATGTGCTCTTGATAAAATCCTATGGAGGTAGGAACTCCACGGGATGGAACATAGAGCATATCATTGAATGATAAGTCGTTTGTTTATTGCTTTATTATATACTTGCTGGGTCGTGGACTCACTCTTACTTTATTGTTGTTTTTAGGTGATCGTTGAAGGCAACATGCATGGGATAGAGTAGCACATATGCATAACATGCAATTATCACACATACACTATTTATTTTTAGGGTGCTTTCATTAAATCTAGTGACATGATATTTCCCTTTTGGATATATTCATATACTTGGTTATTATTGGTTTTGATGATTGAGACTTTGATTGATTTCATATTAGTTTGATTTATTATTACTTATTGCCATCCAATGTACCGAGAGCATGGTTCCGGCGTTTCTTGGGCGCGGGTGTCCTAAGCGTTTCTCAAGTGCATTTATTCTGTGCATTTCTCAGGCGTGTGTGACTTGAGTGTTGTTGGCGCCTGTGACCAAGTTGTGAATGTTAATCTTTTACGCATTTATATTGTTTAGTTTGTTGTTTAGTAACCCATTGTGGGGTTTTATTCCATGCATACCTTGCTGGAATTATTGTTAATTATGTTTAAATTGGTAGTTTAGAATGGTTTGGGTGATATTCTGATCTCAGTGTTGGGTTAGGGTGTTACTATTTGTATCAGAACGAGGTTTAGGTCTGTGGTGAATAGCTTAACAACTTGCGATAATTTAATCTACTAAAATTTGCTCTAGGATCGGTTAACTTAACTAAAACTTTTGTTGGTTAATTAATTTATAGAACTTGACTTAGGATGATAAACAACTTAAAATTTGACACACTAGTGCATAGTAGGATGGGAATGCATTAATCATTGCATTTGTGTTTTTGCTTTATCGCATTGATGATTAATGATATGAGATGATTATGAAAACTTCTGATATGAATTGATGCTTTTCGCTTATTGTATGTATGGTTATTTGTGGTAATATGCTATGCTGAGAGCTAGATGTCGTGGAGAAGGTCGTGGTCCTAGGCATGGCCCGGTGGAGCCACTACTCACGGCCGTTGAGTCTGTTACTAAGGGAAGTGGTTCTTAGGAGGCGGTCGCTACTAACCCACCGGTGGTTGGGTGTCAGGAAGGAACCCCAACATTGTTGAGAGAACTTGTGGGAGAGATCCGTGTGCTTCGGCCGGCACCGACAGCCTGCTGCTGCCCCTGTGATTCCTCTAGCCACACTTGAGGTGCGGATGAGTCTTCATGAGTGGATGGCGTCGAGGTTGGATTCGTTCAATGGACCCGGCACACCGGTCAAACTGGTGGATTGGCTACGATACATGTAGAGACAGTTTAGAGCTCTAAAGTTGACCTCATACCAGCAGGCTCGCTTTGTGACCTTTCAGCTGAAAGGTGAGGTGGACATCTGGATGGATGGGGTCCTGTCTTCTAGGACCGCTACTCAGGGTCCTGTCACTTGCCGATCTTCGTCGAGCAGTTTAGGGCAAAATTCTACCCGGATTCCGTCCTGGAGAAGATGGAGGTCACCTTGTCCAGTTTCGTTTAAGGGAAGAGGACCATTATTGTTGGCATGGACCAGTTGCATTGTTACTGCGTTGTGATCTCTTGCTTCTGGAGAACCATTGCCTTGCAGGCTCCATCTGGAGTGGAGTTGATCTTTTAGGAGAGTGCACCTCCGCATTCTCTATTTGTGTTGGCCGTTTTGTTTTTGGGTCAACAACTGCGAAGACAAAACTACTCTTGGCTCTTGCCGAAAAGCCAAGTGTAACTTTGCGTATTGAGGAGATTACGGTAGTGTGTGACTATCCCATGTGTTTCCGGTTGAGCTTCCAGGATGCCTCCAGAGCGGGATATGGAATTCCTCATTGATCTTGTCCTCGGTACTTGACCTATCTCTTTTTCTTTGTACCATTTGGCACATCCTTTCCAGGAGGAGTTGAAGAAGCAATTCGATGATTTATTGTCCAATGATCTTATCTGGCGTAGTGTGTCACCTTGGGAAGCTCCTATGTTATTCATAGAAAAGAAGGATGGGAGTTGGAATCTCCTATGCTCTTAACTTGGTGACAATCAAGAACAAATATCCTTTGCCTCGTATTGAATACTTGTTTGATCAGTTGAATGGAGCTCAGGTTTTCTCTAAGATTGATCTTCAATCTGGGTATAATCAAATCTGTGTGCCGGAACAGGATATTAAGAAGTCCGCTAGGTATGGGCATTATGACTATTAAGTTATTTCTTTTGGACTAATGCACCTGCTGTTTTCATGGAGATGATGAATAGCATGTTGCACATGTATCTGGATGACTTTGTGGTGGTGTTCATTGATGATATTCTCATTTATTCCAAGACCAAAGAGGATCATGAACAACATCTGAGACCAATGCTAGAAACTTTGAGAGAGCACAAGTTCTATGCCAAGTTAAAGAAGTGTGAGTTCTAGATTTCAAAAGTAGGCTTTCTGGGTCAAGTGATTAATCCTCTTGGTACTGCCGTTGGTCCCAAGAAGGTTTCAACAGTGGTGGGCTGGAAAAGAACGACTAATGTCAAGGAGGTAAGGAGTTTTTTGGGCTTAGCTGGTTATTACCGATGTTTCGTGAATGATCTCTGCATCATTGCTAAGACAATGTCCCAACTGTAACATCCCAAAATTTCATTTTTGGTTTTAGAGTTAAAAAGGAAATTTTAATTAATTTCCTTGGATTTTCTAGATTTATAAAAGGCTTTTCCCTATTATTTTGAAGCTAAAAATAATTTATTTGCAAAGCTAAAAACCAACATTAAGTTGTAAATAATTTCGTTAAGCTCAAAATATTTAGGAAATTTTTGTGAACTATTTCAGAATTTTTTAACTCTATTTGCAATTTTCTAAAAGCCTATTTGAATTCTTGTAATATTTGAAAATAAAAAGTCCTAAAAAATCTGGATTTCTCCTTCAGGCCGAATTTGCTTCCCTGCGGCTCATTCCCTTTCCCCCGATCCATGTCCTTTTTCCCTTTCCCTTTTATTTTTCTTCCTTTTCCACACCGGCCCTGCTCGACTCCCTCCCTTCCCTCTTTCCTTCCGTGTAGCCCACGAGCACACCAGCCTGCTCCCGCCTCCCATCTATTCCCCTCGCTGATTGGTGGGCCTGCCCTATCACCATCTTCTTCTACCTTGCACCGTGCCCACGCCACGGCCATTTCTGCCGCTCAAGCGAGTAATAGCGCCTGTTACTACTCGAGATCATGCGCCATGACTTCCCCACGATCTCCCCCACTCACCGCATTTACTCTGGTTGTTTCCGATGCGCCGCCTTGGCTTGCTATAGTAGCATGATGACATTGCCTTGGACCGATTGTCCGTTCTTGATTTTGCCTATCTCACCCATGATATTGGCAGGTTTCTTGGCCAAATTGTCGATTGTCTTGGATTCGCCCATGTAAGGCATTTTGCTTGATGCAGGCTATTGTGGGTTTGGTGCCAACAAAAGGGAGGTGGTCGTAGGCTCTGATAGCAAGTTGATTTTGCCTGTCCTCTGGCATTTAACGAGGAAAGGAAGAAGATGATCTTGGGATTGTGCATTAGAACGTAGGGGATAGTGAGGGATAGGAGGGGGCGAGCAATCACCCTCCTGGTCACGATTACTTCAAGCACTTTGATCAATTCTTGCTTAAGTTCAATGACATTACATGACATCCTTATATAGTGGATGTTGGGCTTTCTTATCCGATGCGAACTCTAGCACGTTCCTTTCCCCAATATGAATAAACTCCCTAATTCCTAAAAGTCCTAAATGGATATAACTAGTAACCTACCATACACACCCAGAAGGGATAACCTAACTTATCTCTAATAGTTAAATACAGTAATTAATCCTCCTTTGGTTTGGCTAAACTGGATGTGGCCTAGAGGGCCTGATGTGTTGGCTTAGGTCTCCTCTTGTAAGTCTTCCCATAGAATGTGTCCACAACATTAATAAACATCGATAAGCACATTCTGGGCAGTGGGCAAATCAAAATAAACATTTTTTACTTAGGGTGTCAATCAGAGCTTGATCGGTTCCTACAGTGAATCCGAACTTTGGTTCTTTTGTAATCCACTTGCAGTAAGAGCAAAATTGTGTTCACCTCTATATATTTCCCATCACAGCCACGCGTCGCCGAGCCAGTCAAGCACCAGCATAGCACGAGGAGAAACCATCAACCGTACATGGAAGCATCCACCATTTAGTGCTAGGAGTAGGGTTTTGGTAACCGGTTCATTTTTTTTACCGGGGGTCACTGATAAAACTGGACCAACCGGTTATCCTGATTTTCAAAACATTTCATATCATTTCGGTCGATAATTTCAAACTAAAATTTGAAAATTAAAAAATTCAGCCGAAAATGGTTGCAAATATTGGACAGATATCGGTCGAAAATCGGTGACAACAAAATGCAAAGATGAAATCATAGAATGCAAAGTAGAAATCACAGGGCGCGGACGAACGCGGCATGCGAATCAAGCGGCAGGGTGGCCATGACCATCCTCTAGTGTCGCACGTGGTGGTACAACGATGACCGCTTGGTCATGCCATGCTCCCACTTGTGCGCATTTTGGTGCCCACCGAGCACCTTCGAGCTAAAGAACTTCCTCGTGCAGACGTTGCATGAGACACCTTGTGCGGCACGATGGCAGCTGGTGAAGGAGGCTTGGCCAGCTAGCTGTCCGAGGAGTTCACCGTCTGTCGGACCTGAGAGTAACACCCCAAAATTCTCTATTTATTCTACACTAGTTCCTAAAACAGTAACTAGTGTACACAATAAACAAATATGGTAACATCCATAATTCGCACAACTTTATTAATAAATATCAGAATTTATTACAAGAAAGGCTTACAAACCAACAATAAAGAACACAGCGGAAGATGAAGAAGAAGTAGTACAACCCAGTTAATCTGCCACAGGCAATCGACTGCGGTAGCGGCCTAGTCATTGAGATCCTCAGCAGATGCAAAGTCATCCTCCTCTGAACATTTTATTAAGCAAGGGTGAGTACAAAAATGTACTCCGCAACACCCATAATAGAGCTAATGCATGCATGGACATTATCAAAGGAAGGCTTATAAGGTTGTTTATGCAAAAGCAACATTTGACATTTTAAATACAATAGCTAAGTTCAAAAGCTCAAGTTTTACAATATCTAAAAATTACGTTTTAAATGAATTAATAAAGTTAGTGTAGGCACGAACCTAACACTAACTTAAATACATGCACCAACCCGGGGCTTCAACTTATAATTTTCTCATGGACACCCATCCATGTCATAAACTATTTTATAAATCATTTTGAAAATAAAACCAAAGTCTAATCTGCAAGCGGCTTTGCTCAGCATGCCCATGACCGTGGACACAACTATTCGAATAATTTGACACTTTGTAGAGGTTGTACAACTTTACCCACAAGAGATAATAAACGTTTAATGTCTGTCTAACACACTTCCTGTAACACCCCAGCCCAACATGAGCCTGGAATGCCACTAAACAAACAACAAAGCAGATTAAAACCAAGATACTTTACAAAATTCCGGCAGAACCTCCTCTCTTTAGCTAACTTTACTAAGGATTTCAACAATTACAATTATCCGAATTAAACAATCCAACATTCAGCATAATCAGTCGGCATTCATGACATACTAAGTGACTAAAGTATAATCACAAATATCCAAATATGCTACTCTTTATTATTACAAATAATCCAACGCGAAAACATAATCATAATAAATCCTTTAGGCAATTCACTCATTTATTAAGGCATGATCTGAAATTTAATCAACTTTAGAAGGTTCATGGTAGTGTGCGTGTGAACATAAAGCTACTCTCTCCCATACATGTTGTTCTTGGATTAGGTACCTAAAACAACAATAAAAGCAAGAGTGAGTCCAAAGACTCAACAAGTACAAATAAAAGACATACCATACAAATTGTAACATCAGCATCCAATTCCAGAAGAACATCATTAAATCGTTCACATGCATATACAATACTCAAGGATCCTTTCTCTTTATCTCTTTTTGCATTTTACTAGTAATGCAAAGTATGCAACCGTCGCTGCATACCCATGCCTGTGCTCGCAAGCGCAGGGACCAATTGCCCATTACTCCGCAAGTAATGGGGACCTCAAGCCCATCACATACATGACGGGGACCTCAAAGAAATGCATGCTTGGTCACCACGTGACCAAGCCTCAGTATGAACTCAATATGCACATGCACAACCTCTATTGATCATCAATATACCAAAAATAATAACATCGTACATGAATAGAGCATAATCATACTTTGAGCATTCACCAATCTTAATATAAACATCATGTCAGCAATCTTGTATCGCTATCATGTATCAAAATCACGCAGTCATGACCAAGCATTCTCAACCAAAGTAACAAACAATATACTTGCCTCAACCGTGCGAGAACGAAGGACGCGAAGAGGGTGCTGCCTCCAGGACCAGTCCCCACCTAAATTCATTAAAAGCATACTAAGACAACAGTGATGGATCAAACAAACTATAAGAGCAACCACGAACTTGCAATAGTTCTTTTAACGCGACCCCAACCCTAATTTCCTAAATGCTATTCTGTCCTCTCTGTGGACAGTCGCGTTCTAAAATTCATATCTTTTAGTACAGGAGTCCAAATGAGGTGATCTTGGACTTCCTTGAAAGTTTATCAATTTCCCTAACTAAACCTAGTTGGTGGGTTTTCCTGATTCGGCCACCTAATACCCCTACCAAGCTATTTAACAGAGCATCGGTTTCACGTCAGGTTCTTTGGACAGTGCACTAAATCTACCATAACTTTCAGCTTGTTTGTACATATTTTGCATTCTTGAGCTTCCCTAAAAGGTGCAATAATTATCTACAACTTTTGTTATACTGAGATCCTCCAATTCTCCCTTTAACTGATCGCTCAAGTCAGATTACTAAAACTCGTCGAATACCGGTGATTTGCGAACGATCGCACTAGAAAATTCATAAGTTCTGCTACAGAGGTCCAAACAACACGATCTAGCACTGCATGCCTGCATTCATACATCATGAGATATGGCTTCCGAGAAGAAACTTTAGAATTGGATGTTGATGCTGTAATTGTGAAGTTAGTGTTTCGTTTTGTGGTACTTGCTGAGTTCTTGAACTCACCCTTGCTTTTGTTGTGTTTTAGGTACTGTTGCAAGAATGTCATGCATGGGAGGGAGTAGACCTGAATTAGATCCACGCACTGCCACACATCATTAATAGTCGATTAAATTATGGAATGTCAAATAATAAATAAGAAAACTGCTTAAGTTTCGATTATGGATAATCTTCATGCAATGAATTTTGTAAAAATGATGATTAGCATACTTTAGATATCTTTGATTATATTCTAGTTATTTATCATGATGCTAATGCTTAGTGAAGATTTTGGATGAGAGAATTTTGAGTTATGATTCCCTTTTTTCTGTTGGAACCTCCGTATGGCAAGCTATACAAAGGAGGTTCTGCCGAAATTTAGTAAATTGTCCTATTTTAGTTTTGTTTAACGTTTCTTTAGTAGCATTCCAGGCTCACGTCGGGCTGGGATGTTATAAAAGTACCTCGAAGCAAAGCTCCCTTGTGCCCATCTTGAATACCTGGTGCATGTCTCCTTTCTTGCTCTTCTCCTCCATGTACATGGTGATCATGGCAGAGTACAGTACTCTGTCATTTGCCATGGAGAGCAACACATTGTTTATTCAGTGAACAAAGTACATTGTTGTACCGTGCAGAATTGCCTCGCACATGACCCAATTGTACACCTTAGCTAGATTCGTTGTTATGAAACCATACCGAGCACCATCTTTGTTATGTAGTAATGACTACTTCACCTTAGACTCGTACTTAATCCAGTCCGAGAAGCATTTCACTTGCATCCTCGTCTTCCTCGTCATAGTAGGACCATCTGTGGGTAACTAATGCCTTGGGAGATTGTCAGTCCTTGCAGTGGGCATTTTCGCTGCCTCCCTTCTGTGCGTCCTCATCCGCTCATCTAGAGTTTTTCAGAGTGCATCGAATTTTCTCTACTGGTTCTGGTTGCACAACCGCTTGAGAAGATTCTTCTAGTCCTTGTTATGAAATTGCTTGTAAAAGTTTGCACCCAAGTGCCTCATGCACCACCTACTCTGCAGATCCACCCATGGAAGTGGCTTATTTTTCCTTTGTTGTAGTTGAGTTATTGCACTCAACAGGCCCGCATGGCGATCAGGTATGATGCATACATTATGACGACCTTGTACAACATAAATCTTCACGTTCCTTAGAAACCACAACCAACTGTCCATGTTCTCGGTTTCAACAAATGCAAAGGCCACAAGAAGAACCTAATCATTCCCGTCTATTGCAATCATGGTAAGTATCTGCCGCTTACACTTCCCAGTCAGGAACGTGTCATCCACGCACAAGATCAGACGACAATGCTAGAATGCATTTATGCATGCACCAAAGGCAAAGAGTTCCCGCTTCAGTACCCTCTTCTCAGCCCACCGCAGATGTGTGTCATCTTGAAGGTCAACATAAGTTCCAAGATTCATGTCCTGTATGACTCGGAGTTGGCCTGGCAGGTTGAGGTTGGAGTCCTCGAACATACCTAACCTTGATTCCAATGCCTTCTGCTTTGCCCTCCACACCTTAGCATAGTTGGTTGTTTACTAGAACCTAGACTCTATTGCCTGAATGATGGACCATGGATCAAAATCCAGATTATGAGATCGTACATGATATTCGCGATGAAGCCTGATGACAGGTTCGTGTGGGATTACATTGATTCAGAGATGACATATGTGTGAGGGATTACTATAGAGCATTTCCAGTAGGTGTCCCACTTAGGCTGGAATGCACACACTTGCTAAGGGTATCCTGCTATGTTGCACTTCACGTCGTAGCATCTTGGGTTAGACTTCACTACTATGAATGTATGCCGCAACAACAAGACCTAGAATTTGATAGCCTCTTGCACGGCCTCCTTGTATTTGTACATAGCTCCTTGCCTCGCCTCATTTTGGTTGTACTCCTACAGTATACAGGAGCCTTCGTGTAAGACAAGGTTGTCAAATTGGTATGTGTTCCACTTAGATGGAGCCGTGTGTGTTCCACATCATATCTCTTAGTCCTGGTCTTCGAGCACCATCCTTTGAACTAGGGCTTCGATCTCCTCACCTTCAATTAGCAACCCACTATCTTCCCGAACCAAAGGACCTCCTTCGACCCTGTCTTCATTGGCAACATCATCAACTCCTCGACTTTTGGCCATTGTATGCGCCACACTATGGCTGGAGTTCCCAACTTCTTCATCGGCATCCCCACCACCTACTTCTTGTCCAGCCGCAGATGTAGGAATGGTTTTGGCATATGCTTAGGCTAGAAGGACCAAATCCCACCCTTCCTCCCTCGCCCTACGTACATACGACTGCCATGACCTTGTTCCCTTCAGTTGCACTAACTCCCAATATGTGCCCTGTGGTGCTCGGTTGGTAAGGCAGCTCAATTTCATATCGTACACTACCGGGTCCAAATCAAATGTGTAGAACAACCACCGCATCACAACGCCCCCATGTATGCTACTCTGGTCTTGTTAGGTTTACGGTCGTCGATCGGAAATAACGTGAATAAACCCCCTTTGGGACCCTATAGTACAGTCCCCTAACCGTAGTAAATTTTGAAATTGATTATGTCCGACATATTCAACGTATTGCACCTTAAACAAGATGGCATGCCAAACCCCACCACTACAAAAGCCCATCCAACCAACTAAACTCCAACCCTTTATCTTCTCATCTACTTACACTTATATCACAACTCTACTCGGCACCATGTCTTAGTCATCTAGTTAAATGAGCCAAAGAGCACACACCACCACTCTACTCGGCACCATGTCTTAGTCGTCTATCCAAACTACAGGGTCCAAGCAAATGTCATGCACTCTAACACCAAAGAGAATAGGGGGTTTGTGTTCTACAAATGTCTGTATTTCTTGGTGAGTTTGATTTCCGCGAATGTTGATATTTGCATTTTGGGTTTGTTTGTCACATCTTTTTCACTATTCGGTGTGCTTTTCAAGCCGACGGATGCCATTACTTTCAGTGGGCGGACTCTGTTGGCGCCGTGGTGGAAAGCGCAGTTGAACATCCACCTGAGGTTTCATATGGTCCAATGGTGAACATGCCACCTGCAGACAAGTGCTTGGACATGATTTTTGACCACCTGATGTGTCTCAAGAAACTTATGTGTGTGTGTGTGTATCCTACTGGTAGTGTGTTCAAAATGTATTAACTAGTAGTCATTGTTTGCATAAGAGAGATGTAACACTCTACCTATTCGGAAGCCAAGATGTCAACTAAATATTCTAACATACAACCATCAAGCAGAGGGTTTAAGCCATACTCATCTAAGGACTTTAGGAGTTCCAAATTTAATAGAACAGTAACAGGAATAAAGAATAAATCCATACTAGCATATCAAAAGAGATGACCAAGTATCACAGGTAGAAATAATCAACCATATTTAACTTCATTTATTACAGTTCATCATTAAAAGTATGAAAGGTAGAATCAAGTCTTATTATTGAAACTGGAATATAGTGAATGAGTGAATAGTACGTGTCTACTCCCTCCCAATAGAGTCATCCTCAATGATCACCTAAAATAAACAAACAAAGCAAGAGTGAGTCCGAGACTCAGCAAGTACAATGGATAATTAAACATACAGCAGATATGAACAAGACCACAACGTTAAAGAAAATGAACATAGCACTGAATGTTTAATGCACGAATGGAATGAATGGATCTTTTGAATTGAATAGACTACACTCCTGCTTATACCGGTATAGTTAGTGACACACCCGTCGGTGTTCACTTAAGCCCGTATTTAACAAAATACGGGGATCCAAATTACCGCATGAGGAACATTTCATACGGGTGTCCAAAACTGTCTGCATTGGAATGGTGGGACTCACATGCCCATACTGGAATTGATGGAACTTTAGACTCCACTCCTCTGGAGCTCCACTCCCGTGGACAGAACATGAAAATGGATGCATGAATGTACTTATGAATAATGACTAGCATCTTCTCCGAACATATGAATTTCACATACGAAAGGAAAATAATCATCGGAACTTCTCACGTATCAAATGAAAACACAATACGAACATCAAGCATCCAACATACACAAATCATACAAACATTAGTGTACTTGCCTTTAGCGTTGCGATGCGTTAGGAGGCAACAACGATGCCGCTAACCCCGGAGCCTCACCTCCTACACCATAAGATTAATCAATAAGAACCATGATGTCAAGACACTACTCACAACACATACCCCAACACCCTAACGTTTCATTGCATACTTTACACGAATTGAACTACATTCTAGCCGGAAGTCGTAATGGACAACAGTAGTAAAAGTGACAAAACTTTTACTCTGAAATTCATAAAAATGTAAACTCAGGCTTGCTTGAAAGGTAACGCAATTATCTACAACAACCTAGTTGGTGGAAATTCCAAATTCCATATGCATCTAACGCGAAAAGACCGATGAACACCGTCTGTCAGAACTACTCGATAAAACCGGGCAGCAGCATGAAAATAGCCATAACTTCTAATTGGCTGATCCAAACTTAGTGTTCTTTATCAATATCGAAAGCTAAGATCAAGGCATACAATAACCTAGTTGGGTGAAAGTCCTGAATTTGCCATTAACTTGATCATATATTAAAAGGCAATTTGAGAGTTCATTCTCGTCAAGATTTTGGACAGTCGACTTAAAACATGCATAACGATTGTTATACAAATCCAAATGGGGTGCTCTTTATCAATTCTGAAAGCTAATGAGATCACCTACTAAAGTCGTTATGGGCAAGACTTCTGAATCATCCTCTAACTAGGTCATATTTTAATAATTACATTGACTGCTAATTCTCGTCAGAATTTGGGGACAGTAGCAAAGAATTAGTCATAAGTTTTAAACCGTAACTTGGAATTGAGTGATCTTTACGTCCATTGAAAGCTAAGAGCGAACCCCACATAACTCTAGGAGATGGGGTCCTCTAATTCGGCTTGTAAGGTCGCGAAAACTTTCACACAACTTTCTGGACAGAACTGAATGTCTACCGGCAGCAAAACGATCTAACTCAATTAATCGGATTCGCAACTAAAACTCATCAAACAGTGGGGGAAACACTTCGTTACCCTTGAAGACCCACGGGACGACGACGATCTAGCCTCGAAAATGATCCTCTCCTTGTCCCTTCCCTTTCCTCTTCCTCTTCTTCTTCTTCTTCTTGGTCGGCAGCACCTGACGGAGACGGCGCAAGGAGGCGGGGCTGTTACTGTTCATAGGGGGTACTTGTAATATCCCGAAAATGAGTTAAGATTTGAATCGAGGAAGTATAAAATTTGTTTTGGAGAGATCGATTTTACGGGGAAGAATCAAACGGAACGACGGGAGGGACTATTTGGTTTGATTGTCAGTGCTGCAGTTTTAGAGGGGGGAAATAGCTTTTTGGCGGCAACTTGGGCCTGGGCCAAGGCCCACCTAAGTGGCCGGCCAGGGGCTCCTCCCCAAAACCCTAGTTCCTCCCCTCCCTCCCCTTTCCCCCTCCCCTAGCAGCCGGCCGCCCCTCTCCCCTCTCCCCACCTCCTCACCTCTCCACCTCCCCTTCCACCCTCCCTTGCGCCCTCCCCATCTCCCCCATCACCTCCATTGCTGCTGTCCAAGGTGGAGTAGGAGCTCCCTTGCAGCCGGCCAAGGAGGAAGAAGAAGGAGAAAAGAAGAGAAAGAAGGGGAAGAAGAGAAGGGAAGAAGAGGGAGAAGAAGGGATCCGCAGCGGATTCGTGGTGGTCTTCATCCCCGCTGTGTGCTCTCTCCGTTTCGGCAAGGGTAACCCGTGGTTCTTTGTTTTAGGTCGTTTTCTAGTTGTCTAATTTTCGGATGCCAGTTCGTCGCTATTCTGCAGCAGGGAAGTTTGTCGGTTTTGATTAAGCTCGAGGCAGATTTGGGTCTGGGTGTCTCCTAGGAAGTTGTAGCTATCGTAGTTACCTTTCATTGCCGACAAGAATCAAGTCATTTGGACTTCGGTAGCCAAAGTTATGAATTTATTAGTACTTCTGTGTTTCTGGAGAGAAGCAGATTTGCTAGTGTTAGTTAACCTGATAGAAGCGTGTATTTAGAGGGGTTTCCAGAGGGTCTCACCATAACGAAAAACGAGGCTAATCCTCTTAGCTTTCAGGAAAACTAAAGATCACTGAATTTGGACGAACGTAGAGAAAGTTATGATAGTTTCTTTGTCGCTGTCCAGAGACCCGACGTGAAATATTTGCTCTGATTAAATAGATTGGTAGGTCTGGTAGATGGCCGAATCAGAGGGTCTCCCCAACTAAGTTTATTTAGACATTTCAATTACCTTTTCAGATTGTCCAAGATCATCCTATTTGGACTCCTGAGCAGAAAGTTATGAATTTTTGAAGTCTGCTGTCCGTAGTGACCGATCGCTAGAAATTAGAAAAGCTAGACGTGATAAGAAGATTAGCGATTTCGATTGTAATGTGATGTATGATTTTGGTCCAGTATGTTATTCTTAGTTTGGGGTTATCTTCTTGTCCAGTGGCAGCGAGATCCCAAGGGCAGCACCCACTTCGCGTCCGCCGTTTCGCGCAGTTGAGGCAAGTATTCGGGTTATAGCGTATTTTCGGTCGTATGATATGATTGTGGTGATTGCTTGTTGTAGCCTTGCACGAATGTTAGCGTAATGAGTTTTCCTTTTATCTTGATGAATGCAAGTTATGGTTAATGTTTCCCTTGAGCGTTGCTAAATCATACATGTTGTTATGTACATGTTAAATTCGTGTATATGAAAGACGTGGGCATGGAGCAATTGCATGTTCCAATCGTGTTGGAGACTTGGTCATACATGCATGTTTTTGATATATGATAGCGAAGTAAGGTTGCTGGCATGATGTTTATATTGAGATTGGTGAATGCTCTAAGTATGATTATGCTCTATTTATGTCCGTTGTTATTGTACTTGGTATATTGATGATGAATAGATGTTGTGCATGTGCATATTGAGATCATCTTGAAGCTTGGTCACGTGGTGACCAAGTATGCATTCGTTGAGTCCCCGTCATGTATTGACGGGCTTGAGGTCCCCACATTGGTGCAATGTGGGCTATGAGCAAAGAGGTCCCCATCATTCGGATGATGGGCAAAGGTCCCTATACATGTGGTGTATAGGCTTTTGGTCCTGTGCTGAGGGCACATGCAAGGGTACACAATGACGGTTGTATACCCGCATTACGGTAAAATGCGAAAAGAGATAAAGTTAAAAATGTGCATTGCATTGGTTGCATACACATGAGCATGAAGGCTTTACTCTGGTGCATTGTTTATCTTGGATTATTGATGCTATGAATGTTAACTTGCTTAGCCTTGTTGGTACTTTGAGTCTTTGGGCTCACTCTTGCTTTGATGTGTTTTAGGTACAACCGCAAGACGGCATGCATGGGAGGGAGTAGATGAATTGGAAAGCACGCACTACCTCACAACATTAAAGCAATTGTCATTTAGCTTCATATAAGAATAAATAGATCTTTGAGAAATACCCATGGTTGTTTTATGATTCGATTATGGTTGTGAGAATAGTGTTAATTTGATTACACTCCTATGATTATCTCTTATGCATGAGTGAATTGGATTATGAAATTATTGTTAAATGTTATGTTTACTGTTAGAAGCTATGGATAGTTTGAGATTCAGTTAATCGTAATAATGAGAATAGAAAGTTTTGGTTATGTTTATGATATTATTCTACACGCTTGAATGAACCTGATTATGATTATTGATAAATGCCTTGACCAATTGTTGGAACCTCGGTATAGGCGACTATACAAAGGAGGTTTTGTCGAGATTTTGTAATTGGTCTTAGTTTAGCCTAGTTTAATTTAGTTTTAGTAGCATTCCAGGCTCAATGTTGAGCTGGGGTGTTACAGTACTGTAGCAGTGGTGGCTACTGTAGCATGCCATGCTACAGTACCAATCCTAGGGTTCCCCCCTTTTATTGGTGGCCGGCCCCTCCTGACCTCCTGGGCCAAAGCTTTAGGCCCAGGTTGCTGAATAATTACAGAAACCCCCTCTAATACTTTGTTAATTTTTTTTTCTAGTTGATCCTTCTCCCTAATTCTTTCTTTTCACTTAAATAGACTTGGGTTATTACAACTTTACAAGAGAGTCATGTAGGAACGATGTTGTATTGATGAGGGCATCCCTACGACACCTTCTTCTCCTCCACCTAATGCTCCAGATATATGCATCGAGTTGCCAACTGGACCAATTACAATAGCACATGCCAAGAAACTACAAGATTAGGTGAACTTGCTCCTTAATGAACATGTCATTAATTTTAACAAGAATTTTATGCTACCCAACACTTGTACTTTACTTGTTCTCAGGTTTAAGGAAGGAGAAGATGAGCTACCATAGGTGGTACAGGAGTCGGTGCTACTGTGCCTATTAGTGATTCCAGCATGAGTACAAGAAGGCGGGAGACGGGCTCAGTGTTGCCCTGAGTCTACGCGTCGAGATCATCGAAAGGAAGTTAGCCGACAGTCACATGTTATAGCCAAGAGTCAAGGCCTAACATACACATATATTCCTGATCAACTTCTCGTTACGTGTACTACTACTGCTATTGGTACATTTCGGATTAGTGCCATGCATGCATCTAAGCAGCACACGTGAATGCTTTGGAGATGGTCAGCGCATCTTGTTAATTAGCCGAGCCATGCAAGAAAGAAACGTTTGGGAGACAAGCCGGAAGAATCAGAACCAAAGTCACGCACGTCTACAACATCAATACGGGTGGAATCAATTCAAATTTGGATTTCCTTTTATGTTCATATTATTTCCAAAACATATTTATGTATTTCCTTTTCTTAGTCTGTTTCCTTTCTTAGAGAATTGTTGTTTGCGTGTGGGGGTTCGGCCATACGTAGGCCTAAGGCCTCGGCCGTGTAGAGACAAACCACTTCTATGCGAGAATTGAAACATAGCAATTTTGCTTGTTCTTTCGAATCAAGAAATTCATGCGAGGATTTTTTAGACAGAATTAGGCGATCCATTATTCGTTCTGCCAATCAAGGTCAAGTTTGCTTTTCCGTTGGGAATTGAGGGCTTAGCGATCTCCGCTCGTGGTCTAGAAGTGATCATCTTGGTGCGTGTTGGCGAATATCCATAGAACTGTAAGTCCGTGCACTGGCACGTGGTGTATAGCTGAGCGTGGTTCGTCGTTAAGCACTATTTATCCACAGTTCTACTCGAGAGGATCGGGCCACCCCGTATCATGTATGCTTGTTTATGAATTGCAAGATGTCTTTGTGAGGACCCCGGTTTATTTGGTTTGTAATGCTTAACCATCCACTTGATCCTAGCATTACAAATCAAATAAACCAAGCCTCTAGATATGTATACTTTCCAGAAATACAGTATACACACCCCGTTACAAAATCATGCATCAATTCCATTCATTCACATAGAACCGAAGCACAGCAATAACTCAAAAGACATACATAATATCAAGTTATTACAAAAAGATGGGCCGACCGGCCAAATGTCATACAAATTTCTAAGTAAACAGCGGAAGCAAAAGTGCCATAAGATGGCGATAAACAAAAACCAATTAGTGTGCCTTTACCCCACAAAGCAACCAACCGGACCGCCAAGCTAGTCGTCCCAAACACCGCCACAACACATCTCACAAAAAGTGAGGCCCTTGGGGCTCACCTTCTTCCTATGCAACAAATAATATTAAGCGAAGAAAATGAGTACAATAATGTACTCGCAAGACTGACGTGTGGACTAATAGACCTATACATATGTTACATGCAAGCTTATTTGAGTGGAGGCTGTATGCTCATTTTTAGCATAAAGCAATCTTTATTTGCAATAATGTAATAGATTGAAGGCAATTGGTAAAATATATTTTTAAGCATTGAAATAACAGCGAGTAGCAATAAATAGCAAGTAACCACCTAGAGGTGACTAACCCAATAGCCACCACAACATAGCATGAATCCCCGATTCGTAACACCCATCAAGTTTTAATTAAAATGTTGTAGTCTAACTCTTGAAAAGCTTACTCAAACGTGTCCATAACCTAGGACAAGGCTATTCGAATAGTTTTAACCCTGCAGGGGTGTACCAATATACTCACACTTCAGACCGCCTTTTTGCCAAGCTATTAAGCACACTTCATTTGGTATGCCGGCACGGCTAAGTCCTATGAGACATTTCCAATGGAAAATGCTAATCAAGAGCCGCACGTATGGGGGTTAACTCTTAGTGATCTGCCGACGAAATATGGATCACAAGGACCCATACGTGGAGTAGGAGACACCGGCCTAGGCGGGTGCTCCCCTCCCCACAAACATGTCCATGTTGCATATAATTAAATATACAACTAACCACGCGACTCATTAATTAACACCCCCCAAAGTACTTAGTCAAGAGAGGTCTCATATATCTCTAATGTGGTTAGCACGCATAAATTGCCTGGATAACGGAGACTCACAAGATGTTCGGTCCTTAATTGACCCGGGCACCATTCTAGTCACACCCAAAACACACCATCATACCATTGTGCCCAAGTCGAAATCATTTTGTTTTCAGTTTTTAGTTTTTACAAGTAAACATAGCACAGAGGCTGAAATATAAAGTCATAATAAGCATTTGTGTGATCAAGGTTATCGACAAGTCGATAACCGCCCATTTCTACCGGTAACTAAGCATGACTAAGCAACATACTCGAAAACTACTAAGTGATAAGGGCTCATCCAGCGAGCTCTAACCACAACAAATAACCTAGGCTCAGGTAGTAGAGGATCATTATTTACCTACAGATTATGCAACTATAGGATTACTAATCAATTTGATAACAAAATAAGCAATGCATACATACAAGTTGAAAACAATATATTAGACTTGAAAATAATAGGATTAACATGATCAAACTGCTTGCCTTGCTGGAGTTAATCAATCTGCTACATAGGAACACTCTCAAGATCAATGCACTTGTCGGAACCTAGCGGAAAGAACGAAAAGAACCGATAAGAACGAAGAACACCGAAAAGACGCAAAAACCAACTTCAGTGAAAAGCCCTAAAATTTTACAGCATGTAGATGATGATTTATAAGGAATTTGGCAACAAGAACCAATTGATTTGGATTCTTAATGAAAAAGATATGATCAAAATAAATCTGCTCAGCCTAGAAATTGCAATCTGTTACTATTCACCATAATTAAATTATTTGGCAAAAATTTCTAGCAAGGTGGTGCTTCTGAAATTTTTATGCTAAAACAAGCACCTCATAAGATGAATAACCCAATTGGATTCATCTCATTTGGAGCTAGGATGCACCTTCCATAATTTTCAAAGTCATGAAATGAGCATAATTAAAATGCATAAGCAATTCTTTTGAAAGCAGTAACATGTTCAAAACCAGTTTTGCAGTAACGTTCATTAATAGAGGAAACCAACAAAGTTGGTTTCACTCAAAAATAAGTTACAGAGAATTAGTTATGCATTTTCTAAGTTAAATGAATTTTTAATGCACAAAATAACCCTAAACAGGAATTAAATAAAGCTGAAAAGGAATTACATTCATTTACAAATTTTTCTGGAGTCAATTAGCTTAAACCTATTTTTAAGTTAAACTTTGGTTAAAATCCAAATGATCAAAACTGGAAACAACTAAAAATGAATTTATATGAATTAGATATGCCTTTTCAAAGTTAAATGGAATTTTCAGTAGAGAAATAAAACCTACCAAGAATTAATTAAACATTACCGAAGGGAAAAGTCGTGGCGCAACATAGGTCGTTGATCAGGGATCCTACAGCCCACGCGCGCGGCTAAAACAGAATTGAGCCAACCCCAAAATTGAGGAATTTCTGTGAATGCAATTCAAAATCAGGTTAGGGGAAATGCTCAAGGTGCCAAGGAGATTGAAAGGGTACAAGAAGAATTGAAGATGAAGCACTGGAGCACCAAAGTTCACAATGGAGCTTCACGGCCTCTAATGGCGGTTTTGGGGTCTTTAGGGTTGGAGCTCAATTGAGAGGGGTGGAAGCTAAGGAACGGCTAAGAGGGCAACCAGTAGGTGCTCCGAGGCTATTTATAGCCAGAGACCAAAGGTAACAAAGCAAAGGGAGCACCCATGGTGAACTTGGTCCACAGGCGGCCATGGCTGAGCTCGAAACGATGGGGGCAGTTGAAGACCAGGACTTCGGGAGTGGAGCACTGGCAAGCATTTAATGCAAGAAGTCGTTGAGGGACGCAAGGAATAGACAAGGCACACCCTCTCCCCTACCATGGTGTACTGGCTCGCACGCATGGGAGCGGCCAGGGAAGAAGATGACCAGGACCGACACGGGCCCACAAGTCAGTGACCCAAAGTGGTCCAAGCCGAAACGGTACGCAACAGGGTTGCGCCAAACCACTTAACTTGGGTCGAAGCTTCCCGACCGTAGGATTAGAAATGGACGGTCGAGATCGAATCGCACGTTTGGGGGTTCCAAACGCTCAAGTCAATTGTGGCCCTCTGATTAGATTTGGACGGCTGAGATTGATCAAGCCATTCGGGCGACCCGAACGGCCCAATCAACCAGGACGGTTGGATCTCGATCCAACGGCTTAGAGCGATGGCCCGAACGGCACAACCAATAGGGGTCGTCCGATGATGATCTAACGGCTCAGAACTCGCGCGCGCTTTAGATCGAGCCCGGTGCATTTTAGTTGGTTAGGTCCAACCAAGGTTCGAGCCAGTTCCAAAGAAACGACCGAGTGTGAAAGGGTGCGCACCGCAACTGTTGGATTTAGACCCAACGACGGATATCTACTGCGTGTTTGAAAGGGCTGAGCCAGGCACTGATGGGGTTGGGTGCAACCAAGAGAGGGGTTTGGGTTCGAGCCCGACTCAGACCCAACTAGGGTTTGACCTAGGGTTTAATTACCAGCTGAAATTTGGAGGGATTTTTAGAAATAGCAAACTAACTCCAAAAATTATAAAATTTTAACTGGAGGCTGCTGACTGTAGGATCAACCTTGTGTAAATTTTTCAGAGATTTTTATGCACAGAATTTTTCTCTAGAAAATAGTCAAGGCTTGTTCTAGGGTTTGACCAAAGGTCAAACTGGTTTGACTGCCTCTTAAAATATTCAAACAATTTCTAAAAATTGTGAAATTTTTTCAGAGGGGTCACATACCATCCCTAGAACTTAGGAAAAATATTTCCAAGGGATGACCACAAGGTTTGACAAGAAGGTTTTTGAAGGGCAAAGTTTTGGCCAAAATGATTTGTGACTTCTTATTTCCATAATTCCTGTACAGGACATACAGGAGAATACAAGATGTACGAAAAGTTTTAATTTCTAGTCATTTTCTTACATTTGAAACACAAACCTAGATTTGGGCTGTTACAATCTTGAACTTTTGGCTACTGGATTTGTATGAACGCAACATGACAAGGAAAAATTGCATTTGAAAATGAGACTCAAATACCGCAATGAAATTAAACTGTGTACCCAGGTTCATCTCAAACGGAAAAGACCACACACCACCATCACCTTTTTAGACCGAAATGACTAAACTCTGTTACGCCACCTTTTCAGACAAAAATGACAACACACACTACGACGCTATCTTTTCAAACCGAAATGACTACACTCTGCCACACCACCTTTTCGGACCGAAAAGATCACACCCTGTCACGCCACACACTACCACCTTTTAAATGAGAGCACACTGCGATGCTACATTTCAGAATGAAATTACCACACTCTATCATGCCATCTTTTCAAACCAAAAAGGCCACACATTGTCATGCCACACACTGCCACCTTTTTAGGCAGAAATGACAACACACTGCAATGCTACCTTTTCAAAATGAAATGACCACACTCTACCATGCCACCTTTCAGACCAAAAAGACCATACCCTATCACGCCACACACTGCCACCTTTTGAGATATAAATAACAACACACTGCGCGCCACCTTTTCAGACCGAAAAGAGTGCACCCTATCATGCCACACACTGCCACCTTCACCCTGTCACACCACACAATGCTACCTTTTAAAACAGAAATGACAACACACTGTGACGCTTCCTTTTCAAACAAAAATGACCACACCCTTAGCACTACAAATTTCCAGACCGAAATGATTACTCTTCTGCCTCCACCCTCAGCATTACACCCTATCCACTTATAAAAGGAGGGAGAAGAGAGCTGGAGATCCCCATTACTCTTCACTCCATCTTGTTTCACTCAACAGAGGAACGAGATGTCAGACTACTATGCAAAGATGTTGCAGAAGCACAAGTGGCTTGCCGAGAAATCTAAAACCTACCTGGATTGTTCTATGAAGGATGCACCGGTACCACCGGAGTTTCCAAGAACGCAATATGTGTGCGAAGAACCGACGAAGATGATTCAGTCCATACACCGATGACCACCGCCCAGGCGTACTACACATGTGGGAATATCATCATAAGAGAATCTTACACACGCATAGATTTTTCACCTTATGTTGCATTCCATATATCTCTAACTTCATTAGTGCATAATGGTAGACATGTACGATAGAGCGTTTATCGAGTAGAAGTACATGTTCAACTACGCGAAGCTACTCGAGACCTTCGAATGCTAGAAACCTTACATACCCTATTAAAAGGCACCAGAGGAGCCTAGGAAAATAGGGTGGTGATGCACCCCCAAAAAGGTAGCCAAGTATGACCGGGCCGAGCGCACAGCGGACAAGGGGATGACTCCTGCTAGTGAGACCAGCGGCCGTCCTAGCGCTCCCCGTCGCCCAGGCGCACTTTGGATCAAAGAAGTAAGTTATGTTCAATTTGCATCTTGATTATTGAGTTTCCCTTATGTTCTCCTAACATCATTCAATCGTCCAGCCCGTCTCACAGAACATGGCTAACTTCGAGACTAGCCGCCGCCACCGACAGTCCTAAGACAAGAGGACTGATGGGCCGTAAAGACTAATTAACTTCGTTCCAATCCATCCTTTTATTCAATTCCAAAAAGGCATACATGTATCGCGGGTGCTTTACGATTTGTTGATTCGTGCATGCTGTCTTTTCTAATACACGTAACCAAACCCTGTGCGCCATGTAATTCGTAAGTACATTATGAAGTCTTTGAAATTTTAATCCCAAATATTTCGTCTATTTCCAATTCCGTACTTTTTTTCGAAAGGAATCAGTTTGTAAACAATACAATCAGGACAACAGTGCGCGTGGCAACCTGCCAGGCTCACATTCCAAATTGCACCGTCGATCTTGCATTCTCTACTTCATATTTCGTTATCTTTTCCAAATTTGCATTCCAAACTACGCAGACACTTAAAGATATTACAAAAAAACTTAGTGAAATCCACTAAGATTTGAAGTTGAATTCTCTACAAATATAAATATAATTTTATTTCAATTTCCAGCTCCTATCACCATTCAAATGGTGATAGGAGCCTATCGCCAGTTCAAATGGCGAATTAAGCATCTGCCACCATGTCCACTGGCGACAACATTGTTCTAATGGCGACAGGGCTACCGTCGCCATTTGGAATAGCGACATGTCCATTTCGCCATTCCAAATGGTGACAGTTGTCCATTTTTGCAAAAAAAAAAATACTATTTATTAATTTTTTATTAAAATAATATTATTTTTAAAAAATCATACAAGGTGTAACACCCCAGCCCAACACTGAGCCCGAAATGTCACTAAACTACACTAAATACCAATTTAAACATTAAATTACCATAATTTCTAGCAAGCAATCAAAGAATAAAACCGATCCACTGGTCACAAGATGAGCATTTAAACTAAGACTAATCAACTAATAAATTTATCAACTAATCTCAAGCATTATTCTAGGCAAAAAATAATTCCATGAACTAGGATCTAAAGGAAATAGCTAATGTCTCTAGATTATGGAATCACACTAAATAAATATCGAATGTGTATTTGTTTCGCATGTGACGCTTGTGATCTTTTCCCTCCCACATATTTCGCTATCAATGGTCACCTAAAATCAGTAACAAAGCAAGAGTGAGTCCAAGACTCAGCAAAAACTTAATAAAGCCATAAACAACAGTTTATCAACCATGATCAAGGTTATCATCATTATTTATCTATTTAATGTCATTCTCATACTCAAATAAACAAACCATATTCCATATAGGTAAATTTACATAATTTAACAATTTACTCATATGTGCGAATGCACCATCATACCTATGCTCATATGCATCTCATCAATTGACACCGGTATAGTGGAGTATTCGTCCGTTGATGAGACACTCTTCCCCATCTTCGTTAGGATGGGGTCCCTACATTGTAGGACATTAACTAGTCCCTACAAATGTAAGACTTTATTTAGAGCACTCCATACTAGTCATGTATCTTTCTCACCGACCACACCAGAATAGTTACATGATTTTCTCACTGACTTGGCTCATGCACTCTTATCATGATGAATATAATAATGCAACATCATAATTAATCATTTACACAACTTGTCTCTTTAACTCAATATCTCATTCTCATTAGCTCAATATCATAATATAATTCAATCAATGTCATCAATATCATGTATACGAATAAACTTATTGAAAGCATAATAAATAGCATGACAAGTAATATCAATGACAATGGCAAACAACCCGTTGTTCACCACCCTACCATATACTTGCATCTTTAACTTCTAGGATCCAGGTGATGCAACAGTGGCATGGTGCTTGAGGCAGCACTCCCAAGACAAGAAATTAAAACACACTAAAAAAACATACCACTGCAGTACCAAAACAACAAACTAATCACCATCGCACCTACATGCAAAACCAATGCCTTTAACTTAACTTTACCCGGTGCACTACCAACTATCCCAGTAGTAAAATGACCCTAACTCCCTCATCTCAACTCTAAACATAGCGAAATATATATTTTATGGAAACCGTACAAAATTATCTACAACATTCTCGTTATGCAAAACCTCTAAATTTGTCGATTAAATTTCTCTTTCCAACCCCGAAGATTAAACTAGAATTTGGCAGAACAGTCTACTTCACATTTTCATATCTATTTTTCTATAACTTGAAAAGTATTAAACAATGATAGTTCTACAATCTAATAAGAAATATCTATCATATTCACGTTATGAAAATAATTAAATTATTCCACCTACTATATGTAATTAGTCCATCTACACGATAGCTGCCACTAACGACCAATTTCTGGCCAGCGATATTCCCGAGGCCATAACTTTTTGTTCACAACTTCAAATGCAAATATCGAGACCTTCCCGAAAATCTAGTGAAATTCCCCACAACTTTTCTAACTAGCCGAAACCCTGAATCTGAACGTAAATACCCTTAATTACCCTCGCAAACTACTATAATGCAATTTGATGAACTAGCTGTAACATCCCATGTATATTTAAGTGAGAAGAAAGACATTAGGGAGGAGAACTAATTGGAGAGAGTGGATTTAACAATGTTTCATGGGTTTATTTGAGTATTTCAGACAACCTGGGCTGTGGGTTCTCGACCCACAGCATTTAGGCCCAAGAGGGAGGGAAACAGGCCACTTAGAAAGAGGGGAAACCCTAGCTCGTCCCCTTGTGTTGCCTCCCTGCTGCTAGCCGAGAAGGAGGAAAGGGGAAGGATCCCCATTGATTATTTCCAGCCAAGGGAGAAAGGAGGAGGAAGGAGGAGAAGGAAGAGGAAAAGGAGAAGGGAAGGAGAGAGATCGCGTGGTGTTCATCGTGTTCGTCAATAGGTTCTTCAAGGGTAACCTCAATTCTCCCCTTGTTAGTTGCGTTATGGGTTAATTTATCAATGTCGGTAATTAGGCCTGTTCAGGACAGTTCGTGTTAGATCGATGTTTTGACATAGTTTCGGCATATTCAGTTCTGGATGTATCCTAGAGTAATGTAGAGGACGTCACCATCTTTCAATGAAGTGCTAGATCGCGTTATTTGGACCTCTGTAGCAGAATTTATGAATTTATTAGTGTGACTGTTCTGCAAATCTGTCGGTATTCTGACAGGTTTTAGTAATCTGCCTTGAACGATCAGTTAAAGGGAAAATTAGAGGAGCTCAGTATAACAAAAGTTGTAGATAAATGTCGTAGCTTTCAGGGAAGCCCAAGCAAGCGAAATTTGGACAAACGAGCTGAAAGTTATGATAGTTTTAGTGTACTGTCCAGAGAACTTGAAGTGAAATCGATGTTCTATTAATTATGATAGGGGTATTAGATGGTCGAATCAGGAAAGCCCACCAACTAGGTTTAGTTGGGAAAATTGATAACCTTTCAATGAATTCCAAGAACACCTCATTTGGACTCATGTACAAAAAGATATGAATTTTACATTATAGCTGTCCACAGAGGGGACACATCGAACTTTAGGAGTTGGAATTGGGAATGCGCTTGAGAGTGTAGCGAGTGCGGTTGTGCTTTTGGCTAATTTTTGGTTCAGTATGGTTGTCTTAGCATGCTTTATATTTATATTCAGGTGAGGGATTGGTTCCAGGGGCAGCGCCCTCTCCGCGTCTTTCGTCCCCACACGGTTAATGCAAGTACTTGTTTGCTAGTATTGTGAATAAATGTGATATCTATGGATGCTAGAGTGTTATAGATGTTGTTGACCATGATTATTAATGTTGTGAAAATATATATTATGCATGGTTGCTTGAGTGTATGAATGTCTATGAACATGAATGATAGAAGTATGAATGAGTTAAATTCATAAGTGATGTTGTTGAGGAGGTATGATTATGATGATTCAAGATTTGTGCATATGCATCATGTTGACATAATAAAGACTTGGTCATGTGGTGACTAAGCATTTGTTGAGATCTCTGTCATGTATATGAAGGGCTTGAGGTCCCCACACTTGTGGAGTGTGGGCTTGAGGTCCCCTTTACTTGCGGAGTATTGGGCAATTGGTCCCTGTGCTTACGAGCACAGGCATGGTATGCGGCGACGGTCGCATATCTCGCATTACCGGTGAAATGCGAAAAAGTGGAAGAGAAAGAAAAGATGAATTGCATATTTGCATTCATACATCATGTGATTTTTTTTTCGAGTAAAGCTTTGGAATTGTCACATCCCCAAATTAATAAAGAGGTTTATTATGCATTTCATTATCATGCATCATGTTTTGAAACTTTTTATTTTGATATTGCGCTTGGAAAATCTCAAAATGCTTATGAAACATCCTCTTTAAATTGAACTCCAATCATAAAACTAAAATAAATGCTACTGAAGTATCTCTGGAAATAATTTATTAAAATACTATATTAATTATCAAGAATTAATATAATTTTTCCCAAATTTTTGGACTGGTTTGAACCCTAAGAAAATCCCAACACTATTAAAAGACCTAGTTTGAGTTTGAATTTATATATCACAAATTATATCTTGAACAGTAGAGTTCAATAATTTTTATGGGCACTAGGTTATCCCAGGAACCTCCACAAATTATTTCATGATTTTAGGAAATTTATTTCTATTTTTAAACCCTGGTCAAAGTAGGGAACACATTTTAATTCTCGTCAAACCCTTGACCCAAACCGATCGCTCATCGTTCATTGGGCTCGAGCCCGACTGGCGGTGACTCGGCGAGTCGACTAATCGCACCGCGACATGCAACCCTTGGACCTCGGATCAACGGCTCGGATCGCCTACCCTTCGACCGGTCCAATTGCACACCGATCTCGTCCGTCCACTCGCAATCCAACGGCCGATCTAAACCACTTACTCGCACCACGCCGTGAGACCGACGCTACCGGGCCCATTTGTCGACCTTTCTTCTTCCTTGGGCGAGGCGCGCAGAGCCGAGCTCTCGCGCCGCAATCTCTTCACGCACCGGTGACGCCGTCAATCCACCGCCTCCATCCACCACTCCTAGAGCTTCTTCGCTTCACACCGCCTCTACTCCGTCTTCTTCCGGGCATAACACCCCTGCACCTCCTTCTCCCTCACTTCTCCTCTGTTGACCGAGGAGAGGAGGCTCGTTCTGCTCCCTACGCAGTAAACTCCCACCGAGGGATGCCATTCTTTTCTTTGTTCCATGCCTTCTCCATTTTGCTAAGCCCACTCCTACCTTGCCTTGTAGGTCTCGGTTCATCCTTGTGCTCTAGCTCACGTCCAGAGCACGCACCCAAGGACACTCTTGTGCCATCTTCGTGTCCCGGAGGTATTATCCTCAACTTTGCGCGTCACCCCTCATGCTTTAGTCCACCGAGAGAAACCCTAATCTAATTTTGGTAATGCACCGCAGATCTGTTGAATCGAGGTTTGCACCATTTCCGACCGTGAAGCAACTTTTCGCCTCCCACCTTGATCCGTAAGCCATTGCCCAATTCCTTGCTCCTATGGCTTGCTATTAAGCTCCTTGAGCTAATCTAAGCATTCACTTTGCTTCATTTTGCTCAGATCTTCCTCTCCACGTGCGGCGTGTTGGCACCACCTTCTTCTCGTGCCGTTGGTGCTCCAAGCGACTTCTAGCTTCCCAGCGTCCACCTAGCTCGGGTAGCCTCCAAGTAGTCTTTAGACACTCGGGCACTCGCTTGTTTGCGTTGCGGGCGACTTTTCTTTTTCGAGTTTGCCGTATTGGCGCCGCGCTCAACTCGGCTAGCCCGGTGCAGCCAGCTCCGCCGTCGAGACCACTCTCATTAGAAGCGCCACACTATTGTGATTCTGTTTATGCCCTTGGTGCGGCACCGTGGCGGAATCGCCGTGGCCGCCGGGCAAGCAAGCGAGCGTGTCGGCCGTCAAGACATCGTAGCAAGGTCATTAGGACCATGTTGCGATCTTTAAATGGCTAATGATGAGTTAGTCATTAAATGATGTCTTAGCGGTCTAATGTTCCACTTACATATGGGCCCCACGACACGATGCGGGAACTTTGAGGTTAAAACCTCGATGGATGACATGTGGACCCTAGGCTTTAAGCCCGTGCACCATGCGCGCGTCGTCGGTAGACCAAGGCGTGGACCGAGTCTCACTTAACGGACCCCATGTCGATTCGAGTTATTCAACCTATTGTTACTTTGAAAATGGTATGCTGTTCCGGCCCGCTAGTCGGCGACCACGGCTAGCGCGTGGCTCGGTGAGAAAAGTATGAAATACATTAAGAAATTCGAAATCTATTATTGTACTGTGAAAAATTGTATTAACTTCTAAAATACATAACTAATTCATTTTACTCCAAAATAAGTGAAACCACTACGATAAATTTTATTTTTAATGAACTTTGTATTAAAATTGGTTTCAAACATGCCTCTGTAACAGAGGGCATTAATTTGGAAAATGAGCTATTAACACTATTAATTTTACAAAGAAAATGTTGGTAGCTTTAGAAATTGTAACTAAATCATGAAAACTCCAAATGAGGCAAACTCAACTCTGTTGAGCTTGTAATAATATTGCCTAGTTATCCTTGTAATCCATGTACTCACCATTGCTCTACAAATTTTCACCTTATAATTAAATTACCCAAAGAAGACATATCGAAAACTGAAATTCAAACACTTATAACTTTCACACTTTAAATCAAAATGGAATAAATCTTTCACCATAAATCATCTAAAATCATGACTTAGCTACTGTAGAAAAATCATGCATTTTTTTAGCATTTTGAATTTTGAGATATTTCTCGGTGTTTATTCGATATTATATCTATCTAGATTCCGAGCCTTTTGATATTGACGCCTACGCCACCGAGAGTGAGCAACTACTTTTCCAGCAAGGCAAGCATCCTTTGAACTTTCTTTTGCATCATATTTGATCCCAGTTTTGTTAGGATAGATGCAATGATAATTGCTTGCATGATAGTTTTATATTGTCGCTATTTTTGTGATGAATGGTTAGACACATCCTATTATCTTGTCATTGAGGCTATCCATGAATTATTCCATTACTGAAATGTTATGATAGGATGAGTAAAGTTATATTGTTCGAGTTGCTTAGCCATGCAAGTCTAGAACCGGTAGTTTGATTGTCGGGAATAACCCGACAATTATGGGATAAACACAACTCTCATTATTTACTTTTGGTTCAGATCTTCGTATCTGTTTTGTGAGTTAAAATTTCGTCATTTTAAATGAGCTTTTGGTCTGGACAAGTGTTGGTTAGTGATGGTGCTTGGTGCACGAGAATTGGGTATGTGGTTGACTTGTCTGGACAATTAAGGACCGAACTTTGGTAACGTCGTTGATTCAAGTACATTCGTGCTACCACACGCGGGTTGGGAGCCGTATGGTTAAGTAGGGGGAAGGTTTTATTGTGTTGAGTCCCACGGTGGTGAAATTGTAAGGGCATGGGACCGTGAAATCCCGTGTTCCTTTTGGGCCGATAGGATGGGGGCGTTAACGTCTTGTGTTTCCTAGGATATATAGGATGGAGCGTTAACGCCTCGTGTTTCCTAGGAGCCATGGGTTGAGGACTTAGCTCAATGGGATCTTCTTGCTAAAACGACCGTATCTTGATTTATCTTACCGCATACCTTAGGAAGTATGCTATATTCGGAGGCATCTGGAGGCTTACGGGCTAATCAAGTCGTGTGGGTAAAGTAGTACACCCCTGCAGGGTATAAATCTATTCGAATAGCCGTGTCCACGGTTATGGACAACCGCTTGAGTTCGGGAGTTACTATTGTTAGACTTGGAATTAAAATTGTGGTTATAACTTGGTATCGACATGAATGGGATGTTCATGCTTGTTGTTGTATCAAAGTGGACCGCCACTTTGTTGTTGGTATGATTCATTTGTTATTGAATTCATTACTTATTCACATGTTTTACTTCTACTTCAAATCTGATTTTGAAATGGCACTTGAAAAACTAGTATGTGTAGGTTGTTCAGTATTGCGTCTCTTTCGCAAAATTAAGCCAATATGAGCCCTTCCTTTGAATGACCTTATGCATAACTATTTTTATTTGTGTAAGACTTGCGAGTACTCTTTGTACTCAGCCAGATGTTTGCTGGCTTTTACAGGTGAGGAGGATAATGAGACTGACGAGCTCGTCGGTGTCAATTTAGGCGACACCGATGAGTAGCGTGCTATTTTCTTTTAATCCCAGTCGGTTGCCGATGGGTTGTGGGCATACCACTGTTGGTCTTTTGGTTATTTACTCGTTTCCGCTGCTACTTAACACTCTTATTTCAATTTGGCCGGTCGGCCACTTGTATTAGATGTAAACTTGGAACTATGTTGTAAGTCTTTTGTACTATCAGTGTTTGAATGTTGTATGGATGTAACCAACGTTGAATGAGAGTATGGGTATATTGGTCGCTGATCTTGGGAGCCAATATAAGTCATACTCGCTGTTCATGGTTCCCATTTAACTCGCTAAGTGTCGTGCTTGGCTTGTTGGAGAACCGACAATCATGCAGTGTTTGCAGAGGAGCGGCGCGCATGATCGTCGGGGCTCTAGTTTGCAGTCAAGACTCTCATTTAGACTGAGTTAAGTTGGAATTCATTTACCGGAGACCTAGAGTTATGTCTCTAAGACCATGCTTAGTCTCGGTCTTATGGAAATAACTCCGGGTCCCCACGGCGTTGGTATCGAGCCATCTTGTTGTAGGTTAGAGATAGCACTTGCGTTAGAGTTAGTAAGCCTCCTTGAGTCAAATTATTTTTGAAATTATCAAATTAATTTCAGAAAGTTTAAGTTAGGAATATCTTTTATTCCTCATCCATCCTAGTATCTTTTCTTACCCTATTTCTATTTTTAAAGAAATCTTACCTTATTGTTCTTGCTTTTAGATGAGTCGCCAATACGGTCAAAGAAACTCAAGCCGAGAACGTGGATGGATACCGCGCTTCTCGGGAAATGATGTGGAGGCGAACTTCACCTATCAGCCATCTTACGCCATCTATCGCCGTGACGAGGGCGGGCATGGAGGAATACTGGCGTGATCAACATTATCGCGCACGAGTCACGTGGAGTATCCGTATTGTTTCGAGCACGTGGTACCTCTGAGGCCATGGCTCTTCAGGAAGTGGCTCGTGTGGCTATGAGCCATCTCCGTTATGATCTGACGGAGTTGTCTCAGCCGCCTTACTACCATTTTCCTATGTGCGAGCGTGGCACGGAGGTGGACACCTTTGCGGATTCGATTTGGGAAGATCCCGTGTTAGGCAGTTGGCAAGATTGGTCCATGCCATGGACCAGATCCATCGGTGCACTGTGTATGAGTTGTACGAGACTCGTCAGCGTCTCGTGGTGGCCCAAGAGAACCTACAACTCATGTGTAACATGGGGATTATTGACCGTCATGTGGTTTATGGCGCGAATGAGATTTCCCCATATGCTTCAGCGCCACCGATGTACCGTCTTCCGGAAGTGCCAGGGCATGTACCCAACTATGGGACGAGACGCCAGGTCCGCATGTCAGTTGGATTTGCTCGTACTCGTAGGATGGAACCTGCTGGTGGCCATGTGATAGAGCAAGGCTCCCCTTTGCGTCTTCCTAATTTTGGAGACCCCGATGATACGGGATCCCCGGAGGCACATCTTCTGGACGAGTTTCCGGTAAACTTTGACCGGAACAACATTTAGGATGTTGTAGGCGTAAGCCTTTGAGCAAGCATGTATCTTTGATTCCCTGTAATAGGCTAGTAACGATTAAACTATTAATGTTTCTCTTGCAAGAACTATATTTCCAATGATTGCTTTTAGCCACAGCCCTATGAATGGAATTGCTTTGGAAAAACTATGATTTGACTTTATGAATCTTGTACTGGCCTTAGTGCCTTCGTACGCCTTTTTGGTGTTGTGATTTGGTGCATTTTATATCATTATGCATGCTTAATTAAGAACTTTGTGCTTGCTGTCCAAAGTTTTATTATTCGTACTTTTCCCTCAATCTTAGCCTCTTTTTAACATTCCTTGTCACTCCAGGATGTCAGGCCCCAACACTCGTGCTAGAGCTCAGCGCGATGGGGGATCTCCACCCCAGGGCACTCGTTACTGCTGTGTGAGAACTTACGCCCGAGAGAGAGGGTGAGCCCTCTCAGCGGCACCGTCCATGCGGGCGATTCCTCGAGGAAGTGCTTCCTCCGCCACCCACTATGGCGGAAGTCTTGGCTCAGATTGAGAGGCAGGACGGATCGGACCCGAGGATCACGGAGGCTATAGCTCGCAACACTTCTCCTGCTCCTGCGGCAGCGAGGAGAGGACATCGAGGCGTGGGGGTCTCGCCGAGTTTCAACAACAAATCCTCCCACCTTTGCGTGTACTGGAGACCCTATGGAGGTGAAGATTGGGTGAGAGATGTGGAGAAGAAACTAGCCATTGCTCGGTGCACGGCATTGAAAGAGTTCTTTTGCCGCCTATCGGTGGAAGGCGCCGCTAGTGCATGGTGGGATAATTTTTCCGCCATGCAACTTTGACAGAGATGTTCCATCGTGGAACGAGTTTAAATGCGGCTTTCGTGGAGGCCTATATTCTGATGGGGTCATGTCCATCAGCGACAACGATTTCTTGCTTTGAAGCAAGGAAGGAAGCATCACTTGAGTATCTTCGGAGTTCAACTCCTTGGCCCGCTATGCCGGATGATGTCTCCACGGATGCTCGCCGCGTGCCACGGTTCATGGGCGGCTTGACTGAGAGATACAAGCGGCTTTAGTCAGACATGACTTCCGAACTTCCAGCACATGGTGAACAAGGCCATTGTAGTGGAGCACACGAGTGTGGCTGTGGAGGAGTCCCGGAAGAGGAAGAAGGCCGCTCAGTTCTCGGCTAGTGGTAGTTTCCCTCGGCAGTGTGGCCGGACCGCGCAGCACCTCGTCCACGAGCTCCGGTGCCATCGAGGTTTCTGTGGCGCTGACGACCTTCTCCCCTACGGGGCAGCGGCAGTGGGAGTAAGAACTCCCAAAGCGATGGTACTTTCAAGCCTAATGTCACTGCTTTCATTGTGGTCGCAGGCCACTATGCTTCCTCTTGCCTCGCCAAGCAGCGGGGAATGCCGCAGGTTTATCGTGCTCCTACACCACCGGCTGTGGCAAGACCTACACCACCTCCCAGGGCAGCATCCACCCCTCCTCAGGTCCCTGCACGTGGCCGAGTGAACCACGTCACCGCTGAGGAGGCAAGCGACGCTCCAGACGTCGTTTTGGGTACACTTCTTGTTAATTCTTGTCCGGCATCAGTTTTATTTGATTCGGAGCATCTCATTCATTCATCAAAGAAGAATATGCTGCACTTAATCAATTTGAAATACATATACTTCAGCCACCATATCAAATCCAGTCGCCGGGATCGGTTTTCCAAACCGATCAAGTCTGCCGGGGCGTAAAGGTGGAAATTCAAAATGTCAACTTCTTGGCAAACTTAATTGTGATAAAATCAGCGGGTATTGATGTAATCTTGGGGATGGATTGGCTGTCCAAAAACCAGGGAAAGATCGATTGTGCTCAGCGGTCTATTTCTGTCACTAGTGAAGATGGCAGTCAAGTCGTTTTTGCACCTTCTGTGGGCAGTTCTCATCTCTATGCCTTGGAAGCTAGTACTTCTCTTGAACTTGAGAAAGTGCCTGTGGTGTGTGAATATCCAGATGTATTCCCCGAAGAACTCCCAGGCATGCCTCCTGATCGAGAAGTCGAGTTCGTCATCGAGCTTCTACCCGGTACTGCGCCGATCTCAAAACGGCCATACCGGATGCCTCCGAATGAATTGGAAGAATTGAAGAAGCAACTCCAAGAACTTCAAGACAAGGGGTTTATTAGGCCAAGCTCCTCACCTTGGGGATGCCCGGCTATCTTTGTCAAAAAGAAGGACAAGAGTTTGCGGATGTGTGTTGACTACCGTCCGTTAAATGAAGTCACTATCAAGAACAAATATCCGCTTCCACGGATTGATGATTTATTTGATCAATTAAGTGGAGCCCAAGTATTCTCAAGGTTGATTTGCGCTTGGGCTATCATCAAATTAAAGTTCGAACGAAGACATTCCGAAGACGACATTCTCTACTCGTTACGGGTTGTACGAGTACACTTTGTCATGTCCTTTGGTCCGGCGAATGCGCAAGCATACTTCATGAATCTTATGAATTCGGTGTTCATGGAGTATTTGGATAAGTTTGTTGTTGTGTTCATTGATGACATCCTTATCTACTCTAAATCGATGAAGAACACGAGCAACACTTGAGGCTTGTGTTGGAAAAGCCGTCAACATCGACTTTATGCCAAATTTAGCAAATGCGAGTTACGTTGCATGAGGTTAGTTTCTTGGGGCATGTCCTATCCAAGGGCGGTATTGCTGTTGATCTAGCAAAGTGCAAGATGTCCTTGATTGGAGACAACCCGAAACATTCCCGACATTCGCATTTTCTTGGGCTTGCGGGTTACTACCGCAGATTCATCCGAACTTCTCCAAAATTTCAAGGCCAATGACTCAACACGAAGAAAGAAAAGAAGTTCGAATGGTGCTTTGAGTGTGAGAGCTTTCAGATCCTAAAGGAATGTTTGACCAAAGCTCCGATACTCTCGCCCGACATTCACAAGAGCTTTGACATTTACTGCGATGCGTCTCGCCATGGCCTCGGTTGTGTTCTCATGCAAGAGGGCCGAGTGGTAGCTTATGCATCAAGACAATTGAGGCCACATGAGTTGAATTATCCCACTCATGATTTGGAGCTCGCAGCAGTTGTTCATGCTCTCAAGATTTGGCGACATTACCTCATCGGCAATCGTTGCGAAATCTACACCGACCACAAGAGTCTTAAATATATCTTCACCCAAGCTGATTTGAACTTGAGGCAAAGGAGATGGCTTGAGTTGATCAAAGATTATGATTTTGGACTCCATTATCATCCAGGAAAAGCAAATGTGGTTGCTGATGCCCTAAGCAGAAAGTCTCAGTGCAACTGTTTATCGGTAACTCCCATTTCAGCAGGCTTGTGTGCTGCGATGCAACGTCTGCACCTGGAGATAATTGAAGAAGGTTCCCTTGCTGCCCTTAGTGTGAATTTTACACTTGAGGATCAGATTAGAGAAGCCCAGAAGACTGATTTGGAAGTAGCTCAAATCCGCGAAGCATTGAAGAAAGGCAAGGCTAAAGGTTTCAAAGAAGATTCACATGGCACTCTTTTGTTGGAAGCGGTTGGTGGTGCCTTTTGACCGCTTTGAGAGAATTAATTCTCAAAGAGGCACATGATTCCAAGTTCTCTATCCACCCAAGTAGCACCAAGATGTACCAAGATCTTAAGAAGCGGCTATGGTGGAGCCGAATGAAGCGGCACATCGCTCAATTTGTTGCCGAATGTGACGTATGCCAAAGAGTTAAGGCCGAGCATTTGAAACCGGCAGGCACTCTACAACCCCTGCCCATCCCCAGGTGGAAATGGGAAGAAGTTGGCATGGATTTTATCACCGCCTTCCAAAAACTCAAGCGGGTCCGATTTTATATGGGTGATTGTCGATCGTCGACAAAGGTTGCCCATTTTATTCGGTCAAGACCACTTACACCGGGTCAAGCTAGCGGAGTTGTACATTTCGAGATTGTTTGTCTCCATGGTGTACCAAAAGTGATCATTTCGATAGGGGTCCCCAATTTACCTCTCACTTACGGAAGTGCTGCACTCAAGCAATGGGGACCAATTTATCTTTCACCCGCATACCACCCATAAGCAGATGGGCAAGCGAAAGGGTGAATCAAATCTTGGAAGATCTTCTCCGAGCAAGTGTGCTGTCCTATAGCAAGGATGGGAGAAATGTTTACCATTTGCGGAGTTCTCCTACAACAATAGCTTCCAATCAAGCATTCAAATGTCACCGTTCGAGGCTTTGTATGGAAGAGCTTGTAGGACACCTTTGAACTGGTCCGGCCGGGAAAGGCCATTCTATGGTCCAACCTTGGTAGAGGATCTGTGAAGAGCAAGTTCGTGTCATCCACGGCGACTTCGGCGGCTCAATCTCGTCGAAGTCCTATGCCGACCGCCGTCGTCGCGAATTGAGTTTTCTAGTGGATGATCATGTCTATCTTAAGGTTTCTCCAATGAAAGGAACCCATCGTTTCCAAGTCAAAGCAAGCGGCACCTCGCTACATCGGACCTTCCGAAGTTCTAGCAAGGATGGGACCGTGGCATATCAAATAGAATTGCCACCCTCACTTGCGGATGTGCATGATGTTTTCCATGTTTCCCAATCAAGAAGTGTCTTCGCATCCCAACCAAGCAATCGAAGCGGAAAAACTTGACTTGCAACCCGATCTTTCCTATCGGGAGCACCGATTCGCATTCTTGAAGAAAAGGAGCGCAAGACGCGAAATCGCAACATCAAATTCGTCAAGGTTCAATGGAGCAACCATACTGAAGATGAAGCAACTTGGGAGCGTGAAGATCAACTACGAGCTAGCTATCCAGATCTTTTTCCTTCTTCTTAAATTGTCTTTGAATCAAGAAAGGAAAGTTTAAACAAAGCAATGGGAAGGAAAAATGTCTTGGCCATTCCTTGTAACCTACAAAGATATCTCGACACTATCTTTGAAGGAAATCAAGACAACAGATGTTTTGTCTTCTTTTAGAACTATCTATCCTACTTCCACCATATCGATCTCTGGTTGAGATCTTTTGTAAGGGGGGAGGTTTGTCACATCCCCAAATTAATAAAGAGGTTTATTATGCATTTCATTATCATGCATCATGTTTTGAAACTTTTTATTTTGATATTGCGCTTGGAAAATCTCAAAATGCTTATGAAACATCCACTTTAAATTGAACTCCAATCATAAAACTAAAATAAATGCTACTGAAGTATCTCTGGAAATAATTTATTAAAATACTATATTAATTATCAAGAATTAATATAATTTTCCCAAATTTTTGGGACTGGTTTGAACCCTAAGAAAATCCCAACACTATTAAAAGACCTAGTTTGAGTTTGAATTTATATATCACAAATTATATCTTGAACAGTAGAGTTCAATAATTTTTATAGGCACTAGGTTATCCCAGGAACCTCCACAAATTATTTCATGATTTTAGGAAATTTATTTCTATTTTTAAACCCCTGGTCAAAGTAGGGAACACATTTTAATTATCAGTCAAACCCTTGACCCAAACCAGTCGCTACTGTTCATTGGGCTCGAGCCCGACCTGGCGAGCTGACTCGGGCGAGTCGACTAACTGCACCGCGACATGCAACCCTTGGACCTCAGATCGCCTACCCCTTCGACCGGTCCGATTGCACACACTGATCTCGTCCGTCCACTCGCAATCCAACGGCCGATCTAAACCACTTACTCGCACCACGCCGTGAGACTGACGCGCCGGGCCCATTTGTCAGACCTTTCTTCTTCCTTGGGCAGAGGCACACGCAGGAGCCGAGCTCCACGCGGCCGCGAATCTCTTCACGCACCGGTGACGCCGTCAATCCACCGCCTCCATCCACCACTCCTAGAGCTTCTTCGCTTCACACCGCCTCTACTCGTCTTCTTCCGGGCATAACACCCCTCGCACCCCTCCTTCTCCCTCACTTCTCCTCTGTTGACCGAGGAGAGGAGGCTCGTTCTGCTCCTACGCAGTAAACTCCACCGAGGGATGCCATTCTTTCTTTGTTCCATGCCTTCTCCATTTTTGCTAAGCCCAGCTCCTACCTTGCCTTGTAGGTCTCGGTTCATCCTTGTGCTCTAGCTCACGTCCAGAGCACGCACCCAAGGACACTCTCGTGCCATCTTCGTGTCCCGGAGGTATTATCCTCAACTTTGCGCGTCACCCTCATGCTTTAGTCCACCGAGAGAAACCCTAATCTAATTTTGGTAATGCAGCGCAGGATCTCGGTTGAATCGAGGTTTGCACCATTTCCGACCGTGAAGCAACTTTTCGCCTCCCACCTTGATCCGGTAAGCCATTGCCCAATTCCTTGCTCCTATGGCTTGCTATTAAGCTCTTTGAGCTAATCTAAGCATTCACTTTGCTTCATTTTGCTCGATCTTCCTCTCCACGTGCGCCGTGTTGGCACCACCTTCTTCTCCGCGCCGTTGGTGCTCCAACCGACTTCTAGCTTCCCAGCGTCCACCTAGCTCAGGTAGCCTCCAAGTAGTCTTTAGACACTCGGGCACTCGCTTGTTTGCGTTGCGGAGCGACTTTTTGCTGTTTTCGAGTTTGTCGTATTGAGCGCCGCCGCTCAACTCCGGCTAGCCGCCGATGCAGAGCAGCTCCGCCGTCGAGACCACTCTCATTAGAAGCGCCACACTATTGTGATTCTGTTTATGCCCTTGGCTGGCACCGCCGTGGCCGGAATCGCCGGCGAGCAGCCGGGCAAGCAAGCGGAAGCGTGTCGGGCCGTCCGGCACACTGTAGCAAGGTCATTAGGACCATGTTGCGATCTTTAAATGGCTAATGATGAGTTAGTCATTAAATGATGTCTTAGCCGGTCTAATGTTCCACTTACATATGGGCCCCACGCCACGATGAACGGAACTTTGAGGTTAAAACCTCGATGGATGACATGTGGACCCTAGGCTTTAAGCCCGTGCACCATGCGCGTGCGTCGGTAGACCAAGGCCGTGGACCGAGTCTCCATTTAACGGGACCCCATGTCGATTCGAGTTATTCAACCTATTGTTACTTTGAAAATGGTATGCATTCCGGGCCGCTGGTCAGCGACTCACGGCTAGCGCGTGGCTCGGTGAGAAAAGTATGAAATACATTAAGAAATTCGAAATCTATTATTGTGCACACTGAAAAATTGTATTAACTTCAAAATACATAACTAATTCATTTTACTCCAAAATAAGTGAAACCACTTCTGATAAATTTTATTTTTAATGAACTTTGTATTAAAATTGGTTTCAAACATGCCTCTGTAACAGAGGGCATTAATTTGGAAAATGAGCTATTAACACTATTAATTTTACAAAAGAAAATGTTGGTAGCTTTAGAAATTCGTAACTAAATCATGAAAACTCCAAATGAGGCAAACTCAACTCTGTTGAGCTTGTAATAATATTGCCTAGTTATCCTTGTAATCCATGTACTCACCATTGCTCTACAAATTTTCACCTTATAATTAAATTACCCAAAGAAGACATATCGAAAACTGAAATTCAAACACTTATAACTTTCACACTTTAAATCAAAATGGAATAAATCTTTCACCATAAATCATCTAAAATCATGACTTAGCTACTGTAGAAAAATCATGCATTTTTTTAGCATTTTGAATTTTGAGATATTTCTCGGTGTTTATTCGATATTATATCTATCTAGATTCCGAGCCTTTTGATATTGACGCCTACGCCACCGAGAGTGAGCAACTACTTTTCCAGCAAGGCAAGCATCCTTTGAACTTTCTTTTGCATCATATTTGATCCCAGTTTTGTTAGGATAGATGCAATGATAATTGCTTGCATGATAGTTTTATATTGTCGCTATTTTTGTGATGAATGGTTAGACACATCCTATTATCTTGTCATTGAGGCTATCCATGAATTATTCCATTACTGAAATGTTATGATAGGATGAGTAAAGTTATATTGTTCGAGTTGCTTAGCCATGCAAGTCTAGAACCGGTAGTTTGATTGTCGGGAATAACCCGACAATTATGGGATAAACACAACTCTCATTATTTACTTTTGGTTCAGATCTTCGTATCTGTTTTGTGAGTTAAAATTTCGTCATTTTAAATGAGCTTTTGGTGCGGACAAGTGTTGGTTAGTGATGGTGCTTGGTGCACGAGAATTGGGTATGTGGTTGACTTGCGGACAATTAAGGACCGAACTTTGTGCGTCGTTGATTCAAGTACATTCGTGCTACCACACGCGGGTTGGGAGCCGTATGGTTAAGTAGGGGAAGGTTTTATTGTGTTGAGTCCACGGTGGTGAAATTGTAAGGGCATGGGACCGTGAAATCCCGTGTTCCTTTGGGCCGATAGGATGGGGCGTTAACGTCTTGTGTTTCCTAGGATATATAGGATGGAGGCGTTAACGTCTCGTGTTTCCTAGGAGCCATGGGTTGAGGACTTAGCTCAATGGGATCTTCTTGCTAAAAGCGACCGTATCTTGATTTACAGCCGCATACCTTAGGAAGTATGCTATATTCGGAGGCATCCGGAGGCTTACGGGCTAATCAAGTCGTGTGGGTAAAGTAGTACACCTGCAGGTATAAATCTATTCGAATAGCCGTGTCCACGGTTATGGACAACCGCTTGAGTTCTGGAGTTACTATTGTTAGACTTGGAATTAAAATTGTGGTTATAACTTGGTATCGACATGAATGGGATGTTCATGCTTGTTGTTGTATCAAAGTGGACCGCCACTTTGTTGTTGGTATGATTCATTTGTTATTGAATTCATTACTTATTCACATGTTTTACTTCTACTTCAAATCTGATTTTGAAATGGCACTTGAAAAACTAGTATGTGTAGGTTGTTCAAGATGTGCGTCTCTTTCGCAAAATTAAGCCAATATGAGCCCTTCCTTTGAATGACCTTATGCATAACTATTTTTATTTGTGTAAGACTTGCAGTACTACTTTGTACTCGGCCGGATGTTTGCTTTGGCTTTTACGGTGAGGAGGATAATGAGACTGACGAGCTCGTCGGTGTCAATTTAGGCGACACCGATGAGTAGCGTGCTATTTTCTTTTAATCCCAGTCGGTTGCCGATGGGTTGTGGGCATACCACTGTTGGTCTTTTGGTTATTTACTCGTTTCGCTACTTAACACTCTTATTTCAATTTGGCCGGTCGGCCACTTGTATTAGATGTAAACTTGGAACTATGTTGTAAGTCTTTTGTACTATCAGTGTTTGAATGTTGTATGGATGTAACCAACGTTGAATGAGAGTATGGGTATATTGGTCGCTGATCTTGGGAGCTAATATAAGTCATACTCGCTGTTCATGGGTTCCCATTTAACTCGCTAAGTGTCGTGCTTGGCTTGTTGGAGAACCGACAATCATGCAGTGTTTGCAGAGGAGCGGCGCGCATGATCGTCGGGGCTCTAGTTTGCAGTCAAGACTCTCATTTAGACTGAGTTAAGTTGGAATTCATTTACCGGAGACCTAGAGTTATGTCTCTAAGACCATGCTTAGTCTCGGTCTTATGGAAATAACTCCGGGGTCCCCACAGAAATGGAGTGTTGATGCTGTAATTGTGAGTTTAATGCTTCATTATTGGTACTTACTGAGTCTTTGGGCTCATCCTTACTTTTGTTGTGTTTTAGGTACCTTTTGCAAGAACGGCATGCATGGGAGGGAGTAGTCTTGAGTTGGAGTCACACACTGTCATGCTTCTTTAAAAGTTGATTAATCTTCTTAGTGTGTCCATTAATAATTAAACAAACAACTTAAGAAATGATCATGGTTTGGCCTCATGCATCGAGGTTATTTGTAATAATGATGAGTAACGTACTTTGGTTAACTTTGAATATGTTCTAGCTGAGTAGCATATTTTTAATGCTTAGTGATGATATTGGATGTTGGAAATATTTAGTTATGATCTACTTTCTATCTTTTGGGAACCTCCGTATAATAACTATACAAAAGAGATTCTGTCGAAATTTAGTAGATTGTCCTAGTTTAGCTTTGTTAATGTTTCCTTGAGCATTCCGTGCTCATGTTGGGTGAGGGTGTTACTGATTGGTATCGAGCGGGTCAGAGGTCCGTGGTGAAATGATTAACAACCTAGGTAACTTAATTTGCTAAAATTTTGTTATGATTAATGAACTTAAAAACTTGACACACTGGTGCACAGTAGGTTGGAAATGGGTCAAGCATTGCATTTACGTTTCTGTTACGTTGCATTGATCATTGCTATTATGAATTGATTACAAATGCTTATGACTTGATTATTATGATAGCTATGTAACTATAGTTGTTGTTGAGAGGTTGAGGTCGTGGTTGTGGCCCTGGGCTTTACCAGGTTACACCACCGTTCGTAGTACGAGATTAGCGAAGTGATTACCTTGAGTACCATAGCTACAGATATTGTAGGTGAATACCTTTAGAAAAGTTGTTCCAAGTTGTTCTCTTCTTGAGCTTGAATTAGACCAATTCTGGGTATAGATGCGGATGGTAAAAATTTGTTGGGATTTTACTTGATCTCTATTTGTGTCCTGGGAGTTCTACCCTTCTTATTGGAACATCTAATTCATTTATTCGCTTGGTATTCGGGATGCTGAAAGTTTTCTGTTGCAAGTTCTTTATTATGTGGAAAGCTTTGGCTTTATGTATTTCTTTTGGGTTATTCCGAATTTTGCACTCAATGCCTCTTTTCGTGAAGGGGGTTAAAAAAATTCTTTTGTGAGATCCTAATATGTTAAACGAAAGGTTTTAAATATAGAAGTTCGTTGATAAGGTTTGAGTTCTCAAGTCGGATCTGCAGCGTGGTGCGTGACTGGTCTTAGGCCAGATTTTTTGAATTGGAGTTGATTAATGTGATGTTGTCTTAGGATAAATACATGTTGGGTAGAGACAAAAAAGTATGTCCATACCTAATTAGGGGTCAAAAGAGTTATTAAGAAGTATGGAACGCTGATGTGAGAACCCTGGAATGTTAAAAATGTGCCGAATTAAAATTACACTGTAGCATAATTCTTAATTAAGGAACAGTTCGGTTCCCTCATTAAAAATCATGCTAGAAGTATAAATTTAACAAGTAACAAATCCAATATTCATGTTCCCGGATATATGTCTTACAATGGTTCCCAGGATCAGTGACCATTGCACATATATCCTTAAACAACATTGCATCATACACATACAAGGCATACATTTACATAATTAAACAGAAGGTTACAATTCGGTGTAGTACTACAACATCAAGTGACTCAGAGTCACTAACAAAGTTTAACAGCGGAAGCAAAAGATTAAACAACAAAAGCCACCAATGGCCCCATCACCCGCAGGCTATTGCGTGGAGGAAAGAAATAGCTTCACTCGTTAGCGTCACCCTGATCGACACTAACAGGCATCTCATACAGATAACCATCATCACCTGCAGCAAATGGTGAAAGCACCTGAGTATAGAAGGTACTCGCAAGACTTACACAAACTACTAAAAGAAAGTGTTTGATAGAATCTATTCAAAGGATTAGAATTTGTATATGCTTAAGGTTACAACAGGAAGGTATAATGGCTCAATTTTGCATAAAGCAATACATCTTAACCTACAATTGCTAAGTTTTGATAAAGCAATTTAATAAATCAATTTGGACTAAAACAGTAAGTAAATGAAATATAAATATAAACAGTAACATCATTTGAGTGGTTGTTCACCACCAACAAAAACATTGCATGAATTCCCTCATGCCAAACCAGAACCCAAACATTGGTTGAAATCAAAATCTATACAGGTGACATAAACTCAAGTGTCATCCATGACCGCGGACATGGCTATTCGAATAGTTTTAACCCTGCAGGGGTGTACATCTTTACCCACATGACTTAGTTAGCCCGTAAGCCTCCGGAATAATAGCACACAACCTTTGGTATGCCGGCTGGGTAAACTAAGATTTAGTATTTTTCAACAAGTTGACACTATTGAGCTGGACAACCCATGTGTGAACTAATCCCGCTTAAACAACGACTGATAGCATCTGCTTAACCGGGGCACACATGTTGCGCCGGGAATGCCGACCCAATCAAAAGAAATACAGATTGTGTTCGCTACACATACTAGATCGCAATCGGAACCCTTAAGGTACGTACATGCGATAGAACACATCTACGCCCTCACCCTCCTAAGAACATCTGATACTGATATAAAAATTCACATGGCATAAGACACGGCCCGAAGACTTAAGCATCTATGCCATATGAGATCAATACACATGTCCTTACTCCCCTGTTTTCCAACTCAATAGCATTAACCCTTTACTTAACCAAACAGCGCCCATACACCGCGTGTGGAAGTACGTTGGGGCTTGAATTGAATAGTCAAAGTCCAGTCCTTAATTGGTCCAGACAAGTCCACCACATTTCCAAATCTCGTGCACGAAGGCACCATCACTAGCATCCTCTTGTCCAGATCAAACGAAATTTAAATTCAGTTTTGATTTAAATAGACTGAACAAAGAATTAAAATGACTGAAATTCATTTGTTGCTCCCATGTTTGATAAGATAGTCTTGCCAAACACTAACGTTCTATGGACTGCATGGCTAAGCAAATTTCTGAAATTAAATGCCATAGTGTATAGCACTACTCTAAGTTTGGGTGTATGGTCAAATTTAAGGTAAACCACAATGTTAGATTATAACTATCTACTAACAGATCACAATTGCTTTTTAGGAAATTAGCATGCAACAGTTATCACTGTATTTTGGAGATCTATAGTACAAAACTTTGGGATCAACATGATGCAGAGAGGATGCTTGCCTTGGTACAAGAACTGACAGCAAGTAAAAGATAAAGAGAAAATGTATGACCAAGATGGTAATGCATGGATAACAACATGCTTAAGCTATATCTACCCCAATAAAGATAATAAGCCATATTACCCTCTACTGCCACTAATTGCCAGGAGTTAGGGTTTAGGTTCAAGTTATAATTTCAAGTTTTGAAAAGAATAGGAAACAGGGCAGATTGCAGATTTTGGGTTAATTGAAAATGTACTAAGTAAAAGATTCTAAATTGAAGCTTAATCGTATCTTTAGAGTAAATAATACCCTAGACTAACCCTAATTGGTCAGATTACAGAAACTATCAAAATCACAGAGGTTGTCAGTTTGGCCGACAACAGCTGAAAGAGGCAGTTTTTTGCTACAAAGCTAAGTAGAAGACATTAAGAATCAAAAGAACAACTGCTTATGCTACTAGGGTTTAGCTAAGAACTAGCTAAGCTGAAAAGATGACATGGGAAACCCTAGAGCTTGAAAATGATATGAAAGACCGAAAAGTTATAAAAGAAACTTTTCAGTTATAGCAAGACTGGAGTTGCTTATGCACAAGGGAATGCTCCAGTAAGTTATTTGTGATCATAAAGAAGCTTAAGATGGAAAGAACGGAGGGCATAGCTCACCGGAGCAAGAAATCACCACGGTGGGCTCCAATCGGCTCGGTTCAACAGAGAGCAAAATCACGGGCTCCACCTACAAATGATGCTAAACTCACACCACAAAGTGACTTAACCATCAGGAGGGATAAACAAGAAGTGAGAGCCAGGGATACTTCACTAGAAATGAAAAGATGAAGAAAGCTCTCTCTCGGTCAACAATGGTGGGTAAGCTCAAAAGCTAGGATTTATATAGGGTTTGAACCTCTAGAGCATCCGAGAGGGTTCTAGAGTGGATGCGGTGGCAATATGGTGCCAGGTGTTAAGGAGAGAATTGCCAAAATCGCGGCGGAACACCACCTCTCCGGCAACGAAGTCGGAGGCGATGTATAGACGCGAGAAGGAAGAGAGAGGCGTCGCTGATAAGCGGGCCCCGCTGTCAGCCGCATCAAAATACGATAATACATCTCACCATAAGCTCAAAAGATTGGCAGCCATTCGATTGGAAAAGGACGGCGGTGATAAGATGGACAAATAACATACAACCGGTATCTTTCAATATGGACCGCACGATTCTAATCTAACGGCCATATCAAGATCCGGCCCTAAGCGCCCGCGGCGCGAAAGGGTACGGTCGCAATTTAATGCGCACCTTTGAATTTTGAATTGAAAAGGACGGCGCGGTTGGATCTAAGATCAATGGTGGAGATTGAAGAGGAGTTCGGTGACCCGAACGACCCAATGGATTCAGTCCGTCCGATCAGGATCCAAAGGTGGAGGTTGAGTGGTGCGTTCGGGCAACCCGAACGGCCCACCAGATCTGGTCCATTGATTGAGGATCCAATGGCTCGCGCTCATCTCGGCTTTTACCATTTAAAAATGGTCCTGCCCAAAAATGGCGTACGATAGGATCTAGATCTAACGGTCATGATTGCGTGGCTCATCGAGATGGTCCGAACAGCACAATCACTCTCGATCGCCCGATTTAGATCCAAGGGCTCAGATTCAATGTGGTGTTCGGGTGACCCGAATGGCCCACTAGATCTGGCCCGCTGATTGAAAATCCAACGGCCAAGATAGAATGGCTCTACGGGATGACCCGATCGGCACAATGAATCCGGCACGTTCATTAAGATCTAACGACGGAGGATTGGAGGCGCGTTAGAGTTTTGAATTAAGATTGGGTTGCTGTTGGATGAAGATCCAACGGTGGAAATTGCTTCGCGCACGTGGATAGTCCGCGCGGCTTAGCGAATCTCGGCCGCTCACTTGGAGATCAACGGCTCGCAAGCACCGAGGACTGAGGCGCACGTAAAGACGTGGCAGACAAGGCCCGATGCACCGGTTTGGACTCAAACCTGGTTAGCTCGGTCGCTACAGTGACATGGACCGAGGTTAGGCCAGGGGAGTTGACTAACTCATTTTAAAACCTCAAAAGTTTGACCGGGACTTTAAAGATAGTAAATAAATTTGTAAAAAGTGAAACTTTGCAAAGATGCTACTGGGATCATATATGTCCCAAATAAAATTTAAAAACACTGTCTCACTTGTTAAAATACATAAATAATTACACTAACCCGAATAGGTTTATTTAAAGTAAAATATTTTTATCAAAAGCAAAATAATTTCTAAAAATTCAACAAAAAATATTTTTGGTCAAGATAATTTATCTAGGCTTTAATAAAAACACTTCCCAGTCATAATACAAGCACTAACTTGTATTTCCTTTGAAACTTCAAATAGGTTTTGGATTTTGGCTAGAAAAGGAAGGTTTTAATTTGTAACATAATGCACAATTTGTAAAAATGAACAGTGATGCTATGAACATCATTTCATTATGAACAGTACCTCATTACTGTTATGAACAGTACCTCATTACTGTTCATAAAGCATTTTATTACTGTTTCAAAAAGCTGGAACATATACGGTGATGAGACTAGTTTGATCACTATAGATGATAAATTTGGTAAGCTTCTCTGGTAGATTGGGATTTGCTGGACACAACGAATTAAACTAATCCTTTGGGATGGATAAATCCAGAAGGTGTTAGATTAGTGTCATAGTGGAAATTCATCTTGGAAGTTATCTTTCATGGATAAGTACTGATCATATGTAATTGCTAGGTGCAATTATAATGTATCAAGGTATGGTGTTGAGCATCGCTAAGATATGAACTGATGGGATATAGTTGGCGATCTTTGTTTACTTGATGGCGGAGTGGTAGGATAATAGTGTGTCTTTGATGAGAGGGTTGATCATTAAAATTGCTTAGGTTGTTAAACTGGTTGGATTACTTGATCACAATGGATAAATCTAATTGTGTAGGAAGGGAGAGATAAGGATGTATTTGACTGTTGTCCTAGTGGATAATAATCTAAAAAATTGCCTTTAATTGGTTGCTTGATGGTCTCATATTTGCTAGTAGGAATGCCAATAGAGAAAGGATCATAAATTCTCCTATGACTGTATAATTCGTTAAATGTCTACGGTAACCGCTAGATTGGAAATTGTGTACAAAATGAGTGTGAGCATTGCTAATAGGTGAAGGGTTGAAAAAGAAATATGATTTATTCATGTGTGTCCCATGAGGAATGTGACTTGTGGCCGCATGCCCTTGTTCAAAGAGTTGACGATAAAGATTCTTGTTAATAGTTTATTATTCTTGATGTTAATAAGATTGTCTGTAAAGGGTTGTGACTTGTGGGAGGGGTGATGATTCTTTTAGAAAGCAGGTAGTTTGACCGCCTCCCATAATATCGGTTAAATGGAAGGTTTGGAGTTTTGCATTTGTGAGCTTTTGGTAGTTCATACTTAAAGTGGTTGCTGAAATTGTTGAGAAAGACGAGGCGTGAGAATGTTCTAATCGGTTCTTAAGTGATTAATATGAATTGTTTTAGAAGTACTTCTTCTTTGGGTTGGCAAGTGGTGATGTAATCAAATAAAACTGTTTTCTCTGTTAAAAAAATAATAATAATAAAATAAAATAAATGTGTACTATAAGTATTTGAGGTTGGAGTTCAGAATTGTAACTTGCAACTTTTCTAACGTTGCCGCTTAAGTGTTTCTTGAGTTTCTGTAATGCCCTAAAAGTATTCGAAAGGAATTAGTCGGGAGAGATTAATTAATCGGGAAGGAATAGTTAAATCGGGAGAAAGTTTCTTTCAGCAAAGCATCAAAACAAGGAAAAGGAGGGGGTTTTTCGTTGTTTCTCAGCAACCTGGGCCTGGGCCTTGGCCCATGAGAGCCTTTGGTGGTCGGCCAAGGGGGGGAGGCACCCCTTTTCTTCCCCCCAAACCCTAGCCGCCTCCCCAATCCTTGCGCCTCCACTTCCCCTTTGGCCGCCCCACCTCCTGTCCTCCATGCGCCATCCCTGCCCTCCCACGCCACCCCCTGCTGGTCCTCCCCTCCTGCTGGCCAAGGAAGTGCTCCCCCGTTGCCGGTATCGAGGAGGAAGACGGAGGATCGCCCGGGGAATCGTTTGGTCAAGAAGAAGGAGAAGAAGAGGAAGAGGAGAGGGGGAGGGAGAGCTCGTGGCCTGTGCCGGGAGTTCTTCACGTTTGGCGGTGTTTCGTCAAGGGTAATACCCGATTTCCCCGTCTAGATGCATTTTTTAGTTGTTGTTGCAATGTCGGTAAATCTGTCGCCTAAGGGCAGATCATGTTAGAGGGACGTTTTGATATAGTTAAGTGCGGATTTAGTCTTGGACGTCTCCTAGGAAGTTGTGGAGGACGTCAATAGCTTTCAATGAAGTGCTAGAACGTAATTTTTGGACCTCTGTAGCAAAAGATATGATTTTATTGGTGCGGCTGTTCTGCAACCCTGTCAGTTTCTGGACAGGTATTAGTGATCTGACCTTTGCGATCAGTTAAAGAGAGAATTAGAGGATCTCAGTATAACTAAAGTTTTAGATAATTGTCGTAGCTTTCAGGGAAGCACAAGAACGCGAAATTTGGGTAAACGAGCTGAACGTTATGTTAGTTTTAGTGATCTGTCCAGAAAGGGTGACGTGAAATCGATGTTTTGTTAATCAGCTTAAAAGTGATTTTAGATTGGCCGAATCAGGGAGGCTCACCAAATAGGTTTAGTTGGGAAATTTGATTACCTTTCAATGAAGTCCAAGAACACCTAATTTGGACCACTGTACGGAAAGATATGAATTTTAGGACTTGACTGTTCACAGAGGGCATTTCAGTACTTAAGAAAACGGGGTCGAGATCGCGTTGCAATCTGTTACTTGATGTGTTCGCTTATATAATTCATGTTTTTCGTTGCTGGTGTCTTAGTTTGTATTCTAAATGTATTAGGTGGGGGATTGGTGTAATACCCCAAAAATTAAATCGGGAGAGAATAATTAAATCGGGAGAGAATAATTAAAATCGGGGGAATATTTCTTTTAGCAAAGCGATTGAACAGAGAAAGAGGGGTTTTAATGTAATACTCCAATTTATTCTCTGAAAGAAAGTTCGAAGAGAAATTAGACATAAAAAGGGGGTTTCTGTAGTTTTCGACAACTTGGGCCTTGGGCCTTGGCCCAGGAGGCCCATGAGGGGTCGGCCACCAATAAAAGGAAGGGGGAAAACCCTAGATACACTGTAGCTACAGTGCCGCCACACTGTAGCACGGTTACTGTAGCACACCTCTCCTCCATGGTGGTGCCCCCCTCCATTGGTGCCTCCCTTCCTCGCCGTCGGTGCTCCCTGCTGCTGATCAAGTGAAGAAAGGAGAGGAGATCAACTTCGTGGGGAGAGTTCATCATCTTGCTACGATTCTACAAGGGTAACGTCGCGTGTTCTTCGTTGTTTGATACGTAATAGTTGCGGTTGATGTCGTTTGGTAGATTGATTTGCGTCGGTTTAATAGATCGCGTTCTGTCTAGATTATTGCGCGGTCAGTTTCGTGTGTTTAGAGGCCGAATTAGGAGTTTTGGTCTCCTAGAGTTATGTAGATAATGCTCTTAGATTTCAGTGTCCGCAAAGAACGCCAAAATCCGATTAACGGTTAGAAAGTTATGAATTGTTTAGTGCCGCTGTCTGGTTAATCTGTCAACATCCTGACAGTCTGTAGAAAACTGAGTTAATCTATTAGTTAAAGACGAAATCAGAGGATCTCAATATAACAACAATTGTAGGTAATTTCCATACCTTTTCAGAGAGATAAAGAACGCAAGATTTGGACTTTCGTAGCAAAATTTATGATGGTTTTAGTGTACTGTCCAGAGAAGCCGACGTGAAAATTGTTGTTCTATAGTTTGGCTTGGTAGGGGCTGTAGATGCCATAATCAAAAGGGCTCCCCAACTAAGTTTATTTGGGGAATTTAATTACCTTTCCCGAAATTCTGAGAACACCTCATTTGGACTCCTGAGCAGAAAGTTATGTATTTTAGAAGTTGACTGTCCGCAGTGATCACCAAAGCGATCGCTAGAAATTGGAAGATTGGAAAACGCTTGGGAGATTAGCGAGTTCGTTTGTGTTGTTATTTATGCTTTTGATCCAGTATGTTGGTCTTAGATTGGGGTTATCTTTATGTTCAGGTGGGAGCGTGATCCCGGGGCGCCCTCTTCGCGTCCACCGCTCGCACGGTTGAGGCAAGTATTCGGGTTATAGCATATTTATGCTTGTATCTCGAGAGTGTTTGTGTTTTGCTCGTAATAGCCATGCATGAATGTTAATGTGATGAGTTTCCATTTATCTTGATGAATGCTAGTTATGGTTAAAGTTGATGTTATTGTGATGAGTTCCAATTTTATCTGGTGAATGCAAGTACTCGATTGAGAGAATATGTATGAATGTTTGATAGAAGGTGCTAGTACTTTGATGCGTACTAACCATGCAAGGTTGATAGTGTGACATGTATGATTAAGGATGGTAAATATTTGAGATATGATTAATTATTATTCATGAAGGATTGTTCATGTTTGCTAGTATTATGAATATATGTGCTATTCATGGATACTAGAATGCTAAGAATGTCAATGATGAGGAATGCTAGAAGTATGAATAAGTTTATTCATGCACGTCGTTGTTGTGAATCCATATGTATGATGGTTTAAAGTTTTGTTCATGTGCATCATGCAATCATATTGGAGGATTGGTCACGTGGTGACTATGCATGTTGAGGTCCCCGTCATGTAGATGACGGGCTTGAGGTCCCCACATTCGTGGAATGTGGGCTATGAGTAACGAGGTCCCCATCATTAAGATGATGGGCAAAGGTCCCTATACATGTGGTGTATAGGCTCTTGGTCCTCGTGCGTGGTGGCACGTGCAAGGGTATACAATGACGGTTGTATACCCCGATTACGGTAAAATGCGAAAGAGATAAAGTTGAAAAGGTGCATTGCATTGGTTGCATTCACATGAGCATGAAGGCTATACTTTGGTGCATTGTTTATCTTGGATTGTTGATGCTATGAATGATAATTTGCTTAGCCTTGTTGGTACTTGCTGAGTCTTTGGGCTCACTCTTGCTTTGATGTGTTTTAGGTGCAAATGGCAAGACCCATAAGCATGGGAGGAGTAGATGTTTGGATGCACGCACTACCACTCAATCTTAAGAATTACTTATGGTGGTTTGAGTTTGGATTAAGCGTAATAATGAGAATAGCAAATTTTGGTTATGTTTATGAGATTATCCTGCATGCTTGAATGAACCTGATTATGAAGATATTGATAAATGCCATGATTAATTGTTGGAACCTCGGTATAGCTGACTATACAAAGGAGGTATTGCCGAAAATTTGTAATTGGTCTTAGTTTAGTTTAGTTTAGTTTAATTTAATTTAATTTTAGTAGCATTCCAGGCTCAATGCTGAGCTGGGGTGTTACAATTGGTACCGGAGGCAGCACCGTCTTCACGTCCTCCATTCGCACGCGGTTAAGGCAAGTTCATTGTTTGATTCGTGGTTGTGATTGATTGGTGTTTGTGTGCTTTTTCGATATGTGATAGCATAGTGAGATTGATGGCATGATGTTGGTTTAAGATTGGTGGATGCTCCAAATATGTTTATGCTCTATTGTTGTATGATGTTATCGTTTTGTGGTAAATTGATGATGATTAAATGATGAGCATGTGCATATTGAGATCATGTTGAGGCTTGGTCACGTGGTGACCAAGTATGCTTCCTTGAGATCCCCGTCATGAATGTGACGGGCTCAGATCCCCACACTCGTGGAGTGTGGCTTGAGGTCCCCATTACTTGCGGAGTAATGGGCAATTGGTCCTGTGCGTGCGCGCGCGCGTACAGGCATGGGTATCTTGGCGGCGGTTGCATACTTTGCATTACGGTGTAATGCACAAAGAAAGTTAAAGAGAAAGGAACCCTGAGCATTGCATTTGCATGTGAGTTGTGTTATTGTTGATCTCCTATATATGGATGTTGATGTTCTGGATTGAATTATGCGTCTTTTATTTATGTACTTGCTGAGTCTGTGGACTCACTCTTGCTTTTATTGTTGTTTTAGGTACCCGAGCCAAGAACGACATGCATGGGGGGAAGTAGTCTGCTAGTCACACACATGCCACATGAACTAAATAAAGATGAATGATCTTCAGAACGTAATTGTTTTTAGTAACTGGGCGAGTTGCTCAAAGATTTATTATGTTTAGTCTCATGCAATGGATTAAATGTAATAATGATGAGTAGTGGAAATTCATATCTCTCTAGTTATGTTAGATACTTAGTATGTCTTTGATTATCTTTTGATGTCTTTGGATGAAAGTTTTAGTTAATATTTGAATTATCTGTGTGTTGGAACCTTCGTGTAAATAACTTTATACGGGAGGTTCTGCACTAAATTTATTAAGATTGTCTAGTTTAGAATTATTAGAGTTTGTTTAGTAGCATTCCAGGCTCATGTTGGGTGGGGTGTTACTGATTAGTATCGAGCGCGAGAGGTCCGTGGTGATTGGATTTACATCCTAGGCAACTTAAATTGCTAAAAATTGTAATGGTTAATGAACTTATAAACTGACACACTTTGGTGCATGAGGATGGGATGGGTCAAGCATTGCATTTACGCATTTGTTGAGTTGTATTAATGATTCTGTTTTGAGATGATCGATATATCTATAGTATAATACTATGGTTATTATGTGTGGGGGTAACCCATGTTGAGAGGTGCAGGTAGTAGTTGTGGTCCTGGGCTATACCAGGTTACACCACCGTTCGTGGTATAGGAATAGCGAAGTATCCACATGAGAGATCGTAGTGCAGGCGTTGATAGCAAGTATACATATTTAGAAGAGTTGTTCTCTCCCTTGAAATTTGATTTGGTCAACTCTTATCCGGTTGTGATTGATGAGTTTCTCTTGGGTATTAGTTCATCCCGGTTGATGGGTTGCTTTGAATAATGTTTCTATTGGCTTAACTTGTCCCTTAAAGCAATTATTGTTTTTCCTATTGTTGAGTTATTCTTGTGGCTGGTGGACTTGGTTAGTTGTCAATACTGACTTTTGTATTGGGGTTTCGTCTTTCTTACTGGAAAACATGACCTATTTATTTATTTGGATGATTTGGATAATGAAAGTCTCCTTTTGCAAATCTCGTGAGTGCGTGGAGGCTTTGACTCAATGTATCTCTCTTGAGTATTTGGAGTGTTGAAGCTTGATGGTTCTTTTTATGGAAGAAGTTGTTAAACCCTTTAGTCTCGTTTTGTCTTGGTTAAGTGAGAGGTTATAACCAAAGCAATTAATGGATATGATACGGTTATCATGTTAAATCTATAGTGTGTGTATGAACGATCCTAACGAAGATCCATGAAAGGAAGGTGATTAATTTGAAAGTGTCTTGTAGTAGTTCTCGAGGAGGCGTGATTAAGAGTATGGTTATACCTAATTGTAATCAATAAAATTAATAAAAAGTGTGGAACATGTTGAATTGAGTTGATCATTAAGGGTGATACATTTGGTAAACTTCATTGGTAAATTGGATAAACGGATCGCAATGGATTAATCTAACTGTTTGGGATGGTTAAGTTCAACGGGGTTAGAAAATTGTCTTAGTGGATATTAATCTTGAAGTAACCTTTTTGTGGATACTCGGTGATTATAAGTAATTGCTAGGTGCAAATAATGTCTATTAATGTTTGGTGATGAGCATCACTAAGAGATAAATTATGGGATTTAACGGATGACCAATGTTTACATGATGGAAGAACTATCAGATAAAGTATGTTTTTGATGAAAGGATGTTGGAATAACTTTTTAATTCGTGCAGTAGTTTTCCTCTAAAATAAAGTGGTTGTTGTAGTGGGAATATGAGATTTTGGAATACATTCAATTGAGGATGAGATGATAAAAGGGGTCTGTAACATTTTGGTAAGCCCTTGGAGGGCTTAATAAAAGTAAGAGTTGACGATAACGAGTCTTGTCAAGGGTAGATCATTCTTGATGTTATTAAGTTTGTTCATAAGAGATTCTGACTCGTCGTAGTGGTGATGATTCTTCTAGAAAGAAAAGTTTATTGCCTTTCGTAATGTCAGTCAAATGAAATGTTGGAGTTTTGTGTTCGTGGACTTTTGGGAGTTCATGATTTAGGTAGTAGATGGAATTAATGGAACAATGTGATGTATTGTAATGTTCCATTTGGTACCTAAGTGATTAATGTGATTTGGTTTTAAAGGACATTTCTAGTTTGTGTTGGCAAGTAATGTTGTAATCAAAAAAAAATTGTTTTCTTTGTTAACAGAAAGTGTGTATCATAAGTATTGGAGGTTGAAAGTTCCTTCTTGTGGGACATGTGCCCTCGTCAACAGACTTGTATTTTGTTTTTCGATATCATTATTATTATTTGTTTCTCTTGTTCTCATGCTCACTCCGAGAGCAACGTTGTTCTTGTGCGTTGAGATGGTTTTGTTTGTTTCTTCCTTTTGAGAAAGGAATTAACTAACTTGTGTTGCCAGAGTCTTATAAAATGTAATATGGTGGACAAGTATATGATAGTGGTGAGATTTTGGGAACCAAGCTATTTGAAGAGCAGTAGAAAGTGAGTTGGTTTTGATCAATAACCTTTGTCCATGTTGGGATATTTGGATTATCGAAAGTATGGACTCTTGGTAAATTTATTAGAGTATCACAATTGGATACCTAGTAAGATTGTGTAGAAGAGTTTTGATGGTGAAGTTTAATGAGAATAGCGGTGTGGAGAAACCTAAGCGTTGTGTTAATTAATGGGATAGCAGGAATAGTTGAGTATTGTCAAGTGTGACTTGGTCTCAGTGAGTAACCCTATAGGAGTTAGATTATCTTTAAGGATGGCTTGGTCAAGAATTTATATATTCATTTATTAACGTTAGTGATTTAGTATGTTTGAATCCTGATCAATCAGTTAGGGTATTGTGAGTGGGTATATTGTGGTCAAGTAGCTACATTTGATTGGTGTAGGTTAGAGAAGGTCTAAGATTGGTAAGATGAATCGTCTTGGGCAGTTATTTGATTAGTAAGGAATGTTGACATTAATGACCTGAGATTATTGTTGGGCTGTGCGAAATTTTGGTCATCAGGTTTGAGGGTTACGTATCAAGTATACCGAACATTCATCGTAAGAGTCGTAGAGGTTGAATTGGGCTTTGTATTTTTTTTTATACTAGCATCTTGGTTCCCAGGATTAGGTTCCAAGAGTTATGGTGATCTCTGAAAGCAGTAAATGAGAGTGAATGTGGGAATTTCAAGTTGATTATCCTTAAAAGAATGAGGGATGTGATAGTAGGTGAAACCTACAAGGAATTGCGTTGGGAATTGTTTTGTCAAAGTAATTCATTTGGTAGAAACGTTAGCTAGAGTGTGATATTGTGAATTGGAAGAGTCTCCCAGTATAAGTGTGGATCTTATGTTCGGTTGAACATAGCTTTGAGGTGGCCAATTTAAGAGAATTGAGTTAATGTGTCACGCGATGATTTGGGATCCTATGGTTTAAGAGAAAGTTAAATTATTAAAAGAAAGACTGTGGAAAAAAAGGGTGTGATCTTGGATAGTGAGATATTCTCTTAGTTCTTGTTTGAACTATGTGTTTTTTACTGATGTCAATTACCAATTGAGTTGGTTCTTGTCAGTAAGTGTGAATCCTTTTAGTTAAGAAAAAGAAAGGGAATGGTTAATCTGGTTATTTGAGTGTTTCGCTTTTGTCTTTTGTGGCATTTATTTCTAAACTGCCTACTTGAAAAGTGGAGAAGTTTTCTTGTTAAACCCATTGATTTTGGTTTGGTCTCTTCTAAGGGAAGATGGTTTTGAGTTGATTGCTTTAAGACTCTTATGGTTTCAGTTGGGAACTGTTGTGCGTACCTGGTTAAAAGAGGTGCTCATTGTCAAAGTAAATAAATCGACTGATCCAAGGATCAAGAGTTTTGTGTGTTTGTGCAGGATGTGTGGTTTAGTATCCAGGGAATGTTGGCCCAAGGTATGATAGTGGTTTCTGAAGTTGCAAAGACTTGGGAAGGTAGCGTATCACTAGGACCGTTTTGAGTCTTGGCGTAGAGCTTAGACCGTTTTGTTTGACCTAATGTCGAGGGAGTACTGTAGGAATCTAGAGTATGAAGTTTCGCTAAGGCCGTTGACTCACGGGTAAGACCGTGCCTTCGAGACGTGTCCGTCGAGTGACTCCTGAAAGGTTGGGACAAGTAGTAGGCGTAACGCGTCAGTATGTCAAGGTGTTTTTGTCGAGCAGACTGAGAGAGAGGCCACCCGGGAATTGGAGCCTCGCATGCGCGAGCAATATCCGGAGTTACTCACAGCAGTTCGTGGCATTGTTAGTAAGTTTTAGCCGTGATTATTTACGGGCTTAAGCGTGGTTAGAATTCGGGTCGAATTCGTTTAAAGGGGTAGAATGTAATGCCTAAAAGTATTCGAAAGGAATTAGTCGGAGAGATTAATTAATCGGGAAGGAATAGTTAAATCGGAGAAAGTTTCTTTCAAAGAAAGCATCAAAACAAGGAAAAGGAGGGGTTTTTCGTTGTTTCTCGAGCAACTGGGCACAGGCCTTGGCCCATGAGAGCCTTTGGTGGCCGGCCAAGGGGGGGAGGCACCCCTTTTCTTCCCCTCAAACCCTAGCCGCCTCCCCCAATCCTGCGCCCCTCCACTTCCCCTTTGGCCGCCCCACCTCCTGTCCTCCATGCGCCATCCCTGCCCTCCCACGCCACCCCCTGCTGGTCCTCCCCTACTGCTGGCCAAGGAAGTGCTCCCCCGTTGCCGGTATCGAGGAGGAAGACGGAGGATCGCCCGGGGAATCGTTTGGCCAAGAAGAAGGAGAAGAAGAGGAAGAGGAGAGGGGGAGGGAGAGCTCGTGGCCTGTGCTGGGAGTTCTTCACGTTCGGCGGTGTTTCGTCAAGGGTAATACCCGATTTCCCCATCTAGATGCATTTTTTAGTTGTTGTTGCAATGTCGGTAAATCTGTCGCCTAAGGGCAAATCGTGTTAGAGGGACGTTTTGATATAGTTAAGTGCGGATTTAGTCTTGGGCGTCTCCTAGGAAGTTGTGGAGGACGTCAATAGATTTCAATGAAGTGCTAGAACGTAATTTTTGGACCTCTGTAGCAAAAGATATGATTTTATTGGTGCGGCTGTTCTGCAACCCTGTCAGTTTCTGGATAGGTTTTAGTGATCTGACCTTTGCGATCAGTTAAAGAGAGAATTAGAGGATCTCAGTATAACTAAAGTTGTAGATAATTATCGTAGCTTTCAGGGAAGCACAAGAACGCGAAATTTGGGTAAACGAGCTGAATGTTATGTTAGTTTTAGTGATCTGTCCAGAAGGGGTGACGTGAAATTGATGTTTTGTTAATCAGCTTAAAAGTGATTTTAGATGGCCGAATCAGGGAGGCTCACCAACTAGGTTTAGTTGGGAAATTTGATTACCTTTCAATGAAGTCTAAGAACACCTAATTTGGACCACTGTACGGAAAGATATAAATTTTAGGACTTGACTGTTCACAGAGGGCATTTCAGTACTTAAGAAAACGGGGTCGAGATCGCGTTGCAATCTATTACTTGATGTGTTCGCTTATATAATTCATGTTTTTCGTTCCTGGTGTCTTAGTTTGTATTCTTAATGTATTAGGTGGGGGATTGGTACCGGAGGCAGCACCGTCTTCACGTCCTCCATTCGCACGCGGTTAAGGCAAGTTCATTGTTTGATTTGTGGTTGTGATTGATTGGTGTTTGTGTGCTTTTTCGATATGTGATAGCATAGTGAGATTGATGGCATGATGTTGGTTTAAGATTGGTGGATGCTCCAAATATGTTTATGCTCTATTGTTGTATGATGTTATCGTTTTGTGGTAAATTGATGATGATTAAATGATGAGCATGTGCATATTGAGATCATGTTGAGGCTTGGTCACGTGGTGACCAAGTATGCTTCCCTTTGAGATCCCCGTCATGAATGTGACGGGCCCGAGATCCCCACACTCGTGGAGTGTGGGCTTGAGGTCCCCATTACTTGCGGAGTAATGGGCAATTGCCCCCTGTGATGCGCGCGCATGAGCATGGGTATGCGGCGACGGTTGCATACTTTGCATTACCGGTGTAATGCACAAAGAAAGTTAAAGAAAGGAACCTCGAGCATTGCATTTGCATGTGAGTTGTGTTATTGTTGATCTCCTATATATGGATGTTGATGTTCTGGATTGAATTATGCGTCTTTTATTTATGTACTTGCTGAGTCTGTGGACTCACTCTTGCTTTTATTGTTGTTTTAGGTACCCGAGCCAAGAACGACATGCATGGGGGGAAGTAGTCTGCTAGTCACACACATGCCACATGAACTAAATAAAGATGAATGATCTTCAAAACGTAATTGTTTTTAGTAACTGGGCGAGTTGCTCAAAGATTTATTATGTTTAGTCTCATGCAATGGATTAAATGTAATAATGATGAGTAGTGGAACTTCATATCTCTCTAGTTATGTTAGATACTTAGCATGTCTTTGATTATCTTTTGATGTCTTTGGATGAAAGTTTTAGTTAATATTTGAATTATCTGTGTGTTGGAACCTTCGTGTAAATAACTTTATAAGGGAGGTTCTGCCGAAATTTATTAAGATTGTCTAGTTTAGAATTATTAGAGTTTGTTTAGTAGCATTCCAGGCTCATGTTGGGCTGGGGTGTTACAGTTTCAAAAGCAATATTTTATTGTGATTTATTGATATTTAAAACTCCCTTCTTGTGAACTTGTGCCCTCAATTCTGGTCTCGTGTTTTATGTTTCGAGATCAATGCTATTTGACTATTTCTCTTGGTACCGTGCTTACTGTGAGGAGTAGTGTTTCCTCGTGTGTTAAAACTTGTATTTGTTTGCTCTTTCCTATTGAGAAAATATTAACCGACTTGGGTTGCAAGGTCTTATAGAGTGTAATGTGGAGATTGGTTGGTGGTGGTCAAGTAAATGATCACAACCACATTGAATAAACACTTCGAATCGGTGGATCCTTCCTCAAAAGAAAAAGCAAATGAAGACATTTACTGCTCGAAGTAAACACAGGACCAAGGAAAATAGTCACTTAGACAAAGAACTCGGAAAACATAGAGGAAGTCAACAGCTGAGGGCTCAAGTCCTGCTATAAGCGAATACCAAACCACAAATGAAAAGAAGGTATTGCCCTTTGAAAATTGATAAACTCTTATGGAACAAATGCATAAGGTTTAAGCACACTCAAATAAACTGCAAGTTGCGAAACGCGACTTAAATCTCAAATACTTTTATTTCACTCATTCCTTTAACCAGGAAAGTTATTTTCTGTGATTACTACATCACTTTGCCAGCTTAAACAAGATAAGCTCTTAAGACCAAATCATAGGAACCACTTAAGAACCAATAAAATCTTTCAACATGTCACTTTGCTCGAAGCAACTCAATCACCATATAACTCAAGAGGTCCAAATGATCACAAACGCAAAACTCGAAACACTTTTACTAAATCCAAATTACGAAAGACGATGAAATTACTATATTTCTAAAAGAATCATCACCACACACACAAGTCATAATCTCTTGCAGGTAATCTTACTAACATCAAGAATAATACACTCTGAACACGAATCTTTATCATCAACTATTCCATTAGAAAGCCCCCAAAGTTTCACCAAATTGTTCCATACTACCGTTTCATCACATCTTCAAAACGAGAGTATACCAAAACCATACAACCTCACTACATCAACCTCTTAAGTTTAGAAGGGGTCTACTACACAATTGAAAAGGTCCTACCAAAACCCTTTCACCAAAGACACCTTATCATCCGATGATTTCACAATCATGTGGGCATAAGCCCCCTATTATCATATCAGTTCAACTTTTAGTGATGCTCAACATCAAACTTCAACACGCAACATTTATACTCCAGCCATTGTTGTTATCAACTGGCTTCATTATGAAATCTAGTTGCTACCTACTTTTCATCCCAAATCACATGGATATTTACAAACACATATTCAATTGCTTCTCCTCATATTTGGATTTCAGCAAAAATACACTAAAACTTTAAAAATCGAAATCTTCTATCGATCAAAAGTCTCAACAACACTACAACCAAATTCATCGCGTCATTCTATATAGAACAACTATATAGAACTCCTCCCATAAATTCTAGATCCACCGGTATTCAGTCCCTTCAACCGGTTGTACATAATTCCAATAATTAATCATACTAAGGAATATGCAAATCTAGCATTTCCTCTAGTTTCTCTTTCCACACATTTAAATTAATCCATTGGAACCAAAGAACCCAACAAGTTTAGCAACTTAAACAATTTTAATGACCAGTCTAATTCATCAATGTTCCATACTTCTTAATATCTCTTTTGACTCCAAATAGGTATGGACATACTCTCAGTCACTATTCATATATACAGTTCATCAAGAACTAGTAATAGACAACATCAACTTAATCAATTTCACTTCCAATGTTACTAATTAATATTAATGATACACCACACCAAAGACTCGACTTGATACCCATACTATATCAAGTTATCACAAAAGGTTTTTAACAATTTTCATCAGAAAAGAGATGCATTAAACTTCAACCCTCGGAATAATCCAAAAGAAATACATAGAGCCAAAGCTTTCTCATGTTAACATACTTGCAACATAAAACTCTCATTACCCAAACTATCAAATGAATACATGAGTAATTCTTTTCCAATGAGAAAGAAGGAACAACAATGGCAATTTCAATATTACTAATTGACGACGATCACAAGTAGTAAAAGCAACTCAACGTGGAAAACAATAATTATTTTGAGAACCATTGAAACTCAAAGAACTACCAAAACCACGAACCCAAGAGAAATTCATCATCCACTACGGAACAAGAATTTGCCAAGTTCAGAGATCAAGGAAGAAAACAACTTTCTAAAGCAACTCACGCTCAACACCTGCAACTATGGTATTCACGGTAACTACTCTATTCGTCTACCACGAACGGTGGTGTAACCTGACAAATTCCAGGGCCACAACCACGGTCTCCACTGCTTAACATCCGTTATCGACACCCATAAACAATATAATCAATTATGAATATACATGATCATCTCATGGCAATCATAGAATAGATTCATAGATATAGAATATCATAACATATCATAGATTAACAACAAAAAAGATAGTACAGAAGCAATTCAACAATTGCTCAACAAATGAAACATACCAAAAGAAATGCGGAAACAATGGATTTCTCAACACCACCTACTGTGCACAGTGTGTCATTTTAATATTCTTCTATTAACCATGGACCTAAAGCCCACTCTGATACCAACTGTAACACCCTAGCTATACGGAAGCCAAAATGCTACCCAAAGATCTAACATTTAACCATACAGCGGAAAACATCAACAATAATTCATCAACTAAGCTAAACAGCTCATCAACAAATGGAACATAAATAAGAATATAATATTGGATCCGCTAAGATAATCCTATCAACGATTAATCCATGAACTTTCACAGTTAATGTAATATCCCGTTTCTGTTTGGTAAGAAAAACAATGCGGATTTAAATTCGAGTTCAAATTAAAAGAAGAAATCTCCGCGTTTACTGTTCTTCCGCTTTGGGCCAGGCCTTTGGCCAGCAGACCCAAGAGAAGGCCTTATGGGCTGGAGGGGCAGCCATGGGGCCCATGAGGGAGCAACAAAGACTAGAGATGGGCCCAAAGGCCCATCTTGTGGCCGGCCAAAGGGGGCCTCAAACCCTAGCACCTCCCCACCTCTCCCACTTTTCCCACTCCCTCCTCCTATGGCCGCCGCCCTTCCACCCTCCTCTCTTCCCCTCACGCCTGCCCCTAGGAGCCGCCCCATCCTCCTTGGTTGCTGGTCCCCGTGGTTTGCCTCCCAACCTGCCTTCGGACCTTCTCCATTGCCGGTTGCGCAAGGAAATTGAGGAGGACAGCACCTTGCTTGGGGCAAAAGAGGTGAGAAGGAGGGAGATCATCTTCTCCGAGGGTCTTCCGCCTACTTCCTAGTTGCTGCAAAGGTATCGGATGCCGACCCTCGTCTTTTGATTAGTGGTAGAGGCGATTTGATGCATATTTGGTTAGAACGTATTACTGTGAGCAGAATTCGTTTTTGACCAGAATGTTGCGTGGACTGTTTCGTGACTTTAGAGGCCGAATCAGGAGTTTGGGTCTCCTGGAGAGTTGTAGGTCTTGTTCTTAGCTTTTGGTGGCCGCCAAGATCACCTCATTCCGACTTTCGAGTCAAAAGTTATGATAGATTTACTATCTGCTGTCCAGAATCCTGACGAGAATTAGCAGTCTCCGTATAGGTTGATTTATGGCCTAGTTAGAGGGTGATTCAGAGGTCTTGCCCATAACAAATTTTGAAGGTTATATCACTAGCTTTCAGGATTGATAAAGAACACTTCATTTGGAGTTATAGATAAAAAGTTATGCACTTTTCATTGTGACTGTCCAGATTGTATGTCAGTCTGTCCAGATTGTATGTCAGTTTCTATCTTTAGTTTTGACCCGTGTGCCACTTTTTGTTAAAGGCAAAATTTGAATGTCGTGCCAACTAGGTTATTGTAGATAATTTCATAACCTTTTCATATTGTTAAAGAACGCTCAATTCGGAGTTGTAGATTAAAAGTTATGGTTGTTTTAGTATTGCTGTCCTGTTTGTTCAGACAGAAGTTGTGCTGCTGTTTTGTTTTCTTTATTAGAGAAGTTTATTGGCCGAATTGGGAAATCTCATCAACTTGAATGTTATAGATATGTTCGTTAAGATGAGGTGGGATCTGGACTCATCTCATTTTGAGTCCCATGTCATTAACTACTGTCATTTTCGTGCTGCTGTCCCGACACGCTTTTTGGGTTGCTGCCTGTTTTTCAGATTAGGTTTTATGGCGATTCCTTGGGAGTTCAAGGGGTATTGTAGACTTTTAATTCGGGTTGGATTCTATGTTGTTCTTATTTCGTTATTTAATTGTTTAGGCCACGAGGCTACGGGTTTAGGAGCGCCATCGTTGTTCGCTAACGTGCCGCAACGCGAAGGCAAGTACTTTGTTGCTTTTGAGTGTTGTGATTGTGAATGTTTTCATGAATATAGTGTGACATATTGTGTTACCCGAGATGCTGAATTGGTTATGTTCTTTCATTATGTGGAGTATATCTTGAGAGATGGTATTATCACTGCTCATGTTCATATCATGCATCCTTTATTCATGTTATGTCCACGGAGTGGATTGTAAGTCCCACCATTCCAATGTGGGCAAATTTGGACATTGTCATGTCCCGCCCACGGAGTGGATTGAAAGACCCATCAATTCCAAGATGGGCACGTAAGACCCATCAATTCCAGTATGGGCAGCTTTGGACACCTATATGAAACGTTCTTCATATAGGACTTGGATCCCCGCACTTTTGTTAAGGTGCGGGCTTAAGTGAACACCGACAGGTGTGTCACTCACTATACCGGTATATGCATGTGTGCAGTCCATCCTTGATTACATTCATTCATTTCATGTTTTCATAAGTGTTCACTCGATGCAAGGTTCGCATTATTAAATGGTGATGTCCTGTTTGTATATGTGTTCTTTCTCTTTCACTGTACTTGCTGAGTCATGGACTCACTCTTGCGTTGTTTGTTTATTTTAGGTAACCCCTGATGTTGGCTCACTTGGGAGGGAGTAGACACGCACTACTCGTTCACATCATCCTATTCATGTTCAAGATTAAATTTAGTTCTATCTTACATTCGTTAATGATGAACTGTAATAATTAAATTATAATTGGTGAAGGAAGGATACCTTCTCCACATGGATGTTGATTTATTACTGCGTGTGAACCTTCTTTATTGATGATCAGAATTAAATAACTTAAAAGGTGAAGGAAGGATACCTTCATCATATCCTGTTTAACTTAATGCTGTCTTTAGTTGATATACTTGTTTCAAATTCTTCCGCATTATGGATGTATGTTAGATGTTTTAGGTGACATCTTGGCTTCCGTATAGCCAGGGTGTTACAGTTAATTAATCAAAACTCAACGAATAGAAACGTATCATCCTTGTCTAGTTTTAATTATTACAATCCAACAGTTAACGAATGAAAAACATAAATCATCCTTATATTGAACCTAATGTAGAGTGTATTATTTGAGTAGTGCATATCTACTCCCTCCCAATAGAACTTCGTCACCGATCACCTAAAAATAAATAAACAAACAAGTGTGAATCCAACACTCAGCAAGTACAATGAATATAAGAACAGACAATCAACATGAACAAGACAACCTCCTCAAAGTTTATGAACATACAGCAACTGAATATTTATGAATGAATGAGATGAATGTAAATAATCAAATGAATGGACTGCACACGTGCTTATACCGGTGTAGCCAGTGACACACCCGTCAGTGTTCACTCAAGCCCGCATCTTAACAAAAATGCGGGGATCCAAATCCCGTATGAAGAACGTTTCATACAGGTGTCCAAATCTGCCCATACTGGAATTGATGGGTCTTACGTGCCCCTACTGGAATTGATAGGTCTTTCTATCCACTACCGTGGACGAGACATGACAATATCCAAATCTGCCCACATTGAAATAGTGGGACTTACAATCCACTCCCGTGGATGAAACATGAATTATGGATGTATGAAATGATTTACTGAATAAATAATAACATCATCTGTACTCGTGGATTCATCACATATGAACGAACATAGACATATCACCATCTATTGTATCATAAGATATCACAACACAATCATTAAGCAATCATCATTCACAAACATTAAGATTAGCAAGGTACTTGCCTTCCGCGATGCGACGCGATAGCAGGCAAAGGTGGTGCTCCAAAACCCAAAACTTCGTCGCCTAAACAATCAAGTAGTTGAAATAAGAACACATTGCACACGACACTTCTAAACAACGTTCTACAACGCTTCCCCGGTGACTCAAGATTCAACTAAAAACTCTAATCTGAAACCGACAACCTGTGCACAAACCGAAATCGACAGCAAGACGGTAAAAATCATATCTATTGATCGGAACTCGGAATGAGGTGAGACCAGTTTCTATGGATTCTTAACTGACATATCTACAATATTCTAGTTGACAAGATAACCCAATTTGGCCAATTTAATTTACCAACAGTTAGATGATATTGTAATACCCCGAAAGTGTGTTAAGCATTAGTCGGGAAAGATTAGAAGTTCGGGAGAGAATTAAACGTAATTGCGGGAAGGATCAATTGAAAATTGCGCAGTACAACAGTTAGAGAGGGGGGATTTTGCTGTTTCCAACCCAACTTGCGCTTGGGGGGCCCAAGGGCCCAATAGGTGGCCGGCCAAGGAGGGGGGGCACTAACCCTAGCACCCCCCACTTCCCCCACTCCTCCTCCCCTCCACCTTGTGGTCGCCACTCTTCACCTCCCCTCCTCCATCTTGCGCCCCTCCCTAGCACCTCCCCTCCCTGGCTACCTCCCCTTGCGCCCCTCCCTAGCATCTCCCCTAGTCCCCCATGGCAGCCGACCAAGGGAAGAAGAAGGTGACCTCCTTTTGGGTGGCCGACCAAGAAGGAAGAAAAGAGGGAAGGGAGAGGAGAGAAGAGAAGGAAGAGGGATCACCAATCGGAGCTTGCGATCCTCAGCTGCACCAAGGGTAACGAAGACCCTTCCCCGCTGAATCTTTTGTATTAGATGCGTTTATGAATTCGTTTTGTGGATCGGTCGCCGATTGCTATTAGATTGCGTTCTGTCCAGTTTGTTGCGCGTCCAGTTTCATGTGTTTAGAGGCCGAATTAGGAGTTTTGGTCTCCTAGAGTTATGTAGGTCTTGTTCTTATCTTTCAATGGCCGCCAAGAACGCCCAAATCCGATTAACGGTTAGAAAGTTATGAATTGTTTAGTGCCGCTGTCTGGTTAATCTGTCAGTTTTTGGACAGTCTGTAGAAAACTGATTAAAAAATCTAATTAAATGGAGAATCAGGGGATCTCAGTATAACGAAAAATATGGGTAATTTCTATACCTTTTCATAGAGATAAAGAACGCGAGATTTGGACCTTCGTAGCAAAAGTTATGGAGGTTTTAGTGTACTGTCCAGAGAACCCGACGTGAATTCTGAGGTCTGATAGTTTGGATTGCTAGGGGCAGTAAATGGCAGAATCAAATGGGCTCCCCAACTAAGTTTATTTAGGTAATTCAATTACCTTTTCAGAAAGTCTAAGAACATCTTAATTGGACCCCGGAGCAGGAAGTTATGTATTTTTAGAAGTTGACTGTCCGCAGTGAACACCAAATCCATCGCCAGAAATTAGAAGATTGGAAACGCTTGGGAGTTTAGCGAGTTAAATTGTGTTGTTATTTATGATTTTGGTCCAGTATGTTGGTCTTAGATTGGGGTTATCTTTATGTTCAGGTGGGAGCGTGATCCCAGGGGCAGCGCCCTCTTCGCGTCCACCGTTCTCGCACGGTTATGGCAAGTATTCGGGCTATTGTATATTTATGCTTGTATGCTGTGACTGTTTGTGTTTGGTTCATAACAGCTATGCATGGATGTTATTGGGATGAGTTCCAATTTATCTTGGTGAATGCAAGTACTGTTTGAGTGAATAATTACATTGTTTGGTAGAGGATGCTAATACTTTGATGCGTAATAACCATGCAAGGTTGATAGTGTGATATGTATGATTAAGGATGGTGAATACTTGAGATATGATTAATTGTTATTCATGAGGGATTGTTCATGTTTGCTAGTATTATGAATATATGTGCTATTCATGGATGCTAGAATGGTATGAATACCAATGATGAGGAATGCTAGAAGTATGAATAAGTTTATTCATGTATGACGTTGTTGTGAATACATATGTATGATGGTTAAAGTTTGATTCATGTGCATTGTGCCATCATATTGGAGGCTTGGTCATGTGGTGACTATGCTTATTTGAGGTCCCCGTCATGTAGCTGATGGGCTTGAGGTCCCCACATTCGTGGAATGTGGGCAATGAGTAAAGAGGTCCCCATCATTAAGATGATGGGCAAAGGTCCCTATACATGTGGTGTATAGGCTCTTGGTCCCTGTGCCAGAGGGCACAGGCAAGGGTACACATCGACGGATGTATACCCCGCATTACCGGTAAAATGCGAAAAGAGATAAAGTTCAAAAGGTGCATTGCATTGATCGCATTCCATGAGTATGAAAGCTATGATTAGTGTAATGTTATTGTGGATTATTGATGCTATGACTGTGAACTCGTTTTAGCCTTGTTGATACTTGCTGAGTCTTTGGACTCACTCTTGCTTTGATATGTTTTAGGTACATCCGCAGAACGACATGCATGGGAGGAGTAGATGTTGGATGCACTCACTACCTCACGACCTTAAGGCGTTTGCCATTTAGTTTCATTTGAGATTAAGTAAACTGCTTGAGAATCACTCATAGATGGTTTTGAGTATTATGTTAATTGTGATTATGAGAATAGCAAGTCTGGGTTATGTTTATTCGATCATCTTGCATGCTTGTGTAAACTTGATTATGAAGATATTGATAAATGACATGATTAATTGTTGGAACCTCGGTATAGTTGACTATACAAAGGAGGTTTTGCCGAAAAATTGTAATTGGTTTTAGTTTAGTTTAGTTTAATTTAATTTTAGTAGCATTCCAGGCTCAATGCTGAGCTGGGGTGTTACAGTTGGTATCAGAGCGGGCTTTAGGTCCGTGGTTAATAGAAAAGTATTAAATTGACACACTGTGCACAGTAGGTGGTGTTGGGAATTACATTGCTTCCGCGTTATCTGTTGTTATGTTTCATTTGTTGAGCAATTGTTGAAATGCCTCTGCACTATCTTTCTTGTTGTTAATCTATGCGATGATATGTTATGATATTCTATATCTATTCTATGATTGCTATGAGATGATCATGTAGAATCATATTTGATTGTATTATGTGTGTCGTTAATGGATGTTAAGAAGTGGAAGCCGTGGTTGCGGCCCTAGACTTTGTCAGATTACACCAGTATTCGTGGTAGCCGAGTAGAGTAGTTACCCCGAATATCAGAGTTGTAGGTGTTGAGCGTGAGATGCTTTAGAAAGATGTTTTCTTCTTTGATCTCTGATCTTGGCAATAGTGATAATTCCTTGGTTGTTCCTTCTTTCTCTTTGGCAAAGAATGACTCATTTATTCGTTTGATAGTTGGGTATTGAGAGTTTTATGTTGCAAGTTTGTTAGCACGAGAAAGCTTTGGTTCTATGTGTTCCTTTTGGATTATTTCGAGTGTTGAAGTTTAGGGCATCTCTTTTCTATTGGAAATTGTTAAAAATCCTTTTCTGATGCCTTGTTTTGGTTAAGATAGAGTTTGTATTCAAATAACTTGTTTAGGTATGGGTTTCAAGTTGAGTCCGCAGTGTGTGCATGATCAATCTTAACTAAGGTCCTTATCAAGGAAAGTTGAATAAGTGGAGGTTGTCCTCTAGTAGTTCTTGATCAGCTGTGACTATGAGTATGACAATATTTAATTGGAATCAATAGAGTTATTAAGAGGTGTGGTATTTTGATGAATTGGTCTGATCGTTAGGATTATGGAATCAAGTAGATTTATTGGATAACATGGAGTAATGTATCTCTATGGATTAGCCTATCCATTAGTGATGGTTATGTTAAGAATGTGTTTGATTGATGCCTTGGAGGATATCAAATTTGGTAATTTTCATAAACTGGTTACTTGATGATCATACATAATTGCTAGATTGAAACATGTATATTGGATTAGGCGAACGTTGAGGTAGCATGTTGTGAAACCCTGTTGTACAGGAGATGAGATTATTAAATGTTGACTTTGTGTTTATAGATGGTTATGTGACTACAAACAGAAGTAGGACCCTATTTGCATACATGATACATACAATTGACAATTGTTAATGATAGTTGGAGCGGGTGTGAGTAACACTAATGGTTGAGTGGATGAATGAGTAAGTGGCCTCTGATAGTGTGCTTTGCGGAATTATCATTTGATAGTAGGAACTAGTTAAAATAGGTTTGTTTCAACCTTGTGGCTTGTGTTTTTTTGGAGAGGTTTATGATGGGATAAGAGGCTATGATGAGTCTCGCTAAGAGTGTATTGTTACATTACTTGTGTGATTGTCAGTAAGGGATTATGATGATAATATTGAATGTTTTGTATAAAGGGACTGGATCGCTCGCCACATATTGATTAATTGAATATGTTTCTAGTTCGCGTTCGTGATCTTTCAGACCTCTTAAGTTATGTGGTGATTGAGTTTGTTTCGAGCAAAGTGACCTGCTGAAAGATTTTTATTGGTTCTTAAGTAGTTCTTGTGATTTGGTCTTAAGAGTTTATCCTGTTTAAGCTGGCAAAGTGATGTAGTAATCACAGAAAATAACCTTCCTTGTTAAAGGAAGGAGTCAAGTATAAGTAATTGAGCTTTAAGTCTCGTTTCGCATCTTGCAGTTATTTGAATGTGCATAAACCTTATGCAGTTGTTCCATAAGAGTTTATCAATTTTCAAAGGGCATTACCTTCTTCTCATTTGTGGTTTGGTATTCGCTTTCAGTAGGGCTTGAGCCCTCGACTGTTGACTTTCCCTTATGTTTTCCGAGTACTTTGCTTAAGTGATTATTTTCCTTGGACATGTGTTCACTACAGGTGGCACATGTTTTCCTAGTTGATGAAAATTGATTCCATTCGCTCTTTCTTTTGTTAAAGAATCAACCTATTCATTTCACCTGAGTCTTTTGAGGTGTTTAATAATTGTAGTTGTGAAACTTGGGTTGTAAGTTATTCGATGAGCATTGGAGGATGAAATAATTTCGTAATATAGTTCTTTGAGAGAAGTCTATCTCAATGGAAGTTTGTCTTATGAGGTTAAACTGATTGCATTATTCTGACTAGTAGAACCTATAGTGATTGTGATCCAAGATCTTTTGTTCACTTGAGTGGAACATTAGAATTATCGAAAGTATGAAAATCTTGATCAATTCTATAGAGTATCGCAATTTGGTAGTATTGCGAGGTTGCGAATGGTTATTCTTGATGATGTGGTTTAATGAGAATGGGATTACAAAGTAGTCGAATCGTCATGTCAATTAATGGGATAATGGAAAATGTCGAGTAATGTCAAGAGTGTTTTGGCTTTAAATGAGCAGCCTTTTGAGAGTTATAATCTTTGTAAAGGTAAACCGGGTCAAAAAAATATTTTCATGATGATGTTAATGAGTGAGTATGTGGGAATTATGGATTTTTTTTAGGGATTTAATTTGAGGATTTCCCTATCTTTTATATGAGAAGCTAATTGCAAGAGTCTTAGAGGTTAAATGTGGACTTTGCATTGTCATGCTAGAACTTTGAGTCGCCCAAAGATTATGTGTAGAGGAAGTAGAATAAGGGTGGATTGCGAACAGTGGGGATGATCGTTGATAACACCCTTCTGACATAGTACATGAGAGTGTGTGATGTGAATTCTGAAATGATTGTTCTCAAAAGGGTTGAGGTGATATGGTTGTGTGAGAGATCTAATTTGGGGATACTTTCTGAGTGCCATCTGTCAAATGAATTCTGTCAGTAAAGGAAATTGGTTAAAGAATGTTTTGTGAGATCATCAGAGTCCCGTTTCAAAGGTGTAGACAAGGTGTTTCGATTTGGGTTTGGCGTTGAGATCGCCAAGTCAAGAGTAACAGATTAGTGTGTTGTGCGAGGAATCGGGATTCCAAAAAGTTGAGAGAAATTTTATTTCTAAAGGAGAAATTGAGAAAAAAAATTATTTCCTCGAGTACTGAAACACTCTCTTGATCTTGTATGAGCTATGAGTTTATGACGGACGTTTTTCGCAAATTGAGCTTGACTTTATGTTGGTTCGTGTGGTTCTTATCTATTCAGAAAGAATAAAAGAAATGATGGATTTGGATATTCGAGTGATTTCTCTTTTGGCGATCGTGGTGTTTATTTGCAAATTTTCTAATTGAAGGTGGAAAGATTTTCGTGATAAATCTTTGATTCTGAATTTGACTCTTTTTAGTACCGAGTTGGTAACGTTTGGTTGCGTTGAGAGTCTTTCATTTTCAGTTGGGCTATGCCGGTAAAAGAATGTGTTTAAGGCGAGTATTGTTGTGTGTTTCTGGTTAAAGGAGGTGATCTTTGCTTTAGTGAGGAGTTTAATTGAGAGGTGGAACACGAGTTCTGTGTTCTATGTGCATGTCGTGTGGTTCGGTATCTTTGGGAGGTTTAACCCAAGATACATTGGGTTGTTTTAAGCTAGTTGGCGTATCGCCGGGGGATCTCTCGAGTCCGTGCGCGAGTACGTAACGTCTTGTATGTTCGGTGTTGAGTGAGATCTTACCTTGAGTCTCGTCAGATGAGTATACACGAAGTCTGGGTTGAGCGTTAGTTCGGGCGTCGTGTTACGTCGTTGTGTTGTTGTATTTTGATCGAGGAGAGGTTACTTGGGAAGTTGGAGTTTTGCGTCGTGAGCTTTAACCGTGTTGTTCACATCAGTGCGTGGTTACCGTTGTTCGTTCTCGATCGGGGTTGTTCTTTCGCTTAAGCGTGTTTAGATTGGTCGAATCTGTTAAGGGGGTAGAATGTAATACCCGAAAGTGTGTTAAGCATTAGTCGGGAAAGATTAAAAGTTCAGAGAGAATTAAGCGTAATTGCGGGAAGGATCAATTGAAAATTGCGCAGCACAACGATTAGAGAGGGGATTTTCTTGTTTCCAACCCAACTTGGGCTTGGGGCCCAAGGGCCCAATAGGTGGCGGCCAGGAGGGGCACTAACCTAGCACCCCCACTTCCCCACTCCTCCTCCTCCACCTTGTGGCGCCACTCTTCACCTCCCCTCCTCCATCTTGCGCCCCTCCCTAGCACCTCCCCTCCCTGGCTACCTCCCCTTGCGCCCCTCCCTAGCATCTCCCCTAGTCCCCCATGGCAGCCGGCCAAGGGAAGAAGAAGGTGACCTCCTTTTGGGTGGCCGGCCAAGAAGGAAGAAAAGAGGGAAGGGAGAGGAGAGAAGAGAAGGAAGAGGGATCACCAACCGGAGCTTGCGATCCTCAGCTGCACCAAGGGTAACGAAGACCCTTCCCCGCTGAATCTTTTGTATTAGATGCATTTATGAATTCGTTTTGTGGATCGGTAGCTGATTGGTATTAGATTACGTTCTGTCCAGTTTGTTGCGCGTCCAGTTTCATGTGTTTAGAGGCCGAATTAGGAGTTTTGGTCTCCTAGAGTTATGTAGGTCTTGTTCTTAGCTTTCAATGTCCGCCAAGAACGCCCAAATCCGATTAACGGTTAGAAAGTTATGAATTGTTTAGTGCCGCTGTCTGGTTAATCTGTCAGTTTTTGGACAGTCTGTAGAAAACTGATTAAAACTTCTAATTAAAGGGCGAATCAGGGGATCTCAGTATAACGAAAAATGTGGGTAATTTCTATATCTTTTCATAGAGATAAAGAACGCGAGATTTGGACCTTCGTGGCAAAGGTTATGGAGGTTTTCGTGTACTGTCCAGAGAACCCGACGTGAATTCGAGGTCTGATAGTTTGGATTGCTAGGGGCAGTAAATGGCAGAATCAAAGGGCTCCCCAACTAAGTTTATTTAGGTAATTCAATTACCTTTTCAGAAAGTCTAAGAACATCTTAATTGGACCCCGGAGCAGGAAGTTATGTATTTTTAGAAGTTGACTGTCGCAGTGAACACCAAATCCATCGCGAAATTAGAAGATTGGAAACGCTTGGGAGTTTAGCGAGTTAAATTGTGTTGTTATTTATGATTTTGGTCCAGTATGTTGGTCTTAGATTGGGGTTATCTTTATGTTCAGGTGGGAGCGTGATCCAGGGGCGCCCTCTTCGCGTCCACCGTTCTCGCATGGTTATGGCAAGTATTCGGGCTATTGTATATTTATGCTTGTATGTTTGGATTGTTTGTGTTTGGTTCATATGACTATGCATGGATGTTATTGGGATGAGTTCCAATTTATCTTGGTGAATGCAAGTACTCTGTTTGAGTGAATAATTATGACTGTTTGGTAGAGGATGCTAATACTTTGATGCGTAATAACCATGCAAGGTTGATAGTGTGATATGTATGATTAAGGATGGTGAATACTTGAGATATGATTAATTGTTATTCATGGGGGATTGTTCATGTTTGCTAGTATTATGAATATATGTGCTATTCATGGATGCTAGAATGGTATGAATACCAATGATGAGGAATGCTAGAAGTATGAATAAGTTTATTCATGTATGACGTTGTTGTGAATACATATGTATGATGGTTAAAGTTTGATTCATGTGCATTGTGCCATCATATTGGAGGCTTGGTCACGTGGTGACTATGCTTATTTGAGGTCCCCGTCATGTAGCTGATGGGCTTGAGGTCCCCACATTCGTGGAATGTGGGCAATGAGTAAAGAGGTCCCCATCATTAAGATGATGGGCAAGGTCCCTATACATGTGGTGTATAGGCTCTTGGTCCACGTGCCGGAGGGCACGAGGCAAGGGTACACATCGACGGATGTATACCCCGCATTACCGGTAAAATGCGAAAAGAGATAAAGTTCAAAAGGTGCATTGCATTGATCGCATTCCATGAGTATGAAAGCTATGATTAGTGTAATGTTATTGTGGATTATTGATGCTATGACTGTGAACTCGTTTTAGCCTTGTTGATACTTGCTGAGTCTTTGGGCTCACTCTTGTTTTGATATGTTTTAGGTACATCTGGCAGGAACGACATGCGTGGGAGGGAGTAGATGTTGGATGCACTCACTACCTCACGACCTTAAGGCGTTTGCCATTTAGTTTCATTTCAGGATTAAGTAAACTGCTTGAGAATCACTCATAGATGGTTTTGAGTATTATGTTAATTGTGATTATGAGAATAGCAAGTCTGGGTTATGTTTATTTGATCATCTTGCATGCTTGTGTAAACTTGATTATGAAGATATTGATAAATGACATGATTAATTGTTGGAACCTCGGTATAGTTGACTATACAAAGGAGGTTTTGCCGAAAAATTGTAATTGGTTTTAGTTTAGTTTAGTTTAATTTAATTTTAGTAGCATTCCAGGCTCAATCTTTGAAATGTGGTTTCTGATATAATGACGTAAACCGCTAAACAATTAAGACAGCAGTACTAAATAGATCATAACTTCTAATCTACATCTTCGAATTGAGAGTTCTTTAACAATATGAAAATTTTATGAAATTATCTACAATAACCTAGTTGGGTGAAAACCCTGAATTTGCCTCTAACATGAACATAAATTAAAAGACAAATTAACATATCAATCTCGTTAGAATTCTGGACAGCGGAAACTAAAACGATCATAATTTTTGATCCGTACGTCGGAATCAGGTGTTCTTGGCAGCCACCAAAAGCTAAGAACATTATCTAAATAACTCTAGCAGATCAAAACTTCTGATTCGGCCTCTAAGATGTCGAAACAGCCCACGCAACATACTGGACAGATTGAATCTCTGTGATGACTTTGATCCAAACGATTCTAATCGGTTTCGCATCTAAACAACATCAAAACAGCGGGGAAACGAGTTGATACCCTTGTAGACGCGTGAAACGCTGAACAAAAACCCATGAAGAGGATCTTCTTCTCCCTTCTTCTCCTTCCACCATGGCCGGCGGCACCTCAAAGCTTCTTCGTCAACTTGGTAGAGCGGCGGGGAGGGTGGTGCGCTCTGATCCGCATGCTACAATGCGGTGTGGTGCTATGTGAGGTTAGGGTTTAGGAAGGGCACCCCTTCTTGACTCCACTACAAGGCCGGCCCACTTGGCTAGGGACGCCTTGGGCAAAGCCCAAGGTCCAATCCTCCTCAAAACTTGAATTTTTTAAATTTTCTCTAAACTTTAGTGCATTCAAATTTGAATAAATTTCTCTTCGAATAATATGTTCTCTCTATTTGATATTCGGGTATTACATTAAAACTGATAATACAAGTTGACAAAACCCTCTCAAAGCAGGTTCTCCTCTCAACTAATCATCAATCCAACCGCAGTACAAATCGAAGAGAAGAATACACCACCAAGTTTGATCACAGTCGGATGTTGTTTGATGCTCCGATCGACAAATTGATGAAGACTACGCAGAGGGAGCTGAAGGGGGAGCATGGAAAGGGGAGGAAGGGGTGGCGGTGGAAAAAATGAGGAGGGAGGAGTGGCGCATGAGGGTGATGGGTTGGGTTTGCTGCCTCCCCCTTCTTGGGCAGTTTCCCTTGGGCCAAGGCTACAGGCGGGTAGCCCAAGGCCTAAGTTCTTCAAAACGCAAAAACACCCTTTAAAACCTTCAAATTTCTTCTCTAATTCAATTGTTCTCTTCCTTTCTCTCTCAAAGCAAATCGGGGATATTACAGAAATGTCAAATTTAGTGATACAAGATTAAAGTGCGAATATTCATAAACATTAAAAATGAAATGAAAACATACCACTAAGGCACTAAATCTGATTACGATGCAATTTCACTCTATGAGTTTTCATGCCTTGAAAGCGTTGAATGATTCTTACATTATCAAGGCTTCTAAATATTTCTCACTCAGTGTAGCACACCATCAAGTCATTGAGTCATTCATCTGATACCTTGTTGTGCAAATATGTTTTAATAATCTTTATTGCTTCAGTTCTGCTTTCTGTAGTTGGAGGGTGACTGCTAGTTGCATTATTTGAGAAATATTTTTGCAAAGTTCGTTTCTCCATTTTTGTAAATCTAAGAAAAATTAAAAAAACAACCAGCCAACCACTAATTAAACAAATTGGCTAATCGGCTACTATCATGATGTTCACTAATCAATTAAACAACAATTTGCATCAATGCATCAATCACGAATTAAACAACAACCAATCAACCACCAATTAAACATTTACATCAATAACCAATTCATGATTCGTCAATCTTCAAGACTCAAGTCAAGTCTACCTTCTACGGTTCTACCTACATTTGCAAGTTGCAACAGTCAACATACAAGCAAAATGGAGAATTTTTTGGGAAAGAAACAAACTCACACCCACTTACTCACTGCCTCACTTCATTGGACACTGCCTCAGGCCTCAGTCCTCACGCCCTCAGCCAGTCGAGCATCGGTAGTCGCGGAGTCACCCTCATGGCCTCACAACCTTCGAGCCTCGGAGCCTCCAGCGGTCCAGCCTCCTCAGAGCCTCACTGGTCACTGCTCCCCCGTGGCCCCGCCCGGTGCCCACAGCCCTTCGAGCCTTCGAGGGTTGAGTCTTTGATGGTTCAGCCCCCGCTGGGCACCTCCCCCTCCGCGCCGAGCCACCGAGTCGCCCAAACGCGTCGGGCCGCCGAGTGACGTCGATCACCTCCCCCTCAGGCCTCAGTGAGTCTCTCTCGGTCTCTCCGTCTCTCGATTTCTCAAATCTGGATCTGGGGTCTGAGCGTCTGTTTGAGAGAGTGAGCACTGAGCAGTGAGCTTATCTGTTATTTGGGCTGACAACTGACTGGGCCTTAAGCCCCACATGCCTGGCCCGAGAATGGGAAGACTTTCTTCAATCTCCGAGGGAAACTAGCCAAGACACAACTCGCCGCACCTTTCTTCATCCTCCGACTCGTAGTCGTCGGTGCTTAGTGGGTACTAGGTCTAGGGGTCCGGTGGTGGGGGTAGGGGGTGCTCGAGCACCCATGATGGACTCGCCCCTACCTATGAATAAATAAAAATAAATGTATATGTATTAAGACATCTCTATGGCCACTACTATATGTATTTCCTAATAATAACATATTTATTTACACAATTCCTAGCACCACTAATGTATACCTTTTTGACAAAATCATCCTATCGCGCTCTTACCAACTATATCATTTTCTTTTCATAACTTCTTTTTCCATTTAAAAATAATTATATAATTCTTAAATTTATAGTAACAAAGCCACAGAGCAAAGCGCTGTCACAACACTAGTAATACTTAGTTTTGTAAAATTTCTCAGTCTGGTCCACATCAACCCTAGTCCACGTCACATCATGACGTCCCCAACACACGGGGCAAACAGTGCATTGCCATGCCACTTATGTGCGGGCTTGCGCTATCAGTTTTCATCAAATGTAATGGAGCGTGGTTTCTCGATTAAATGTGATTTTAAAATATTTAGTTTTGTGAATTAAAAATGTAAATATGTATAATTCAGCGATTTTGCGAAAATTACCTAATCTCGTTTTTTTCTCTCTCTTTGAAGCATGCGGAGCATTGTCTGCAATAGGCCTTTAATTTTCGTGATTTGGTGCAAGCTGTGCCAGCCTAAGAAACACAATCGGGTCGACCGTCTTTTACAGAAAAACATGTAAAATATGCCAGAAAAATATTTTACAAAATATGGCAGGAGATTTGCCTTGCACTTTAAGAGTGGACATTATAGCCAAGAGGGGCGGTTTGGATGGATGCGACAATTTGGCATAAATTTGTTGCTAAGGTGGTTTGTGGCGTCCAATTTTGTTGCCACAAGTTAGAAAATTTTCAGCAAAGCAATGTTTCATGCTAAGAAATTGTCATATGTCATAGCTGTTGCATTGAAACAAGTAAGGGAAAATTTCTCTCCTAGCACTCTTTTTTGACACCTTACAAACATACCACTCCACTTTGCCACCTTGCTAAAATACCACTATACAACTTTCTAGACCATTTTGCCCCTCCAACCTTCTTCCTCTTCCCCAACATGACTGCTTCTCTTCTTCCTTGCCCGTTGGCCTGCCGCCACTAGATCGTGGCAACCTCGACCGCGTCACCTCTGGGTCCAAACGTCGCCGACCCTAGCATTGCCGTATCCAATCCACTTCGACCCTGCCGTCCCAAATCTGAAGAGGGTAGTGGTGCGGCACCAACCCTATCTTTTCCACAATGTTTCAGTAGAGTGGTGAGCACGAGGTGGGAGGGGAGGTGGAGATGGCGATAGAAGCGTGGGGAGGACACGACATGGAGAAGTCCTCGATCTTGTCCATGTCAGACTGTGCGGAGAGGAGTTGGAGATGGCGACAGAGGCACAGGGAGGGGTGGGGGCTGCTTGGGGAGAGCGCGACATGGAAATGGCAATGGAGGCGGGGGTACGAGTCGGCCAGTGTTGATGCTGGAGGGTGGTGATATCACACGGGAGGGGTTGGCGGCGGCAATGAAGCACCTTCTAGTCGGAGAAAACAAATGATATAGGGAGATGAAGTGAGGAGGTAGGGGCAAAAATGTCCATAGTGCTATTGAGGCAAGTCATATTTCTTATCTAGTACTATTTGAGCAAGGCGAAAAGAAAAAGTGCTACGGGAGCGAAGTGCAAAACAATAGTTCTAAAAGAGCAATTTCCCCCATAAATAATCCTCACGAAAGATCCAACATACCTTACTCAAGTACAACAAAATATAGCTACAAATAAAATACCAGATAAGTTTGCCCACCGCACCTACAAGATTCCGGCAAATTGCATTCGGTTTCTCTGGGAGCGCCACACGCGCCGGTCCGGCACGTGTTTTACCTTTGGAAACAAAGAGCGGCGCGTCGGTCCCCGTATTGACTATTGAACCGCGTGCCTCTCGTAATAAAGCTTCTAGAATACGGATCATCCGTGCATGGGTCTCGTACCAGCTAGCTTCTAGATGGCAACAAGGCACACGTCAGTCCAGTCAGCCTCCATCCGTCAGCAAGTTGGAACTGAAAAAACTCAAAAATAGACATTTCCTTCTCTCTCCAAGAGGTACTCCTACAGTGGAACGATGGACCGAGACAAAACGGAGCGAGGAAGAAACGAAAGCAGCAGCAGTTTTGATTTGCTGAGTCAAACTAAGCAATAAATCCGCATTTGGACATTGTTAATGCCCTAATCTTGCTAATCCCTACCATGTTTCACACGGATTACGGATTAACTTTTAGCCGACCCAGCGCAGCACGATGCCACGATCGACGCATATGAAGGAGGAAGACTAGAGTCTAGAGACTTACGACGTGCATCTACCGCAGTTAGCTAGCAGCAAGTCCTTAGGTTAGGCTCCGAAAATAAGTTTTTTTTTCTTATTTACCATGTGTTTTAAGTAAAATAGTAAAAATAACTCTTCGCAAATGAAATATCAAAAATAGCACTTATATCATCACATGAAAACACCGCGATACCATTACCTCGGACGCTATCTCAGAGCGCGACAGAACGCATGACGACCTCCCAAAAATGATCTTGGCCCTCACGGGGGCAATCAGACAAATCGCAATCCGGTGGCGCCTCACATTTCTTGAGCCTGGCCACATTCTTCACGTTGAGCCGTTTACCTCCCCACTTGCCGCCCGCTACAAAACTAGCTTCGCGCCCAGGCGCCCAGCTCCCACCTACTCTCTCTCTCTCTCTCTCCATGGACTGCACAGACCAGCACAACTCGGAGCCCTCTTGCAGCTCGCCGGCGGTTGTGTCAGCCTTGCAAGAGGCCACCGGCGACTCGGAGTCCGACTTAGCAGCTCACGGCTCGTCGGTCCACGTCGACGATGGAGACGCTGAGTCGTGCAGCGGCGGCGAGGACGGCGGCTCGATGGAGCTGGGGGTCGTCGTGTCTTGGGGATGCTGGGCGACAGAGCAGAGCGCGAGCGCGGCGCCACGGCACGTGGCGCCCGTCGGCGGCGACGATGGTGTTTGCCCGGCGGCGGAGGATGCCGCTGCCGGCGACGCCGAGAGCGATAAGCTCTTCTGGGAGGCTTGCATTGCTCATGGCTACTAGCTAAGCTAGGTAGCTATGTACGGATCGATCGATGGAACGGAAGTCTCAATTAATTGCTCTTCTGTTCATCTAGTTTATCGCGGTATGAATTATGGTACTCCCTTAATTTTAATCGATTTGTTCTTATCTTCTTGTGTGCCTTTCCATTAATTTTACCCATTTTTGTAAATAACACTAGAATATAGTACTATACACATCTCAATTGTGCAAAGTATGGAAGCTGTTTTTCTTAGAGAGAGTACTGCAGACGATTATCAGAGACATAGTATATATTAACTTCACACCCAAAATATCACCAGATCAAATTCTAGAGAAAATCCACAAATAATCCACCGAGCATATAGCTAATAGAATGTGAATACTTTAACCAGGGTGACCCACTAGGTAGTTGAACAAGTGAAAACGTTATCGCTAAAATTTCGGTAATTACCGACGATTTTCAAAGTAATCAGTGGGGCTAGCTCGGTAATGCATAGTATCGGCCAAAATTTTTTGGGCCCATTTGAATGCCTAGCCCAGTCGAAGAGCCCACTTCGGCTATCTTCCTCTCCCGTCGATTCCGTTCACCTTAATTAACTCCCGTTATTCCACCCGTGGGAGTGATTTCGGCGGCGGCGGCGCGCACTGAGCTGAGCTGAGCGGTCTCCTCCCACCGACGCGCACGGCCTCCTGCGTCTTTGTGCCCCCAGCTGGTAGTATTACGCGTTGCGTCCCAACAACCAAAAAGAAGAGACGCAAGCTAAAGGAGAGAGAGCGAGAGAGAGAACGAAGAAGGAGAAGCAACTGGAGAGAGAAGGGAAAGGGGGGAAGAGGCTTACAAGGAGGCGGCGGCGGAGGGGAGGAGAGGGGGAAGGGAATATTAGAGGAGAATCGAGAGATTTATGAGGAGGAGGAGGTATGGATCGTCTACCTATTCTTGCTATTCGATTTGGTTGTTCGGTCTTGCTTTTTTCCCATTGGGGTTTTGTGTTCGCTTCAAAGACGCGTTCTTGGGTCCATGGTTGCGTGTGGTGTTTTGTGCTTCACATGGGTAATGGTTCTGGTGACCATCATCTCCAGGGATCTGCGTTTTCATTGGTGGGTTCGTGGTATAATTAAGAGGTGAAAAACTATCAGTGAAATTTTGCCGGAATTTTTTAAAATTTTGGCCATTTTTCGTGTCATCCCAGCCAGTAGAAATTCATAATTTCAAAATGTAATTCAAAAATTTTGGCCAAAAATTTTCCGAAAGACCGGTCCTATCGCTGCTCTCCGAATTTTTTTTCCTACCGCGTTTTCCCTGAGTTGAACTAGCCAAACAATCGAGTTAGCCAGTTTAGTCAGTTACGGGTGAAAGATGTCTGGTTAGTCCTCGCAGGTTCGTTAAATTCCCCACAGTTGTCCTAATTTAATTCGTACGCAGAATCAGTCTTATTGATGCGTTACTGTCTTAGTTAATGATCAGCGAGCGTACAAATCTTACATTGATCACTTGCAGTCAATGTCCGGCAAAACCTTCGTTATTTGACGCTACAATTTCTTGCCATATGGTGTTGAAATCGGGGGCATCGCGTGTGTCACGGTGTCAGCCTCGCCATTCTCCTGGAATACTCCGAAAAGGATAGGAAAAAAATTGATTCACGAGTTTGACACTAGTACATTAATTAAGTCAATGCTACTTAAACATAGAGGGGGAAAAAAGCCTAAAGTCGTACAGCGGCCGGTTCACGGGTCGTAGAGGAGCCCGCCGTGCAACTATCTAACAAGGGAAATTGAAGATTTATCGGTCCTAAGTATCTTGATTCAGTATTTGTCACATTTAAATTCCTTCTCAATTTTCCAATCTAACAAGGGTTCTAACTTAGTTTTTGGCTCGTGAATTTGTGTTAAAGGGTTACTGAAGTTAAAATTATTAAATATAAGATTAGAATTTGTTTAGCACCACACACAGTGTCAGTTTTCCAAATTTGAACGGCACATTTTTTGGAGTAAACGAAAACCTCAGGGTGTTTGAACGAGGGGATTTGTTTGTGATTTAGTAGTTTCTAGCTTTTAGAAAAGAGAAAATTGCACTGTAGATTTCTGAACTTGTGAGGTTATACCACTTAGTTCTCTGAACTTGTATTTTACTTTCTCAGCCCTCTGAACTTACGAGGTTGTGTCACTTAGCTCTCTGAAGATGTATTTTACTTTTTAGCCTCATGAACTTGTGAAGTTGTGCCACTTAGCTCTCTAAACTTGTATTGAAGCGAAGTTCGTTGGATGCGATGCTGGCGATTTCATCTCATTCGAGTCCAGTGGACTCGTCGCCGCCCAGTTCTAGTCGTGTTCATCGTCCCCGTTACCTCACGCCGGGGAACGTACTGTGCTCGCGTCTTGATCGGAACTACACCGTCGTAGCTTGCCATCACCCTCACCCTCACCTCCTCTGAGTCGGCTTTATGAGAGAGAAAAAAGTACATTTCTAGTGTCAAAACAGGGGGCACAGTATTTCTCTCCCTCACGATGATTCGCTAGCTCAAAGATTTTCTCGTTAGCAAACAACCAAATGAACTTTGTGCAAGGTCAGAGCTTCTCGCTCTAGCACTAGGAATGTACCTCTCTCTCTCTCTCTCTCTCTGCACTACTCAAAGGTGGCAAGGGCAAGGGCGGCAGTCTGCACGCAGAGCTCCGCGAAACGCGAGTATGGTGCGTTCCCGAGCCCGAAGAATCCATTTTTGTCAGCGTGAAGTGTCGGGGATGATGAAGTCAGTCAGAACGGGGCGCGCGACAAGTCTACCGGACTCGGAAAGGACGAAGTCGTCGGCATCGCATTCAACGAACTTCAGTTCAGCACAAGTTCAGGGAGCTATGTGGGACAACCTCACAAGTTCAGGGGGGCGAGAAAGTAAAGTGCAAGTTTAGAGAGCTAAGTGGTACCACCTTGCAAATTCAGAAGACTAGAAAAATAAAATATAAGTTCAGAGAGCTAAGTGGCACAACTTCGCAAGTTCAGAAACCTACAGTGTAATTTTCTGTTTAGAAAAAAAAAATCAATGGATGGATACCTGGATTGGAGTCTCTGAAACGGATACGAGGTTCCAACTTTAAGCACTCACTCAAAAACGGCTTCCGCACTAATTTGGTACCCAAATTTCATTGCTACACGTAGCAATCCCGCATTTTACTCGCTCAAAAAGCAGCTTTGGCACTACCCAAATCTCATTGCTAGACATAGTGATCCCGCTCATTTTAGAGCCTATTAGGAACGGAGGAATTTCGTAGGACTTTCACATCCAACAATTCAAGTTCCGCGGAAATTGAAAAAATTCATATATTCTAAATAGGGCCTTAATATTGAAGAATATTTGAAACATATGCGTCGAATTATTTGGATTGTAACTCATGTAGGGAGTGGTTTTCAGAATGGCAATTTACCCTCCATGTTGAACAATGAATAATACGGTAGGAGAAAGGTTAGGGCACCAAAACAGAGCCACGAAGGAAATCGCGGCTTCTTTTTCTGCTCAATAACCACCCTTTTTGGACCCGCTTATCACTATTGATCCATCTAATGTAAGCACAGGAGATGTTGCGCAAGACCTCGACAAGTTCAAAAACTTGACGTGGACCGTCCCTGCGGAACAATAAAATTTCAGAAAGCAAACTTGTTCTTGGATGGATTGTCTGCTCCAATTGTCCGGATTTCATCCTGATTGTCCGCATCGTTGAATTTCAGCGCTTAACTCGGGTTTTGAAGAAAATTCAGTAACAAACTTGGATTTTCTCACTTGTGGCTGTCAAGTCTGCATCATCACCACGCTGAACATGTTTATCTCGCACATGGTTTCACAGTGTTTACACGATGGCAGGAATCAAGGAACAGTTGCAAACGATGGCATATCATCTTCCCTAGGCACATCTAAGTGAAGTTTTTCCTTGATATGCATATTGCATACAGCTCTATTTCCTGGCGAATGGCGAGCAGGCACACTGGTTGTACTTGTGTCAATAATGGAAAACAATGTCCGAGTGCTAACCAATATTCCACTGGGTGTACAGCGCAGTGTACAGCAGGAATATATGTCTGCAAGATCACTGCAGCATCATTCATAAATTAGTATATACTGGGATCATTCACAGTATCTTCTCATGATAGTCATGAGATGGAATATTTTTTTATCTTACACATCACATAAGCAGGCATCAAGCCCTCACCGGACATTATCCAGTATAGTGTCCGCAAGCAGTTAACATTATAAACAAGAAAAGGAGATCCTCTCAGACGAGCGTTCATTATTCTATCCTCAAGAAAATTTCCTTCGTGGGCACTGAGAGTTGGTAATCAGCCTAAAGTTTGGACGCCTGCTCATCCCCAGAAAATCCTTTGAGCCATGTCTTGTGGATGTGTGTTAGCACGAAGCCCTCAGGCGTATCAGGCTGAGATCAGAAAAACAAAAATAGCATAGTTAAGAATATGTTATATGAGCTTATGCAAACGCATCCACTGCAAAGGATATGCATATGCATAGCAGATGAGTTTTTTTCGTTTTTGGCTGAACATAAATGTTCTACCTTTACATTCAGCGCAAGACTTGACAGACAGCAGGCCCGCACATCACCTGGAAGTAGTAGTGTTAAACATTCAAGTGAGAATCACTTGCCCAAAAAAAAACAAAATAGACAATGAGAACATCCCAAAGAATTATAGATTCGAGGAAAAAAACAACAACAACAACAAAGCTTTAGATCTCAAATAAGTTCGGATAGGCTAGGAATAAAACCTCCTCAAAATCAAAGAGACAAGAACCTTGTAAATATAAAAATAAAATAATAATAATAATAAAACCTACAAGGTTAAAACTCTAAGTTGTACATCCGAGCCGAGTGTCTAAAACACAGCCTCTAAACCATCTTATGGTTCCGGTATGTGGATCGCTAACTTCCATACGCTCCTATCCAAAACTAATTCTGTAGCTACATTTCAATCCCTCAAATCTCTTTTAACTGCTTCCTCCCACGTTAGTCTTGGTCGACCTCTACCTCTTCTTGCGTTTTCAATACGTCTTAAAATTCCACTATGTACCGGTGCCTCAGAAGGCCTATGTTGGAGATGTCCAAACTATCTCTATGTTGGAGATGTCCAAACTATCTCAAGCAATGTTGGACAAGCTTCTCTTCAATTGGTGCTATCCCCACCCTATCACGTATATCCACATTGCGGATTCGATCTCGCCTTGTATGACCACATATCCACCGCAGCATCCTCATCTCCACTACACTCATCTTCTGTATATATTGTCTTTTAGTCGCCCAACATTCTGCTCCATGTAGTATCGCAGGTCTGATCGCCGTCCTATAGAACTTATCTTTTAACTTTTGAGGAACTTTTTTATCACACAGGACACCCGATGCTTGGCGCTATTTCACCCACCCCGCTATAATTCTGTGGCTCACGTTTTCGTCAATCTCTCCGTCTCGCTGTAGCATCGATCCCAAATATCGAAATGTATCCTTCCTAGGCACTAAATGAAACTAAAATTTGAAAACCACATCCGACAGGTTATGTGCTCTGTTTTCCACTAGATAGTATCAGAGAATAAGGCATGCTAATGTAACTCATATATCACATGGCTGCACGGGCATCTAAACCAAAAAACATAGAAAAGAAATAACTTGTTCAATCAGGTACACATGGAGATCCAGAAATATCATAATTCATAACTCTTGTTTAATAGAACCATATTCCAGATCTTGCAGCACAATTTTCTGTTGAAATCAGATTTATTTATTTTTTAGAACAAGGGTGATTGTTTCACACCCCCAGCTGACCCAGGGGTCGACCTGGGTAGCCAGGTGCGCCTCCCCAAGCGCTTCCCACTGGAACACATCCCGCCCCCTTTTGTTGAAATCAGATGTGGCCATAAAAATGATGTAGTTAGTTTTATTCATTCCAAGCTCTATATGAGCTAGCACTGAATGAAACAATAGCAACTTACTGAACAAATAAGGTTGGTCTATGAAAGTTTTTCTATTGATTCATACTAATATATAAACCTCTTATATGGACTTGAGTAACATAGAATACTTCGGACTCACACGACACAACTAACAATGGTCATCATAACCTGCTCAAAATGATGAAAACATGAATGATAGATCAAGAGCTCTAAGCTAAACTTGCAAGCTGAAGATGGTTCCATAAGTACTAAGTACAGATCTTTAAAATAAACTAGAGAACTCAAATACGTGCTAAGAAAACTATTTCCATTTCTCTACCACAAATTTTTATACCTGCAAAGCACAAACCCTCCACAGCAGACACTCACAAAACCAATAGTCAAACTCAATATGATCTTTCGCTATTGTAACCCCGTCATAACATATGGCATGCTTTTAGTCCAATTCCCACGCCAAGTACCATTACAAACAAGACCCGGATATGCTTGCTGCGCTCATGGAAGACAGGGTTCTTCGCCAAGGCCAAGGCGGACTTGCTGTCCACCCTGAGCTCCACTGCCTCCACGTCTCTGTCAAGGAGATCGCCAAGCAGCCGTGCCAGCCACAGAGCCTGAGTAGAGGTGGTAGTGGCTGCAATGTACTCTGCTTCGCAGCTAGACAATGATGGATAAGTCTCTGTGTCGGCTTTTTGTGTCGACTTTTTGCTTTTGTAAAGGACAGCATCCTTAACTAGTTGTTAGCATCTCAAGGACAGCATCCTTGACCGGTTGTTAGCATCTCTAGGACAGCATCTTGACCAGCATCTAGGACAGGTTGTTAGCATCTTAGAGGACAGCATCTAGGACAGGTTGTTAGCATCTTAGACTAGCATCTTGACATATGCTTGGCTGAGTAGCAGCCTATAAATATGTATACCCAACCCCTTAGGTTGGCATGGCATTGTGAAGAGAAATAAACCAAGAAAATTTGCCTCATCTCCAAGTGTCATCCTCTCCATGAGAGTAAGGATCTTGCTATCACCAATAGTAAGAGTCCAGCGACTAACAAGTGGTATCGAGCTATACTATCCTCGTAGCCCGAGCATCTCCTCGCTCATCTCCTTCTCGGCCTCGCAGCAGCCCCACCAGAGCAACAAAGCAGCTCCGGTTGTCCACGCCACTCCTCTTGGAGACGGCGGCTCGTCGTCGGCGCCCTCTCCACGCAACACCCCGAGAGCGCGCCATGTCCGCAGGCGATCTCGGCGCTCGGTCGCCTCGAGCATGCGGCGTCGCAGACGGCCGAAGCTTCGCCGCAGCGGCAAGACGAAGCGGCAGCGGCAGAGACGCCGCAGCGCGCAAGCGGCGCCGAGGCGGGCTGGCGAGCGGGGCGAAACAGAGCGAGGCGGAAGGCGGTGGCGGCAGATGCGCGGCGCGTCGCAGCAGAGGTCGAGGTTCTCATGGCAGCAGCAAGCAGCTCCATCTCTGCTGATGGCGGCGCCGACGCGAACTTTGAGCGGCTGGAGAGGGAGGCAAGACGGAGGCGAAGCGCGGTGGCGCGCGCAAGACGCCACGAGCGCGGCAGCGAGCCAGGCAGAGCGGACGCTACGGCGACGCTTCCGGAGGAGGCACGACGGCGGCGGCGGCAGACGGTCGACGAGAGCGCGCCTTCACAGTAACGCGCTTTCTCCTGCCGGCATCGTGGTCACCACGAGTACCAGCCGTCGTCAGGACGCGTCGGCCCGGCGGGTGGCCTACCTCACCAAGTCCAACTACGCCGAGCGGGTCGCGGTGATGAGGGTAAAGCTCAGCGCGACATATGTGGGATGCGTCCGTGACGGGCGACGCCGACTACAACCAGATCGACGCGCCGACGCTCTCATCGCCTGATCGGCCCGAGATGCGATTCGCACCAACAAGCGGACTTCCGAGGCTTGGGACGCCATCGCTACGACGCGACGGCAGCCGATCGCGCGCAAGTCCACACCGCAGCACTTCGCGACGGAGTGGGAGAACTCGCCTTCGCAAGCGAGGACGCCGATGACTTTGCTCTCCGCCTCAACACTCGCTGCAGCCGTGCGGTTTGCCGACGACACCTACGGTGAGGAGAGTCGTTGAGAAGCTCTTCGCCGCATCCCCGAGAAGTACAAGCGGATGGCTCGCCGATCCGATCTCTGCTGACCTCTCCACGATGTCGATCGAGGAGGCGTTGGGTCGCCTCAAGGTCGTTGTGACGATGAGCCACGGCGTCTCTTGGGACCCGTCACCATTGGCGGAAGCTCCTTCTCACTCGGGAGCAGTGGGATGCTTGCCAAGGTGACAGTGGAGAAGGGAGTCCTCTTCCCCGACAGCGCCGCAGCACGGCAAGCCGCGCAGGCGCGCAAAGCGCCCGTGCCGGACGCGAGGACGCAGCGAGGTGATGCTCGCCAAAGCGCGCCAGCGGCGCCACTGGCAAGCAAAGCCGACGAGACGCACTCTTGCCACAAGCGCGCAAGCTTGGTCATTGGGCGTGGATTGTCGATGCCACGACGGCGAGCCCACGTCGCGCAGCGAGGAGCGGCCGGCCGTTCATTGCTCATGCGAGCATTGAACTACCTCGCCGCACCGCCGCAGCCGCTCTCCTCCACCTTGACGAGCCAAAAGCACACGCCTCCCGGCGACGGCCCGGCAACAACAAGACCGACGGGTGGTGCTCGACACCGCCGCCACCCACCACATGATCGGGCGGCGGAGTTCTTCCGAGCTTGACTCTAGCGCCCGAGGCTCCGCTGTTTGGGGGCGCCTCGCGTGGAAATCAGGCGCGCGGCTCCGTCATCTTCACCGCTGCGGTTCGGTGAGCACAGTCGCCATCGGCGCCTACTACATCCCGGATCTGCGGAACTCCATCATCACTGGGACGGTGGATGAGAACGGCTCGCGTGTCGAGATCGAGCACGGTCTTCGCGGATTTGGGATCTTCGCCACCGCCTTCTTGCCAAGGTAACCAGAGGCGAAATCGACTCTACATCCTTCACGTGTAGGTGGCACAACCCCTCTGTCTCGCCGTCCGGACGACGAGGCGTGGCGATGGCATCGAGCGCTGGGCACCTTCACTTCGAGGCCCCGGCGGCTCGGTGCCACGGAGATGGTGCGAGGCTGCCATGCCTTGACCATGTGGAGCGGCTCTGCGGCGTGCGTGTGTTGGCGAAGCGAGGCGACTCCTTTCCCCAAAGAGCGAAGTTTCCGAGCCAAGGAGAGGCTCGAGCTCGTGCACGGGACTTGTGGCCCGGTGACACCGCCACACCGTGAGGACGACGCTACTTCTTGCCGCCGTCGACGACCTCTCCGCTACATATGGGTGATGGTCCTCGGCGGCAAGGAGAGGTCGCGACGCCATCAGCGCACGCAAGGCGCTGCGGAGGCGAGCGCGGCGCAGGCCGCGCGGCCGCGCACGACAACGGCGGCGACCACGGCGGCCGACCGGCCGCATCGCACCGATGAGGGCATTCAGCGCCACTACTCCGCGCCGCATGCACCCGCAGCAGAATGGCGTCGCCGAGCCGCGCAACGAGACGGTTGTGCGGGATGGCTCGCCCTCGCGCAGCGAGGGATGCCTACCGTCTTCGGGAGAGGCGGTGGTAGCGGCCGCCTACATCCTCAACCGCCGCCTACCAAGGCGCCGACGGCGGGACGTCGTGACGAGGCTTGGTACGGGCGCAGCCGCGGTCTCTCACTTGGTTTTCGCTCCTCGCGCTCGCCAAGGAGCTTAGCCACATCGGCACTCGAGTGTTCATCGGCCACGCGAGGGCTCGAAGGCCTACCGCATCCTCGACCGCCACACAACGCGCGTCCGCATCTCGCGTGACGTTGTGTTCGACGGCGGCGAGGCGACGGGACAAGCGGTGGACGACGGTGCCGACCGACTCGTGGACTTCGTTGTCGACCACGCCCTCTTCGAGAGGCGGGAGCTAGCGGCTCGTCTTCACCGAGCTCGCCCACCTCGACACCTTGCTCGCCACCGGCCCGGCGAGGGCTACGCCCACTCTTCACCACCGCCACTCCACGCTCCCGCACCGGCCACCACTCTCTCGCACCGCGCCACACCACCGGATCGCCCAACAGCCGGCCCACGACGAAGCGGCAGACGGTGGAGTTCGCATCTACTGTCCCACGGCGAGGATCGCGTCGACGCTACCACGACGGCGAGCCTCTTCGCTACCGTACCATGGACAAAATCCTCGCGAACGCGTGCCCTCGATCGGCGCAAAGACGACTTCAAGCGCGTAGCGCTTGGCGCGGCGACGACGGCGAGCCCCGCCTTCGCTGAGGCGAGGAGACGCGGCGTGGCGTGTCGCGATGAAGCGAGAGATGGACGCCGCCGGCGTAACCGACGCGGAGTGGCGGATCTTCTCGCCGGCCACCGCGCGATCACCCTTGTGGGTGTTCGCCGGCGGGATGGCCGGCGCCATCGCTGCACAAGGCTCGCGGCGGCACGAGGATTCATGCGCAGGAGTGGTCGACTTCGACGACGCCGCACGTCGCGCGCGCATGGAGTCCGCTCGCTTCTCCTCGCACTTGCGCCCGGGAGGGTTGGCGCGCCCATCACATGGACGCGTCAAGTCCGCCTTCCTCAACGGCGACTTGAAGGAGGAGGTTCACGTCGCCACCGCCGGGATTCGCCATCCGGCAGCGAGGCAAGGTCCTCCGCCGCGCAAGGCCCTCTACGGCCTGCGGCAGCACCACGAGCCCGAACGCTAAGCCGGACTCCACCCTTCTACAAATGGGGTTCCAGCAGAGCGCACACGCAGGTCGCGGTCTCACCGGCGGGGCAAAGCGGTAACGCCCGCCGCGCGGGCGCTCACGCCGACGACTTGGTGATCACCGCTCCAAGGAGGCCGAGGTCGAAGCGTTCAAGGCGGAGATGAAGACCGCCTTCCGGATGAGCGACTTGGGCTCTCTCCTTTCTACCGGGATCGAGGTCCACCAGACGCCCGATCTCCTTCGCGGATCGCCACGCCAAGCGCATCGTCGAAGCGGTGGCGGGGCTCACCGACGCAACCCACCACACTCCTATGGAGGAAAGGTCAAGCCGAGTCGTGAGAGTACGGCGGAGGAGGTAGACGCAACGCAGATCTGCGCGATTATGGGCGACCGCTATCTTGTCCACACGCCGCCGGACTTGGCGTCGCCGTCGGCCACGTCGGCCGGCTCATGCAATGACCGACGACGAACACCAAAGAGCCATGAAAGGATCCCGCTACGTCGCGGGCACCTCCGACCACGGCTTGCACTACCTAAGGTGCCCGTGCGCGCGCACTTCATCAGCATGCGACGGCGACCACGCCGGCGACATCGACACGAGCAAGAGCACTAGCGGACGCCGTTTTTCCTCGGCAAGTGTCCGATCGGTGGCGATCGGTCAAGCGGCAACAGTAGTTGGTTGTCTAGTCAGCGGCGTAGTACATTGCGCCACTACCGCTCTACTCAGCTCGTGGCGGGCACGGCCGCTGGCGATCTCCTTGACAGAGACGCGAGGCGGTGGAGCTCGGGGTGGACAGCAAGTCCGCCTTGGCCTGGCGAAGAACCCCGTCTTCCATGAGCGCAGCAAGCATATCCGGCGAGGTATCGCTTCATCGTAAGTCGGGCCGGATGAAGCGAGTATCCGCCAACTACATCAACACCCAAGACCACCATGACTTCGACCAAGTCTCTTGGGCGGATCAAGTTCCGTGAGTTTCGCGCCAGATCGGGATGGCTCGATTCTCACAAGGAGAAACACAAGACTTAGGGAGAATGATGGATAAGTCTATGTGTCGGCTTTTGTGTCGGCTTTTTGCTTTTGTAAAGGACAAGATCCTTGACTAGTTGTTAGCATCTCAAGGACAAAGATCCTTGATCGGTTGTTAGCATCTCTAGGACAAAGATCTTGACCAAAGATCTAGAGGACGGGTTGTTAGCATCTTAGAGGACAGATCTAGGACAAAGTTGTTAGCATCTTAGACTAGCATCTTGGCATATGTTTTGGTGTAGTGACCTATATAATATGTATACCCAACCCCTTAGGTTGGCATGGCATTGTGAAGAGAAATAAACCAAGAAAATTTGCCTCATCTCCAAGTGTCATCCTCTCCATGAGAGTAAGGATCTTGCTATCACCAATAGTAAGAGTCCAGCGACTAACAACCTCTGGCTGGAAATTCGAAGTAAAATCAGAAAAGAGTCCACAACTCAGATTTCTAGTTGTACTTTCTCCAACTGGATGGACCACTTGATATTTGCAAAAAGATATAAGGATATTACTACTGAATGACCAATGAAATATTCCAACTATGAAACGCAATTTTGCAAAGCACTTTTTAATCTATGATCATTTGTTATCAACTAACGCTTAGCGTTTACATATCTAGTAAAGGGGGTTGTCTTGTGAAAGAAAGATATACTATCTCTTCTATAACATATAACAAACTCAAAAACTGCAAGTTCTGGCTGAATATTAGAATAGAAAGTTGTACAACAGTCTGCACTGCAGATTTATAATTATACTTTCTCCAACTGGATGAATCAGTCGCTATTTGCAGAACATATAAGGATACGATCATACGACTAATGAACAACCAATGAAAGCTTCTGACATTGGTAAGTGTTTGCAAAGAGCTATATGAATCTATTATCATTTTCATAAACTATTATTAGGCATCTACATATCGAGTAAAGCGGTTCCAATATGAACTGAAGATATACCACAACACAGAGCAAAATCAATAAACTGTAAGCGGCACAATCTGCAACAATACTATCAAAATAAACTTCTGCTTGAATAAGGAAAAGTTGGCCAAAAAGATAGTACAATTTGAACAAACTATATACAACAGCACAAGTAGCTAATTCACTTATTCTGTAGAATTCTAAGGACTCACCTTCTGACTCCCACAAGTCAAATCTCACCAGCCAACTGTCTGAACCAGTCTGTGAGATAACAAGTCTGTCCACCCATGCTCGGTATATTTTCCCTTGTTTGTCACCGTAACATGAACCCACTGCATCAATCGATGAATGGAGCGAACATTCAAGCCCAACAGGATGAATAATAACTCCATTTGCATGCTAACACACACAATAAATAAATAGGAATTAGTTCAAAAGCTCAATAAAACAATAATAAGGCATTACTATGTGCATTTTCCAACAAAAATATCACATTTTCTCAAAATTGGAATGCTGTGGAATTTTTTTAATAGATAGACATGCAAGGGGGAAGAATTACTCTTTAGCATATATTAGCTACAAGTTATATGCCAATGAAACAGGAGAGATAGAAAAGATTTTGACAAGTCACACAAGTTAACCAAATTATTTAATAAGAAAATCAAAGAAGGAGCAATGTTCGTACAGTGATGTTTTTGAAGTACTGTATAACTGAATCAGATTTTGGAACCTCAGCCCTACGCCACTTCTCATAGAGAACATAGAACTTTACAACGGCATCTGTAGGCTTGAAAGAGTTCTCCTTAACATAAGGGAACTCCACATCTCTTGGAGAAATATTAGGTCCTAGCTTGAAGTGTCCAATAGCTTGAATAATACCAGCAGCACACCTCTCAGTTGCATGAATTATCTTAGGATTATCCTTCGCATTTTCTGCATACCACTGAAGTAGTTCCTCTTGGGCATTGTTGACCTAAACATTTTCAAATATTGGAGTTGCAGTAAACTCATTTTAAATCATTCAGGCATAAACATTGCTAGATACTTCATGTATTGTATACTGACCATGACTCCATGTACACCAGGGATGCTGAATAATTCTGCATCATTACCGGAGTCACCGCAAACAAGAGTATTGTTGGGTGGTTTTCCACATGAGCTTAACTTCTTGAGCAAATACGCAAGTGCCTGACCCTTTCCAGCCCCTTGAGGTAATATATCAAGGTCCTGGCCACCACTGTATATTATTTTCACATCTAGCTGTTTACAAGAAGTAGAGCAGTTAATCATAATATGAACTCAAAACATGCACGTCTCTTAATAAGAACTTGCCCAAAACCGAAACACAATTACATCAAAATGCATGCTGCCTCACCCCACGTTTCTCCAACTTCTTGGAGAGAGACTTTATCACATCCTGAGCACTCTTCTTGTCAACATAAAAGCTGACCTTATGCGGACGCTGTTCTGTCTCTGACTGTATCCATGCAAATGTACGACAATAAAGCGCTATCAGTTTAGTAGCAATCAAAATGAATATAATCTAAGAGAGCAACCATGCAAGTAATCGAACATGCCTGAAGCTTCAGCTCAGAAAAGTTAGCTGTCTCCTCAACAACAATACTCCTGTCCCACTTATTATTCAGATATTCCTCCCAGCCATCATCAGGAACCATTGCCTCACCATATGTTATCTCAGTGCCCACAGACATGATAGTGATGTCTGGAGTTAGCATAGGCTTCTCTTTCCTCAATTCCTTATACAGAGTAGGTGATCTTCCGGTCGAAAAAACCAGTAGAGAATCCTGACAGTAAACAGACTCCCACAGGGCACCAAACCTAAGCAAGGATAAGTTATCCGCATCATGATGATCAACCTGCAAGTTTGAATTCGAAAAGATTGAACATTAATAGGACATACAAAAGGCTGTAATTAGCTCTAGGAAAATGCAAGGTATGAGCTGAAAGACACACACCATTGTATGGTCGAGATCTGAAACAATCATAAGACGTGCAGAACCATTGAGCTTATCCATTTTATCAACCTGCAAACATGGTTGTGAGCTTGAGAGGAATTAAGATTCCAAGGCAAGATTTTCGGTAAAAACATTAAAAAAAGTACTTGACAGTTTTATTTATGCCATTGACATCATTACCAAATTGTGAACTGAGAATTTTCACAAGCAATCAAAGTAGCAACCGAAAGAGTTCCTAGATGGCATATGGGAAAAAAATGATATTTTGTAACTTTTCATTAATCCTAAATCTTAATGTCTCCATTTGAATCAGAATGCCAACTTGTATGCTTCCCTGAGTAGGAGTGCAATCGGAGTTGATACAGTCGGATATCGCTCATCCTGTATCATGTTCCGTTTTTTTTCTCGGAATCGGAGTCGGACACGAATAGTGTTAGATACCCTTTTCTCCATCCCGTATTCATTCCACAAGCCTTCGGTCGGTCGGTCGAACAGATATTATCGACTTCTTTTGCATTAGACAGTAGGGGTGCAATCAGAGCGAACACGGAGAGACTAATCACGGAGACGTTGAAGGAAAAACACTCAGTATCTCCTGCCTTCTCAAATGCAGCAATTCATCTATCTGTTATCCTGTTCCTAAGTGAAGTCAGAACAGGCTTTCCTCATACCACCTGATATACGGATATAAATAGGCGGATATCGCTCATCTCGTATCCTATTCCGTATTTTTTCCTCGGAGTCGGAGTCGGACATGGATAGTGCCGGATAACCATTTATCTGTTCCGTATTCACTCCGCAAGCCTTCGGTCGGCCGGTTGGGAATTATCCGCCGTTTGCACCTGTAGTCTTGAGACACTTCTTTAGAAACTAGAAAGTAAACATTACACTCAACTTTGTCTAGGCATGCACTCAAGAAAGCATATCAGATTCTTTTCCGGTGAGAAAACCTTAGCATATACTAAAATACATTGTCCTCCAGTTTTACGAGAAAAATTCCCATCAAAAGCTCAATCAGTACAAAAATAAAATAGCAAAGAAAATTCACTTCAAGTAATTTCTGTCTTTTGATACTGCTAAGCCACTACAGTCAAGGTGATAATATCACAGACTCTAAAATATTATCCCCTATGTTCAGTTCAAATGGTAGAGGTGTGCCAATGTGTCACTCAATGGGGCTTGAGCCATCCAATCAAAGAGAAAAACACCAAAATGGACAAGGAAATTTAGAATTACAAATTTCTCTGAAGAAACTCCGAATATCCAGCCAGCTTTAATTCCAATCACTGATTTTTTGACCAGACAACGCAAAAAGCGGGGTGAACGGATCAAGGCGTCTAAATATCACAGCTGAGTTTGGACCCAACCTATCAGGGCATCTTCAAAAGTGTATTTATTGTCGTCTCTTAGCTATGTCACGTCAACAAAATCCTACGTGGAGAAGAAAGGGGAGGAGAGAGAGTGCAGGTCTTCTCTTCCTGAAGAGACTGTCGTGCACGCGAAACAAGACATAATACATTAATCTACACTAGTTGACATTTAGGCCCGTTTCTAAGAAAAATTATAAAATATAAAAGTTGAAGAGTGTGCTAGAGACTATCTATTGGAGGTGTTGTCTCTAAAAATAATATAACATATATTAAAGACAAGATTATCTCTAACTATTAGAGATACCCTCAATGGCGTTGCACTACACCATCCTAGCATCTTCATAGAACTAATAAAGAAAACACTTTTGGACAATTAATAAACCATGCTTCTAACAACACGTATAACCTAGCATGATTAATGGAATCAAATACGGAGAAATGCGACAACGAAATTATCAGTATTTTAACTATAGCCTCTTGTTTTTTTCGTAACCACAAAAACACCTGACGCGTGTCGATGAGGACATGATTCTTGTTCCATTAAATAAAGTTTAATATTTTGTCTTCGGAAAAATAAAATTGAATAAGAACACAGACGCCTCTAGCCTCCACAGCTACGCAATAATTGCCATCCAATCCCCAAATCTCAGAACAAATGCATAAGCACCGATCGCACACGCATGTCCGCGGGACTGAAACCCACCCACAAATTCGCTAATTCAATCAGAAATGCGTGGGTTAGCAAAGAAACGATGGGGCAGGGCGGGCGGGGGCGCAAGAATCATGAGAACTAACGTCGAGATTTCTGAATTGAGAAACAAGAAACCGCCCCCAAAACAATCAAGAAATCCTGGCGTTATAGAAGCCGATCTAGAGGGAGCAGGCGGGGGAGAGGAGGAGGAGGGGTCGGAGGGGACAAGCGGGGTTGCTCTCACCTGCGACATGCGTTGGCGGAGTGTGGGGTGGCGCGGCGAGGATGGATGGTTGGAGACGGGAGCGTGCGGGGGGAAGGAGACGGGGTGGGGAGAGAGGATGGATGGGGGAGGGGGAGTGGGATGGGAGATCCCAACTCGTTGGCGGTTGTTTCGGGAGAGTTGGGCGAGCGTTTTTTCTTTTCTTTCTTTCTGTGCCGCGGTTCCTTCCGCTCTCCTCCCGAATTTCGATGGTGGTGATGCGCCGCGCCGCCCTTCTATCGGCACATCAGTTTATGCCACCCAAGATTCGATGCCACCTAGCCACCTAGTCCAAGGAACAACGAATACTCGGCATCTTCGTTGCACCCACGTACTAAGGCATCCACTTATATGCTAAAATGACACTATTTTCTGGTAAAATAGCAAAAATATCTTCTTTCTTTCTACAAACGAATTGACAAAAATAACACATACGCCGCCTTCAAAATACACTACAGAGGGCTTACCATTCGGTGGTAGCCGCCCTGCCACGCCCCCACCGTGTTGTAGGCTATGTGGCGGCCTCCCATTTGGCGGTAGCTGCCCTGCCACGCCACCAACAAGCGGCAGGTGACCTACCGCGCGTCTACCAACCGGCAGGTCCGCACAATGGGCTCACTGCCGTGCATTTTGAACAAAGTGTCATTTTTGCCAATTTGTTTACAAGGGAGAGGGCTATTTTTGGTATTTCGATTCAAAGTCGCGCTAAAATGAGCAAAAAAAAACTCCTCAGGCATCAAGCTCCGCACCATCTTCATCTAAGGGAACATAACTAGGTGAGCTAACTTTGCAGAGAAGGCTGAGGGCAGCCGTTCACCTCGAGGGCACCTCAGCGTTGACGATGGTGATGCACGCCGAGGAAGAAAGTGGCGGTGGCGGTGCACCTTGAGCCGGTGTAGGGTCAAGGATAACAGACTAGAAGGGGTGAATAGGAGGTTTTTAAAATTCTTCAGCTAATTAATAATTTAAAACAAGATTGACTTTAACAAAACTTTCTAGCACAATAGTAATGAATGAACTACTAAGCCTTTTCAAGATAAAAATGAACTTTTGTCAAAACTATATACAATTCTAACTAGGCAATTCTACACAAGCAAATTGCTAGAAATGTAAATACAGAATAGTAATGACAAGAGATAAAACTACAAAGAAGACAATGAAGTTTTTCCTGTGGTATCAAAAACTTGCGGTCTTCACTAGTCCACGTTGAGGAAAATTGAACGAATCAAGCCGGCTCCACGAATTAAGCCTCAACCCTCGATCACTAGAGTTGCTCTTCCTCCGCTCCGGAGTTGAAGAGCACAACACCAATCACAATCTTGCCGGGACTCTTCACAATCTCCTTGATGAGCTCACCGCGCAAATTCTTCCTCTAAGCCGTCTAGGTACTGGCAAGCACCAAGAGTAATAGATTATGAGTTTTGCTTGAAGAACTAAAAGTGCCTAAATGATCAACTAATGAATCAATGCACTTCAATGCTCTCAACTACCTCAAGAATGGGCAATCAATGCTAATGAGTAGTTGAAGAGTGTATATGAGCTCAAGAGAGTTCAATGCAAGAGAATAATGCTCAATGGTCTCAAGAATATCGCTAGAAGGCAAAGAGGGGTATTTATACCCTCACCAATAAATCTAGCCGTTACAACCACTTTTCCCAAAAAAAAAAGGATATGCGGTAGTACCGCCGTTCAAACTTGATACTATCAATTTTTGGTATAACGGTCGGAACAGTGGCATTTAATGCTCTAAACTAGCTGTTACAAAATAAAGTTGTGATACTAACGCCAACTGAAAAGAATTTTTTAAAACAATAATATATTTTTAAAAGATATTTACAAAAATAAATAGTCGCCCCAAAAAATTACAAAAATGACTCCCTGTCGTCCCCTGCGGCCGGTTCAGCTATCTATCACCAGTTCAACTGGCGATAGGAAGCTATCGTCATTTCAACTGGCGACAGCACCCTGTCGCTAGTTAAACTGGCGACAGGTACCTGAACCCTATAAAAACCCTCTTGAAACCCTCAAAATTCGACACAGAACTCAGTTTTATTCATAAAAAAGAGAAGGGGAGAAGAGAGAGGAGGAGAAAAGCTAGTGAAGCATTGTTTGTCCTGTTGCTCACCTTTTGGAATATTTTTAACAGAATGGATTACATAGTTTTTTATGTACGGTTATGTAGTGTAGTACATTTTACATAATACTTTTTGGTAGACTGTTTAGTTTTAGATATGTAGTTAATCGTGTAAATATTTTTATGGTGCAGTGCGTTAAATATGTCCGATGTCGAGAATTTCAAAATTTACTGTGGTCGAGGGACTATTATGGAGGGTCCCGAGGGGATTGATTTGCATTATTTCTAGTCGGCGGCCGTGCCCCTACCAAGACCTGAGCAGCGTACACTCGGCGTTGTGATGCGGTGGTTGTTCCACACGTTCCAAGTGGACCGTGATGTTTACGATCTGAGATTTAGTTGCTGTAACATTCCAAATCATGGCTTGTATTTCAAATGTAAGAAAATGTGTAGAAATTAAAACTTTTCTTGCATCTTGTTGTTGTTTGAATGTTCTGAAAATTCTTGTAAATGAATTATAGAAATTCAAAATCACAAGCCTCTTTTAACCTAAGTCTTGACACTTTGAAAACTTTTCTGAATAATCTTATGATCATCCTCTGAAAATAATTTTTCTTGGTTCTAGGGATGCTGTGTGACTCCTCTGAAAAATTTTACAATTTTTAGAAATTGTTTGAATATTTTAAGAGGCCAGTCAAACCAGTTTGACTCTTGGTCAAACCCTAGATGAGTACCTTAAGAAAATTTTTGGAGAAAATGATTTGGATAAAAAACCTCTAAAATTTTATACAACGTCAATCTGGGAATTGGGAACCTCCTGTAAAAATTTTGGAATTTTTGGAGTTCTGTAGCTCTATTTAAAAATTCCTCAAAGTTTCAGCTCCAAATTCAAACCCTAGTCAAAGTACTGTTTGGGTCTGAGTCAGACTCGGACTCGTGGTTGAGCCCAACCACCTCAAACGTACTCAGGCTCGGTCCTAAGGGCTCATTTCTTTTCAACCGTTGGATCTCCTTTCAACCGCTGAGATCTAAGTGAACGGTCGGACTTTCCAAACATCACTTTTAATCTGAGCCGTTCCTTTTTTTATCGGACCGCTGATTACTTTGAACTTTCGGACCTTATGAAAGTTACTTTCATTCTGAGTTGTCCACTTCTAATCCAACCGTCACGACCTCCTGGGTCGATCTCTTGACTGAAACCAACCCATTCGTTCATCTTTGACCCGAGCCACTTGGTTCTCTCGATGACAGGTGGGCCCTCAAGGTCCTAGTCATCTTCTTCTTCGCGAGCTCGTGTCGTGCCTCGCGTGATGCAACAGGCATGGGGAGAGCCGCTTTGTCAACCCCAGTGCGTCATCGCCAACGACTCCTAGCCCTTGTTTTCTTCACCACCTGTGCTTTCGCCCTCAAAGTCTTGTTCTCAACTGCTCCCATTACCTCCCTCGCCTATGGCTGTGCGTGAACCAAGTTCACCGTGAAGCTTTGTTTTCACATTTGCCGTTGCCCTTCAGCTTTAAAATGTCGTTGAGCTCCTCCTAGTGTTCCTTTACAACACCACGTTGGCTCCCTTAGCTTCGTCTCTGTTCTTTGAGCTCAAACCTCATAGAACATCTTTGTCGCCATTGTTGGCCATGGAGCACCTCCTTCGGCACCAGCGCTTCAGTGGTTCTTTGCCCCTCTTTTTGCACCACCTTACTCTCCTTATCACCTCAAGCTTTTCCCCTAACTCAATCTTGGATTGCATTCTCAGGAATCATCTAATTTTGGGTTTAATTATTTGTGGCCGAGGTTCACCCCCTTCGTCCTCAACTCCGGTAAGGACCTCCTCTCTTCAATTAACTGCTCATGGACCATCTATGAGGCCTATTGAAGTTAACCTTACCTCTTTTCACTTTCGTTTTGCTCAGACTTTCGTCTCCGCGTTGTCTTCCTCAGCGCCGACGCGGGTCGTCGTCGCCAGAGCTCCTCCGACCACCTTTGAACCCCTCCTGTGCTCAGGTAGCTTCTGGTTAGTCCTTAGTTGGTTGGGCACTCGCTACTTTTGCGGAGCTCGTTGTCATTTTTCGCTTTTGGCCGTGCTTAGCACCACCGCCACTTTCCGGCTTGCCGTCGTTTTATGTCGGTTCAGCCGTTGAAAGTACCCTCAGAGTGTGCGCAATGCTATTGCCTTTGCTACCATTGGTTTGCACCGCCGTGACCAGAGTCGCTAGTAGCGAGCCGACGAGCAAAACCGTGTGGTACTTGGAATCCTGTTGTCGTAAGCCACGACCTCTCTCTTGTAGGTCTTGGCCGTTAAGGACCTCCCTTGGGTAGATCTTGACCATTCAGGACCTCCCCCTCTTTCGGACCAACACCCTTAGTTTTGCGAAGGCCACCCTGGGCCATTTGCAAAGACCACCCTCAGGACCACCTTCTGGGTCCTCTTTGCAAAAACCTCCCCTTGGACTTTTGCGAAGACCACCCCTAAGACTTCCCATTAGACCACCTTTTGTGTTTTTGCAAAGACCACACCGTGATCATTTTTGCAAGGACCACCTTCTATGTTTTTGCAAAGACCACCCTGTGGTCCTTTTGCAAAGACCAAACCCCCCGGGCTACGATCGCTGTTTTGTGGGCCGCGCACTTAAACTCCTGTAAGTACGTGTGTAGCACTTAAGTGATCGTGGGCCATCTATCTTTAGATCTACGCTCCAGATCTTGTGGGACATTCAGACCTTTCGAACGCACTTTCGTTCTCAGCCGTCTATTTCCAGATCTACGATCTAGATCGCGAGGAACGTTCGGATCGTCCGAACCTCTCCTTTCTTTTGAGCCGTCCGATTTAGATCTAACAGCTGGATCTCTGAGCCCTTCGTGTGGCTGTTCACCCTCGTCGCTTGGGCCGTCCGATTCAATCTCAATGGCCCATGTGTTTCCACATCAGTGGTTAATAAGAAAATCCAGTAGTCTTTTATCTGTGAACTGTAAATTGCTTTAATTTTCAAAAGTGTGTAAGTATTTTGTTTTAACTCCTTTTTATATGGTTCAAATTTTGTTAAATCTCTATTTAACTGAACTTTAATCTAAAAATGTGTTTGAACCTTGTTCTGTACCAGAAATTTGTGTAGGCTGTATTATCTTGTTTAGCATTAATTGTTGCTCTAAAAATTTCTTTAAAATTGTAAAATGCATAAGTAATTCTCTGTAACTTCAAATTGAGTAAACTAAAATGTGTTAGATTTCTCTGTTAATATGCTTTAGTGTAGGGTAGGTTTTAATTATGTCTTTGCCTTTGAAAAATGTTATGCCCTAGTTTCATAACTTAGAAAAAACATGATAAATTCATTTTAACTCCAAACACAGTAAACTAATTTTTGTTGTTCTTAGAATGTTATGCTCTGCCTACCATAAAATTTTCTCGTTCACCAACCTTTTGGAAATTTGTGCGATGAACAGTAACAGAAAGCTATTTATTTGGATTTTCCAGGTGATTGAAATTGTTTAGGCTATAGCTTTTGCATTCTTAGTCCAAATCGATTGGTTCTTGTTGCTAAATTTGTTTAAAATCATGCTCTACCTGCTGTGTAAATTTCGTGGATTTTCGTTGACTTTGGATTTTGAGTCTTTTTCAGTGTTCATCGTTCTTATTGGATTTTCTCGTTCTTGCGATATGTTCTGAAGAATTTGTTGAGTACGAGAGTGATCCTCTGCAGCAAGATTGTGATCTCTAGCAAGGAAAGCAGATGTTCCAATTTATTTGATCATATTGCTCCTATTACTTTCAAAGTATAATATCTTGTTTGCAAAAATCTATATATGCATGCTCTATTTTGCTGTTAAACTATTGTTCGATTAGTTGATCCTCCATATGCAAAATCTGTAGACAAATGTTCATCCTCTACAACTGAGCATAGGATTATGTCCTCTGTGATTTTAGGGTTTGTTGGATGAGCCCTTATCACTTAGCTTGTAGTCTACGAATTGTTATTGCTTAGAAATGCTTAGAACGGTAAAATTGGACGGTTATGACTTAGTCGATAACCTTGATCACACAAAACTTATTACGATTTTATGTCCAGCACCTTGTGCTATTACTTTGGGAAACTAAAACTGAAAATAAAATATTTTAGACTTGAGCGCAATGGTAAGATGGTGTGCTTTTAGGTGTGAATGGTTGGTGCCCGAGTCAACAAGGACCGAATTACTTGTGCCATTGATCCAAGCACTTTTGCGTGCTAACCACATGAGAGAGATATGGGACCTGTCTTGACTTAGTACTTTGACGTGTGTTGGCTCCGAGTCACAGGAGGATGTGTGTGTGTGTTGTGTGGTAAAATGAGGATGGTGCTTATGTGTTGGGTGCACGGGAGTGGAATCCTTTCTAGGTTCTCCACGCCGAGGGGTATTGTAGTTGTCCAGATTACTTTACCCTGTATGGGTAGTTGACTCCCGGCTTTACAATAACCCCGATGCAACGTATGGGTTTCTATTCATATGGGCGACTCGTAGTTAATACACAAGATTGGAACTGTCTCGTAGGACTTAGCCGTGTCGACATACCTTTGGTAGTATGCTTAATCTTGTGGCAAAAAGGCGGTCTGACATGTGGGTACATTGATACATCCCTGCAGGGTTAAATCTATTCGAATAGCCTCGTCCTAGGTTATGGACACGCTTGGTTATTTCCCGCAAGAATTAGACTATAACCTTTTCCCTAAAACTTGATTTGGGTGGTACGAATGGGGAATTCGTGCTATGTTGTGGTGGCTATTGGGTTAGTCACTTCTAGGTTGTTATTTATTTTACTTATTATTGTCTCGCTGTTATTTTAACAATTAAAAACAGATTTGATAAATTGCCTTCAATCTATTACATTATTGCAAATGAAAATTGCTTTATACGTCCAATGAACCATATGACCATCTCCTTTGTTTCAGGTTGCATGTAGTTATGTATAGGCTTGTTTCTCGTAAGTCTTGCGAGTACATTTTTGTACTCAGCTGCATTGCTTTATTGTTGCAGAGGAGGTTGACCCCTAAGGGGTTAGCTTTTGTGAGACAGACTCCGCGTTGGATGACTAGCTTGGCGGCCCGATCGGTTGCCTTGTGGGATGTTGGCAAACCGGTTGGCTTTTGTTATCGCCATCTTATAACACTTTTGCTTCTGCTGTTATTTTGTTGTTGTGGTATCATTTGGCCGGTCGGCCCCTTGCGTAATAACTCTATATTATGTATGTCTTTTGCTAGACTTGGTACTGTAAGTTTGTATGAAAATGATGCATGATTTTGTAAAGGTGTATGTATACTGCATTTTTAGGAAGTACATGTCTACCGAGGCTTAGGATATTTGATTGGTAATACTATAACCATTTGATTGGTAATGCTAGAACCATTCAGTCAGGCAAGCTAGTGGGCTTGCTGACGAGGGTGAGGAGCTGGAAGCCCCAGTGCAAAGGATGGATCTCGAAGACCGGGACTACATGGTATTATCGGAAGATGAAGGTTCTGATGACGAGGATGATGTGGACCAGCAGGCGGTTCCATCTGAGTGGAACACATACCAGTTTGACAACCTCATCATCAACGAAGGCTCCCGTGTGCCGTGGGAGTACGACCAGAGCGAGGTCAGACTAGGAGTTATGTACAAATGCAAGGAGGCTGTGTAGAATGCGGTCAAATTCTAGGCCTTGTCGGTGCGGCGCACATTCACAGTCGTCATGTCTACCCCAAGATGCTACGATGTGAAGTGCGGCATAGAGGGATGCCCTTGGCGAGTGCACGTATTTCAGCCTAAGTGGGACACCTATTGGAAGTGCTCTATAGTGGTCCCTCACTCATACGTCGTTCTTTGGTCGGTGCTAGCCCCACCGAACTGTCATCAGGCTTCATCGCCAACCTCATGTACGGTGAGATCGTGGATAATCTAGATTTTGAGCCACAATCCATCATTTGGGCCGTTGAGGTAAAGTTCCAGTACACAATCAGCTATGCCAAGGCTTAGATGGCAAAACAGAAGGCATTGAAATCAAGGTTCGGTATATTTGAGGATTCCTACCACAACCTCCCCGGGCAACTCCGAGTCATACAAGACAGAAATCCCGGCACTCATGTCGACATTCAAGATGCCACGCATCCAAAGTGGGCCAATAAGAGGGTACTACAGTGAGCATTCTTCGTCTTTGGTCCATGCATCAATGCATTCCAAGACATTGCCCAATCTTGTGCATCGATGGCACATTCCTAACTAGGAGGTACAAGGGCCGACATCGATCGCAATAGCGACGGACGGGAACAATCAAGTTCTTCCCGTGACATTCTCTTTCGTTGAAAGCGAGAACACGGATAGCTGGCTATGGTTCCTAAAGAATGTGAGAATTTTTGTTGTGCAAGGCCATCCCAACGTATGTCTCACACATGATCGACTTGCAGGCCTGCTGCGTGTAATAACTCAGCTACAACGAGGAGAGAACGTACCACTTCTATGGCCGGATCTACAAAGCATGCGGTGCATGAGGCACTTGGGTGCAAACTTCTATAAGCAGTTCCGCAACAAGGACTAGATGAACCTGTTTAAGCGGCTATGCAACCAGAACTAGCAGTGGAAGTTCAAAACACTCTGGAAGATTCTAGATGACCGGACCCAAAACCACAGAAGGGAGGCAGCGAGAAGGGCCGCCCCAAGCGCTGACCAGGCCCCCCGAAGCATTACCACAGCTACCCACAGATGGTCCTAGTGTGACGAGGAAGATAGGGGCACAAGTGAAATGCTTCTCAGAGTGGATTGAGCATGAGCCTAACGAGAAGTGGTTGCTGCTACATGATAGGGGTGGTACTCGATATGGTGTCATGACAACCAATCTAGCCGAGGTGTACAACTGAATCATGCGCAGCGCCAAGTGCCTCCCTTTGGTTGGTATTATGGAGGCAATTCTCCGCGGTACCACAAACTACTTTGTTAACAGATGCAGCAATGCGTCACTCGCCACGGCAAATGACAGAGTACTCTACTCCACCATGATCACCAATACACGGAGGAGAAGATCAAGAAGGGTAAGATGCACTGGGCATTCAAGATGGGCACGAGAGAGCTTCGTTTCAAGATAATGTGCAGGGATAAAGGACGTCGCGGGACAAACCGTGAGAGGATCACCCATGAGTGCACGCTACACCGTGATAGCTGCGTATTTACTTGCAACAAGCCCCTTCTTCTGCATAGGCCCTGCTTTCATTTCATGGTCGCCTATTCGACGGTAGCGCAGCATCCCAGCCAGTACCTCTCTAACTATTTCACCAAGGAGGTGGCAATGCAAACCTGGAGTGGAGAGATGTATGGTTACGCCGTGGTTGGCCATTTCACTGGTCATCCCACCTAGGAGCAACTAATCTGGGCTGCAGACATTGGTAGGCTCAAGGGAAAGGTTGGCCGGCGACACGTATGGTGCATCAGGAACGATATGGACGAAGCAGAAGCCAAACATCGTATGAAGAAGTGCTCCATTTGTAAGGAGTCTATGCACACCTTCAAGAAATGCCCCACGAGAAATCCTTAGGATGAAGGAGACATCGGCACTCAAGACGTCGTCGCGGGGACCTCATCCGGTGTCCCGACTCGAGGCAGTCCATATGGGAGACGTTGAGATCGCGACCACGAGAAAGCACGGACAGTAGTAATATAATATTGCCAATGTTCAGAATTATCATTTCGATAAAGTCTTATGACATTTTGCTGCATGTTATGTAATATCAGTGTGTATGAATTCCCGGGTGAATCGCAATATCACTTACCTTCCTACTTACGAATCATTGATACTTCAATCATTCTCGCAAAATTCTTCAGAAATTAACTGCACTAGAACAACATATGACGATCACAAAATGTTATTGTGAGTGTAACAGATTTCGTACCATTCAAAATTTATGAAAATAAAAAACAAGCCAAGCAGTTTAAGGTGTAAGGTACTTGTCGTCAGTTCAACTAGCGACAGGGTGCTGTCACCAGTTGAAACAACGATAACTTCATGTCGCCAGTTGAACTGGCGATAGATAGCTAAACCGTCGCGAGGGGGACGGTGGTCCTCTTCGCGATCACCGATTGAAGCTGGCGGGAGTCATTTTTGTAATTTTTTGGGTCGGCTATTTATTTTTGTAAATATCTTTTAAAAATATATTATTTTTAAAAAATTCCAACTGAAAATCGGTACTACCGCAGCGCGATAGCACCACTCAGCTAGAATGGAACTACCGTTTTCTAGAGTTCAAGAAACTCAGAAAAACACCTTCTCTGGAAAAAAAACGTACCGCCAATAAAATATTGGTACTACCACGCTCTAGTAGTACCGCTCAGATCATGCGGTCATACCTCTCAAGTGAGATCAAAACTCCTAAAAACACTCTCAGTAATTTATGTACCGCCATATAAATATCCAGATTCGACCTACTGTAGTACCAGTAGTTGAAATGCGGTCATTCCGATTTTCAGAGAGGAACAAAATACTTAAAAACATACTCTCGGAAAATACGCACAAAGATGTAAATATCGGTACTACCGACCTACGGTAGTACCGCAGATCACTTGCGGTCATACTATTTTTCAAAACAATTTTTCATAAGCTCGAAACAAAACAATGCATGAACCCTAATTGATCATTATGGCATAAAAATAGTTTCTCAAGCTACTAGCCATAATCTCTCTTTATAGTACAGCATTTATCATATAAACCTAGTCTTTTCTCCAAATACCAAGATTGGTAAAAACTATAAAAGGGTCCTTAGGCTATACAAATACCTTTGTCTTGATCTATGCTGATCTTTCATCACATTCACATTTCCAATAGCCTTGTCATCAATCAATCATTGGGACTTAATCTTTAATACATCTTAGCACACATGTTAGTCCCTTAACACAATGTTGACATTAATTACTAAAATCAATTCTAAGGGCCTAGATACTTTCAATCTTCCTCTTTTTGATAATTGATGTCAACCCAATTGATATAAGGAATATGAAAGATTTTGAATATACACAAGATTGTATATTCTAGTTTTTACATTTGATCAGCAGGAAATTCTCGATTTGAGTTCAAAAGAAATGAAGAATTTGTTGCTTTCAAAGTCAATCAATAAATAGAGAAAGCTCCCCATAAATATGTGTATCAAGATTCATAAAGTGATTTTCATGCACATGTATAGAATTTTTGAAATTTTTGGTGGAGTTTTCTTTATTTATTAGATATGTAGAACAATGTTCACAATAGATCATTCAAGAAATAATAGATGATAATCATGATAAAAGATGTTTGAATTCATGAACTTCATAAGCATAGAAAATAAACATCATATAAGCATCATTTCTCATATAGCATAGAGTAAACGACATGATGCAACAAGTTTAAACTAGGCTATTACAAGCACACATGATCCAAGTACTTTAAGCAAAATAAAGTTATTACAAACCAACATAATGAAGGATCGCGGGAAGGCTACGATAGCACAAAACAAAAAAATCCGCGCAACCAAGGAACCTCCGCTAGTAATAGATCACGAGATTACAACTAGACGCGCCGACTCGTAGCGGAAGTAGAGTCGATGTAGACGTAGTTGTACTTATCGCGCGTCTTCTTCTCCTGCTTCGATGATCATCACGAGTTGCGGATCGTCCTAGTTCTGATGTTTCACAATAACATCTCCAAGGTATCCACACGTACGGGGCAGAGACACCACGCGCAGGAGTGCTAGTGTCGGCGACGTGGTTGAGGGAGACGTGGCTATTAGGGTTTTTGAAAATCTTCAAAAGCTTACTTAATCCCATATCACCGCCCCTCTATTTATAGGCATCCATAACGAGTCTTCAACTTGAGGCTCATTAGGAACTAGAGGCCTATAAGAATTCGGATCACCATCCAAAACAAATCTTTGCCCTTTAAGTGTGTGACCCTATAGGTTCATGCGTGATCGGTTGTGACTCAGAAACTCCTTTCCGAACACGAGTCGTTAACGGTACCTAGCAGCACATAATGATTCCCGAACACACATAGAATATATCAGACAAACATTAATGCAGTAAGATCTATGACCAGGTCCTTATCAATTACGACTAGCTCAAATTCAGTCACAACCAGTCCATGTGTGGTTACGACCATTTTGCAACTCCTTACGACCAGTTTGTAACACCTTACGACCAGTCTATAACACCTTACGACCAGTCTGTGACTAACTCGTATCTCCATACGACCTACTCGTAACTGTGTACGACCAGCTTCGATCAGTCTACGACCAGCTCGTATCTCCATACGACTAGCTTGTAACTGTGTACTACTAGTTTCGACCAGTCTACGACTAGCTCGTATCTCCATACGACCAGCTCGTAACTGTGTACGACCAGTTTGGATCTGGTCGACCTGAACGACCTGTTTGTGAATTCTCCCCTTGCCTCACGACATCTGGTTGAACTCCAGGTAAGATAATTTGTCATCCATGGACTGTTCAATACTTTCTCGATCAAGTGTCGAATAACTTTATGTGGTCGATATTTCGACCACTAGTGGCATGGCTATGCACTTTCTTTATTCGACCACAATGAGGGGCCCAAAGACATATCTCCTATTATGCTAGGAGTGGCAAATAACATATCTGACCAGTCACATTCCTCCTCATGTTTCATACCATACCCGAAAGCTACCTTTATGACTACCCAGTTACAAGTAGCGTTTGGTAACCCCTAAGAGTGCTATTACACTTGTAGAAAACTATGATGATCTCAGGTCTAAGGATTATACATCATCATTGTTTGAGACCAACTGATGACACAAGAAATCATAACAATCTCAACAGTGTCTCAAGGTGGGTCAAACCAACACCATGTTCTCTAACATGTGTCAATATTATTGGTTTGATATCTCTATATCTATGACATGTGAAATGTAGTCATCAACCAATACATATGCTAGTCTATTCATATGTGTTCTTATATGTTTCCAACTATAGGCTCTACATGAGGTCACTGTGAATCTACATGAGGTCCACTATAGGTTCTTCGGCCTCGGACATCTCATCACTTTTAGATTCACCTTGAGAGGTTTCCACATCACCTCCATCCTCTCCACTTTCAGATTCTACAGCTCACTTCTTAGAGGATGTCTCTTTATCTCTCTTTCTCATAGCAAGAAGAAATGACTATGTGTCTAAATTGCTATCATTCCTTGAGATCTTGACGCAGACCTTCTTGGAAGGTGCCTTTGTGGGAAGGTCCAGTGCTAGAGACCGGGGATCGTAACGTTCTTCGGGATCTCCGTCGGAGTGGCCCTTTGCGAAGAGATTCTCTCTTTGTCCTTGCAATGATTGCCAAGAAGAGAAAGCAACTAGGATAGGTTTACTACAAAAAGGGTATGAATTAATCAAATTTTATTTTCTGGAATGGTAGTACCGCCGTTGATATCCGATATCACCGCAAGTCGGTAGTACCAGCGATCACGAAGCGGTAGTACCACAGTTCCAGAAATTTTAGGGAAATCTTTCAATTTTGATTCTAGCTAGTGTTTGACATGAATGAATTCATAGAATAGACATAATAAGTCATCATATATTAGTTTGTACCAAAATGCCCAAAAGAAATGGACTATTTCATCCACATTTTGATCAAACCCTGGATTTGAGGTAGATGCCAAAGATAGATGAGAAACAAGTGAATCAAGGAAAATACCTTGAGGAATGGGAGAGAAATGATCACAATAGTCACTTCCAACAAAGAAATCCAAGATTGCTCCACAGAATCAAAAGATTCAAAGTAGGGATCTTGGAGAAGAGGAGCACAAGAGAGAGAGGTGTTGGCGGTTCTGAAGAGGAGGGGTGCGGTAGGACCGGTTGCAAGGGGTTCAAAGAGATAACATTTCGCCATAATCGCTCTTGGAACCACCAACGAAGCGGTAGTACCGCCGTTGAGGTCGCTGATATTATCGGGCAAATAAGAGTGGCGCGTAAAACGCAGTATTACCATTTTGCCTGAAATTTTAGGAGCTGAACTTGAATGCAAATGATCCTTTATAATACTTACTCAACACATAATATTTAGGATCATTATGCATGAGATAGGTAATAATAACTCCAGTTAATATAATAGTTAACAAAATAGGGATCTTTGAAATAGTTTCATAAAAACCTCAATAAAATCCAAATTAAAGCAATTTTCATGAGGCATGAATTTCGATCAACATTAGAATGGTCTATAACACTTAACTCATTCCTCAACTTGAAAAAATAGCTTTCATCTAAAGGTTTTGTGAAGATGTCGGCTAATTGGTAATCTGTCCTTATGGGACTAATATTGATATCTCCTTTGCTCACATGATTTCTCAAGAAATGGTGTCGGATATCTATATGCTTAGTTCTTGAGTGTTAGACCGGGTTATTTACAATCTTCACGACATTATCATTGTCACACAAAAGAGGCATATTTTCAAATTTTATTCCATAATCCATCAATATTTGCCTCATCCAAAGCAATTGAGCACAACAACTGCCCGCGGAAACATATTCGGTTTCGGCGGTGGGCAGGGCTACAGAATTTTGTTTCTTGGATGACCATGATACTAAAGATCTTCATAAGAATTGGCAACTTCTCGAAGTGCTTTTCTATCTACTTTGCAACCCGCATAATCGGAATCCAAATATCCAATTTAGTCAAATTTTGCACCTTTGGGATACCATAAGCCAATGTTAGAAGAATGCTTTAAATATCTAATAATTGTTTTTACGATTACCAAATGGTACTCTTTTGGTGATACTTGAAATCGTGCATACATACAAACACTAAACATAATATTAAGCCTAGATGCGGTAAGATAAAACAAACTACCAATTATAGATCTATAAAACTTTACATCTACTGGTTTACCTCCCTTATTAAGGTCAACATGACCGTTGGTTGCTATAGGAGTCTTAATAGGTTTTGCATCTTTCATGCCAAACATCTTGATCAAATCTTTTGCATACTTGGTTTGGCTCACAATGGCTCTATCTTTGAGTTGCTTAATTTGAAGTTCAAGAAAATAGCTAAGTTCTCCGATTATGGATATTTCAAATTCCCTAGACATCATACCACCAAACTCTTTGCAAAAATCTTGATTTGTAGACCCGAAGATAATACCATCAATATATATTTGACATACAAAGAAATCATCATCTAAAACTTTAGTAAACAAAGTTGAGTTAATTTTTCTAATTTTGAATCTTTTTGAAATTAGAAAATCTCTAAGACGTTCATACCAAGCTCTAGGAGCTTGCTTAAGACCATAGAGTGCTTTGAAGAGTTTATAGACATAATTTGGATTTATAGGATCTTCAAAACCGGGTGGTTATTCAACAAATACAAGTTCAGATATTTTTTTCATTTAGAAATGCATTTTAAACATCCATTTGAAATAATTTAATATCAAAGCATGATGTAAAATCAGGTAATATCTTTATTGACTCAAGTCTAGCTACAGGAGCAAAGTTTCACTAAAATCCAAACCTTCGACTTGAGAAAATCCTTAAGCGACCAATTTTGCTTTGTTTCTAACAACCATTCCGCTCTCATCTTGCTTGTTCTGAAAAATCCACTTGGTGCCAATTATGTTGTGTTCCTTGGGTCTTTCTACTAATGTCCAAACTTCATTCCGAACAAAGTTGTTGAGTTCTTCATGCATTGCATTCACCCTATTCGGATCATCGAAGTCGGCCCATGTGATGGACTGAGCATCAATGTGTGCGATGCAGTAGTTGTCCCACCATTCTGATGCGGGACCATTCAGCTGGTGAGAGGCAAACAAAACCCTCTCACGGTCAGAGCACTGACTAATATCCAGTTTCTTCCCAATGGCCCGAAGCCAGTCGTCGGCGCCCATTGGTTCAAGATCGCTTGAGAAAGTCGGCGACGCATTCTCATGAATTCGGACATGGTCAACCTTTGGTGGTGCGGGGTGGAGCTGGAGTCGTGCTTGCCAGAGCGGCTTGAGCATTCTCGCACGCTCGCAGCGATTGGGCAAGAAGGTCAATCGGATGAGTCCGATTCGCCATCATCCGCGCCGATCGGGTCCTTCGCGGCGGTGGTGGTGGTCATGAACGTGATTGTTTTGATGATCCGCTCGATCGTTTCCTTGTCCTCAAGACCGCTGCTGCCGTTGTTGTTCTATGGTGGTCACCATCTGCGAGATCCTCCAAGGATTTAGATAAGATGGTAGAAATTCTAAGGGTAAATCTAAAATAGCCCAAGAACCAATAAACACACAATAAAGAACTAACTTTTCAAAATAGTTCTTTTATTCATTTATTTTATTAATGGATTATGGCTATCACAAGGGTAATTGATAGCTCATAATTCGCGATATCGCATTTAACTAATCAAAACATCAATGGTGTCTGGGGTATAGTCTATCTCATTGGAGCTACCCCGCGGCCTTGTAGCTAGCTAGTTCGCTTCCAATGCCTTGATCCTTGCTTGCGTACTCCAAACCATCTTGAGCGGTACGCAGGTCCTCCAGGGTATTCCGTAGGCATAGTCCAGTGCCTTCGTTAAGTCCACCTGGTGCGTCAGCTCGGGGGAATCTTCTTCCTTGGCGGTGCGGAAGACGCTGTCGAGTCTGGTCGGAAGATGCATCGGGTAATAGTGAAACCCGGTGCCGTTGAGGTAGCGGTCGAGATGTGGCGAGTCGACGAACGCCTCTCTCAGATCCTCGAATGCCATCCGCGAAGGTGTCGCGTCGGATCGGGCGTGGAAGGTGTGGAAGACCGTGTTCGGTGACAGATCGGAGTAGATCAGCACTTCCACCCTCCAGAGACGTCGTTCTCCCACCTTGTACCGATAGCCCTGAAACATTGGGCTCTTCTTGTAGTCCAAGTGCTACATCACTTCCCAGAGAAGTTCAGCCCAGTGTCCGGCAATGACTCCGTGAGAGATAGCGTCCGGTACCTCGGCCATCTACAATTTTGAGGAATAGACAGTCGAAGAACGTTTTTAAAGAGAAGGGTTGAGAGATGACTCTGGATAGACTCAAAATAGTTTTAATTTTTGAAAATAAGTCCTTAGGACATTTGTGGGGCCACGACCTACAGTCGATATGGCTCTGATACCACTTTTGTCGAACCCGGGAGCGAAGGATCCCGAATTCTCTGTGTTTATACACTAGTCCAGGATTTCCAGTGTACACAGTCAACAAAAGTGATAGCAAAATCATATCACGCTCTTTATTAATAATAATTCTAAGTTTATTACAAAAAGGGCCTGAGGCCAAATAGAAAAGAGATAACACAGCGGAAAAGTAGTAGTAGTAGGCCACACGACTTGCCACAGGCAATCGTCTGGGGACGTAGCCTATTCGTCCAGATCCTCACCGTCCTGATAGAGGTCTTCCCCTGAATAAAGATTATTCAGCAAGAGTAAGCACAACTTCCGTGCTTGCAAGTTACACCCAATATTGAAAGTTAATGCATGCATAGGGTAAACAAAGGATAATGGCAGGGTTGTTTTGCATAAACAGCATTTTCAGATTAAATACTATTAATAATGTTCTAAGGCCAGTTTTAATAATATAAATGAAATCAGTGATTAAGATGACAATGAATAGTGGATAACCTCCATTAAATGAATAGTGAAGGATACCCTCCTAACACTTGGCTAACCGCCCCATTTTACCATAGGATTATCCATCCTAAAATCATGTGTGGAAATCATTTTATAAACCAAAAACAAGTCTAACTTAGAGTGGCTTTGCTAGCATGTCCATGACCGCGGACGCAGCTATTCGAATAGTTTCTACTCTGCAGAGTTTGTACAGCTTTACCCACAGGAGATAATATGCTTTTAATGTCGGCCAAAGCACGCTTCCGAAGGCGTGTGACTAAGCAATTATCATGAGGCCTTTACAAAAGCAGTGTCTTAATGTATTTATGCCCGCTAAGGTTTCGCTACCATTGGACTAACCATCCTCTGGAAGCCCCCTCTTGCGTCCGGTTGAACTAATGTCTAACCAACACCCACACATACAACATAGCACAAATAACACTAAGACACCACAGATTATTTAGCCAAATCTGTCCCATTCCAGGCATGTGGTGGTACGGTTAGGCGTAGCAAAATACGCTCAAAGACCGGTCCTTAATTGACTTGGGCGACTTTCCATTGAAATAAACCCATGGGCCTTAATCCTAACTAGATTAGGCCCGTGCATGAACCTGCACCCACCATACATCCATCTCGCCCAAGTCCAAACATATTTTATTTTATTTGGAGTAAAAACCTCTTAATAAGCCTTTCGTGGTAAAACAATACCACCGAATCAATTTAAAATCAAATTGTAAAGGATTTGGCTAAACCTTCCAAAATAAATATGATCTAAGCATATGACAAATTTTAGTAGTATTTTTCCTAAGGGTGACATGGTATTCATATTCAATAATCAAATTGGCCGTACAATGGAGATTGGAATAACTATATACAAACAGGACATTTAAACAATATATAAACATATGCATGCAATAGTAATTTAAAGACAGAAATTAAATAATTTAAAATACTGGGAACAACATGATCAATAGTGTAACTTGCCTTCGTTGAAGTCTTGAAATTCTAAATCGTCGGAAGAATCTAACTCTCCGGAGTCGTCGAGGTCTATACGCGAAAATACGATAAATTACTTCAAATTAAAATAAAATTCAAAAACTCAGCTCAAAATAACTCCAAATTGAAATATTTTGCTTTAGTTAGCTAGATTATGATTTTAGACAAATTTTGCAACTTGAACCACCCAATTTGGAGTTCAGATGCAAAAGATATGAATTTTAGAAGTTTTACATAAAATCTGGAATTTAATTGAATCCTCTGAATTATTTTTCTAAAGAAAATTATATATATTGCGCAATACTGACATCAGCAATGGAAAAACAATTCCAGCCGAATTATTTTTCAAAGGAAAAAGTTCTATTTCGCTGACAGGTGGGCCCCTAGTCAATGGACTAGGTCCACAGCGTGGTCAACGCCCACGGTGGGCTCGGTCCACCGCACAGTGCGTGCGGGTGTGTGAGCTGGTGGTGCGAATTGACGTGGCGGCCACGCGGCCGAAAGCGATGTCGTGGCGCTGACGTGGGGCGAGGTGGCAGCCACGAGGCTGGCCACGGAGGCATGTGGCCGGCGGCGGCTCGGGTGCATGCTTGCCGGCGACTGACGGTGCTCCGGCGAGTGTGTGTGGGGTCAACAGAGAGAGGGGAACGCGTGGATACTGATGCTCACCGTAGATGCACAAAAGCGCGGCGGAGGGGTCGTCGGCGATGGGGTTAAGAGGCGGCGGCGCGAGGGTCGTCGACGAAGAAGGAGGTCCGGAGGTCCTTGACGTGGGATGGTGAGCGCACCGGGTTGGCGGTGAAGTGTTGATGCTGACGGGGTGGTCGATGTCACCGGAGAGGCCTTGCCGGCGCCGGAAACGATGATTCCCCGAGCTTGAAGCGACGGAGGGAAACCTTGAAATATGGGGTGTAGAGAGGGACGGAGGTGGGGAGGTGAGGGGCGTCGAGGTTAGTGAGAGGAGGCGGAGCCGGGGCGCCTTTAAATAGGCCGAGGCGGCGCGGGGTTGCCGTGATGCGCACGAAGATCTCGCGGTGTCTCCGGCGGATATCATGAAATCGGGGAGGAGAAGGAAGGTAAAAGGTATGATTGGGTGCGGTATCAGCAGGCGATTTGATTGCGCGCGAGAAGTTAGCGATCGGAGCGTTGATTTGCCGGATCGAGAAGCTTCCCGAGTCGTGTTCATGGCGGTCGGCACGGCAAGAAGAAGGAAAGGGCGCGGGGAAGAAAAGGAAAGAGGAAAAAGACGGGGGAGGCGGGCCCACCTGTCGGCGGCAGGGGTGAAAGGAAAGGGAGCGGGCGACGGCGGCCGTTCGATCGCCAACCAACGGCGGACGGAGGGCAAGGGCGCGCGCGAAAAGCTGGGCCAGCTAGGCCGTGCGGGCGCGGAGGAAAAACGGGCCGGAAGTGGTTTCGGCCCGATGGCTGTTTGGGTTTTTCTATTTAAGTAATTGCTGATAATTCAATTAGGCTTTGGAATATAGCAATATAAATCCAAAAATTATGAGAAAATTCACAGAAATTCTCTGAGGCATTTAGGACTTAAATAAAATAACTCGACTATTATCCGCAATAGATTTTGCAAACAAATTTGTTTAGCTTTACTTTAGTTAAGGAAAAGCTTTTGAAAATTCCACAAAAATCCAATAAAATGATTAAACTTTATTTTCAACTGGAATTTGAAATTTGGGCTGTTACAAACCTACCCCCCTTAAAGGGAATCTCGACCCCGAGATTCAGACTTGGTTAGCAAAAAGATCAGGGTAGTTGGCCTTGAGTTCGTCTTCATTCTCCCATGTAGCTTCACTTTACGGATGATGACTCCATTGCACCTTATGCGATCGATGATTACATACGGTAACACGTTCTCGCGACATCCGGATTTTAATTGGTCGCTCCACGTAGGTGAGATCTTCTTGAAGGTCAAAGCTTTCGAAAGGTATGGTCTTCGCCGCAGCATTTCTTTAATTGCGACACGTGGAAGACGTTATGCTGCTGAGCGAGGGCTTCGCGCTCTAGGCGATAAGCTACTTCCCACGTTTTGCCAAGATCTTGTATGGCCCGATATACAGGTGCAAGTTTACCTTTTATGCCGAATCTCTCACACCTCTAAGTGGGGTCACTCTGAGATAGACAACATCTCCTACCTCAAAGCTTAGTTCCTCCGAGCGGTTATCGGCATAACTCTTTTGTCGGGATTGGGCTACTTTGGACGCTCTGTATAGTTTTCACTTTACGTTCGGCTTCTTTGATCAACTCAGGTCCAAGGAGTTGGCGCTCTCCTACCGATCCCATAGGAGCGGGTTCGCACTTCCTACCATCTGAGCTTCAAAGGAGCTATCGCAAGCGGCTTGGTAGCTATTATTGTATGAGAACTCGGCATATGGCAGGTCCTTGTCCCAACCTTTCCCGAAGTCTAGGGCACAGGCTCGAAGCATATCTTCAAGAACTTGATTCGTGCGTTCTATCTGCCCATCCGTTTGGGGATGGTATGCCGTGCTGAAGTTGAGTCGGGTTCCCAAGGCTTCATGCAGACTTTTCCAAAACCGAGAGGTAAACTGAGAATCTCTGTCAGACACAATCTTTTTGGGTACTCTATGCAGGCAGACGATCCTGGCCATGTACAACTCTGCTAGCTTGCTGCTCTGGTAGGTGGTCTTGATAGGAATAAAGTGAGCTACTTTAGTTAACCGGTCAATTACTACCCAGATGGAGTCATATCCTGATTGGGTCCTGGGGAGTCCGGTGATGAAATCCATACCAACTTCTTCCCACTTCCACTCGGGAATTGGTAATGGCTTGTAACGCAACTGACAGCGGGTCTTTGGTGTTGTGCCTTGACTCTTTGACAGACGTCACAACGAGCGACGAAATCAGCAATTTCACGCTTCATGCTGACCCACCAATATTTCTCCTTTAAGTCCTGGTACATTTTGGTGCTACCAGGATGTATGGAGTATGGCGACTCATGAGCTTCTTTCAGAATCGACTCCTTTATTTCCCGCTGGTTGGGCACACAGATGCGGTCTCCGAACCACACTGTCCCTCGTTCATCCTCGGAGAAACCTGGAGCTTTGCCTCTTCTCATATTTTTCTTGATTTCTTGGATGTCTTCATCTTCTAACTGTTTTGTTCTGATCTGATCCTGAAGAGTCGGTTGAACTTCCAAAGCGTTTACGCAACCTTGTTGACAATCTCCAGATTCAGGTGCTTCAGTTCTTCATACAGCTCTGGCTGATTTTGTTGTACCATGATGGTGTTGCAATATGCTTTCCTGCTCAAGGCATCTACTACCACATTGGCTTTGCCCGGATGATAATGGATCCCAAGATCGTAATCCTTTATCAATTCCAACCATCTCCTTTGTCGGAGATTGAGCTCGAACTGCGTGAATATATATTTTAGGCTTTTATGGTCCGTGAAAATCTCACAGCGGTTACCAATGAGATAATGCCGCCAGATTTTCAGAGCATGCACAATTGCTGCTAACTCCAGATCGTGAGTCGGGTAATTCCCTTCGTGCGGCCTCAACTGCCGGGATACATAAGCTACAACTTTGCCTTCTTGCATTAGTACACATCCGAGGCCTTGACGGGATGCGTCACAAAAGATCTCAAAATCCTTGCGGATGTCCGGTTAATATTAACACCGGTGCTGAGACTAGCCTCTTTTTCAGCTCTTGGAAGCTTTCTTCACAGGCGTTTGACCATTCAAACTTCTTCTTTTTCTTGAAGTTGAGTCATGGGTTTGGCAAGTTTGAAAACCTCGATGAACCGGCGATAATAGCTGCGGTCAAGGAAACTTCTCACCTCGATGGATCGATCCGGTTGTTTCGGTCCATTCCGACTCAACCTTGGCGGGGTCTACTGCAATTCCTCCTGCGGATACAATATGTCCAAGGAATACAACTTGACTTAGCCAGAATTCGCTTTTGCTGAACTTGGCATAAAGTTGGTGCTCCCTGAGCTTGTCTAGGATCATCCTGAGATGCTTCTCGTGCTCTTCTTCGTCCTTCAAATAGATGAGAATATCGTCAATAAAGACGACCACGAATTTATCCAGGAATTCCATGAACACTTTGTTCATCATATTCATGAAGTAGGCAGGGGCGTTGGTTAGTCCGAAGGACATTCATAAACTCATACGATCCATATCTTGTGGTGGCGGTCTTGAATATATTACGTCCGATCTTGATTGATGATAACCGGATCTCAGATCAATCTTCGAGAAGACGCTTGCTCCCTTCAACTGATCGAACAGATCATCGATTCTGGGCAACGGGTATTTTTTCTTGATGGTCACCTCATTGAGTGATCGGTAATCAACGCACATTCTCATACTATTGTCTTTCTTCTTGACGAATAGTACTGGTGCTCCCCATGGTGAGGAACTAGGTCGAAGGTACCCTTTGCTTCGCAGCTCTTCGATTTGTTTCTTCAGTTCTGCTAACTCGTTGGCTGGCATTCTGTAGGGCCGCTTCGAGATCGGAGCTGTCCCGGGCACCAAGTCAATTAGGAACATGATGTCCCTATCCGGTGGCATGCCGGGTAGATCATCTGGAAAGACATCAGGATATTCCCGTGCCACGGGTATGTCTTCCAGTTTTACTTCCTTCAAGCTGGTGAGCAAGGAGCTTCCTTCAGTGCGGGTCTCGGGTTTGAATTCAACAGACACACCTTGCTCATTAATAAGGGTGATGGATCTATTGGCACAGTCTATTTGACCGTGATTTTTGGCTAGCCAGTCCATTCCAAGTATTACATCCAGACCTTGGGAGTGTAAAACTATCAGATCTGCTAGAAAAGTTACTCCGGATATCTTAAGGGTGAGATTAGGGCATAGAGAACTGGTTCTCATTTCCGAGCCCGGGGAATGGATTATCATGGGGGTGGTTAAGGAGGATACATGTAACCCATATTTTCCCACAAACTTATTTGACACGGAAGAATGTGAAGCTCCGGAATCAAATAAGACAGATGCTGGTATTGAATTAACGAGGAACGTACCAAGAACAACGTCTCGCGTTGCTCGAGCTTCCTCGGCGGTGACATGGTTCACCGTCCCTTGGTGAAGCGCTCGCTGGTCGGTTGGTGCCGCCGGTGGTTGCAACTCCTGAGGTTGGCCTTGCTGGTGCCAAACCTTGCTGCTTCTTCGGGCATTTATTGGCGTAATGCCCCGTCTCGTTGCAGTGGAAGCACGTTACTCCGAAAGCTGAGGAGTTAGAGTGCTTCTGCTGAAACTGCCCTCCTGATGAAGTGCCACGGAAGTTGGAGGGGTTGGAGCGCTGTGGCGGTGCCGGGGTACGGGACGTGGAAGGTTGAAACTTCCCACGTTGCTGCGGCTGCGGTGTGGAGATGCAAGATTTGGGCAAACCTCCTGCGTTGAACCTCTGAGCGGTCATCCTCCGCTTGCGGTTCTCCATTTCTGCTTGTTTGGCCTCCTGCCTGATCGCTTTATCCACCAACTGCTGAAATTCGGTGAAAGTCTGAGAAATGAGTTGGACAGAAATATCATCATTTAAGCCTTCCAGGAACCTTTCCTGTCTGTCCTCATTTCTAGCTACGTCAGCTGGGGCGTAGCGGGCAAGTTGGTTGAAGCGGTGAAGATACTCATTCACCGTACGGTTGCCTTGTCGGAGTGCGTGGAACTCCTTCTTCTTAAGCGTCATCATCCCCGCCGGAATGTGTGCATGACGGAAAGCTTGCACGAAGTCGGCCCATGTGATGGACTGAGCATCAATGTGTGCGATGCAGTAGTTGTCCCACCATTCTGATGCGGGACCATTCAGCTGGTGAGAGGCAAACAAAACCCTCTCACGGTCAGAGCACTGACTAATATCCAGTTTCTTCCCAATGGCCCGAAGCCAGTCGTCGGCGTCCATTGGTTCAGTACTGCTTGAGAAAGTCGGCGGACGCATTCTCATGAATTCAGACATGGTCAACCTTTGGTGGTGCGGGGGTGGAGCTGGAGCTGCTGCTGCTGTAGCGGCTTGAGCATTCTGCACGTTCTGCAGCGATTGGGCAAGAAGGTCAATCAGATGAGTCTGATTCGCCATCATCTGGCGCCAGTCGGGTCCTTCTGCCGGCGGTGGTGGTGGCTGTGGAACGTGATTGTTTTGATGATCCGCCTGATCGTTTCCTTGTCCCTCGGCACTGCTGCTGCCGTTGCTGTTCCTGCGGGTGGTCACCATCTGCGAGATCCTCCAAGGATTTAGATAAGATGGTAGAAATTCTAAGGGGGATAAATCTAAAATAGCCCAAGAACCAATAAACACACAATAAAGAACCAACTTTTCAAAATAGTTCTTTTATTCATTTATTTTATTAATGGATTATGGCTATCACAAGGGTAATTGATAGCTCATAATTCGTGACTATCGTACGAACTAATCGAAAACATCTATGGTGTACTGGGGGTATAGTCTATCTCATTGGAGCTACCCTCGCCGGCCTTGTAGCTAGCTAGTTCTGCTTCTAATGCCTTGATCCTTGCTTCTGCGTACTCCAAACCATCTTGAGCGGTACGCAGGTCCTCCAGGGTATTCCCGTAGGCATAGTCCAGTGCCTTCGTTAAGTCCACCTGGTGCGTCAGCTCGGGGGAATCTTCTTCCTTGGCGGTGCGGAAGACGCTGTCGAGTCTGGTCGGAAGATGCATCGGGTAATAGTGAAACCCGGTGCCGTTGAGGTAGCGGTCGTAGATGTGGCGGAGTCGACGAACTGCCTCTCTCGCTGCATCCTGAATGCCATCCGCGAAGGTGTCGCGTTGGATCGGAGCGTGGAAGGTGTGGAAGACCGTGTTCGGTGACAGATCGGAGTAGATCAGCACTTCCACCCTCCAGAGACGTCGTTCTCCCACCTTGTACCGATAGCCCTGAAACGTTGGCCTCTTCTTGTAGTCCAAGTGCTGCATCACTTCCCAGAGAAGTTCAGCCCGGTGTCTGGCAATGACTCCGTGAGAGATAGCGTCCGGTACCTCGGCCATCTACAATTTTGAGGAATAGACGAGTCAGTAACCGTTTTTAAAGAGAAGGGTTGAGAGATGACTCTGGATAGACTCAAAATAGTTTTAATTTTTGAAAATAAGTCCTTAGGACATTTGTGGGGCCACGACCTACAGTCGATATGGCTCTGATACCACTTTTGTCGAACCCGGGAGCGAAGGATCCCGAATTCTCTGTGTTTATACACTAGTCCAGATTTCAGTGTACGATCAACAAAAGTGATAGCAAAATCATATCACGCTCTTTATTAATAATAATTCTGAGTTTATTACAAAAAGGGCCTGAGGCCAAATAGAAAAGAGATAACACAGCGGAAAAGTAGTAGTAGTAGGCCACACGACTTGCCACAGGCAATCGTCTGGGGACGTAGCCTATTCGTCCAGATCCTCACCGTCCTGATAGAGGTCTTCTCCTGAATAAAGATTATTCAGCAAGAGTAAGCACAACTTCCGTGCTTGCAAGTTACACCCAATATTGAAAGTTAATGCATGCATAGGGTAAACAAAGGATAATGGCAGGGTTGTTTTGCATAAACAACATTTTCAGATTAAATACTATTAATAATTTTCTAAGGCCAGTTTTAATAATATAACTGAAATCAGTGATTAAGATGACAATGAATAGTGGATAACCTCCATTAAATGAATAGTGAAGGATACCCTCCTAACACTTGGCTAACCGCCCCATTTTACCATAGGATTATCCATCCTAAAATCATGTGTGGAAATCATTTTATAAACCAAAAACAAGTCTAACTTAGAGTGGCTTTGCTAGCATGTCCATGACCGCGGACGCGGCTATTCGAATAGTTTCTACTCTGCAGAGTTTGTACAGCTTTACCCACACGAGATAATATGCTTTTAATGTCGGCCAAAGCACGCTTCCGAAGGCGTGTGACTAAGCAATTATCATGAGGCTTTTACAAAGCAGTGTCTTAATGTATTTATGCCCGCTAAGGTTTCGCTACCATTGGATTAACCATCCTCCGGAAGCCCCCTCTTGCGCCCGGTGGAACTAATGTCTAACCAACACCCACACATACAACATAGCACAAATAACACTAAGACACCACAGATTATTTAGCCAAATCTGTCGCATTCCAGACATGTGGTGGTACGGTTAGGCGTAGCAAAATACGCTCAAAGACCGGTCCTTAATTGACTTGGGCGACTTTCCATTGAAATAAACCCATGGGCCTTAATCCTAACCAGATTAGGCCCGTGCATGAACCTGCACCCACCATACATCCATCTCGCCCAAGTCCAAACACATTTTATTTTATTTGGAGTAAAAACCTCTTAATAAGCCTTTCGTGGTAAAACAATACCACCGAATCAATTTAAAATCAAATTGTAAAGGATTTGGCTAAACCTTCCCAAATAAATGTGATCTAAGCATGGCTAAGCATATGACAAATTTTAGTAGTATTTTGCCTAAGGGTGACATGGTATTCATATTCAATAATCAAATTAGTCGTACAATGGAGATTGAAATAACTATATACAAACAGGACATTTAAACAATATATAAACATATGCATGCAATAGTAATTTAAAGACAGAAATTAAGTAATTTAAAATACTGGGAACAACATGATCAATAGTGTAACTTGCCTTCGTTGAAGTCTTGAAATTCTAAATCGTCGGAAGGATCTAACTCTCTGGAGTCGTCGAGGTCTATACGCGAAAATACGACAAAATACTTTAAATTCAAATAAAATTCAAAAACTCAACTCAAAATAACTCCAAATTGAAATATTTTGCTTTAGTTAGCTAGATTATGATTTTAGACAAATGTTGCAACTTGAACCACCCAATTTGGAGTTCAGATGCAAAAGATATGAATTTTAGAAGTTTTACATAAAATCTGGAATTTAATTGAATTCTCTGAATTATTTTTCTAAAGAAAATTCTATTTATTGCGCAATGCTGACATCAGCAATGGAAAAACAATTCCAGTCGAATTATTTTTCAAAGGAAAAAGTTCTATTTCGCTGACAGGTGGGCCCCTAGTCAATGGACTAGGTCCACAGCGTGGTCAACGCCCACGGTGGGTTCGGTCCACCGCACAGTGCGTGCGGGTGTGTGAGCTGGCGGTGCGAATTGACGTGGCGGCCACGCGGCCGAAAGCGATGTCGTGGCGCTGACGTGGGGCGAGGTGGCAGCCACGAGGCTGGCCACGGAGGCATGTGGCCGGCGGCGGCTCGGGTGCATGCTTGCCGGCGACTGACGGTGCTCCGGCGAGTGTGTGTGGTGTCAACAGAGAGAGGGGAACGCGTGGATACTGATGCTCACCGTAGATGCACAAAAGCGCGGTGGAGGGGTCGTCGGCGATGGGGTTAAGAGGCGGCGGCGCGAGGGTCATCGACGAAGAAGGAGGTCCGGAGGTCCTTGACGTGGAAGCGCCGGGTTGGCGGTGAAGTGCGTCGATGCCGGGGGTGGTCGATGTCACCGAGAGGCCTTGCCGGCGGAACGATGATTCCCGAGCTTGAAGCGGAGGAAACCTTGAAATATGGGGTGTAGAGAGGACGGAGGTGGGGAGGTGAGGCGTCGAGGTTAGTGAGGAGGCGAGCGGGCGCTTTAAATAGGCCGAGGCGGCGCGGGGTTGCCGTGATGCGCACGAAGATCTCGCGGCATCTCCGGCGGATATCATGAAATCGGGGAGGAGAAGGAAGGTAAAAGGTATGATTGGGTGCGGTATCAGCAGGCGATTTGATTGCGCGCGAGGAGTTAGCGATCGGAGCGTTAATTTGCCGGATCGAGAAGCTTCCCAAGTCGTGTTCATGGCGGTCGGCACGGCGAGAAGAAGGAAAGGGCGCGGGGAAGAAAAGGAAAGAGGAAGAAGACGGGGGAGGCGGGCCCACCTGTCGGCGGCAGGGGTGAAAGGAAAGGGAGCGGGCGACGGCGGCCGTTCGATCGCCATCCAACGGCGGACGGAGGGCAAGGGCGCGCTCGAAAAGCTGGGCCAGCTAGGCCGTGCGGGCGCGGAGGAAAAACGGGCCGGAAGTGGTTTCGGCCCGATGGCTGTTTGGGTTTTTCTTTTGGTTTTGCTATTTAAGTAATTGCTGATAATTCAATTAGGCTTTGGAATATAGCAATATAAATCCAAAAATCATGAGAAAATTCACAGAAATTCTCTGAGGCATTTAGGACTTAAATAAAATAACTCCAGTTATTATCTGGCAATAGATTTTGCAAACAAATTTGTTTAGCTTTACTTTAGTTAAGGAAAAGCTTTTGAAAATTCCACAAAAATCCAATAAAATGATTAAACTTTATTTTCAACTGGAATTTGAAATTTGGGCTGTTACATTGACCATCTTCCTTGTTAACTTCTTTTTCAATTTGAATTTGTCTTGACGTTGACGATGAAGGAGATTCGACTTGAGTAGAAGATGTCTTGACATTTAGATCATCTTTAGGCTTGATGTCGCCTATTTGCATATTCTCTATGGCTTTCCTTAAGGCTTCATCACCTACATCATCTAAATTCTCATGTTCTTCTTGAGAGCCATTAGTCTTATCAAATTAAACATCGTGTTTTTTCAACTAAACCAGAATTTCAATTAAAGACACGATAAGTTTTACTATTTGAAGAATATCCAAGTAAGAATTCAACATCGCATCTATTAACAAATTTTGAAAGACGAGCACCTTTCTTCAAAATATAGCATTTGCAACCAAAGATACAAAAAAATAAATGTTTGATTTTCTTCTAACAAGAAGTTTATAAGAAGTCTTTTTTCAAAAGACGATACAAATAAAAATGATTTATGGAATGACAAGCAGTATTAATTGTTTCTGCCCAAAACTATCGAAAGTATTGTATTCATCAAGCATTATCCTAATTATTTCAATTAATGTTTGATTTTTCCTTTCTACAACTCTATTTTGCTCCGGAGTGTAAGTTGTGGAAAATTCATGCTTTATTCCAAGTTCGTCACAAAAAAACTTCAATTTTAGTGTTTTTGAACTCGAAACCATTGTCACAACGAATTTTTTTAATTTTGAAATCAAATTCATTTTGAGCTCTTTTTGAAAAACTTTTGAAAATACCGGAGGTTTCGGCTTTATCATCTAAGAAGAATATCTATGTATATCTAGAGTAATGACTAAACAATAGCTATTACCCCTGATACTCTTATAGGTTGTTGGCATAAACAAATCTATATGTAAGAGTTCCAATAGTCTAGAAATTGACATGATACTTTTGGAATGGTGATAATTTGCGACTTATTTCTCGGTCGACAAGCACTACAAAGTCTATTTTTCTCAAACTTTACATCCTTCAAGCCAACAACTAAATCATATGTGAAAAAAAATAAGTTGAATTATACCAATATGAACTAGCCTTCTATGCCAAAGCCAACTCAATAAGGTTTTTGCAATCAAGTATGTTTTCAAGCATGAATCATTTGAGGAAAAATCAACAAAGTAAAGATTTTCAAATCTAAATCCTTTGGAAACTAAAGAATCACCCCTTTTATTTGAAATGGAAACACTTTCGTTAGATAATAAGCAAATTAAGCCAATATCACATATTTGAGCAATGGATGGCAAATTGAAATTTAATGATTCAACTAAAGAAACATTGAAAATGAAAAAGGTCATTTGTGATAGCGATTTTACTCAATCCTATTACCTTTCCTTTGCTATTGTCACCAAATTTGATCTTGTCATTTCCTTTTTTTATTTTCAAATGTGGTGAATATTTTTCTATCGCCGGTCATATGTTGAGTGCATCTACTATCAAGCACCTAATGTTTTCCATCGGTCTTGTAGTTCACCTACAAAACAAGAATTAAGTTCTTTTAGGTACTTAAATTTGTTTGCGTTCTTATAGGTTAGTGATCAAGGTTTTGGGTACCTAAATAGCATTTTTTTTATACATAAACTTGAAGTACCAATAAATTTTGCTACTATCTTGACATCTTTAGATTTTCTAAGCATATAGCAAGAATCATATATGCAATAAGATTTAGTATTAGCAATTGAGCATGCATTAGACAAATGTCCTATATTACAACATTTATTGTAATATTTATCATTTTTTTTACAAACCTTACGAACTTGTAAACTTGCAACCATGGTCGTGACCCGAGCCCTATAAGGATTTGGGTCGCCGCCTTGGAGGGACATGGATTGGAGGTGTTTTGGCAACGTGTGGTCACGACTGGCAGTTTCCTCCAAAGTTAGCCCATCTAGATCTGGTCCCTCGGATGGAAATCGTGCGGCCCTCGATGGCCTACTGCATGTGTGCAAGCGATATGTGCCAGTTAGTAGGGATTGTACAACAATTCATCGATTTGATGCAGACTTTTCTGTGTTTTAATAGTTCTTAACACCGCGTGACCAATGGTACGAGAAAAAAAAAACGGTCTCTCACCATCCAAAGTGTGGGGCGGTGTTACGAAGAGGAAAACTCTCTTTCCTATCTCTCTCCATCCCTGGTCCTGCTCCTCTCTCTCCCTCTCTCCCCTCTTCATCTGCACCGCTGACTCCCTTCTCGTCACCGTCGACACTGCTCGCTCCATCGATCTCCCGAGCACTCTCTCTCCTCAAACCAGATACCGCTGCCATGGATTCTACCGCCTCGGTCTATTGTAGATCCAGCGGTGGCAACCGGAGAGCGTCCATGGCGAGGCGTTGAGCACGCAAGCGGCGATGTCTTCCACTGAGATTGACGACAGCGGTGGCAGAGAGGAGGCAAGTGGGCCACAAATTATTTTTTTACTTGTTGGCATTGATGCACCTACGTACACCGGTTCCAAAAAAAATTTCTTGTAGCACCGCCCCTTGCAACATGTGAACCGGTGCTTCAACCCTCTCTCCCCTCTACTAGCACCGCATTTTCTCCCCCATTGTGGATGGCCTATGGAAGTACGGATCTGCATTGGACATGGCCTCAAGTGCAGCACCAATTTTTCCCCGCCTTTGTGATTTCTAATTGAACGATTCATGTGCGTTGTGATGCTGTTGTTATATTTAAACAACATAGATAAGCCAAATTCCGTAAAAACTATATGACATTTAATAGTTGTTCACCATGCTCCTCAAAAGAAGAAAGGAAGTTTATCACGCAGGCACAAGCACTTCCAAAGCCTTGTTACAATGCCGACATGAACTTTAGTTCACTAGTGTCTGTCCTTTGTCCCCTCTTCAGAAACTCCACGTAGATGACAAGCTCCGTATAGCAAAATTGTCTCAGGTGAAATCACAATTAGAAAATTTGGTTGTGAAATAATGGAGATAAGGCCTGACTTGCTACAGATGAGACCCGCCTTCCAGATTCCTCTCATGCTTCCTTAGGAAGCTTACTGGTATCAATGCAGATAATCTTCATAAGCTCAGCTGGATCAATGCCTGTGCCGATCTTTGTCACGAGATGAGTGTGAACTGTAGTAATCACCACGGTCTGAAAAGGTTACAAAGAATGAAGATAAGAAACATAAATTTTGGGTAAACAAAATGGGGTGATGAAGGGAGGCTGCTGCGCAAATATACCTCGTGATGTGCGGTGCCTTGACTTCTCCTTGTCCGAGTATCCTGCGATTGGAGGGAAATCATGCAATATGATAATAACATAATATACTTCAAACAAATATCCCAAAATCATAAATATTCATGACAATACCTGAACTTTTGTCCCTAGAATGGTGTCTCCGCTCTGCTTCTCTATCACGATCCCTCTCGCGATCGGAGTCCCGACCCTTGCTATCATGATCAGAATCCCTACCCCTACTATCACGCTCCCAACCTCTTGATCTTTCTCTTTCTCTTTCCCGAGTGCGGTCAACATTGGACTCTGATTTATCACTCTTCGAATTCACTGCCGGATCTTCTTTTCCATTGAGTTCAGGAGGCAGTGGCTTAACTTCATCATTACTTTTCTCCTTCACCTTGTCTGTTCCTGCCTTAGTCAGTGAACCCTTCTCCTGGCTAGAACTTGAGGGTATTGGGGTACCCTTATCGCTAGCAACAGCACCTGCTGGACTTTCCTGCATAGAAGTGCAAATGATGTTAATTCAGTAATCATTTTTGAAAAAATAAACTTCATTAGTCCAATCATTTTGACTATTCTTCTTTTTAACCTTTGAAGCCGAGCATCAGAGGTCCTTCTAACAGTAAAGCAGTCATTGTCTTTATACACTGGTATATATTGTGCTTTAGGAGGCTGTAAGGTGAGCAAGAACTCTGCAAACTTCCTGAATTCCCGCCTCATCAGCATCAAAGACAGTCCACCAAGGAGGATCTTTAGGAAGTGGAACTCGGTGTCTCCTAGCTGCAGCATACACAACTCCGCATGCTACTACTTCACTTTTGAATCGTACACAGAGAGTTGTTCGCAAGCTGATATACAAAATATAGACAGAAGACGTTAGTACAAGTGCAAATTTAACTGAATACAGTTAAAAGGCAATGAACAACGCAATTTGATGTAACGTAAGATGTTGCAAGCTTTTAAATGTCTAAGCACTACAACAATGAAGGGGATGCATATAACAAAGCAGAACAGTAAACCTTGATAATAGATCTATTTTATGGCACTACTAATCCTGACTGTTCAGATTCAAAGCTAAAAATAATATAAATTTCTGCTAAAGAAAAATCTGGCGTGTTCATTCTTTATGAGATGGCAAACATACATCATCTTGAAAGATGGTCGGTCATCGAAAGACAGACACTGTATTATGCAACGCAAATCATCATGGGTAAAGAGGACAAAAATTCTGGTTTCATCTAACCCGTGTGTACGTCTAGCAAGCTACATATCCTCTTTTTGTTTTCTATTCCACTCATCCTAATGAAGAACAATTGCACAAATCAAATTTTGATATGATCTGGCGATAACTTAAAATAAAGTAGAAGGCAGATTGTTACAATAAAATGGAAGGCAGATTGTCAGCCTAACAATTGTTTTTGGTGATTTGATTGTCATAAAGCAAAAATCAAAATCAAAATCAAAATAGCGTCTTACTCAGTAATTTCTTACACAAGTTTTACAACAGAATCGTGCTTCATATGGCAATGGTAATATCTAAAACCAATACTGCATGCAACCACTGTTATTAAGCCGCACGACTAGTCAACAATTAGTCGACAAGTCGGTGCACAACCTCCGACTAGAGTCATCGACTCGACTAGAAGGGCTAATCGCCCGACTTGCTGGCTAGTCGCGACTAATCGAGATTTGCTAGCCGCCCGACTTCAATTTCAAAGAAAGCTATTCATCAAGAAAGATTTGTTACGATCAAAATGAGTAAGTCATCAACTCATCATCTTGATTATGTTGTTCTTCTCTTTATTTCATGATTTACAATATGTATATGTGTTTAATTGTTATACAACTTAGTATATTACATGCTCTGTTTAAATACTTTTTAGTTTGTGGACTAGTTGACCAAGTCGACAAGTCGCCCCTCTTGCGACTCGACTCGACTCGGCTTTACGACTTAATAACCTTGCATTCAACTAAATATTAAAGGTTCATTTCGATTGGACACCTCAAAGAAATTACACCCATATTGCTTAATCTCCAAACCTGTAGTAGGGTAATGGAACTCAGTCCTATTCCAGGAAGATTTGTTAATATTACACTAAGGACAACACCATATTAGTTCAGGAATTTCAAGAATCTTCAGGATGCATTTCATTTACCACGGTCTCTAGTTGCAGAGTTGCAATTTCTGAAACAAAAGGCCAAAAGTAAGGAATATATGTGAGGCACAGATGAGTATAGCAAATAAAAGGCTTGCAAAGCAGTATCTGGTATTCTTCTAACCTCAACATACACTTGTTTTTTCATACCCAATCAAACATAGGAGAGGTTAGAAGAGTACCAGATACTAACACTGTGTTTTCTTTTGGGTGCCGCTCCATGGTAAAGAATGCTAGAGCCATGTTAAAGTAGGATTTTATTCAGAGAGTTGTGTGCTTTGTTCGATGGACAGCCAAAGGACTAAAAGGATCTGCTTATATCCTATTCATTTAGTCAAGTTTGCTAGAGTTCTCTAGTAATTGTTTATCTGTGAGGTATATCCTGCTCATTTAGTCAAGTTTGCTATAGTTTACTAGAAATTGTTCGGGTTATCTGTGAGATATTTGAAGTACTAAGAAGAGCAAACCCAAAAGCTAAGGTAACAAAATCTTCTTTTTGGGAGAGCTCATGATTCTGAGATGTCTATTGGGTATCACTCTTGTCGAGGCAGACATTGCTCATTGGTTTTGGTTGAAGTTTTTTCTTTTCTACTAATTTCTTTGTTTTTTTCCTTTATCTTTTGTACAGTTGTTTTGATATATTTGTAGTGTTCTACTCTATATTGTCCCATAAAAAAACAGCAAAATAGAAGGAAAGCAAAAGGTTCTCCATATAGCAATCATCTACACAGCTTGGCTAGAAAAATAGAAAATCCATGTCAACATGGATTACAACAACTTGATGGTAACAAATGTACTTTGCAATGTGATAGGAATTGCGCAAGTATGGAGTATATGGGAATGGGACTGAATGGTTGGTGCTCACAAACATAAGAAAGTTGCAAAGAACAAATTAACCAATAGTTGCTCTTGCCCAAACATACACATAGCAGCACAAATAGAGAAAGCCGCAGAAGTCAATGTCATCAGCAAAAAATGGCATTTCAGTTATCTCAAATGACAGAAGGATGTAGCTGCTAAACCAACACATGGCACTGATACTTGAGTCAATTGAGAAAGGTAATTAGGAAAGAAAGCTTTCAGTGAATAAATCAAAATATCATATAACAGTATTGCACTAATTGAAATTCATACTGAGGTAAGCATAACAAGTTATAAACCACCAAAGTGATCCATGCAAATATAACCTCCTCCATACAAAAAAGGAATAAGCAAATAACATTATAATCTGAAAGTGCAACGAGAATATTTAACTACAGTAAGATAATCTGGGAACAAATGAAGTACCTATCATTGGCAAGGTTCCATGCCTCTTGTGTCAGCTCAGGCGCTTCAAGTGTTGCGAGGTAGTTCGATATGAACTTATGGGGGTGTTCCACATGGCAAATAAACCCCATCTCCTTCAACAGATGCCGTTCTGTCCTTAATAGATCATGCTTCAATTCTGAATATTTCTGCATCAAAGATGGGAGCACAGCTTTCAGTTAGCACAATTCTCTGTAAAAGTTATCTATTTACTTCCAAACAAAGAAGAGAAAAAGCAACAACATAATAGGATACATCATTAGCTATGAGAAAACAAAAGGTATGATGCAAAGATTTCAAACAAAAGGAAAAGGGAACTGAAAGTCTGGTTAGCCCAACAAAATATACCTTTGGAAAGACATTTAAGTGTTCTATTGGTAGGTTTTCTCTCCTACATTCCATTCTATGGAAGACAAAGATAATATGCTTTGATTCCCTTGGACTCTCCTCCAACTTTCCTGCCAGCCAAATGCAGCTAGCAGCAACTCTCTGCAAGCAAAAACAAACAGACTTATTAGTTCTACTCGTAAAATTCTTAGAATGGTTTTAATTGAGTAACTGGAGACACAAATATTTACCTTAACACTGAATCGAACAAATGATTTCTTGCAGTAAAAACGATGGAACAATACTTGTGCTGTGGCCATCACTGCTTGTGGCCTTTGGTGTGTCAAGGAATCCACAACATATGCAGATTTATGAAGTAAACAGAAAACTAAATATAGTGAGAATGGGGTCCAGCTAGGTTCAAGCTACATAGAAAATGGTGACAAAATCGAAACTTCCCAACCAAATTCTCTTTTCATTAGTCATAAATTATTAATAAGACTGAAACACTGAATATCTGTGAAGATTTGGTATGTCAATCCTTGTGATATCCTCAAATAGGTAGTATGAAAACAAGGTTTTTACTTCAGCCTATCATTTATAATGGAGCCTCATCTTTACTGCTTTTTGTAGCTAAATTACTCTCTATATTATTTCATCTGACTTTTTTTTTCAATTTTATGGTGATCCAACCAGGCAGAAGCTAAGATGGTGTAATGAACACAAAACAGCAAAGTAAACTAATACCACATTATTCACTAAAAGTAACACTTCATTCAGCCTATCTAACCACCACCAACCACTTCCATTGTATTACATTAACCAGGAGAAATCATGCGACAGCCAATAGCTAACAGATGTGGAGTTGGATATGGAACCAGACCCATATCTTCATGATCCAACAAAAACACGAGATTGCAAATTTTCTGGTCATCTAACAACATTTGAGAAGATACTGATTCTACAAATAAAAACTATCAACCCGAAAAATTTTTGCACATTTGCCACTAAAAGTCTAAAACTCATCCTCCAACAACTTATCATCTTAATTAAGCAAGAAAGATCATCATTTTCTCCAACATGATGAACAATGCAAGAAAAACACAGATCTATTTGCATCTCTCTCCTCAAATCCCCAAATTATCAAGATGAAGTGATGCACATAATCTCATACAACTTTAATCTGCAGGGAACCTCAAAACGGACGTATAAACAACTTTGGAAGACAATATAGACCCCAAAACAGGACCCAATCCGACATACTTCTAAGAGAGTACGTACAATTACCAAAAGCATCTAAACAATCACGAGTTGCCATTTTCCTAGGTAATCCTAATATGAAAAGAAGATATCCTACGAGCATTCTTAAACTCAGAGGTACAAAAGCACAACTCATATGCAGGCATTTCCTTTGGCAGAAAGGTCCAATTGACCACCCACGCAACGTCATACAACTACATTGCAACCTTAATATGCACGCACAATCCCACGGACGATGAAGAGCATCCAGCAAACCAAACAACTTGGGTATAGTTAGCATTTCAATGGCCAGAGAATTCAAAATTGGAACAACTCATCGACCCAATCTGTTGTGGTCGTTGGTTGGGTGCACGGGTCCGAGGAGCGAGGGTAGGACACTTGCCCTCATCAAACCACCCAGTAGGGCCTTCCTGTCGAGGTAGCAAGGCTCTAAGGCCTAATTAGCCGGGAGGCGAGGGATCACCCTCCAAACTCGGCCGGAACTCTTCCCAAGGAGCTCTGATCTTTAGCCAACCGGCTAGGAACTAACTTTGTTTATTTCTTGCTTACTTGATAATGGATATATGATATCCCTTTTATAGGGTCGACCCGACTTGAACCCTAAGAAATAATCTATAAGTAAACTTATCTCTAACAATCCAATCTAATAATAACTTGCCTAACTAATAGATAGGGTAAATTTGCTACAGGGCACTCAACTTTTGCATCCTTTGCCGGTGGACATCCAAAAAACGTGGTTTCGCCATAATACACTATAAAAACGTGTAATTTTGCCGTAGGACATCGAGACGACTATTTTATTATTTTTGAGTCAGGGGGGAGAGAAAGCATGCGAATTGTCTATTTTGCCCTTTCTCCTTCTGCTCTCCTCTTCTTCTTCCCCTTTCTCCTCTTTCTTCCTCTTCTATCCTCTTCTCTTCCTACCCAGCCAAACCGACCCGGATCCGATCGTGGGCCGCTGGATCCGATCGTTGTCGGGCCGCCTCAGGCCGCCGCCACTGCCGGTGCTCACGTCGCCGCCTTCCTCGGGCGGGTCCAGGATCACGTCACGGTCCCACACCGGAGCCACCGATGTGCTCAAGTTTGATCCATGATCTGTCCTACTTTCATCACCTTGACCAGAGACACTGAGTCACTCGTCACTCCCCATCCTCTCTCCTACTTTCACCATTCCATTACCCTCCTTCCTCCACGCCGAGCACATCGATCAACTTCCCCGACTCCTTCTCTTCTTCCCGATTGGCAACGGCGAAGGTGTTTGATGCGAGGCGCGACAGCGCCAATTTCGCGAGCAAGGGCGGCGGCACGATGGAGCGAGCCCTGGTTCATCCTCCCCTCTAGTTGATTCGGCAAGCAGCAGGCGGATCCGGTCGTGCTAGCGCACACGCAGCACAAGCAGCTCGTACTGGTCCTCCTCCCGGTTGGTCGACACGAGATGCACGCCGAGGAAGGTGTATGTTGTCGCCACGACCACAATATTTCATCGTTGAGCTCTGCGTGGATTCCAACATGATGCCCACCGAGCATGAGCCATGAGGATGAGGTCCTCGAGCTTCGTCGGGGAAGGGCATGGGAGAGAATCTCCTTGGGGATGAGCGGCGGCGCTGAGGCCGTTCACGTCGCCTAGCTCGCGCCGCCTCCACGAACCAGACACCCTCGCGAACCCGTCGTGCATCGCGGCCACAGCGGTGTCTTGGCCCCCGCCACTCCCGGCTTCAAGTGCAGGTGCATACTCCATGCTCTTACATTAATTTGTAGATGCATTGATGAGTTGTGGTGGTTCTAAATCAATGGGCTGGCGTAGATGATGTCGATGAGGATCGGGATGCATCCTGCCGATCTTCCGCCGGCGGCCGCAATGCGCAAGACTGCAGATGCCTCCGATCTCCCACCTCGGCGCCATGGGGTTGGGGTTTGGCAGGGGCGCATTCGACATGGTCCCGCTCCAGACATCGCCGTGCGATTCCTCGCCCGATGATCCGGCGCACGCCGCTTCTCCGCGTAGCAGGTCACATGGGTCATCTATGTTTCACAACGCCGTGCATGCCGTGATTAAGCTGGGGAATAATTGTTGCCTGTGTGCTGCTAGTTTGATGTGCCATGTACGTTTCTGCTGTGCTTGTTTTGTTTTGCTGATCTCTGTATTGATCCGAATTCGGTGAGTCCGGTTGAACTGCTGAAATTTTGGATAGATTCTCCGTCGCTGGGGTCATCTATGTTTCAGAAACTAGGCTGAAATACCGAGTCACGGACTTCATGCGTTTCATTGTGTTGGACCGGGCCATGGGCATTGATGGCATTTTACAAAGTTTCTCTCCTCTAATCACTCAGATATATTATTTTAATGAGAGGAGTGTCTAACAGCAAAATACCACAAAATGTTAGTGTGTTCTAGCGAAACCACGTTTTTTGGATATTCATTGGCAAATTACCCAAATTTAGAGTGTCTTGTAGCCAATTTTCCCTAGATAGGGAAAATCAAACACTTAACACACAGATAACTAAATAATAGATAATATCAAACACTTGCACGCATCACTGCTCATGTGATGCTGCAGTACTCGTGTTGCTACAGTACATGCGCGCTACCGTCCTTTCCTGATATTGGACCATATCAGGATCCCTTGAAGGAACCCACAAATATGACGAAACCAAAAACCCTAATCCCAAGCAAACGCAATCGAGCTAAAACTAAACAAACGAGCTCAATTAATAACAGATCCTCCCAGGAAGCTAATAACCAAACCCTAGAACCCTTGAGAAATCACTAATGACTGGACATAAAGGGAAGACGGAAGAGGGTGGGGAACGAGAGGGAGGGAGGAATGGGATACAGCTTGAGGAGGATGCCGCTCTCCTGGATGAGGTCGCAGCCATAGACGCGGAGGGCAGTATCGGTGGCCTCGTCGATCCCATCCTTCCGCGACGGCGAATCCCGCAGCTGCTCGTCCGTCAGGTAGAACGTGTCGATCGCCGTGTAGATCATCGCCTCGCACGCCCCCTACCTCCCTTACCCCACGCTGGCTGCCCGCCGGTACTCAAGCTGGAGCCCCGCCGCGCTCGGCCAGGGCGACGGTCGCTTTGGAGATACGATGCGCGGCGGTGGCGGCGGAGGAGCTTGGTGTGAGGGGGGCGAGCGGCGGCGGCAGCAGCGGCGGCACTGTAGATGGTGGAAAGGAAGATTACGCCGGGGGTTAGACGAAGCGAGCGAGCGGGGCAGGGGTTGTGCCATTGGGGGAACTTGAGGCCTGTTTCCGGAGGGCATTAAAAAAAAAGCGAGATGCCCCCGATACACCACTGTCCACTGCTTCGAAGTAGCTTATCAATAAAATTAAAGCTAAAGCACAAAGAAAAAAAAAAAAAAGCTAAAGCAAGTTTGGACCAGCTTATTGAGCTTTTGGCAGAAGTGATACATGTATTTGCCACTAGAAGTTCAATATATTTACCCATCAAATACCACTAGATAAAAGTCCCTTATCCATTCGATCCCCAACACCCATATTCTACTCGGGCAACCCCATCTGTTCGCTCCCTTCCCCCAGCTCGTTCACCCCTAGCCCTAGGTTGTGTCACTGCCCCATATCGTCTCATCGCCGCTCGAAGCCCCCTCCACGACTCCCGCCCCAAGTTGCATTGCAGCTGCTCAAAGTCCCCTCCTCGACGCCCCCAACTCGGGTTGTCGCCACCCGAAATGTAACATCTCAATTTTTGCGACTTTTTGAAAATTTCAAAATAAAAAGAATCACTTGAATATTATTGAGTTAATTAAAGCTTAATTTAAAATTATAAAAATTAAAACAATTTAATGTGAATAAACCAAACTTCAATTAAATTCAAAATTGCTCCCAAGTTTTTCTAGATTTCTCTGGTTTTTTTTCCAAGATCTTTTGTTATTTCTTGGAATTCTATTTAATTTATTTCTCTTTATAAAATCCCAAAATTTCAAAGCTTTCTTGTGAAAAATATTTTAAGTTAATTATTTCAAAGTTCAGCTTTTGTTTGGAGTTCTCACTTATATCAATATTAATAAAATCAATTCCCATCCTTCATCTCAATTCAATTCCACCTCCCATCTAAATTCCCAAATCTTATTTATCAAATTCCATTTCTTAATTTCAAATCATCATCTCTCTCTTTGGATCAATCTTTGATCTACATTCAAATTATCAAAAATAATTCAAATCTAAATTCCAACTTCCTATTTGAATGTTTTCCTCTCAAATTCGTTGGGCCGAAGCCTATTCTCCCTCCATTTCTTCCCTGGGCCGAAGCCCATTTCCTCTGGCCCAGCCAGCCCACCTGGTCACCTCTCCTCTCCATTCTCCCCCTTGCCCCTTTGCTCTGCCTGCCGAGCGGCGCACCACCACGCCAGCCATGTCGCTACGGCGCATCCATCAACCCCGCCACCCACCGATCTGCGTCACCGCAAACCCTAACCCTATCCGGTGGGTCCCACCTGTCAGCCGTCGCTGTCGCCGCCATAGCGTGCTCAACACGGATGCCCCACTGCCAACTTAGCACACATGGCAAAGCCACCTTAAATAGCGCTGTCTCCGTACACACCCGCTCCGCCTCGTCCTCCTCTCTACATTTCCCTAAACACCATCGCTTGGGACACTACAGTTTGGTCAGAACACGTGTTGCTGCCATCATCTTCCCTAAGTCCAACCGTCATCCCGTCATCCCGATCTCCATCTCCAGTGAGCTTCTCGCCAATTGGATCATGTCACAACGTGTTCCCGACATCCCTCAAGCCATCCCAACCTTGAATCGACCTCTGCGTAATCGTAGCAAGCCGTCGCCGCAGCCCCTTCTTCTTCACCATCGGTCGTCGTCGCCACTCCACCTCGGTCCCCCTTCGGCCTTCTCAGATGACCAACGCAACCCCCTCATCGATTGTCGAGCTCATGCTCGCCACATCGCATGGTGCCGCCGATCGCGCCACCACCACTCGGAGGATCCTCACCCCTCTGGGTTTCGTTTTACCTATCGTCGATTGCCACAGTGCTGCCACCTACCGCTGGTGTCGCGTGCCCGAGCTGCAAGCCATGCCTCAGTTTTTCCCCTCTGTCCTTTTCTCTCTCTCAATAACAGTGGTCCCCACCAGTCATTCCCTTCCTTCTTTTTGCTCTTTCTCTCACTTGCAAGAGGACCCACATGTAAATATCTCTTTTCTTTTATTAATTCAGCCAAAGGAATATTCGATGGAATATTCTTTCATTCTTAATTTTTAGCAATTTCTAATTTCGATAAGCGTCTGGATGCTCGTTCTCTTTCATACAAACTCCGAATCAGTTGATTCTTCTTCCTAAATTCTTCTAAATTCATAATCTCTCTATCAGTACTAATGTTATATTTTATGGATTTTATTTGGATTTATTGTTATTTGTTTGTCTCATTTTGCGCGTATAGAATTCTACGTTGCCGAAGCCAGTTTGGACCCATCTGTAGGAGTAACTTGAACATTCGACGAAGGCAAGTCGTAGTCCTTTTAATCATATTGAACCCAGTATTGCAAAAGTATATTGATTTATATCACATGCATACTACTTTTATATCAAATGTTTCTGGGAATAGATAATTACCTAATTGACATTATGTCACCTTGATTATTGTAAATACCATGTATCCTTTGACAACATAGGTTGAGTTGTTATTAGTTGGATATAATTCAAAAACCAACACGGGTGACGTAGTTATGCTTATCCATGCTTAGTTGTACGATGGGCTCATATTCACAAGGTTAATTATGATAACTTGACTTAATGAGATGGAATTGTGGTGTGATACTACTGTTGTTAAAATTTGTTGCGCCATGGCAGGAGATGCCATTGCTCCTGGTTGAACAAAATGGTTTCATACTCAGGCGAATGATCGTGTAGTAATGGGGTGCATGTACCACATTTTGGATGAGGTGGTCTCGCTTGGGTAATCACTAAGGATTTAATATTGTGTGTCATTGAACTGGGTCATATCGTGCAACTACTTGTCCAGTATGGGTTGGACTGGCCGATTAATTTGCAATGTCTTGATTTGGTTCTGCCATGTGGTGGTGTAGGTTCCGAGATGTACGGGTAGATTCACATGGCGCAAGAGGGGGGCTCGACTGTGGTGGATGTAACCCTTCGATGTTGAAACCTTAGTGGGCATAACTGGGTTAAGATCGAGCTTTGTGAAGGTATGTGATAATTACTTAGTCGCACACCCATGGAAGTGTTGTCAAACGGATATATTAAGTTGATTTTCTCTTGTGGATAAAGTTGTACAACCTTTGTAGAGTATTTAAACTATTTGAACAACTGTATCCCCGGTTGTGGATAATGCCTGAAAATTTCACATGAGGTATATAGATTTCATAAAATGTTGGATGGTGGAATGGTTGGAAAGTGAACAGGTAGTTCACTAGTTGTTTCAAAGAAATGGTTTTATTTATTTATTATATCTTTTCAATTATGCTTTACTATCTACTTATGGTATTTACTATCAACACTTGCTTTCTGCAAAAGAACCATACAACTATTTTCTTGTTCAAGCCTTATATGAATATTAATTGCATATTATTCAATACGACTGGTTGAGTACTTTATGTACTCATAACTTTATACATTGTTGCTTAGTTAAGGAAGGTCAAGTTACTCAAAAGTTTTACGAGGAGGATTACTTTGAAGACTTTGTGAACTAGGATGCGCTCCCCACTCGATTGCCCGTGGGCATATCGGATGACCACCACAAGTTATATTATTTCTGTTGCTAAAGTTCTATTTGTTTCTTAAGCCCTATATGGCAAGTTATGTAAACCTTGACCATAAGGTCCACTGCTACTATTAAATAATTAATTTGCTCTTTTCTTAGCTATTTCATTGTATGGATATTATATTCATCGATACTATACTATATGAGCTAGCTATTGATCATGGGACCAGCTCAGAATATATAGAGAGTTTGTATTTGCATATTCAGGTCCCGACAGAGATGGTATTAGAGCCACATCGACTGTAGGCGCAACCTTATTTAGCATGGTCATTTTGGACAAAAGTTTCAAAATTTATTTTCTAAATCAAACCAACCAATTATCATGAATAGTTATTCTTTTCTGGTCTCATTCTATTCTTTTCTTCTCACATCATTCTTAGGTCCTTACCTCTTCTCTTTTTTCAAAACCTTATTTTTGAATTTAATTTGACCTTCCTCACCTCATTAATCTCTAGAGTTGATTCGAGTTTCCCGTGATCAAAGCAACAGATGGCCTGGAAGTTTCAAGATATATCGATTGTTTCAAGTCGACTGTCCATATAAGTAAGATTAGTAGTGCTTTAGCAAAGTTTCCCTTATCAGTTTTAGTATCATTTAGTCCATGTAATCGGATCTTTTGCTTGAGTTTTGATGCCTCTTAATAGCTTTCTTGCTATTTGTTCTTTGGGTTTAACCGACTTTCCCCGGTTAGTTTCTTTCTTTCTTTTCCCCTTGTTCTCTCTCGTCTATTGTACTTTTCCCTCTCACCTATTGTGTTTTCTCCCTCTCATCTATTAAACCTGTAGAGAATTGTCGTAGATGGTTTAGACTCGCTACTCAGCCAGCCACAGCGGACCAATGGATCCCAACACCAATACTAATGCCAACCCCATTGTGCCGCCACTAATACCCGTAGCAACAGATCAAAACATGGGACAGTTTTTGGCAGCTCAGACCCAACTCACGAATGTCATGATGCAGAATATGAACAAGATGATGAATCAACATAACCAGACCATCGTTGCCCTAGTCAACATGTTGAACCAGAACAACCAAGCAACTACCGCACCGCCGTCGCCACCACCAGCTCATCCACAATCTAAGTTGGCGGAGTTCATGAGGACACACCCACCTACCTTCTCCAACTCTTCTGAGCCCCTGGACGCTGATGATTGGTTACGCTCCATAGAGAAGAAGGTTGTTATTGCTCGGTGCGACAACCATGAGAAGGTTCTATACGCCGCACGTTAGCTTGAGCATGCCGTAGTGGAATGGTGGGAAAATTGTGTAGCCCATGAAAATCGACGCTATTTCTTGGGTGAGTTTTTATGACTTCCGCCACTCTCATATCCAAGATGGTAAGGCGGAGATGAATAAGAACAAATTACGTGAGTGCGCAGAGAAGCACTGTCGGTGAGTGAACACCTCAACAAGTTCACTCAACTCTCGGCTATGCTCGGGAGGGCGTTGAAGCGGATGATGCGTTAGAAGCGTTTCAAGCGTGGACTCAACCTAGCTTTGAAGGTGTAAGTCATTGGCAGCGACTATGTGGATTTTTAGCATTTAGTTGATAAGGCTATGCTCATAGAGGAGACTCGTCGTGGGCTAGAAGAATCTCCCAAGAGGAAGATGATGCAGCATAGGTGTCATCAGAATCATTCGTAGAGAGCCAGAATGAATATGCAACATCCTATCCGTTCCATCCTCCCACGCGCATTCATTACAACCCCATCGACACCTTGCCCATGACTTCAAGGTTCCGCAACTTCAATAACAACAACCAATGAAGCTGCGGAGAAACAACAATCCCATTGCGGAGTTATCTGTTTCAAGCGCCATGAGACATGTTAGTATGCTAATAATTGCCAACAAAAGGAAGCCCCGATGTCAATTCCTTTCAACTTGGGAGCTACACCAACCAGAACCCCAATGTTAGAAGGAGGACGATGAACACCCCAGACTCCAGGTCAAGCCACTAGGACTCCACCTGCCTTCTGTAAGAGGACGGGTGAATCATGTCATCATAGAGCAAGCCCAGTCAGGTCAAAACATCACACCGGGTAAGTCCCTAGTCAGTTCAGCATCCGTTGCAGTTTTGTTTCGCTCAAAAGAGGAAGTCGCTTGGAAGAGTGAGCAAAGTCTGAATTTTCGCATCTATTCTCAAGCCAGCTTGAATCTCGAGGTCGAGATTCCCTTTAAGGGGGTAGGTTTGTAACATCCTAATTTTCATGTTTTTTTTTTGAAAATTTTAAAATAAAAATAAGTAGTTGAATTTTATTGAGTTAATTAAAGCTTAATTTGAAATTTCAAAAATTTAAACAAGTTCAGGTGAATAAATCAAAATTTAATTAAATTCAAAATTGATTTATTTGAGTTCCTTTGGTTCCCAAGTTTTTTTTGGATTTCTTCAGGTTTTTTTCTAAGATCTTTTGCTATTTCTTGGAATTCTATTTAATTTATTTCTCTTTCCAAAATCCCAAAATTCAACACTTTCTGGCAAAAAGTTTATTTTAAATTAATTATTTCAAAGTTTGGCTTTTATTTGGAGTTCTTGCTTATATCAATATATGCTCTAGAGGCAATGATAGAGATGATTGTATCACGTCTATGGTTATGAATTATTGAATAAATATTATTCTGTTCCTTGAATGAATCATCAGTTATATAGATCAACAAGTACGTGACTTGTTGGTGACACTCTTCAACTTATATGATGTCATTTTAAATGTGTCGTGGTTGGATGTCACTGGCCGGAACAATAGTGACTCATCAACCAATACATGTATTGATTGATGACCATGTTTCACTAGTCATAGATATAGGGATATCGAATCAATAATGTAAACACATGTTAGAGAACATGGTGTTGGATAGATCCACCTTGAGATACTATTGAGATTGTTATGATTCTATATGTCATTAGTTGGTCTCAAGCAATGATGATGTATATGGTTTCCTACATGTGTAATAGCACTCTTAGGGGTAGCTAAACGCTACTCCATAACTGGGTAGTTATAAAGGTAGCTTTCGGGTATGCTATGAAACATACGTAGGAATGTGATAGGTCAGATATAGGATTTGCCCGTCCTAACATAACAGGAGAGATATCTCTGGGCCCCTTGATGTGGTCAGATAAAGAAAGTGCATGGCCATGCCACTGGTGGTCGAAGAGTTCGACCACATGAAGTTATCCGACACTAGATCGAGAAAGTATTGAACAGTCCCTGGATGACATAACATCTCACTTGTAGTTCAACCAGATATCGTGAGGCAAAAGGATAATGCATGAGAAGATCATTCAGTTCGATCAGATACGGACTAGTCGTATAGAGATAGGAGCAGGTCGTAAACGTGTCGAAGATAGTCACTAATTGGTCAAAACCTACTCGTAAGGAGTTACGAATTGGTTAAGACTAAATATGAACCAGTCGTATAGAGATACGAGCTAGTCGTTAGTGATAAGGACCTAGTCGTAGATCACATTGCATTAAGGTTCGTCCGATATAATTTATGTGTATTTGAAAATCGTTATATCCTGCTAAGAATTGCTAATGACTCGTGGTTGGAAAGAGTTTCCGAGTCACAACCGATTACGCATGAACCTTCAGGGTCACACACTTAATGGGTTGGAACAAAACGTGTTCGGATAAGATCCGTCATGGGCACTATATAAGAAGATGCTTGAGGCTATTGGGGGTACATACGAGACACGAGAGTTGCTCCACCAAAACTCTAGCCACCATCTTCTTGAGAGAGCCCTCTGAGTGCGAGTTGGTGCTAGCATACCAGTAGCGTGGTGTTCCTCCTTGGGCGTGTGGATACCGTGAGGCGCTATTGCGGTTCTTTGTTGCACTTAAAGATGATCCACGACTTCACAAGGATCATGATTGGTTCTTTGGAAGAGACGATCGGTGCAGGGACGATCAACTACGTTGGATGTTCGACTTCGCTGGACGATCGACTACTGTCGGGACCCAAAAATGCAATTATGGATCCTATGTGTATAATGCATGAGTCCAGAATCACGCTAGTGCACATAGTGTCAACATAGATGGATATCGATCCACACAAGACGATTCATAGAGTAAACGATTAATTTGAATAACAAATAACAGTTTTGACCTTATGGTCGAGTTTACATTTATTAAGCCACAAAGGGCTAACAAAGAATTAAATAGCAGCGGAACAAAATAAACTCTAGCAGAGATCCCATCAATTCACCACAGGCAACCAACTGAGATCAAGACCCTAATGATCAGCACCTTCAACGAACTCCTCCTCTTCTATAGATTTGTTTGCAGCAAGCATGAGTATACAACCGTACTCGCAAGACATACCACAGAATGCAATGTATAGATGCAGTCTTATTCCAAAGGAAATAGCTTTTGTGGTTCTTTTGCAGAAATACAACTTTTGCAATTGAATACGAATAATAGATTGAAATGCAGTTCAAAGCAAATAAACAATAATAGTTTAGCAGTTGTTTTCACAAAGACACAAAGCTAATCAGATTAATTCACACAGTCATATGACTTAGGTCACACAGCTGTCCCTTCCCAAAGTTTATGAACACTACCCCTCGTGCGAAATCCCCGAGCATATCCATGACGGCGGACACGGCTATTTGAATAGATTGATTAACACTCTGCAGAGTTTGTACACTTTACCCACACAATACAACTAGTGTAGCTAGCACTAGTCATAATAAAACGTTTCAAAAACTTCATCTCAAAATTGACACTCCTAGTGTGCTTTACCGCTATACCAACCAAAACGTAATGCTTTGGCATAACACACAGTTGGCGGGGATGCGGCGAACAGATCCATGATGTGACTACACGATAGTTCACACCTCCACCCATCAACGAGTCTAACCTACAACCCGAGTAATCAATGTCAAGAATCCATAACCTACTAAGTTAGGCTCGTCCCATCGGGCATGTGGTCATCTTGTAAGGCTCAATTCAATGACGCACAAAGTTAAGTTCTTAATTGACCAAGGCAAGACTTTCAATTTCTAACTACCAGCACAGAGCCCACCATAATAGCACACAATACCACTTGCCTCCATCCAAATCTTTTCCCACCCGGTTGGTTAAGTGTAACATATACCATCAACGAGTAATAGCACATAGTACACACAATTTTATTACTTAGTTCCATAATCACTTAGTCAAGTTTATAATTACAACTCATATGAGATGATGACTTGTAGCATGACTAAGCAATCTACTCGTATCTAATCAATCCACGTTGGTGCTACAATAGTACCAACTAGATAGTAAACCAATCTAGGGTGACAAAATATTATGACATAACAATAGACAAAGTGGATACAACAAATCGGATTAATAACTACACCCAAAAGCATTTAAATAATTACTTAAAGTAAATGCAGTCATTTGAATCAAAGTATTTTGAAAATTGGGATTCAACATGATCAAAGGTATGACTTGCCTTGAAATAGATCTGGGTACTGGTCTTGATCTTGAGGCACTCCTTCTTCTTCAAAGTTTCCCCAAAGTATCGACGTCTACTCGCAAACGAAGTAAATAAATAAAAACAAATAAAAAATAGAGATCAAATAAACTCCAAAAATTAAATAAAAATCTCAGATAAATAGATCTCGAATTTAGATGAATTTGAAAATTTGAATGGGCTCAAACAGAGTTCGGATGCAAAAGATATGGCTTTTGGAAGTTGAATCTATAGAAAATACCCTAAATAGGATTATCCAGAATTAACCCGAATTATCTTTCAATTGAAAATCCGGATTAATGACGTAGGCTGACGTCAGCCCTGAGAATTTCAGAATTAAAAAGAAATCTGACATGTGGGACCCACAAGTCAATCTCATAGCTCACAGTGAACCAAGTGCACCGAGCCGATTGAATGTGGTGCGGGATTAGGTGGCACGCGTTTGTTGGCTGACGGCTGACTCAACGGACACGTGTGTGCCACGTAGATGACACAAGCGCCCGAGGCGAGGTGGCGTCGGCGTGAACAACGGCGAGCAACGGCGGCAGGTTCGATGGCTTCGACGAGCAATGGCGTCTCGCCGGTGGTGGGTGGTACTGGTGGAAAGCTGGTGCTATTGCACACCTGGTGGTGTGCTTACTGATGCTCGGAGACTACGGTGGCGACCGGCGGTGAGCTCGAAGTGGCGGAGAAGCGTCGGGTTTTGTCGGACGGGGGCTCCAGCGATGCTCTAACGACACGGAGGTGTTCTGGACGGAGCTACGGTGATGGTGGACCTAGTTGCGTGCTTGAAGACGATGGGGTGACCTCAACGGCGGTGCAATCCGAAGAAACAAAAGCTCGACCGAAAACCTGAGATGGGGAATTAAGGCGGCGCTAGGGCTCTAGAGGGTTAGGGGCTTGAGGGGTTTTGGTGTGGGCGCTTTGGCGATCCCGAGGGTCCTATTTATATGCTCCTGGTAGGGCTAGGGAGGCATATTGGCAGCGGAGTGCAAAGGAGTCCGAAACAAACTCGTGAGGAAAATGGAGATAGAAATGAATCCAGGATTTGATTTTGATCCGAACGGATACGGGGGAGATAAGGATAGGATTTGACGCGTCTTCTAAAATAAGTTTAGTTGGAAAGGCAGCATTGTCAGACGAAGGTCGTGAGGACAGCAATGGCAGAAGAGGCTCAGACTCTCGCAAGGACGAGGATGACGCGGATACAATGAAGCGTGGGCCCACGTGTCAGCAGGCGAGCGGACACGCGCGAGTCGAGCTGCGCTCGGAGAAAGGCTAAGCGGGCTGGGCTAAAGGAAGGGGAAAATGGGCCGAGCGGAAAGAGATTCGGCCCAAGCACTAATCCGAGATTTTGATTTAGTTTCTAATTTAGAAAATACTAGAAATTCAAATAAGCAATAGAAAATAGCAAATGAACTTGGAAAAATTCTAGAAAAAATCTAGAAAATATATCCAAGCACATAGAATCCAAATAAAATAGTTTTGATAACTATTGATGTTGGAATTATTCATATTAAATTGTTGTGATACTGAAATTCCATATTAAGCTTTGAGTTAAAACCAAATAAAATCCAAATAGTGAATTTTCTCCCTACTAACTATTCAAAAGATTTTTAAGAATCAAAAAATTGGGATGTTACAACTATGGTGGACGATCGACTACGACCACTTCATCGACGCACTCTGCGTTGGATCAGACTCCAACTCTTCTTCCACTGCACTATGCGTCTGGTGGTAACGATATGTGATCATCTTCTTGCTTGGCTTCCTGGTTTACGTGGTAGAATTTTTGAATTGCCAATTAGTGTAGCCTACCCATATCCCTTCAGTGGTATCAGAGCCATCCTGTGTAGTTTTTGATCTATATCGGTCGCATATACTTGATATGTGGCAATAGTAGATTGGATCTATTACTGGCCAGGTTTGGTAACCTAGATCGGTTCATACGGATGAAACGACCTAGGCACTGGTCGATAAGATCGATCGGGTTTCGGCGATAGTGGATGAGTTTGCGAGGAGGTATGAGCTAAAAGGACCAGATGGTTTACTGCGCTTGTTCACGACCACTTTGCACAATACTCCTACCGGTCGGAATTCTACCATCGGAGTATGCCGTAGTGTGTGGTCGTATCAAAGCGTTGATCGTTGGTTCGAAATAAGCGGACATTGTCTTTGGAGTGTCGTACCATGCGTTATAGGTAGTATGTGTTCTTGTCACCCGATAGAATTAGATTCTATGCATAACTTGTTTTTGTAGGGATTGATGTGAATAGTATGACCCATTGTGTATGTGATGCATGAATGAATTTTCATGGCCTGTGTGTCATATTGTGAGATAGCCATCGAGCTACATATTATTGTATAATGGTCTCCGTACCGACATGTGATGCTTGATATTATCCTCTGTAATTCATTACTAGCTCTTAAGAGTAATTGCTTAGCAGATGAATGCGGTCGGAGACTTCATGCATGGTGGTCGGATGGTAGGAAGTATGGTGACCGGGATCGTCATGATAAGAGTCATACTATTTCATAGTTTAATATGATTATCTGTGAATATTTGTGTTTATTCCTGTTATGCTATTTGATCATGTTTCATCATTAGATGTTTTAACATGATAGAGTAGTATCCCTCAAGAAAAATTAAGTAAAATTGATGTCTTTCTAATTGCTACTCTATCACGATTTTGATCGTTAATTGGTACGTCTACCAAAGTAGGGTACCATTAACTATCTTAATAAGATGGAGTGGGTGTCGAACACCCACATGCAAAGTGTTGGTTTAACTTGACAAGGTCATCAAAACGTTTTTGGGCCTTAGGGCATAATGTTGGTCGCCGAAGCATAGAGATGCCGCTCAATAAACAAGAGTCATATGTGATATGATTGGCAAGAGGTTGTCTACCTTAAATCACTAAGTTTCTAGCATTGATGCCAAAGCATACTAGGACTTAATGACGTTTGGATCTTGAACTCACTATATGATGTTAGAGGGAAACATGGTTTAGAACATATAGTGGGAGTATCTTTTATTGACTGTTGATGATTAAGTTCGACCAGGTATGGACTGGTCGCATGGTGATACAACCAGGTTCAGACTAGTCGTATGGTGATACTAGTTGGTCGTAGACTGGTCGAACGTAACAATAGACATGAGTTGTCCAATAGAAGATGTTACATAAACATAGTGTTGAGTTTTTGCATATTCTGTTGTAGGTCATGTCACCTACTACTTCTTCCACACCTACCTTTAGCTTACGATCTATTCTTGAGAAAGAAAAACTAAATGGTATAAACTTCATTGACTAGTTTAGTAATTTGAGAATTATTCTCAAACAAGAAAAGAAGGAATATATTCTAGAGGTCCATATCCTAGAAACCAAGTGTCGATGCTCCTCGTCTTTGAAAAGAATGCTTATGAGAAGTATTGTAATGGCCTTGATCAATGTGCGCTACCTAATGCTTGCCACCATGAACTCGAGCTTGAAACAATGTGAGACTAAGGATTCTTATTATGATTGTGAGTCTAAAGGGTATGTTTCAGGATCAAGCAAGGGCGAGAGGTTTAACACATGTAAGGCATTGTTTTCTTGTAGGCTATCAGAAGGTAACCCGGTTAGTTCTCATATGATCAAAATGATTGGTCTCATTGAGAGCTTGGAAAAGCTTGGTTTTTCCCTTAGCCAAGAGTTGGCTACTGATGTGATTCTCCAATCACTCCCTACGAGTTTTGAGTCTGTCATATTGAATTTTCATATGAATGGCATGGAGAAGTCAATGACCAAGTTACATAGCATGCTTAAAGGTCTTGAGAAGAGCATCAAGAAAAGTTCTAATCATGTGATGATGGTTCAAAAGACTGCTAACTTCAAGAAGAAGGGTAAGTCGGGAAAGGAAAAAGACAAAGGAAAGACTCAAGATGAGATTGAGAGTCTCAAGACTAAGCTTAAGAAGCTTAAGCTGGGTCCTAAGCCTAACATAGAATGTTACAATTGTCATGAGACTGGGTATTGGAAGAGAAACTATTAGAAGTACTTGGCAGAGATAAAAAAGAACAAAGGAAGTAAGACTTCCAGTTCAGGTATAAATGTTATACAAATTAATCTTGCCACTTCTCCGACTAGTTCTTAGGTATTTGATACCAGATTGGCTGTTCATATTTGCAATTCGATGCAGAGACTGATAAGGAGTAGAAGTTTGGCACGAGGAGATGTTGATCTTCACGTGGGTAATGGAGCAAGGGTTACTGCATTAGCTATTGGTACCTTACCATTCGTTTTACCCTCAGGATTAGTTATGGAACTAAATAATTGTTATTATGTTCCACCTTAAGCAAAAATATTATTTCTACTTCTTGTTTAGGAGCAGAAGGTTATGAGTTCAAAATAAAGAACAATTGTTGTTCAATTTATTTTGAAGATATGCTTTATGGCCATGCTCTATTGGTGAATGGATTGTATGTTTTGAATCTTGAGGTTAAGCCCATCTATAACATTAATGCTAAGAGATTTCGACCTAATGATTTGAATCCTACTTATATTTGGCATTGTCGTCTAGGTCATATAAATGAGAAGCGCATGATGAAACTTCATAAAGATGGTCTTTTAAACTCATTTGATTTTGAATCATTTGAAACATGTGAATCTTGTTTACTTAGCAAGATGACAAAGGCGCCCTTCACGACTAAAGGTGAGAGGGTGAGTGATCTACTAGCCGTAATACATTCGGATGTATGTGGACCAATGAGCACTCCGACCAGAGGTGGTTTTCAGTACTTCATAACTTTAACTGATGATTTCAGTAGACATGGCTATGTCTATTTGATGAGGCATAAGTCGGAATCCTTTGAAAAGCTGAAGGAATTTCATAATGAAGTGCAGAATCAACTTGGTAAGACAATTAAATATCTATGATCTGATCGTGGAGGTGAATATTTGAGCCATAAGTTTGGTGATCATCTAAAGAAATGTGGAATTATTCCACAGCTTACTCCACCGGGAATACCTCAATGGAATGGGGTGTCTGAACGACAGAATCGAACATTGTTGGACTTGGTTCGGTCAATGATGAGCCAATCTGATCTTCCATTGCAATTCTGGGGATATGCTCTAAAAACAGCAGCTTTCACTTTAAATAAGGTTCCACTGTGAAAACGACACCATATGAGATATGGACCGGGAAGAGTCATGGATTGTCTTTTCTCAGGATATAGGGTTGTAAGGTTTATGTAAAACGTTTGACGTTTGATAAACTCACACCCAAGTCTGATAAGTGCTTCTTTCTGGGGTATTCTAAGGAAACTAAAGGATATTACTTTTATAAGTGGAATGATAACAAAGTGTTTGTTGCCTGAAATGGTGTCTTCTTGGAGAAAGAGTTTCTTTCCAAATGAGTCGATGGGAGCAAGGTGCAACTCGAAGAAATTCAGGAATCATCTGAAAATATTTCAACTCCTATTGAACCTCTACAAGATGAACAAAATATTGTAGAATCTGTAGGCGAAGCTTCAGCCCCACGTAGATCTAAAAGGCCACGTTAATTGACTATAAGGTATGAGCATAATATTTTATTATTGAATAATGATAAGCTTAAAACTTATTTGAAAGCGATGGTGGACCCAGACTCTGAGTCATGGCTTGGAGCCATGAGATCCGAGATATAGTCCATATATGACAATCAAGTTTGGAACTTAGTTGATCTACCTGATGGTGTTAAAACCATTGAGTGCAAATGGATTTTTAAGAAAATGATAGATATGGATGGAAATGATCACATTCATAAGACACGACTAGTTGCGAAGGGTTTCAAACAAATTCAAGATATTGATTATGATGAAACCTTCTCACCTGTCGCTAAGCTTAAGTCTATCCGAATCATTCTGGCTATTACTGCATATTTCGACTATGAGATATGGCAAATGAATGTCAAAACGGCTTTCCTAAATGGAAACCTAAGTGAGGATGTGTACATGAAACATCACGAGGTTTTGTCGATCCAAAAGAAGCTAGAAAGGTATGCAAGCTTCAGAAATCCTTTTATGGATTAAAGCAAGCATCTCGGAGTTGGAATATTCGTTTTGATGAAGTGGTCAAAGGGTTTGACTTCATCAAGAATGAAGAAGAACCTTGTATTTACAAGAATTTTAGTGGGAGCAAACTTATATTTACGGTATTGTATGTGGTGACATACTCTGGTGGAAATGATATTCCAATACTTGAATCTATTAAAACTTCATTAAGAAATAGTTTCTCAATGAGAAATTTAGGAGATCTGAGAATATATCTTGGGTATAAGGATCTATAGAGATAGATCTAAGAGGCTAATTGGATTAAGCTAAGTGTGTTCATTGACAAGGTGTTGAAATGGTTCAACTTGCAAGATTCTAAGAAAGGTTTCTTGCCCATGTCACATGGTATTAATCTTAGCAAGAGTCAGTGTCCTACGACCACTAATGAGCGAGACAAAATGAGTAGAATTCCATATACTTTGGCTATTGGATCTATCATGTATGTCATGCTTTGTACAGGACCAGATGTGTTGTATGCTCTAAGTATTACAAGCAGATATCAGTTAGAGAACATGGTGTTGGACAGACCCACCTTGAGACACTATTGAGATTGTTATGATTCTTTGTGTCATTAGTTGGTCTCAAGCAATGATGATGTATAATCCTTAGACCTGAGATCAACATGGTTTTCTACATGTGTAATAGCACTCTTAGGGGTTGCCAAACGCTACTCCGTAACTAGGTAGTTATAAAGGTAGCTTTCGGGTATGCTATGAAACATGCGGAGCAATGTGACTGGTCGGATGTGGGATTTGCCCCTGCTAACATAACAGGAGAGATATCTTTGGGCCCCTCGATGTGGTCAGATAAAGAAAGTGCGTGGCCATGCCACTAGTGGTCGAAGAGTTCGATCACATGAAGTTATCTGACACTCGATCAATAAAGTATTGAATAGTCCATGGATGACATAATATCTCGCTTAGAGTTTAACTAGATATCGTGAGGCAAAGGGATAATGCATGAGAAGGTCGTTCAGTTCGATCAGATACGGACTAGTCGTATGGAGATATGAGCTAGTCGTGGCGGTCGAAGATAGTCACTAAGTGGTCGAAACCTACTCGTAAGGAGTCACGAATTGGTTGAGACTAAATATGAACCAGTCGTATAGAGATACGAGCTGGTCGTAGATCACATTGCATTAAGGTTCATCCGATATAATTCGTGTGTATTCGGGAATCGTTATGTCCTGCTAGTAACCGCTAATGACTAGTGGTCGAAAAGGGTTTCTGAGTCACAACCGATTACGCATGAACCTACAGGGTCATACACTTAATGTGTTGGAACAAAACGTGTTCGGATAGGATCTGTCATGAGTACTATATGAGTACATGCTTGAGGCTATTGGGATACATGCGAGACATGTGAGTTGCTCAACCAAATCCCTAGCCACCATCTTCTCGAGAGAGCCCTACCGTGTGAGTCCATGCTAGCACACCAGCACGCGGTGTTCCTCCTCTGGACGTATGGATACCGTAGAGGCGCTACTGCAGTTTCTATTACGCTTAAGGAAGATCCACGACTTCACAAAGATCACGATTGGTTGCTGGAAGAAACGATCGGTACCGAGGACGATTGACTATGTTGGACGTTCGACTTCGTTGGACGATCGACTATGACCACTTCATCGATGCACTCTACGTTGGATCAGGCTACTCCAACTCTTCTTCCACTGCACTGAGTGTCTGGTGGTAACGATCTGTGATCATCTTTTTGCTTGGCTTTCTAGTTTACGTGGTAGAAATTTTTAATTGCCGGCTAGTGTAGGCTACCCGTATCCCTTCGAATATTAACAAAATCAATTCCCATCCTTCATCGCAATTCAATTCCACCTCCCATTTAAATTCCCAAATCTCATTTATCAAATTCCATTAATTAATTTATAATCATCATCTCTCTCTTCAGATCAATCTTTGATCCACATTCAAATATCCAAAAATCAATTCAAATCTAAATTCCATCTTCCTATTTGAATGTTTTCCTCTCAAATTCGTTGGACCGAAGCCTATTCTCCCTTTATTTCTTCCCTAGGCTGAAGCCCATTTCCTATGGCCCAATTGGCCTACCTGGCCACCTCTCCTTTCCCTTTTCCCCGCTTGCTCCTTTGCTCTGCCCTTACTCAAGCCGGCACCTAGCCTACACCAGGTTGCGCCAGTGCCTCGCGTGTAGCCAGCCCAACCCCGCGCCAGCCCAGCCAGCGTCGCCCGCCACAAACCCTAACCTTTTCCGGTCGGGTCCACCTGGTAGTCGCTACCACCATCGCTTGCGTGCTCAACACGGGCACTACTGCTGTCAACTTGGCACGCACGCCAAGGCCACCTTAAATAGCACCGTCTCCATGCGCACCCACTCTGCCTCGTCCTCCTCTCTTTGTTTCCCTAGACGCCACCGCCTGGGACGTTGTAGTTCGGCCGGAAGGTGCGACGCCGCCATCGTCTTCTCTATGTTCAGCCATCGCCCCATCACCCCGATCTCCATCTCCGGTGAGCTTCTTGTCATTTGGATTGTGTCACAACGTGTTCCTGATGTCCCTCAAGCCATCCCCCGCCATGAATCGGCCTCTGCGCCACCGTAGCAAGCCGCTACCCCTTCTTCTTCGCCGCCGACCGCCGTCGCCACTCCACCTCGGTCCCCCTCTTGCCGCCCCGGATGACCTAGCAAGACACCCTCATCGGTGCTGAGCTCGTGCTCACACCATCTTTCGCTGGGCGCCACCCACGCCACATGCCCGTGCCACTGCTGTCGCCGCCGCCACCGCCACGGTGTCGCCCCAATCACGCCGCCACCACCTAGAGGATCCTCACCCCTCTGGGGTTTTATTTTGCCTGTCATTGACCGCTGCCAATGTCGCATGCCCGAGTTGCCGACCATTCCTCCTCTGCTTTCCTCTCTGTCCTTTTCTCTCCCTCAATGATAATGGTCCCCACCTATCATTCTCTTCCCTATTTTCTCTCTTTCTCTCACTTGCAAAGGGAGCTCACATGTTAGTATCTCTTTCCTTTTATTAATTCAGATGAAGGAATATTCTTTGGAATATTCTTTCCTTCTCAATTTTCAGCAATTTCCAATTCCCATAAACTTTCGGAGGCTCGTTCTTTTTCATACGAACTCTGAATCAATTGATTCTTCTTCCTAAAGTCATCTAAATTCAAAATATCTCTATTAGTGATAATGTTATGTTTTATGGATTTTAGTTGGATTTATTGTTATTTATTTTTCATGTTTTACACATATAGAATCAAACGTTGCCAACAGTGGCAGACCCAAGATTTCAGGATGGTTGTTCGAAGTTACAAAAATATTGGTCACTATAGAACATAAAGATCCATAGACCACAGTAGTAATAACAGAAGTACTAATTGTTTGTACTGGAGATAACATCTCAATTCTCAAATAATTCAAATAAATTACAAAATAATTAAGAAAATTACAATTTAACTAACGGTGCTTCATGCCTTGGAAGCGAGATATGATGTCATCGTCCTTAACTTGCATGACAAATTCTCACTCAAGAAATGTGACCAAGCAATCATTCAAGTATTGCTCACCCATTCTATTTGTTAGTTTATTCTTCACATACTTCATTGAAGAAAAAACTCACTCAACACTAGCAGTTGCTACGGGAAGAATTAGCACCAATTTGAGAAGCTTGTAAACAATTTTATAATGGAGGTTCTTCTTTGATTGAACAAGAATGATTGATAGCTCAGCAAGTTTTTTCACTTTTGTAAACCTTTCATCTCTACGCATATAAGTAATGAAGTGTGTAAGTTGAAAGGGAAGATACATCAATTCTGTGCTAGAGAAATCTTTAGGATAAAACTGAGCAAGCCTAACCAAGTTTTCCTTGTCATAAGCAGCGAATAAATCAACAGGATTGAATGAAAACATGCAAAGAAGCAAATCCATGTTTACCTCATCAAACCTATAATTAAGCTCTCGATGTTGTTTATGAATGACACTCAAAAACATTTCAACATGGAAGCGATGGAGACTCTTGACTTTTTTGAAGAACCTTTTAGATCTTGCAATCATCTTATAGAAATCATATATTTTAGCAACTTTGATGCCACGCTTCACACAAAAGGAAGTGACATCATTAAGAAAAAAATTCCCATCCATCATCCTCCCAAAATAACCGCAATTGAGGCTTTGTCAAATAAATGAGATCAATTGCATTAACAATATCTTGATCCCTCTTTTACAAAGCATTGCTTAAGTCATCTGTGTACCCAAATATGGTTAGCATCAAGTGTGCCATGAAAACAAACTTAAATGACTCAGATGATGTCAACATAGTTTGAGCTTGTGTAGCCTTCGTGCTTGAAGTGTGATCTTCTCTAATGTTTATAAGAACTCGTTAGATTGAAGGATACAAAGAGATGACATGCATAATAGTTTTATAGTGGGATCCCTAATGAGTATTAGTTGGCCTACCTAGGCCTATCTCCTGATTCAAAACCCAGCCAGTTTCAATGTCACCCAATTCTAATGCCTCTACAACCCGCTGAGCTTGAGGTACTCAAAGCAATTGTATATTTTTACAAGACATTCTTAGAACATTCAACAAATATGTGAGTTGCTGAAAGAACCAAACACAATCACCATTATCCTTAGCAACAACAACAAGAGTTAACTGGAGTTATGGGCAAAGCAATGAATATAATAAGCAGAAGGAGACTCATCCATAATTAGTTTCTTTAGACCATTAACTTGACCCTTCATGTTACTAGCTCCATCATATCCCTGCCCACGGACCCATGTCAAGCTCAATGCATGATCAATAAGTAAAGACTCAATTGGTATTTCAAGTGTCAAAGCGGTAGTATTTTCAACATAGACAATGTCGAAACCTCTCAACAAGTCTTCCTTGTTTATCGACATAATGTAAGCAAAGAGCCAATTGTTCTGTTGATACATATCACTAGATTCATCGACAAGTATTGCAAAATAATCATCACCAAGGTCATCTATGACTAGCCTAATGGTTCTTTGGCACAAGAGTTGTGAGATCTTTTGTATCTTATGAGAAGTCATTTGACTAGTCTTTGGAGCATTTTTAGAACAACCTTGTTAACTTCTTCAAAATTTTACTGACCAATTTAAAAGCTTAAGAAAATTTCCTTTATTTTGTGAGTCTTCACCTTCATCATGTCCATGGCAAGCCAACCCTTGACGCAAAATAAACCTCAAGCACTTAAGTGAATATGTCAAGCGAGATTTGTACAAAGCCCTCAATTGTTTGGAGTTTGAAGCAAAAGACTCTTCAATTGATGCTTTAGGTTTAATGAAGAACTCATATTTCTCATGAGGTTCATTGTGGGCACTATTAATAGCACCAACATGTTTGTCAAATCTATCTTTAGGGTTCCAATTTATAAATCCTCCATTCACAAAACTATCTCCACCAGCGTAATTAGGTTTATCCTTGAACAAATAATATACGAGGCAAAAGGCAACATCTCATTCCACACTGTACTCAAGCCAATTATATTGGTCAAACCAACTAGCTAAGAAGCAACACATACTTCCAATATTTCTTTTTGGAAAATCATGTGCTCGTGGTTGACATGGAGCAAACCCCTACAGGAAGGGGAACTCTGGGTTATAACCGTCTCCAACTGCAGGTGTGTTCTGCGATGGGATGGTCGAACTTATAGGAAAAGCGTGTTTAATCCCCTCATCTGCGGGATTAGCCAGAGAGAAGGGACCATAGGGTGCCGATAAAGCTCTGGAATGATGGCTTCCAGAACTTGTCTCGCCAGGTCGTACTGCCTTAAAGGGACTCGAACACTCCGAGGAAAAACTCTCATCGTGTTGTGAGTCTGTCTTGGGGCAGTCCTATTTGTGGTCGTGTTGACCCTTGCCGCCTGAGGAAGTTGGTCCTTAAGCTGGGCATACTGTTGTGGGGGATAAGGATCCTCCCGAAACCGCCGATGGCATGGTCTCCGAGATCTGATAGAAGATCTCCAGAGGTGGCAATGCCATTGGATGATTCGATACTAGGCTCGTAATTGAAACCGACATCCATGTTGACGTCTGCGTAATCGGCCAAGTCGAACTAGTTCTCTTCGTTCCACTTTCCTGCCATGGAAGCATCAAAGAGAAAAGAAAGAACTGTTGACAATGAATTACCAGAAGATCCCCACGGACGGCGCCAACTGTCGTTGTTTTAGAACTGATCTTATGTAAAGATTATTTGATTCGGGGGGTCTCCACAATTGATCACGCAGACAGGAAAGACACGGGAATTTTTATATAGGTTCGGGCCTTCTCTAGAAAGAATAACAACCCTACTCCTGTGTGTATTGTTTTGGTTATCCTGATTACAATCAGTGAAAAGACTTACGCTTGTACTACTACCGATTGCCTCTCTCATTTCTCTCCGAGTGAAGTCTTTTTATAGTACGTGCAGAGGTAGTTGTTCTGGGTCAAGAGGCGCCCCATTATTCTGTAATAATGGTAGTAATCACGAGAGTAGTAACCTCCCCATGTTGTCTGATGGTTACTAATCAGAGATAATGGCGCATTACCTGCAGTTATTCCAGAGATTAACTGCGTATATTGACTGCTCAAATCTCACACTTAATTGGGCCTACAGGCGTGTGGACCTAGTTAACTGTGAGGGAGTCATAGCAGAGTTTGTCTAGAAAGACTTACGACCAGGGGTAGTCGTAGAAAAGCTTACGACTGGGTACCGGTCGTAGAAAGATTTACGACCAGAGGTAATCGTACGAGAACTTACGATTACATAGTCGTCGTAGAAGAACTTACGACTATAGGGGTGGTCGTAGAAGAACTTACGACCACCTGATTGGCTTCCCCCTTACGACTATAAGGGGTATACTTTAATAGCTGTGTGATGTCATATTTACCTATAATACTAATTTACTGAGATAAGCGATGAAAATGAGGATTATTAGATCCTCATCATCCAGCCCACAGCTTCAAGTGAAAATAACTTACTTGGGAAAGGAGTTATAGATGTTCTTATGACCATTAGGTGGTTGTAGGGTAAAGGTTGAATGAAAAACTCTTCGACACGTGTCTCATTTGACGAGAAATATACTTGGTCAAGAAATTTTATCGAAAATCTCACGATTACAAGGTAGTCGTAGAAAATCTTATGACTACGGAATAATCGTGGTATAATGATCGAAAGTGAAATCTTTCCGGTTGGTATTTCATTTGACCAGAAATATACTTGGCCAAGAAGGTAATTTCGCTTGAGGTGTGAAAATAGCCTCGGTTTTCTCGAACAGGCAGATTTAAAAGAATCTGTCCGTTAGAGCAATTCCCGAAGCGGTGGGAACCGTTGAGTTTCCACGACGTTTCATTTCAGGCGTGTGCGGTTATAAAACTAACGCAGGGGTGACTTTAGGGTTCTTACCTTTCCCTAATTCACCTTGACTATTCATCAAGCTCTCGCCTCCTCCGTCGCCAGCAAAAACTGTGCGTTTTCTTGAAGCGTTTCTAAATCCAAATCTCCTTTTCACGAGGAAAATGGCTAGGACCGTCTCTGAGTGGGCCAAATCGGAGATGGATATGGCGAAGATGAACGCTTTGGTTGCTGCCGAGAAGATTCCCGAGAAGGTACTCGTAAAGTGGATTTCGGCGGTTGGACAACACTGGTCGTCGGGGGAGACTGGGCAAATCCCTGTCTTCCAGGCGTACTGTGAGTGCGGCCTTCGATTGCCTGCTCACCCTTTTCTCACACTCGTACTCAAGCACTTTGGGGTGGAGTTAGTGAACCTTGGTCCTAATTTCATCACAATGTTAAGCGTATTCGTGTACCTGTGTGAGGCATACTTGGGGATTCCGGCGGACCTTGAGCTTTTCCAATATTACTACGGGATGGCTCGGCAAGTCGAATTCTTGAGCTGCTGATGCGAAGCTCCACGACGGGAAGTCGAAGGAGTACATTCATATGTTTACCCGGTCTTTGTGGCCAGGGTGGAAGAATGTCGAGACCACCCCCGGGATGTATCGAGAAGATCTCCCAGGACCTCGTAGGGAGGTTCGATAGGACCACCTAGAGGTCGTGTAAGACCTCTTAGAACACCCTCCAGGACCTCCCAGGAGATCGCAAGGACCTCCCGGAGGTTGTGGACATCTGCGCACTGAGTTAGTCCCAGGAACCGAAGCTAACTCGCATAGGTCAACATAGGTGTGATCACATCCACAAAGTCCTTAGAAGGAGCAGTGGAAAAAGGTACAATAAATAATAAGCAAGGGCCTTATGGCCAAGGTTGTTTGACGGTTGCCAAACGAGCTACAAAATCCGACAACAGTAACACAAACAAAACACTAAAAACACGTGGCGCCAACCAACAAACCCAAAGGATGTCAAGTGGAGGGCGTCCTAGAAGCTCGGGTCATCAAAGAATTCCTCCTCGAAGAGTGCAGGGCACCAAGACACAGGTCATCTTCGACCACTGCTTGCAATAGCAGGACAAAAAGTCATGAGTACGTTGAATATACTCAGCAAGTCACAGGGAACAATTATGCAAATAATATTCATGCTTGGGCTTGACAAAGGGGGGCTGCAGGGTTAGTTTGCAAAGAGCAACATTTCACAGAAATAACATAAGTAGGTTAATAGCTCAAGTTAAAGACATCAAAACACAAAAAAAAAACAATTGATTCGAAAGGGGAGGTCATGAGCACCAACTCACTCCCAAACCACGTGTGGGAGGTCTTGGCCACACCTATGTCGGGACCACCCCACAACCACCCTAGAGCACCAACTCAGGCACCCAAGGACCACTAAGGAGCTCTAAGACCTCCTCTGGGCACCAACCCTGGAGCATCGGGACCACTCCAAAGGTCAATGACTAGCCCCGAACACATTCACGAGCCAACCACGACCTCTCTAGAGGCGGCCAAGGTCTCTTCGAGACAAAGCCATGGCCTCTCGCAGGAGCGACCAAGGACACAAGTTTTATAAAAGATCTACCCCTTGTGCAAAATCACTAGCCAGTTGTCCATGACCAAGGACTTGGCTAGTCGAATAGATATTACACCTGCGAGAGGTGTGCAACACCCATAATTCACGACCTCTCTAGCGGCGGTTCCGTTGAAACCTTGCTCATTTCCGAGGATGAGCAGCCTAGAGAGCGTGACAAGGCCTTTACAAAGCTTGGAATTGGCTCAGAGCTGCCCCCTAAGGTTTCGCTTCTAACGGGTATCACACCATATCAGTTTCGTGCCCCCTCTTGCGCCAGTGAATCACACGCTCAACCACAACAGAACCAAACCAGCTCTTTGCTATTTATTTGGCCCAAACCACCCCCATAAAGTGATCTTATGGTTGCACAAAAATACGGATCATTGGGTGACAAAGTAAAGTCCTTAAGAGTTTCTTAAGCATGACCATCCACAACCCAAAGTGACCCTAGGGCACCACCCTAGAGCACCCACTACTCACTTCCGACCTTCTTGCTCGAGCAAAACAGTTTTAGGGTTCACCCAAGCCAAAGGACCACCAAGTCCTGGCATGAGTTTTAGCGAAGGTGGTGTCACACCACAATCGACACACTGTGGACTCACACCATAAGTGCACCAAAGTGGTCTCACACCACAGGTTCCATAGAACATTAGTCAAGATTATTAAATAAAGAAAAACAAGGTTCTTGAGACTAACGGTTATAAGCTAAGTTAAGCAATCTACGAACTCAGGTTGGTAACCTCAAGGAGTACCAACAGAACCACCCATTCTAAGGTGTCTGGAGGAAACATGACAACATGTTGAGTATCAATAACAAGGAGGTAAAGCATCAAGTAGGTAAGCTACTGCCCAAGACCACTTTACAAATAGCCATGCAAGATAGCACAAAACAACATATGTTTTGAAATGCTAGGTTCAACAATGATCAAAGGTCTGTGACTTGCCTTCGCTGAGCAATGGAAAGGCTTCGACAGAGGCTGCTGGATCCCCAAACTCCGCTTCGAACTCGGGACCTATACGGTCGCAAAGAACCAAATAAACAAGGCGAGCTCAAGCAAAAGAACTTAAAGGAAAGCAAATACCCTTAAGCAAATCAACTTAAAACCAGAAATACAGGAGGTCCTGGCCGGAGAGGGGAGGTCCAACTCAAAGAAGAGCTCTAGGAACAAGCTCGGAGAGGTCTAGGCGAAAACAAGAAAGTTAGGAAATAAGGCCAAAGGTGGTGAGGGAAAGCTCTCCCAGCTACAAATAGTAGGGGAGGCAGTAGTGAGCTCTGAGGCTCAGGGCAACGTGTTAAGGGTAGGTGAGAAAAAGGTACACGGATAAGACAAGGCAGGCCATCAAAAGGGGGAAACAAGTACCTCGGATGTGACTACATTCAATGTGTTGCAGCATATTTAATGTTTCAGAGACTTTCTGCTGCAAAGAGTGCGGAAAGGAGAAAAGGGGACATGGTTGGCTCAAACAAAGAGGTTGGTCAAAGTAACAGGGAAAAGTCGTGACCAAAGGAGGAGGTCTGCAAGGAGGAGGTCCTCATGAGAGGTCAAAGGTGGTCCTCTTCCATCAGTGGTCTTTGCAAAAGACCAGAGGTCATGACCACATAGGGTGGTCATGACGAAAGAGGGTGGTCTTTGCAAAAAGAGCAGAGGTCATGACCACATAGGGTGATCGTGATGAAAGAGAGTGGTCTTTGCAAAAAGACCAGAGGTCATGATCACATAGGGTGGTCGTGGCGAAGAGGGTGGTCTTTGCAAAAGACCGAGAGAGTCTGAGGGCGAGGGTCTGAGGTGAGGAGATCTGAGGAAAAGAGGAGTTGGTACAAGAGGAGGTCAGGAAGAGGAGAACTAGACTAAGGGGCACACAAGGCAAACAAAGAAAGGGGCCAAAAGCCAAAGAACAACAAGGAACTCTAGCAACGAACTAAGAGCTAAAAGACTTTAGTTGTAGTTAAGTTAATTCAAGTTAAACCTCCAATTTTTCAAAGGTTCCAAATTAAGCTTAAGCAAACCAAAAAATCGAATGGTTCCTTTTTAGATTTTGAAATCCGGCAAGAGCTCTAAGACAAATGGGACGTTACAAAGAAGAAGTGGTTCTACTGGGAAGTTACCAAGGAAGACAGCCTTTTATTTGTTGGAAATGCTGCTGAGAGGATTTCTTTCTGGGATTCGACTCCCAAGGATCTTATCCGGATTGCCCCCTATATTCAAGCTATCAAAGACTTGAAAGTGGGGGGACTCACCGGATGGCACGTGGTGAAGGACTTCATCACACGCCGCATCAGACCCCTGAAGAAACGAGTTTCTCCTATGTGGAGGTACTCAGTTACAGCAGACCCGACCAGGGATTACAAAGAGGTAAGCGAAATTCTTACTTTAGACTCTTGTTTTGGTTAGTCCTAATATGGTCTGTTGACTGTGCTATCTGTTTCCACAGATCTTCCGCAGGCGGAGATTGACACCCGTGTCAAACCCATCTGCAAGAAAAGTCCCTCAAACGTAGCGACTCCTCAAATCCTTGCGGTTTTGACCGCAGAGGAAAAGGTGGAGCACCTAAAGGTAATCAAAAATCGACTTCATCTTTAGGCTTTTATAGTCATGAAAGGACTTATGACTGGAGGATTCGTCGTAGAAGAGACTTACGACTGTGGGGTGGTCGTAGAAGAACTTACGGCCAGTAGGTGATCGTAGAAAGACTTAGAACCACTTTAGTAAAAAAAATTCTTGTTTTGACAGAAAGTAGGCATGGAAGATCGCCAAGATGATGCGGAGGTCGCATTGGTGGTCGTTGGGGCAGCGACGCAAACGGAGCAAGCAAGAGCTCCTCCAACCAAAAGGCATCGACTTGTAAAAGTCGCCGACAAGGGTGGTGCAAGTTCAAGTCCCGCTGGCCCCTTCGCACAATTCGCTGCAGACATGGCAGCTGCAGAGAAGGAAAGGACAGACAAAGCTGCCATAGCTCTTAAGCGCAAAGCCCCCAAGGCCAAGGTACCCTTCTATTATGACAACAAGACTTTCACAGTTTCTGCTTTTCGTGACTTTGTAAAGCAGCTAGAAAAGGAGAACTGGAAAAGTTTTATGTCTTTTGTGAAGGAAACTACTGCTCCAGTAGAACCTGAGGTCGAGGAGAGCAGTGCTCTTGAAGTGGTCGAGAGAGATCTCGGCCATTCGGGGGAGTCAGGAGGGTCACGAAGCGGTGACTCCTGTTCCCCTAATTGAATCTCGACCAAAAGTAGTTGAGAAGAAATCGAAGAAATCTTCCGTTGGGAAGGTTGCTTCCAAGTTCCTGGTTAGGTCCAGGACGCAGAGGTATGTAAAAACAAAAGTGTCAGAACAACATTTACCCTTTGTTTTCCACGAGTTAACTTGATCTCTGTTTTGTGATCTTATCCCAACTCCTTCAGCCCCCATGGATGCTTCTACTGAGAAGCTCGCTGCTACTTTTTTAGCAAATGAGGGAGCGACAGCGGTAGTGGCTGAAGTACTAGCCACCATTCCCGTGGTAGGACCTGTCGATGCTGAAGTTGCTACAACCACTGATGTAGTCATAGGGATGGAGGCGGAGACAGGGGAGGCCATGAAGGAGACGCCAGGAGAAGGTGGTGGTGAGAGCTTCGACTACCGCACCGGTAAGGAGGTTGTCGAGGATGTTCCTTCCGGTCCTCAAGGTGGTGCTACCATCAGTCGGAGGAAGAGGAGTACTTTAACTTATGCTCGATTTCTTTGGCCCGCTTCCATCGTAGGATCTTCGCCTTTAGATCTCGCGACCGAGTCCCCCATCCTAGTAACATTCCCAACTGTGGGGGAAGTTTTCGATGACGAACGTCTCGAAAAGGTTTGGTGGAATTGCGTCGAGGAGATGGATGGGCTGAAAGATCTGACAAGGGTAGTCTCCATGTTTGCTCGGACGAGCATGAATGTAAGTATCTGACGATACCTATAAGTATGGTTTTATCCTCGCTTCTCATTGTCTTTCCTTCTTGCAGAAAGCTTTGGAACAAATTGCCAAGGTTTGCGAGTACAACCGACAACTTGTTAAGCTTAAGCTACGACAAGAAAAAGAAGTACTCTGCGAATAAGCAGAGAGGTGGTGAGTCACTGATACTTGTAATCGTTTTATGTTTTGACTACTCGTACAATACTCATGGGGATTGTCGTAGAAAACCTTACGACTCGGTACTGGTCGTAGAAAAACTTACGATCAGGAGTGATCGTAGAAGAACTTACAATCACGTGATTGTCACAGAAATACTTATGACTACTTGCTTCTGTGTTCATGTCTACCCTTAACATTTTCAGGTTCAAGAGTGACAAAAAGACCCTAGCTGATTCGCTCGACTAAGAAAAAGCTAAGACGAAAAAGTTAAGGGATGAAGTAACTAACCTTCTGAAGAAGCTTCAGGAGGCCAACTCTGCGACTCAACAGTTGCAGGAAGAAATAAACAGTACGTCCTTGAAGTTACGGCTACTTATAATTTTGATCTTTACCTTCCTAACTTCTCGTTCTTTTTCCGGAAAAGAAGTCAAGACAAAGGCTCTTCAAGCCGAAGTGGGAACTCTTCATGGCGATATCAAAGAAAACTTTGGTTGTTCATGAGATTTCCCGCATCGCTAAAGATAAAGATCAAGAGATTGAGAAATTGGATTCTCAATTAGTGGCTAAATAATCTTTTACCTGCTATTAAATTATTTTTTTCATCTCGTAGAGTCATTTTATCTAACCAACCTTACTCTTTTCAGAGCAATTAGTTGAAATAACACGACTCTATGAGGCTTCGACTTGCATCCAGGAGGAGATGAAGTCAATGAAGGTTAATCTTCAAGACGACATCTCACTTTTGAACAATGTACTCGGTAGGCTATGTGCTGAAAAGGTCACCCTTCGTGAAGACACGATAGCCATCCACACGAGTACCATTGGGAGCAAGTCGATGCTTTGCAAGAGTTGATAACCACTATGAAGACCAACGGACCGACTCAATAAAGGAAGAGGTCAAAGGGCATAAGCTACATCTTAGCAAAACTTAAAGCTTGTGACCCTAACCTTAACACTCAATCAATTGAAGCCGACTTATTGCACTAAAGCGAGCGGAGCGGTTGATCGAGGATATGCGATCGATGGCGAGAAGGTCATGAAGGAGATGCAAATAGGATCTCCTTCATCAGAGTAGTCTGTAATAAGAACCTGTAAAGACAAGCCTTTTGTTGATGTATAAATATATGATTTTTCTTTTTTTCTTGCAAATCATCTCGTAGAGTAGTTAGTAACTCATAAGATAATAAATGGAAAATATAATTAGACCAGATATCTGTAATCCTTCCTTCTTTCTTCATTTTTCCTGCAAATTATCTTGTAGAGTAGTTAGTAACTCGTAAGATAATGAATCGAAAAAAGAAACCAAGACTAAGAATTGAAGTTATGTTTATAACTTTATCCTAGCCCCCGACTATTTGCTTAGTTTATTTGAATAAACTAAGGAAATAGTAAAAAAAAAGGGTTTCTGAAAACAGAAAGGTTTGTTCGACTTATAGTTTTCGATCTCGATTATCTTGCACTAGTCGAAAGAATAGAAACGAATCGATGCTAGGAAGTTCCTTCTAGTGGGCAGGACCATGTGAAGAAAGGAAAGGCTTCGACTAGGTGATGTTACCATCTCCAACCAGATTAATCAAATTAAGAACGACAACTTGAGTGAAACAAACATCTATAGGACCTTTTTAAAAATTCGTTCGACCTTTTTCAGTGTACTCGATAAGTTTGTCCTGGTAGCAAAAGTAGGAAACAGGACGACACTAGGAAGTTCTTTCTAGTGGGAAGGACCACATGCAGAGAGGAGAAGCTTCGACTAGGTGTGTTTCTTCCTCAGACCAGTTAAAACCGACCAAGTTTACCAAAAGCAATCGAACAAATCCCAAAAAGTGCACTCTTCTTAGAGTATTTTTTTTAAAATGAATAAATAAACTAAGGTGATAAGAGTTTGCTTTAAAACTTTTCGACCATGTTTCTGAACCCAAAAACTTTGTATTTGCAACAAAAGTTAGGAACAAGGCGATACTAGGAAGTTCCTTCTAGTGGCCTGGACCACGTGTAGAGAGGAGAGACTTCGACTAGTTGTTATTTCCTTTCTTCGACCAGTGTAAAGAAAAAATTGAGCGTATAAAATATGGTTGAAAAATTATAGAAGCACTACTCAAAGAAAGATAATAAAGATAGAAAGAACCCGATACTTTATTGTCGTGAAGGTTTATTACACATAAATTTTGCATAACTGGTCGATGTTCCAAGAGTTTGAGAGAACACGGCCATCCTCCATTGCTAGTCGTACTAAACCTGGACGTGTAACTTCAACCACTGTGTAAGGATCTTCCTATTTAGGGGAAAGTTTACTCCGATTAGACTGGGATTGGATAAGCCTTAATACCAAGTTACCTACAGCGAGGCTACGAGGTTGGACCTTACGGTCGTAGTATCTGCGCAGGGCTTGTTGGTAGACTGCTGAACGGATTAAAGCCTGGTTTCTTTTCTCTTCGAGTAGGTTGATGTTGTCCGCTCGAATTTGTTCTTGGGTGAAATCGTTAAAGTTTTCAACTCGTGCCAACCTGATCTTTAGCTCTGGTGGAAGCATGGGTTCAGCAACAAAAACTAGAAAGAAAGGTGTTTCACCTGTAGCCCAACTAGCAGTCGTACGAATTGCCCATAATACTAAGGGTAATTCTTGTACCCAAGCCCCTGAGCGCTTGACAAGCTGGTCGAAGACTCGAGTTTTAATTCCCTGCATTATTTGGCTGTTTGCTCTTTCAACCGCCCCATTGCTTTATGGGTGGGCGACGGAAGCGTAACACAACTTGATACCAAACTTGTTGCAAAATTCTTGAAATTTTGCGCTCGAAAATTGCTTACCATTATCTGTGATTATCCGATTAGGTACCCCAAATCGAGTTATCACGCATCTCATCATGAATATTTTCGCTGCTTCCGTTGTTATCCCAGTCATAGGCTCGACTTAATATGAGTGTTGGCCCCATCTTCCGAAAGGTACTGATATGTCGATTATAGAGAATATCACGTTGATGATCCAAAGGCTCCGACCTGAATAGAACGAACCTCTCGCAATCACTACATAACTGCTCCGTTGGTTATCAACCGTGCCGAACGCGGTTGACCTCGCCAAGAAGGCTATCTCCTGCAAGCGAATCGAGAACACAAGCAAGAGAGTAGAAGATGCAATCTGAAATTGTATTGTGAATAATAATGAAGCTCACAAAGTTGGGGTTCCTCAAACTGAACAAGCGACAACATTGCTATCCAGAATATTCTAAAAGGAAAACCCAGGCAAAACTAAAGGGCGGCGGCTCCTATATGAGGGAGGGTGGCCAGGAGGTGGAACCCTAGGCCGAGGTACTGTTCACAGTACTGTTCATGTGTGAATAGTATCCACATGAATAGTACAGGCCTAGGGTGGTAGCAGATGGGCCAGGTTGTCCAACAGATGGACCAAGTTGCCGGCCAATACATTACATAGCTTGTGGGCCAATAATTGGTGACACAACACCATGGCATGTAGACGTAGCACCATGGCATGTAGACGACGCTCGGCTCGTATGAGTAGACGTGGCTCGGTCCAACTGGGGAATATGGCAGTGTAGTAGCCGAAAGTCCCATCGGAGAGGATGTGGTGGAAGTACAGGATGTCATGCAGCGGGTCGATGTAGTGGTTGCATCCTTAGAGTTGATATCCTCATCATCCTCTCTTTCTTGAATTTGAGTCGTCCTCGACTCAATCGTTGTCTCCAAATCATCATTTTCCAGCAAAAAGTTAGTGGCAGCTGACGGCATAGAGCATCTTTGCATATCAAAGCATCGCATGACATATTATTATAAAAAATTTCAGCAAGATCAGGTTTGGTTGCAAGCATGACACAACCCTTTAATTTAATTCCCCAAGTCCTAGAACTATGTGCCAACTTCTATTTTTTAGATGGGAAAACATTCTTCACTACTTGCTGATTTTCATATTCATGTTCAAGTTCTTTTCTCTCATTTTCAGCTATCTTTTGCTCACATTTCACAATTTCAGCAGGTGTCAAAGGTAGCAAAGTTATTTTCTTTCCTTTGTGCATAAGAGAGTATTTATTACTTCTACCATGATGGGTTGCATCGGTATCAAATTCCCATAGACGTCCTAATAAAAGTGAGTAGGCTTGCATAAGCACTATGTCGAAATCAGCAACACCATGATAGGAACCAATGGAAAAATACATTCTCGTAGATTATGTTACCTTCACTTTACCGCTGTTGTTGAACCATTGAATGTGGTATGGGTGAGGATGCGCACGTATGGTCAAGCCAAGCTTCTTGACCAAACCTGAATCCACCAAGTTATTACAGCTCCCGGCCATCAATTATGACACGAACATGGCAATCCTTGACGACGAGGAACATCTGAAATAAATTATAGCGTTGTAGCTTCTACGCATGCTCTCTTTGAGTGCTTAATACTCGCTGCACAATTAGGGTCCTATAATTCTTTGTAGCATCGACACCTAAAATTTCCTCACCATCGCTATTGTAATACCTCGAATATCAAATAGAGAGAACATATTATTCGGAAGAGAAGTTTATTCAAATTTGAATGCACTAAAGTTTAGAGAAAAATTAAAAGAAAATTTAGGATTTGAGGGAGGATTGGACCTTGGGCTTTCAGTCCAAGGCGTCCTAGCCAAGTGGGTCGGCCTTGTAGTGGAGTCAAGAAGGGGTCCCTTCCCAAAACCCTACCCTGCCTTCACATGCACGTGCGCACACCGTAGTAGCACGCTGCATCAGAGCAGCCCCTCCGTGCTGCTCTACCAAGATAAGGAAGACGCTCCGAGGTGCCGCTGGCCATGGTGGAAGGAGAAGAAGAAAGGAGGAGAAGAAGAAGATCCTCTTCGTGGGTTTTTGTTCAGTGTTTCATGCGTCTCCAAGGGTATCAATTCGTTTCCCTGCTGTTTTGATGTTGTTTAGATGCGAAACCGATTAGAATCGTTTGGATCAAAGTGAGTCTGCAGTAGATTCGAATCTGTCCAGTATGTTGCGCGGGCTGTTTCGACATCTTAGAGGCCGAATCAGAAGTTTTGATCTCCTAGAGTTATTTATATAACGTTCTTAGCGTTCGGTGGCCGCCAAGATCACCTGATTCCGACATTCGAGTCAAAAGTTATGATCGTTTTAGTTTCTGCTATCCAGAATTCTGACGAGAGTTAGCAGACATTGTAATTGTTAACATTTGACCTAGTTAGAAGATGATTCAGAAGTCTTTCCCATAACGACTTTTGTTTGTCATCTCATTAGCTTTCAGGATTGATAAAGAACACCCCATTTGGATTTGTAGAACAAAAGTTATGCACATTTTAAGTTGACTGTCTAGAATCCTGACGAGAATGAACTGTCAAGTTGTCTTTTAAAATATGAGTGGGATAATGGAAAATTTAGGGCTTTCACCCAACTAGGTTATTGTAGGCCTTGGTCTTAGCTTTTGATATTGATAAAGAACGCAAAGTTTGGTGTAGCAAATTAAAAGTTATGACACTTTCCGTGCTGCTGTCCGGAATCACCAGAAGTTCTAACAGATAGTGTTTGTTGGTCTTGTGGAGATTGATACATATAGAATTCGAGGTTTCCACCAACTAGGTTATTGCATATAATTTCATTACCTTTCAATCAAATCTGAGAACACCCTTTTCGGTTTTAGATCAAAAGTTATGTTATTTATTCCGCTGCTGGTCCGTACAGACTTTCTGCTAGAATGTGGTTTAATTCAAGTAACGGGTATAATTTAGATGGTAGGATTGGGGATATGAGTTAGGGCGATGCGAGTAGTGTCTTGATGACTTGGTTCTTATTGAGTAACTTTGCTGTAGGGGGTGAGGCGCCAAGGTTAGCGGCTTCTTCGTTGCCTCCCAACGCATCGCAACGCTAAAGGAAAGTACAATGACTTATGTGTGATTTGTAAACCCCGGATGCTTGTTGATTGGTATGATATTATGTTGATGTGTGAGAAGCTTAAATGTTCATGTGCCATCCACGGGAGTGGAATATCAACGGGAGTGGAGGTTATGGTAGACAAGAATGTTATGATGATTATGTTCTTTGTGTACGCTCTTTCATATGTGTGGAGATGATATTAACCATTGATCATAAATTTATTCATGCAATCATGTTCATGTTCCGTCCACGGGAGTGGAGCTCCACGGGAGTGGAGTCTAAAGTCCCATCAATTCCAGTATGGGCAAGTGAAGTCCCACCATTCCAATGTGGGCAGTTTTGGACACCCATATGAAACGTTCTTCATACGGTATTTTGGATCCCGTATTTCGATAACACGGGCTTAAGTGAACACCGACGGTGTATCACTTGCTATACCGTATAAGCACGAGTGCGATCCATCCATTCATGGCATCCATGCATTACAGTTCTTTCTTTCAGATATTTCTTATGTGCTATGTATCTACATGAAGTATGTTCTTGTAATCGTTGTACTTGCTGAGTCCCGGACTTACTCTTGTTTGTTGTTTGTTTTAGGTGGTTGTTGATGATGACTCTATCGGGAGGGAGTAGACATGCACTAAACATACATCACTATATTTCAGTTTCAATAATAGAACTTGGTTGAATTCCTTTATTTGTTTAGAGATAAACTGTAATTATTGAGGCGACATGTGGATGATGTCTCCTGTTTGGTTATGGATGTTTATTTTCCGCTTTGGTACTTGACTTGCATAGGTTCAGATTATATTTGTGCGATTATGCCTTTTGAGCTATTCTCCTTCCATTCGTTAAAACTTGGATTATTGCTTCAATTCTCATGATTATGGTTGTATGTAGAGTCTTTAGGTAACATTTTGGCTTACGGATAGCCGTGGGTGTTACTGACTATCTGCCTCTTGATCATCATCATTACCTGCAAGGTTAGCTGCAAGAGCATATTCATCCTCAACATCACTAGCACTTACATAACCACCGTCTTCTGTCGTAATGTATGCTCGTTGACTTGGGCAATCTCTCATGACGTGGCACATCCCTTTGTGTGATGGCACACAATCCCGTTATGCGACCGTGGAAGCAAGCGATGAAGAGCTCTACCGTACACGCACATGGTAGATTTACTTGCCTCGGGTGCACGGGATGGTGGTGGCGGTGCTGCTGAACGCGCCCTACTCACGGAGGGGCAGTAGATCGAGAAGCAGGAGGTGGGGTTGTGTCAGCTTGCCCCGGTGTCGATCTCGATGTATACGTACTTCCAAAGTTGCTCCTAATCCTTTGTTGTCGTCCCTGCAATTCCTTTTCTGCTAAACAAGCAAGCTAGAACAACCTATTGATATCATTATACTTTTTATAATCTACTATGTCCTAAATTTCACGCCTTAAGCCTCCATAAAAACGAGCCATCTTATCCTCCTCATCCTCAACAATATTACAACGCTACATGCCTATTTGTAGTTCTTGATAATATTCCTCAACAGATTTATTACCTTAATCTAAGCACTGTAATTTCTTACGCATATCACGTTTAAAAGCAAGAGAAACAAATCTAGCACGCATAGCTACCTTCAATCTATTCCATGTATCAGGTGTTAAGCCAGAATTAACTACTTGATTCCACCAAATGATAGCAAAATCTTTAAATTCACTAGTAGCTTGTCTAACTCTGTGCACTTCAGGAACTAGATGGGTATTAAATTTTTGTTCGACTGTCTTCTCCCAATCTAGATAAATTTCAGCATCATAAACACCCGCAAAAGATGGTATGGTAAATTTAACTTTAGCAAACGGGTCATCATTAACACGAGCATTGTGGTGCTGAAAATGATTACCTCCCATACCGTGATGGTTGTGATGTAGACGATGTCGTTGACATGCATCTTGGGCAGCGCTGGGGTCACGGTATTGCCTCTCATTATCATATCCCTCCTCAAGATTTTGGTTGCATCGTGATCATACTCGCGTCCATTGTGAGGTGTCCGATTCACCATTCTTTCAAAGCGTGTAGTGAGCGCTACAATACTATCATTGATTGAGTGTTGTAATGCGGTTGTAGTAGCATGTAGCTTTCTGTCAATGTCCTCATTAATGGTAGCAAGTTGTTCATCCAAAAACGTCATGAGTTCTCCCTTTAACACACACTCTTTCTCATCAGACGTCTCACCTGCCATGGTTAGTAGGAAACAAAAGACAACACAAAGGTATTATCCTTATCAACTACTAGGTGATGGAAGGTAGAATCACACACTCTCAAGTGTCTTACCACACTCTTACAAGTGTCCTTACCAAAGCATGCAGTAGGTGGTACAACCGGTGGCTGGTTCGTGATACCGAGTCGAACGTGGGTACGATTGCCAGAGAGGACCTGTTCTGATCAAGAGTAGGTGGAGCTCGAAAGGCACAATATGGTAGAAAAAGGATCAGCAATAATCAAATCAGTAAATGAAAGTTGAAATATTGTTCAAAGTGCTCGTCAAAGTTGCTGATCCTAGCCTAATCACAGCTAGCTAATCAAAGCCTTATGCAAAGAAGTGTATGTACGCACACGCAACGATCAATGTGACTTGACGTAAGCAAAGGAGAACCTCACAACAAGTGCTAGGAGAGACGCTATCCCACTACTCAAACTTCTTTCTAAGGGCACAAGATTATTCGCACGATGTAGAGCACAAAACAGCAATATCGGTAAAAACGCGAACAACCCACTAGATTGAGCAGACACAACAGCTAGTCTTAACTGATAAAACTCAAAGTTTTATATGGCTTATATATACTCATTAGAAAGGTTTCGACGAGATCTACAACTTTCTCAACTGGATGAACCCCAAATTCCTAAATGAAGACCGAAAGAATCGCCAAAAACAGAAAACAGAAAACTTGCGATGCGATTTTGGGGCTAAAGATGGCCAATTTTGGGGGTCTTGGAGGGTGACAAACACTTTTTGTGTTGTATTTTCAGATGCGTGTCACCGATAGCTTCGAAACGAGCACAAGAACGTCGAATTCTGACTCTGTATGCAAAAGTTATGCCCGTTTTACTGAAGGTGTTTCGGAAACGGACTCGAATTCGTTTTAGACACAAATTGAAACTGCTATAACGTTTGATTCCGTGGGCCGAACATGCTCAAATGTTTTGTGGCAGCTTGTGGATGTATCAATAAGGGCTCCACCAATTTTCAGTTGATTTGGCGAAGGTTTAGTGGGATTTCAATTTTCGGACAGAGAGGGGCCTTTTTCTGTTTCTCTTCTTTCTCTCTTCTGTTTTTTTTTCTTTTTTTTGCTTTCTTTTTTTTCACTTGATCCCGAAATCAACCTATCTCTGTTTTTGTTTCTTTTCTTCTCTGATCCGAAACACAAGGACTTCACTCTTTCCTAAAATCAGAGTCTAGTTGGCTCTAGGGTTACCCCTCGCGGCGGCAAGAGGCAGCGACGACCGCGTGATCGGTTGCCGCGGCAACAAGGAAACGACAGCAGCACGATCGAGTGCCAAGGCAAGGCCCTGGAGTTGTCATGACAGTAGTTGTTGGCGGCGGCAGGGCCCTGGGATTTTCGCGGCAACAAGAAACAATGGCGATAGAGGGTTTGCTGGTGGATGCCGCGGTAGGGAATGGCAGTGACAGTAGGGGCATGGTGGATGACTTGGTGGCCGCGGCTTAGGGTTGTGGTGGATGCCACGGTAGGGAAAGTGGCAGTGGATGGGGTAGTCACAATTTGCTACGGCAAAGGATGATGGTGGCGTGGTAGGGAGAAAAGGGACTGCGACAAGAGATGGCAGCGACAAAAGATGGCAATGTCAAGGAACAAGAACACAGATGCAAACTAGACAACGATGAAGCTACACAAAGGAACACGATGATGTAACTAGACAACGATGAACTAGACTCCAACTAAACTAGAATTCAGCAACCGACACGATGATGCAACAAAAATTCAACAAGCAAATACCGAAATAAAAATTGCAAGGCACAAGGGGTGATGGGACAGCGGAAGACACGACGAACAAATTATTTTTGTGGGGCTAATTTTCGGATTTTTAGGACGATGAACATAAACTAATCTAAAGGGATGAATTACCTAACGGGCAACCTTTGCTCGATACCACCTAATGTGAGTGTTGGCCCGATCTTAGAAGGCAATGTCACGTTGATTGTGGAGAACACGAAGTTGATGATCCAAAGTCTCGACTCGAATGGATCGAACCCCACACAATCACTAAACCCTTTGCTCGTTGGTTATCAACCTTGCCGAACGCGGTTGACCTCGTCAAGAAGGCTATCTCCGCAGTTTAATCGAGAACACAAGTAAGAGTAGAAGATGCAATCTAAAATTGTATTGCGAATAATAATGAAGCTCACAAAGTTGGGGTTCTTCAAACCGAACAAGCGGCAACATTGTTATGCAGAATATTCTAAAAGAAAAACCCGAGCAGAACGAAAGGGCTATGGCTCCTATATGAGCGAGGGGGTAGGAGGTGGAACCCTAGGATGAGGTACTGTTCATGGTACTATTCATGTGTGAATAGTGCCTATGTGAACAGTACAGGGCTAGGGGTGGCCGATCAGCAGATGGGCCAAGTCGTCCAACAGATGGGCCAAGTTGTCGGCCAATACATTACATAGCCTGTGGGCCAATAATTAGTGACGCAGCACCATGACATGTAGACGTAGCACTATGTGTAACATCCCCAATTTCAACTTGTGTTGTAAGTGTAAGAAAATGAGTAGAAATTAAAACTTTTTCTTACATCATGTGTTTCCTGTGTGTACTAAACAATTATTTCACAGAGTATGGGAATACTAAGTCACAAGTCATTGATCATCTCCTAGGAAATATTTTTCCTAAGTTCTTGGGTTGATATGTGACCCTCTGAAAAATTTCACACTTTTGAAATTGATTGAATAGTTTTATGGGTCAGTCAAACTTGCTTGACTCATAGTCAAACCCTAGCTCAAAGCATTGTATAATTTACGGAGAAAATGCTCAGCACAAAAACTCCTAAAAATTTTATACAAGGTCCAACTCGAGGTTAGCAAGCTACTGTCAAGATTTCATAGAATTTGGAGCTAGTTTGCTAGCTCTAAAAGTCCCTTCAAGATCCCAGTTCCAATTTAAACCCTTAACCCAGGTCAGACCCTGTAACAGCCCTAACTTAGGGTTTGTATTTCAAATGTAAAATTTTGAGGAGGAATAAAAAACTTTTGTTGTCTCTTCAAATCATTTGAAAGTTCCTACATTTTTCCCTAGCAATTTCCATTTTCTAGAATTAAATTCTTGTGAATGGAAATAGTTGTCAGCAAATTCTTAGCCTTCAAACTTGTGATCATCCTCTGAAATTATTTTTCCTATCATCTTGATCATCCTATCTACCTCCCTGAATTATTTCACAATTTTTAGATTTTATTTGCTATTTCAAATGGCCAAGTCAAACTAGTTGGAAACCTGGTCAAACCCTTGGTCAGCGTGCTTGTGAATTTTCTGCAGAATTTTTCAGTGCATAAAAAGTTCTGGAAAATTTATGCAATGTTGATCTCTGTCTCAAGTAGCTACCATAAAAATTTCGGAATTTTTGGAGCTCGGGATCTATCTCTAAAAATTCCCTAAACTCTCTCAGCTTTTAAAATCAAAAATCAGAAAACACTGTTTGTCGGGCTCGAACTCGAGCCCGACTCAAACCCGGCCGCGCCACTTGACTCGGTCGCGTCAACTAATCGCACCGCCCGAGTCCAATCGATCGTGACCGTCCGATGCAAATCGAACGATCCACGTCGCGGCGCGAACCGAACTGTCAGAATGCATACACCAATCTCACCGCCCATTTGGATCCAGCGGTCGGTGCGATCTCGATCAAATCAAACCTCCGGTTCGCACCGCTTTGCTCCATCGCTGACATGTGGGTCCCACTGTCAAGATCAACCTCGTCTTCTCCGCACTCACCGGAGCTCACGGCGCGGCGCGCATGCTTGCCACGTCCTCGTCGCCGCCACCTTTTTGTCCTCGTGTCGGCCCGCGTGAAGCATCGCCGGGATCTCATCTACCCACCGAGCCCATCCACTACCCTTCGCGTCCATTCTTGTGTTTTCTCGCCCAAATTTCCTTCCGTGGGAGAAGAACCCGAGCAATGCCGCGTGTTAGCGCCGCCGAGCCCGCGATCGCGCACCGTGATCCACTCTCTCGCCGCATCCATTTTGCCCGATTCCGAGCTCGTAGCACCCGATGAATCATCCGAGCCACGTGCCGTCTCCGCCTCCGGCGATCTCGATCCGTGAGCTCGTTTGCGACTGGTGAGTTTCCACCCGCCACCTAGTCCCTTAGGATCGCATTGATGCGGAGTCTAACGGTGGGCTTGTTTTACGCCTTTTGTGCATCGTTGCGGGCGTGCGACCAATTCTTCTCCAAGCTCGGTTTCGCGCCGTGGAAATTCCGGTCACCTCGGGCTTTCTTCGTCGGCGTTATCGTGTGCTTCTTGCTCCTCGGTGTTGAGGCGGCTTAAGCACACCTTCCGAGTCTTCTAGAAGCCCAGACGCCTTCTCGCGTGGACCGCACCTTCTTCTCCGCCTCAGTTCGCGCTTGACCACGCGCGCATCTTCGATGGTCGCGCCACCGTCATTGAGTTCGCTAGGTCCTTGCGAACCCGAAGGTACCACTCTTTCGCCCAGAAACCTCCTGGTTTGCAAGATCCGTTGTGCGGCCGCGCCACCGTGCCCATGCTCGCCAGTGAACCGCCGGTGAAGATTAGTTTAACTTTAATCATGTCTTCTTTGAGTCACTGATTTGTGGGCCCTCTTAGGTTAATCGCGTTTAGAAATCCTTTAATCCAGCCCGTTATTTATTCTACAGTCAACCGCCATGTGGGCCCATCTTTGTCGATTAGGGTTGTGTAGCTCGTACGCGTTTTCTCGATGGAAACGATTCTGTGAGAGTGTTTTAGGTTTGCACCTTAGTAAGTCAAGACGTATTCTTTGAATACGCCGACGTCACTTTAGGTCTGTTGTCGTCGGCGTTCGCGCGTTACATGTCGATGGCTGGGGCTTCTTGTTGCGGTAGAAAAAGTATTCATTGCTTTAGTATTTACGGTTTATGTTTTACTGTTGGTATTAATTCAATCAAACTTGTAAATGTATATCTAATTCAATTTTTGTCCAAATTGCATGAAACGAAGGTTGTTAATTTTCATTTTAAATGTATTATTTACTAAAATTAGTTCATCCATGCCTCTATAGCAAAAATCATTAACTAATAAAATGGTGTCTTATGTATCTTCTAAATTAGAAAATGCATATCTTTTCCAATAATTGTCCAAATTAAACGAACCCAATTCAGAGAATTTCATTTTGATATACTAACTATTAGGATAGGTTTTATACACTGGTTCATTCATGAAAATTTGTTAAGTGATTAATTAGTAACTTGTTGTGTTTTTAGCTTAGAAAATTCATAGAAAATTGCTAATAACTTAAAATGATTTGTTCCTGTTTGTAAAATTTTGTTATATCTTGTTTAGGTGTTGTGTGAGTTTTGGCATGATTTGATGTTGTTGTATGTTTGAGTTTTGTCGGTGTTATTCGCTCTTATTTGTCGTTGTTCGATCGTTAGGCTTCGATATTTGCTGCAACCCGAGAACGATCCTCATAACATATTGAGCAACAAAGAACGAACAAGCGGTTTGATCATGTTTAATCGAGATTTTAAAGATTAATATTTTGTTTCAAATTGTATGTATGCATTGCTTAATTTGTGTTAAATTGATTAGTTAAATCAGTGTTTGCATATCCTGTAGCCAAAATATTGATCTCTACTACCGAGCCTAGGTTATTTCTTTGTGATTAGAGGTCATTGGATGATCTCTTGTCACTTAGTAGATCTGATTTCAACTTGCTTAGACATGCTTAGCTATCGGTAGAATGGCGGTTATCGACTTTAGTCGGTGACCTTGATCACACAAAATTTACTACAACTTTATGTTTGACATTTTGCTATGCTTACTTGCAAAACTAAAACCAAAAACAAAAATGATTTAGACGCGCACAATGGTAAGATTGGTGTGATCTGTTGGGTGTGATCGAAAGGTGCCGGGTCAATTAAGGACCGAACATCTTGTGAGTTTCATTATCCAGCATTTTCGTGCTAACCACACTAGAGGGTATGGGACCTCTCTTGACCTAGTACTTTGGCGTGTATTGGTCCCGGTCGCAGGAGGTCGCAGGAGGGATGGAGGTGGGAGCATGGTAGTTGTCCAAAAGCTTTATCTGAGTGGGTAGTTGTCTTTCGGCTTTACCATGTAAGCGTATGGTGTTTCTACCCATCTGAGCGGCTCGGGTTGATACACAATATTGGAAACGATCTCGTAGGACTTAGTGTACAGCATACCTCTGAAGTGTGCTTGGCTTAAAGGCGATGCGAGGTGTGGGTACTGATGGTACACCCCTGCAGGTTAAAAACTATTCGAATAGCCTCGCCCTAGGTGATGGACACGCTTGGGTAAGCTTATCGAGAGTTAGACTACAACCTTTAAAATTAAAACTTGCGGTGGTACGAACTGGGATTAGTGCTATGTTGTGGTGACTATTGGGATAGTCACTTCTAGGTGGTTGCTTGTACCTATCTTTATTTCGCAGTTATTTCAACAGTAAAAATGAATTGCAAACTTGCCTTTAAAATTACATTACATTATTGCAAATAAAGTTGGCTTTATGCAAATGAAACATATGACTTCCACCAAATAAGCCTGCATGTAGCATATGAACAGGTCTGCTAGTTTACACGTCAGTCTTGCGGGTACAAAGACAACCTTTGTACTCAGGTGCTTTGCTTAATGTTTTTGTTGCAGAGGAAGAAGGTGAGCCTCAGGGGCCTCACTTCTGTGAGTTGTGCTGTCGCTTCGTGGGTGACGACTAGGCTTGGCGGTCCGGTCAGATGCCTTGTGGGTTGAAGGCACACTGATTGGCTTTGTTTATAGCCATCTTATGGCACTTTGCTTCATTTGTCTTTACTCGTTGTTATTTATGTATCTTTTGGGCGGTCGTGGTGTCATAATAACCTATACTTTTTGTTTATCTTCCGTTTGGTAGTGTTGTGTTTGGACTCTATGTGTGGAATGGAGTTGATGTCTAATTTGGTACCGGGGTGTGTATACCGCTTTCTGGGAAGTATACATATCTCGAGGATCAGTTTATTTGATTTGTGATGCTAGGGCGGTGGTTGGTTAAGCATTACAAACCAAATAAACTGGGGTTCTCACAAAGTTGGTATCAGAGCCATTCTGACCGTAGTAACCCAAGCATAGTCGTCCTTAGGATATTTTGAAAGTCTTATTTTCAAATTATAAAGAGGTTTATGAAAACCTAGGCGATTCTCGATTTTATTCCTTACCTATCTTAGCTTTCTCTCTCATCTTACTCGATTTAAGTTTTGAAACTTGGTTTCTCTCTTCACCTTTCGAAAGATAGTTACTACCGGTGGAATTAGTTTGGGGAGAACCATGAAGTCTAATCCAACTAAAACTTGTGGGCATAATAGGGTAAGATGTAAAGGGAGTAGTTATGTGTCTGATTTTTTGCTGGTCGAACTTTATCCTGCCTTGTGTTTGTTTCTGGTTTGCTTTCATGAATTTTGGGCTTTCTTGCTCTTAAATTTGTTGCTAACTTGTCTTAGTGAAACAGGATGGCCGGAGAACAGCGTGGCGCCGCCAGTCGGTCATGATGAGGAGCTTCCCCCTCCTCCGACCATGGTCGAGGTGCTCGCTCGATCGAGCGAAACCGCATGGACGAGGCGTGCATCACCGAGGTTATTGCTAGGAATACCTCCACTCCTGCCGGTGGTGGCGGCCACCGGACTCGCGGGGACTTGCGAGTTCCTCCGCGTACACCGCCGACTTTCTCCGCTCGAGGACCTCTCGATGCGGATGATTGGCTGCGCATGGTTGAGCGGAAGCTCAACATAGCTGATGCCAGCGCAGACAAGGCACTTTTCGCATCCCACCACCTGAGGGCGCGGCACTCTCATGGTGGGAGAACTATCTCGCCATGCGGCCGCGGGCCATGTGGTCGCGTGGGAGGAGTTCAGTCCGCCTTTCGTCGGGCCCACATCCCGCATGGCTGATGAAGTCAAGAAGAGAGAATTCCTCGCGCTCAAGCAAGGGCGCAACTGCGGACGGAGTACTTGTACGAGTTTAATCATCCGGCTCGTTATGCTCCAGAGAGGTGGCCTCTGCATGAGGCTAGCGGGAGAAGTTTATGGATGGCTTGTCCGAGGAGCCGCAGGACAAGCTATCTATTGTGGACTTCTCGCACTTTCGTGCCTTGGTAGATAAGGCCATTGTTCTTGAGCATAAGGCGAAGGCGGTGAGTCATAGCGCAAGTGGGAGGCGCGTCGATGCGCTCACACCACCTCGTTCGTCCTCTGGGTGGGCCAGCACCGATGGCTCGTTCTTTTGCTCCACCGCGCCGAGACCATCTCGCACCAGCTCCTCACCCACCGCAGCCGTGTTTTGACCACGTGCGCCTGCGATCCAAGACAGAGCGCCTCCGCAATCCGCGGCGAGGTGATTTGTTTTTATTGCCACAACAAGGGCCATTATGCGAATGCTCGCCTCGAGTGTTGCGGCGGCCCCTGCGTCCTAATGGAGGACGCGGCGGGGAGTGGTCACCCGCGACTGTAAGATTATTCGAAGACCTGAGTGCGGGCGTGGTCGAGTCAACCACCTTTCACCGAGGAGGCTCAGGGGCGCGGATGTTGTGATTGGTACACTTCGTTAACTCTCGCCCTGCTGCAGATTATTTGATTCTCGAGCATCGCATTCTTTTATTTCAAGATCATTTCTGCTGCTAGTGGTCTTTCTGTGTTCCTTTGGGAGTTCCTCTGCTCATCCGCTCTCGGGGTGGAAATGAGGGCGATGATAACTGTGTCGGGATGTTCCTATCATAGTCAAAGGAGGATTTTTGGCGCACCTTATTCTCGATCGCTCAAAGAAGTCCGGATGTGATTCTTGGCATGGATTGGTTGTCCCAACACTTGGGGCAAATCGATTGTGCCGGGAAGATTGTTCTACCTTACCACCCTTGGTGGCGCAGTCAAGTTTTAGCTGCTTCGTGGTCCGCATCTTTGTGCATTAGAAGCGGCTTGACCTTGCGCATTCGTGGATGTCCCCATAGTATCGACTTTGAGGATGTCTTTCTGAAGATTTGCTGGATGCCTCCGGTTCGAGACTGAGTTTGTCATCGAGTTGCTTTGCCTGCATCGCCCGATTTCAAGGCGCCAGATCGAATGCCTCCCAATGAGCTAGAAGAATTGAAGAAGCGACTTGGTGAGCTCCAAGCGAAGGGTTTCATCCGTCCCGTTCATCTCCTTGGGGTTGTCAGGTGATCTTTGTGAAGAAGAAGGACAAGACTTTGCGCATGCGTGGATTACCGATCCTCTCAATGAGGTGGCGGTGAAGAACAAATATCCTCGCCCGCATTGATGATCTTTTGACCGGCTTATGCGGAGCTCGTGTGTTCTCAAGATTGATCCGAGATCGGGCTATCATCAAGTCCGGATCGGACGAGGATATTCAAGACGGCTTTCACTACTCGTTATGGTGCATGCAGTACACCGTCATGTCTTTCGGTTTAACCAATGCTCCAAATTGTTCATGAACCTTATGAATTCGGTATTCATGGAGTTTTGGATAAATTTGTAGTAGTCTTCATTGCGATATTCTTATCTATTCCAAGCGAAGCGAGCATGCCGAGCATCCGAAGATTGTTTTGGGCAAATTATGGAGCATCGACTTTATGCAAAGTTCGGCAAATGTGAGTTCGGTTGAAGGAAGTGGCATTCTTGGGCCACGTTCTTTTGGTGGAGGCATAGCCGTGGATCCCAAAGAAGGTCAACGATGTTCTATCTTGGGCCACCAAGTCGACCATCGATGTGCGGAGTTTTCTTGGTTTAGCGGGCTACTATCGCCGCTTTATCGAGAACTTCTCCAAAATCGCAGTCGATGGACCGAATTGCTCAAGAAGGATAAGAAGTTTGTGTGGTCCCTGCGCTTTGCGATGAGAGTTTTCAGAGCTCAAACATGGTTGACTTCAGCCCCAGTCCTCACTCTTCCTGATGTCCACAAGAGCTTCGATATTTATTGCGATGCCTCTCGTCAGGGACTTGGGTGTGTTCTTATGCAGGAAGGCAAGGCAGTTGCCTATGCATCTAGGCAGCTGAGGCCTCATGAGCTCAACTATCCCACCCATGATTTAGAGCTTGCTGCTGTGGTTCATGCACTCAAGATTTGGCGGCATTATCTGATCGGTAACGGTTGTGGAGGTGTATTCACCACAAGAGTTTGAAATACTTGTTCACTCACCGGATCTGAACCTCGAGCGAGAGGAGATGGTTGGAATTGATCAAAGATTATGACATGAGTATTCAGTACCATCCCGGCAAGGCCAACGTGGTTGCCGACGCACTTAGCCGAAAGGTGTATTGTAATACTCTGATGATCCAAGAGCAAAGAACCGCACTTCTTGCGTAATTTCTGCCTCAACTTGGGTTTGATTGAGCATGGTTCCCTGCTCGCCTTGATTGTGCAACCAACCTTGGTGGATCAAATCAAGTCGACAAAGCAATCGATGATGGTGTGGGTAAAATCAAGCGTAATATCAAGGATGGATCAGCCAAGTGTTTCACGTAAGATGAGCACGGTGTTGTGTGGTTTGGGCAGCGTCTTGTGGTCCCAAAGGTCCCGAGTTGCGGATTTGATTCTTCAGAGGCCCATGATTCACCTTTGTCCATCCATCCCGGGCCACTAAAATGTACCAAGATCTGCGCCGAGATTTCGTGGACTCGCATGAAACGCGAGATTGCGGAGTTCGTTGCCGATGTGACATATGTTGTCGCGTCAAGGCCGAGCATCGCGCCCAGCGAGTCTTCTTGACCTCTTGCCTATACCGAATGGAAGTGGGATTCAGAGGCATGGATTTTATCACCGTCCGCCTGCACTTCTTGGGGAAGGATGCTATCCGGGTGGTTATTGACAGATTGACGAAGTAGCACATTTTCGCCAAGTATGTACCGCCCTCGGCCAAGAAATTGGCGCACCTCTACATATCCCGCATTGTGAGTTTGCATGGTGTGCCACGAACGATGGTGTCGATCGTGGTTCTCTTTTCACTTCCCGACTTTGGCACGATCTACAGAGGCCATGGGTACCCGCCTTACTTTCACAAATTATCATCCTCGTACCGACTCGACGGAGCGAAAGTCAACCAAGTCCTTGAAGATATGCTCGTGCTTGTGTCCTTTCCTATGGAAAGAATTGGGAGAAGAGTTTGCCGCTTGCCGAAGTTCTCTTACAACAACAGACTTCGAGCTAGTCTCGGCATGGCACCGTTCGAGGCATTGTATGGGAGGCGATGCGTAACCCCGTTGGTAGTGTCGAATCGTGAAAGGCGGTTCTTGGCCCGGATTCGATCAATGAGGTGAAAGTCAAGTGCGCTTGATTCGTGAGCACTTCGCGCGTAGCTCGACCCGAGCGTAAGAGCTATGCGGTCGGCGTCGCCGCGAGTGAGTTTCAGCCCAATGACTTTGTGTATCTCAAAGTCTCGCCTCTGAAGGGACATCGTCGTTTCGGTGTCAAGGGCAAACTGGCTCCTCGATATGTCGGGCCATATCGCATCATCAAGAGAGTGGGAGCTGTTGCATACAAGTTGGAGTTGCCAGCTACACTCGAGGGGGTGCACGATGTTTTCCATGTGTCACAATTGAAGAAGTGCCTTCGTGTTCCTGTGGAGGAAACGCCATTGGAAAATATCGATGTGCAGGAAGATCTATCTTATCGTGAGCGCCCCGTTCGTATCCTCGAAGAAGCTGAACGCAGAACAAGGAACCGTGCGATCAAGTTCCTTAAAGTTCAGTGGTCGAACCACTCCGAGGATGAAGCCACTTGGGAACGGGAAGACCGTCTTCGAGCAGATTACCCATCCTTCTTCTCCAGTGATCAGAATCTCGGGGCGAGATTCCTGTAAGGGGGGGAGATTTGTAACAGCCCTAACTTAGGGTTTGTATTTCAAATGTAAAATTTTGAGGAGGAATAAAAACTTTTGTTGTCTCTTCAAATCATTTGAAAGTTCCTACATTTTTCCCTAGCAATTTCCATTTTCTAGAATTAAATTCTTGTGAATGGAAATTGTTGTCAGCAAATTCTTAGCCTTCAAACTTGTGATCATCCTCTGAAATTATTTTTCCTATCATCTTGATCATCCTATCTACCTCCCTGAATTATTTCACAATTTTTAGATTTTATTTGCTATTTCAAATGGCCAAGTCAAACTAGTTGGAAACCTGGTCAAACCCTTGGTCAGCGTGCTTGTGAATTTTCTGCAGAATTTTTCAGTGCAAAAGTTCTGGAAAATTTATGCAATGTTGATCTCTGTCTCAAGTAGCTACCATAAAAATTTCGGAATTTTTGGAGCTCGGGATCTATCTCTAAAAATTCCCTAAACTCTCTCAGCTTTCAAAATCAAAAATCAGAAAACACTGTTTGTCGGGCTCGAACTCGAGCCCGACTCAAACCCGGCCGCGCCACTTGACTCGGTCGCGTCAACTAATCGCACCGCCTGAGTCCAATCGATCGTGACCGTCCGATGCAAATCGAACGATCCACGTCGCGTGCGCAACCGACCTGTCCGAATGCATACACCAATCTCAGCCGTCCATTTCAGATCCAACGGTCGGTGCGATCCTGATCAAATCAAACCTCCGGTTCGCACCGCTTTGCTCCTGTCGCTGACATGTGGGTCCCACCTGCCAAGATCAACCTCGTCTTCTCGCGCACTCACCGGAGCTCACGGCCGCGGCGCGCATGCTTGCCACGCCCTCGTCGCTACCACCTTTTTGTCCTCGTGTCGGCCGTGAAGCATCGCGGGATCTCATCTACCCACCGAGCCCATCCACTACCCTTCGCGTCCATTCTTGTGTTTTCTCCGCCCAAATTTCCTTCCGGCGGAGAAGAACCGAGAGCAATGCCCGTGTTAGCGCCGCCCTCGAGCCCGCGACCGCACGTGTGATCCACTCTCTCGCCGCATCCATTTTGCCCGCCTGAGCTCGTAGCACCCGATGAATCATCCGAGCCGCCGTGCGTCTCCGCCTCCGGCGATCTCGATCCGTGAGCTCGTTTGCGACTGGTGAGTTTCCGGCCCGCCACCTAGTCCCTTAGGATCGCATTGATGCAATCGAGTCTAACGGTGGGCTTGAGCCGCCTTTTGTGCATCGTTGCGGCGTGCGACCAATTCTTCTCCAAGCTCGGTTTCGCCGCCGTGGAAATTCCGGTCACCTCGGGCTTTCTTCGTCGGCGTTATCGTGTGCTTCTTGCTCACGGTGTTGAGGCGGCTTAAGCACACCTTCCGAGTCTTCTAGAAGCCCGTGACGCCTTCTCCGCGTGGACCGCACCTTCTTCTCCGCCTCCGTTCGCGCCAGCCGCCGCATCTTCGTGGTCCGTCACCGTCATTGAGTTCGCTAGGTCCTTGCGAACCCGGCGTACCACTCTTTCGCCGTAAACCTCCCGGTTTGCAAGATCCGTTGCGCGGCGCGCCACCGTGCCCATGCTCGCCAAAGGAACCGCCTGAAGATTAGTTTAACTTTAATCATGTCTTCTTTGAGTCAACGATTTGTGGGGCCTCTTAGGTTAATCGCGTTTAGAAATCCTTTAATCCACCCGTTATTTATTCTCCGAGTCACCGCCATGTGGGGCCCATGTTGTCGATTAGGGTTGTGTAGCTCGTACGCGCTTTCTCGATGGGAAACGTACTTCTGTGAGAGTGTTTTAGGTTTGCACCTTAGTAAGCCGAAGACGATTCTTTGAATACGCCGACGCCACTTTAGGCGAGTCTTGTTGTCTGGTCGCTGCGTTACCATTATTGCCGATGGTGGGGCTTCGATCGCGATGTAGAAAAAGTATTCATTGCTTTAGTATTTACGGTTTATGTTTTCGTTGAGTCATTAATTCAATCAAACTTGTAAAATGTATATCTAATTCAATTTTGTCCAAATTGCATGAAACCAGTCTTTGTTAATTTTCATTTTAAATGTATTATTTACTAAAATTAGTTCATCCATGCCTCTATAGCAAAAATCTGTTAACTAATAAAATGGTGTCTTATGTATCTTCTAAATTAGAAAATGCATATCTTTTCAAGAATTGTCCAAATTAAACGAACCCAATTGTCAGAATTTCATTTTTTGATATACTAACTATTAGGATAGGTTTTATACACTGGTTCTGCTTCATGAAAATTTGTTAAGTGATTAATTAGTAACTTGTTGTGTTTTTAGCTTAGAAAATTCATAGAAAATTGCTAATAACTTAAAATGATTTGTTCCTGCTTGTAAAATTTTGTTATATCTTGTTTAGGCTGTTGTGTGAGTTTGGCATGATTTGATGTTGTTGTATGTTTGAGTTTTGTCGGTGTTATTCGTTTCTTATTTGCCGTTGTTCGATCGTTAGGCTTCGATATTTGCGGCAACCCCGAGAACGATCCTCCGTGAACATATTGAGCAACAAGACGAGCAAGCGATTTGATCATGTTTAATCCCAGTATTTTAAAGATTAATATTTTGTTTCAAATTGTATGTATGCATTGCTTAATTTGTGTTAAATTGATTAGTTAAATCGTAGTCGCATATCCTCGTGAGCCAAAATATTGATCTCTACTACCCGAGCCTAGGTTATTTGTTGTGATTAGAGGTCATTGGATGATCTCTTGTCACTTAGTAGATACGATTTCAACTTGCTTAGACATGCTTAGCTATCGGTAGAATCTGGCGGTTATCGACTTTAGTCGGTGACCTTGATCACACAAAATTTACTACAACTTTATGTTTCAAAGATTTTGCTATGCTTACTTGCAAAACTAAAACCAAAAACAAAAATGATTTAGACGGGCACAATGGTAAGATTGGTGTGATCTGGTGGGTGATCGAAAGGTGCCCGGTCAATTAAGGACCGAACATCTTGTGAGTTTCATTATCCAGCATTTCAAGTGCATAACCACACTAGAGGGTATGGGACCTCTCTTGACCTAGTACTTTGGCGTGTATTGGTCCCGGTCGCAGGAGGTCGCAGGAGGGATGGAGGTGGGAGCATGGTAGTTGTCCAAAAGCTTTATCCTCGAGTGGGTAGTTGTCTTTCGGCTTTACCATGTAAGCGTATGGTGTTTCTACCCATACGAGCGGCTCGAGGTTGATACACAATATTGGAAACACTCGTAGGACTTAGTCAGGCTTCAGATACCTTCTAAGTGTGCTTGGCTTAAAGGCGATGCGAGGTGTGGGTGCATAGTGGTACACCCTCGCAGGTTAAAACTATTCGAATAGCCTCGCCCTAGGTGATGGACACGCTTGGGTAAGCTTATCGAGAGTTAGACTACAAACTTTTAAAATTAAAACTTGTAGGTGGTACGAACTGGGATTCGTGTTATGTTGTGGTGACTATTGGGATAGTCACTTCTAGGTGGTTGCTTGTACCTATCTTTATTTCGCAGCTTATTTCAACAAGAAAATGAATTGCAAACTTGCCTTTAAAATTACATTACATTATTGCAAATAAAGTTGGCTTTATGCAAATGAAATATATGACTTCCACCAAATAAGCCTGCATGTAGCATATGAACAGTCCGCTAGTTTACACGCTGCCTTGCGGGTACAAAGACAACCTTTGTACTGTGTGCTTTGCTTAATGTTTTGTTGCAGAGGAAGAAGGTGAGCCTCGGGGCCTCACTTGTGAGTTGTGCCGCCGCTTCGTGGGTGACGACTAGGCTTGGCGGTCCTGGCCGATGCCTTGTGGGTTGAAGGCACACCGATTGGCTTTGTTTATAGCCATCTTATGGCACTTTGCTTCACTGTCTTTCTCGTTGTTATTTATGTATCTTTTGGCCGGTCGTGTGTCCGTAATAACCTATACTTTTGTTTATCTTCCGCTTGGTAGTGTTGTGTTTGGACTCTATGTGTGGAATGGAGTTGATGTCTAATTTGGTACCGGTGTGTATACCGCTCGGGAAGTATACATATTCGAGGATCATTTATTTGATTTGTGATGCTAGGCCGGGTGGTTGGTTAGCATTACAAACCAAATAAATCGAGTCCTCTGCACTTGTGTCTTGGTCACACCGAGCCGCTTAGCCGTGTCGGGCTCGGGCAAAGTTGGGCACAGTGGTCCGGGTGTTGGATTTTAACCGACGCCAAAGACCTCCTCGGTCTTTGTAAAGGACCTCCCACCCGCACGACCTCCTCGGTGTTCTTTTACAAAGACAACCTCGAGGGCCTCCCCAGACCTCCTTTGCACCTTTGCAAAGACCACCGGGCGACCTCTCGCCCTCCACGGCCACCCCTAGCGCTTGGGTGATCGTGGGCCATCTCTCTTGAGATCTGCGGCTCGCACCTCCTAAGTGTTAGGACCTCTAATACTTGGCTCAAGATCCGAGCCCTTGATTTCAATCCAACACCACGACCTCCCTAGTGGGAGCTCAGGCTGATTTTAGCCGTTGAGCTCTTTTGACCGGTCCTCTCACATCCGGGTGGGCCAGGCATTATCAATTTTTGTGCATGGCAAGAGAGAGCAAAGGTGCCTTGTCAACTCTAAGGCCGACAAACGGCTATGTGTCGCCAACATTAAATGTCCGCAAAGACCTTTGCTCAAAAGTCTCACGACAACCTACTCCCATCAGGCCAGGTACTTGGGCTCTGCACCGGTGACTTTGCCATCCTTCCCACCGGCTATATTTGAAGCTCATGCTTCCTCTCTTAGTTCTTTTAGTCACTCTCTTGCACCCTAGTTCTTTCTCGCGCTCTTGTGCTCAAGTCACCCAAAATCTTTGCCACCATTGTCGACCTTGGAGCTCTCCGTCGGCCTCCGAGCCCAAAGTGGTTCATTATTGTAGTTGTTGGCGGTCATCTTGTTCCTTGGTCACCTCAAGCCTCCCGACTTGCTTTGTTTGACCTTCACAGAGGTTGACAAGGAGGAGCTTGCTGCTCGTGGCCGGAGAGCCGTCTTCTTCATCTCCGCGACCTCCACCGTCACCGAGCTACAGCGACCACTCCCTGCTCTCCTTCAATCCCGGTGAGTACTTCAAGATCCAAAACCCGATCCGTTAGACCTCTTGGTTTTCGTTTTTGGCCGCATTGGGTCTCCGTCGGTCACCTCCGCCAGCCGCCACGAGGGGTGCACTTTAGCCCTAGCCGTTGGCACCTTTAGGTTCTCCTCCCTATTTGGAACTCATCCGCGTTTTGGTTTCCGCCGACGAGGTCCACATCGCCGCGGCAAGTCGCGATGCACGCCGGGTTTTGTCACTCAAAACCTCCCGTTGTCATCTTCTTAGGACCACTTTAATGCTCAAATCATTGCTCATCATTGGTGCATTAATTGTGTCCTAATTTGTGCCGTGGAGTCACTGACGTGTAGGCCATGGCCTTAGTCATTAAGTGTTCCGTTAGATTCATTTATGGTCAATCATTAGATGCATTAAGTGTCTTAGCCGCCTGCATCCGGAGGTCCCGCACCATTAAAACCACTCTAGGACCTCCTCGGGCTAATCTTAGCTGCTCACGACCTCTCCAAGTTCAGATCTGGGCCTTAGGATCTTTTCCAAAAATCCTAAGTCTCCGGACCTCCCACCATATAGAATCCCGGCCGTTAAAGACCTCCGTAGGTTAAATCCCACCGCTAGATCACCCTCCTCCTTGGGGTCCTCTTTGCAAAAGACCTCCTTGAGGTCCTCTGTGCGAAGAGGTCACCCCTGGCTGCTTTTGTCAAACCGCCTCTAGGACCTCCTTGGGGTCCTCTTTGCAAAAGTCCTTCCTTAGTCGCTTTCTAAAACCACCGAGCCACCCCACCAAGGTCCTCTTTGCAAAAGACCACCCCGGTCTTTTGTAAAGAAAACCTTCAAAACCACCCTGTGGTCCTCTTTACAAAGACCACCCTTGGTCTCTTTGTAAAGAGAACCTCAGACCTCCTCGTCTTTGGTCTTAACCATGAGGACCTCCCGCCTAGATCCGACCACTCAGACCTCTCCCATGGAGATCCGAGCCATCCGATCTCTCTCAGATAGCACCGTGTTGGAGGACCTCCCGAGGACATCTCGACCGCTAGGACCTCCTCGGTGAGATCCTAGCCGCCAAGACCTCCCCGTTAAGCTCACCGCTTAGGTCCTCTCCTCCGATCGGATCTAGACCGTTAAGACCTCCTCGGGAAATCTTAACCGCCTGCACCTTCCCTTAGTTGGATAGCCGTAGACCTCCTCGTGGAGCTCGGGGCCGCAGATCCAGATCTCGATGGCCACGACCTCCCTAGTGCGCGAGGACCTCCTTCGCGGTGTTGTGCATCCAGATGGTCTGAGCCGCTGGATTCAATATCAACGGCTAAGACCTCTCCTAGCGCGGCAAGGTCTTTGCGCCCGTGAGCTCGTGCGGTTTTAGCATCCGAGATCGTGGGCCGTGCGATCTTTGATCAACGGCCCACGACCTCCCTAGTTTTTATGGGTTTTCCAGATTTAGTCCGAGAAGCTTTTATTTGCACATATTAAATGTTTTAAACTTCAAAATTGCATAACTTTTTCTCTGTAGCTCCAAATTTAACAAACTAAAGTTCTATAAATGCATCTGTTAAAGTACTTTAGCTTAGTATAGGTTTTGCAAAGAGTCTTTAATACTGAAATTAATCATGTCTTAGATTTAAAACTTAGAAAATCATAACTAAATCATTTTAATTCCAAATGACCTGAAATTTTATATGGGTTACCACTATACCAGTAGGTAGCTACCATAAAAGTTTCAGCTTCAAAATCTTTCTAGAAAATATTTTTGCTACAGTGCTAATTATGGCCTAAATTAGGTTTTTAGAGAATATCTTTTGCACCACAAATCTAAATTAAGTTTTTCCAGTTTCTATGTCTAGGTATGTTCGTATTTTACCTTGTGTATAAATTTCGTCACATTTGGATAATTTTTGCTTGCTCTTTTGTTTAAGTGTTGCTCGCCTTATTGGTTGTTTTCGCTCTTTCGCTTAGGATTCGATATTTGCATGTAATCCCGAGAACGACCCTCCGCAACAAGTTGAGCAACAAACAAGGTGCAAGCGATTTGATCATTTCATTTGATCCCATTACTTTTAAAGTCTAATATTTTGTTTAACTTCTATGTATGCATTGCAAATTTGTTGTTAAATTGATTAGTTAATCCTCTAGTTGCATAATCTGTAGGTAAATAATTATCCTCTACTACCTGAGCCTAGGTTATTTGCTGTGGTTAGAGTTCGATGGATGAACTCTTATCACTTAGTAGATTACGAATGAATATTGCTTAGCCATGCCTAGTTATCGGTAGTATTGGGCGATCATCGACTTAGTCGGTGATCTTGATCACACAACTACTTATACTACTCCATTATGTCCAACCCTTGTGTTTTATTGATTTACAAATCAAAAACTGAAAACAAAACTATATCTTGACTTGGGCACAATGGTATGTTGATGTGATCGGTTGGGTGTGTGGAATGGTGCCTAAGTCCCTAAGGACCGAGTTACTTGTGCCATTGATCCAAGCAATTATTGCGTGCTAACCACACGAGGGGGATATGGAACCTCTCTTGACTAAGTACTTTGGGAGGTGTTAATTATGAGCTGGTCGGTGGGTGTGTGCGTGTGTGTGTTTGTGGTGTGCGAGGGGAGCATTAGCTGTCCGGTTAGGCTGTCTAATGTATCCTTCTCCCGTGGTTGCGCTCTTAATTAGCATCGCCCATTGGAAAGCGCCTTGTTAGACTTAGCCATGCCTCGCATACCAAAGGAAGTGTGCTAACCGTGGTCGGTGGAAAGGCGGTCTATCGTGTGGGTACATTGGTACACCTGCAGGTTAAAACTATTCGAATAGCCTCGCCCTAGGTTATGGACACGCTTGGTTATTTCCCACAAGAACTAGACTACAACCTTTTTAAAACTTAAACTTGACATGGGTGGTATGAAGGGGGTACTTCATGCTATTGTTGTGGTGACTATGGGTTAGTCACTTCTAGGTTGGTGTTGTTCTCTATCTATGTTATTATTGTCTCTCTTTATTTGAACAATAAAAGTTAATTGCAAACTTGCTTTGAATCTATTACCTTATTGTAAATGAAAACTTGCTTTATCTTTGAAAATAAGTCCAAAGCCTCATCCACTTAAATAAAGCTTGCATGTAGTTAACTATAGTTTCGTTATCTCACACGTCAGTTTTGCGTAGTACAAAAACAAGTTTTGTACTCATCCGCTTTGCTTAATATTAATTGTTGCAGAGGAAGAAGGTGAGCCCCAAGGGCCTCACTTTTGTGAGTGTGTTATGCGCTGTTTGGGACGATTAGCTTGGCGGTCCGGTTGGTTGCCTTGTGGGTAAAGGCACACCGATTGGCTTTTGTTTATCGCCATCTTATGGCCATTTTGCTTCCGCTGTATTTACTTATCTTTATGAATTTTGGCGGTCGGCCTCTTTTGTAATAACTCTCTTTATATTATCTATGTCTTTCGCTTGTTGCTTTTGCTTCGCTCTATGTGTATGAATGGAATTGATGCATGATTTTGTAGCTGGTGTGTATACTGCACTCGGGAAGTATACATATCTCGAGGCTTGGTTTATTTGATTTGTACCGTTAGGACCAAGTGGATGGTTAAACAAGACAAGCCGAATAAACCGGGTCCTCACAAGGTTGGTATCGAGCCATTCCGACCGTAGTAACCCAAGCTTGATCGTCTTTAGGATATTTTGGAAAACTTAATTTCAAAGTATCAAATGATTTATGAAAGCTTAAGTAAGTTCTCGATTTTATTCCTTATCCATCTTAGCTTTCTATCTCATCTTGCTCTAATTGAGTTTTAAAAATTGTTTTCCTCTCATCCTCTTCTAAAAAGATAGTGTTATCGTTTAAATTGGGTTTTGGGAACCAATGAGTTTGGCAAATTGAAATGTTAGCCGCCCTCTACAAGATTTTGAAGCTTCCGGTTGAAGGTTTTGGCTAGGAGGCTTGGATGCAAAATCGGACAGCGATCATTCGGCCTCCGGACAGCAAGCTCAAAGGTTTCTAAATAGGGTAGAGAATGAGAAGATAATCAACTAAAACTTGTGGGAATAAAAGGGTAAGATGTGATATTAGTTGGCTAAGTATCTAACACCCCTTATTAGTGATTTTACCCTGTTATTTAGTTATGATAAGACTTAAGTGGTGTGCTGAAATTTGCATTCCTAAACCGATTGCTCGTTCTTTCCATACGAGTTAGTCGTACCGGGAAGTTGCTCTTGTGATTGAAACTTTGTGCTGATTTTGTGGTTGTTTTTGGGCCTTTTGAGTTCATCTCCTAATGAGTTATTGTTTCTTTGCCTTGAGCTTTCGGGTTTAATCCTTGTCCGTCTTAGGATCTATCCCCACTCCAACTTTCTGCCGAACTCCCTAGTCCTTGGCTTTTCTTTCGCGCCTTTCAGCTTCTAGTTTCCGGGTTGCTTTGCTAACCCATCTCTTCGTAGTAGGATGTCGGGACAGACCAGTAGTGACGGAGTTTGGTCACGTTGCCCCGAGGACCGGCGGTTACCTCCCTTTGTTTAGGCTGTGGTGAAGAGAGCCACGCCGCGAAGGTTGCAACTGGGAAGGTCAAGGTCCGCCGGTTGTGGTGAGGAAGGACACTACAAACAATGAGTGTACTACACCGCCCAAACTGCTGTGACGAAGACCACTTGCTCGAAATTGCCCGATTGCGAGAATCACTTGTTTCTCTCGCGAGGAAGCAATCACTATCCCAAGGAGTGTAGCATGAACACGGTGATCGCCAAGTCACTAGAACTTCAGCGACTACTTCTTCGGTCATCTACAAGTATCGCAGCCGCCGATGCGTCCGACTCAGAAGTTCTCGTGATTTGTCTACGGAGTCGCAGGACAAATTACCGCCTATACCTTCCCGAACTTTCGATTGTGGTCGAAAATCCCATTGTTGCCGGGCCGCAAGGGAAAGTCGAAGGATCGCCGCAAGCGCCAACCGATAGCCGATGTCACATGTTTCTTCCGCAACCGCAAGGGTCACTATGCCCTTAATTGTCCTAAAGAGAGTGCCGCCACCTCGCCCTCTACATGTGCCGTGCCTCAATCACGCACTGCGAGTCGCCAGCCGCGCCCCGCAATCTCGCCGATGCCACTTGTTTCTTTTGCAAGCTCCGTGGTCATTATGCTAATAATTGTCCTAAGAAGCTTGCAACAACCTTCGTTCTTTTCGCGCCCGTGATTCGATCACATGCACTGCGAAACATCCCGACCGAGGTTGTTCGTATTCAAGACAACTCGTCTCACTGAAAGCATAGAGCTACCCGATATCGTGTAGGTACGCTTCTTGTTACCTCTTGCCCTGATACAGTTCGGGAGCATCTCATTCTCTTGTATCCCCATCTTTTGCTACTATTGGTGGTCTTTGTTTTGCTCTTTTATCTGGTGCCCGGCACCACCTCGATTTTATCAAGCCTTGCTAGCCTACCCCGTTTTCCCCAAGAAGAATGCTACCATCTGGTTTGTCCTCGGTCGTTTGACTTGAGTGGCCCCCTTCTGTCCCTGTACATCCAAGGGCATCACCTACTAGGTATTGCCTCAAATTTCTGTGGCCTAAATGGCCATAGCTCCTCTAACAAACTAGTCATGCGTGGATGACTCAGATAGCTAGTTAACAGTCGAGATCCGTTGTTGGCGGAATCGACTGCACAAATCGCTCCACCAACTAACAACGATCTTGCACCACCACCCTTAGAATCAAGAAGAATCTCTCACCACAATCCTTGTTATATCTAGACTGTAAGTTTTCCCGTGTCGACTAAAGTGGCACGCTTCCTACCCGTCCGAACCAAGATTCATACCGGTCACCTTGCGTGGCTCTATATCGCCAGATCGTGAGCTTGCATGGGTGCCAAGACGATCATTTCGACCGTGGTTCCATCTTCACCTCTCGCTCGCATAGCTTGCAAGAAGCTATGGGAACTCGTCTTTTTCAAAGACAAAGATATCACCCCAAACAGATGGTCGACCGAGAGGGTCAACCAAGTTTTGGAGGACATGTCGCGAGCTTGTGTTCTTTCTATGGCAAGCATTGGGAGAAGTGCTTGCCATTCGCCGAGTTTTCTTATAACAACGCTTTCAAGCCGCCTCTGCATGGCACCATTTGAGGCCTTATACGGAGAAAGTGTAGAACCCCGTTGAACTGGTCCGAGACCGTGAAAGACCTTTCTTTGGCCCGACTCACTATGAGGCCGAAGGTCAAGTCCACTCATTCGTGATCGCCACGCACGGCTCAATCCAGCGAAGAGCTATGCGGATCGCCGCCGCCGTGAGTTGAGCTTTGAGCCCAATGACTTCGCTTACCTCAAGGTTTCTCCTCTAAAGGGTCACCAGCGTTTTGGTGTCAAGGGAAAGTTAGCTCTCGATATGTCGGTCCATACCGTGTCATCGAGAAGAAGGGAGCCGTTGCCTACAAGTTGGAGTTGCCGCCGCACTTGCGGGGTACATGATGTGTTCCATGTGTCCCGCCTAAAGAAGTGCCTCCGTGTTCCAACGAGGAAGCTCCGTTGGAAACTCTTGATGTCCGTGAAGATTTGACCTACCGCGAGCGCCCCGCTCGCATACTCGAGGAAGTGAACGAAGAACGAGGAATAAGACCATCAAGTTCTGAAGGTTCAGTGGTCGAATCATTCCGAGGATGAGGCTACTTGGGAGCGAGAAGATCGCCTCCGCTGCACTACCCTCTTTCTTTTCCGAGTGAACCAAATCTGGGACGAGATTTTTGTAAGGGGAGGTTTGTAACATCCCCAATTTCAACTTGTGTTGTAAGTGTAAGAAAATGAGTAGAAATTAAAACTTTTCTTACATCATGTGTTTCCTGTGTGTACTAAACAATTATTTCACTGAGTATGGGAATACTAAGTCACAAGTCCGTTGATCATCTCCTAGGAAATATTTTTCCTAAGTTCTTGGGTTGATATGTGACCCTCTGAAAAATTTCACACTTTTCGAAATTGATTGAATAGTTTTATGGGTCAGTCAAACTTGCTTGACTCATAGTCAAACCCTAGCTCAAAGCATTGTATAATTTCGAGAAAAATGCTCAAGACAAAACTCCTAAAAATTTTATACAAGGTCCAACTCGAGGTTAGCAAGCTACCACAAGATTTCATAGAATTTGGAGCTAGTTTGCTAGCTCTAAAAGTCCCTTCAAGATCCCAGCCCAATTTAAACCCTAAACCCAGTCGACCTGTGTCTTGGTCACACCGAGCCGCTTAGCCGTGTCGGCCTCGGCGGAGTTGGGCACAGTGGTCCGGGCTGTTGGATTTTAAACCGACGCCAAAGACCTCCTCGGGTCTTTGTAAAGGACCTCCCACCCGCACGACCTCCTCGGGTTCTTTTACAAAGACAACCTCGAGGCCTCCCCAGACCTCCTTTGCACCTTTGCAAAGACCACCTGGCGACCTCCTCACCCTCCACGGCCACCCCTAGCGCTGGGTGATCGTGGGCCATCTCTCTTGAGATCTGCGCTGCACCTCCCTAAGTGTTAGGACTCTAATACTTGGCTCAAGATCCGAGCCCTTGATTTCAATCCAACACTCACGACCTCCCTAGTGGGAGCTCAGGCGATTTTAGCCGTTGAACTCTTTTGACCTGGTCCTCTCACCGCATCGGGTGGCCTGGGCATTATCAATTTTTGTGCATGGCAAGAGAGAGCAGTGCCTTGTCAACTCTAAGGTCGACAAACGGCTATGTGTCGCCAACATTAAATGTCCTGGCAAGACCTTTGCTCAAAAGTCTCCCGACAACCTACTCATCGGGCCTGTACTTGGGCTCGGGCACCACTGACTTTGCCATCCTTCCCACCGGCTATATTTGAAGCTCATGCTTCCTCTCTTCGTTCTTTTAGTCACTCTCTTGCACCCTAGTTCTTTCTCTCGCTCTTGTGCTCAAGTCACCGAAAATCTTTGCCACCATTGTCGACCTTGGAGCTCTCCGTCGGCCTCCGAGCTCCAAAGTGGTTCATTATTGTAGTTGTTGGCGTCATCTTGTTCCTTGGTCACCTCAAGCCTCCCCGACTTGCTTTGTTTGACCTTCACAGAGGTTGACAAGGAGGGAGCTTGCTGCTCGTGGCCGGAGCTTCGTCTTCTTCATCTCCGCGACCTCCACCGTCACCGAGCTACGCGACCACTCCGGTTCTCCTTCAATCCCGGTGAGTACTTGGCCCAAAACCCGATCCCATTAGACCTCTTCGGTTTTCGTTTTTGGCCGCATTGGGTCTCCGTCGGTCACCTCCGGCTAGCCGCCGGTAGGGTGCACTTTAGCCCTAGCTGTTGGCACCTTTAGGTTCTCCTCCTATTTGGAACTCATCCGTGTTTTGGTTTCCGCCGACGAGGTCCACATCGCCGCGGCAAGCAGCTGCTGCACGCCGGTTTTGTCGGCTCAAAACCTCCTTTTAAATCATATTCTTAGGACCACTTTAATGCTCAAATCATTGCTCATCATTGGTGCATTAATTGTGTCCTAATTTGTGCCGTGGAGTCACTGACGTGTAGGCCATGGCCTTAGTCATTAAGTGTTCCGTTAGATTCATTTATGGTCAATCATTAGATGCATTAAGTGTCTTAGCCGCCTCTGTCTGGAGGTCCTGCACCATTAAAACCACTCTAGGACCTCCTCGGGCTAATCTTAGCTGTTCACGACCTCTCCAAGTTCAGATCTGGGCCTTAGGATCTTTTCCGAAAAATCCTAAGTCTCTGGACCTCCCACCATATAGAATCCTGGCCGTTAAAGACCTCCGTGAGGTTAAATCCCACCGCTAGGATCACCTCCTCCTTGGGGTCCTCTTTGCAAAAGACCTCCTTGAGGTCCTCTCAGGCGAAGAGGTCACCCTGGCCGCTTTTGTCAAAACCGCCTCTAGGACCTCCTTGGGGTCCTCTTTGCAAAAAGTCCTTCCTTAGTCGCTTTCTAAAACCACCCTGAGCCACCCCACCAAGGTCCTCTTTGCAAAAGACCACCCTGGTCTTTTGTAAAGAAAACTTTCAAAACCACCCGTGGTCCTCTTTACAAAAGACCACCCTTGGTCTCTTTGTAAAGAGAATCTCAGACCTCCTCGTCCGGGTCTTAACCATGAGGACCTCCCGCCTAGATCTGGACCACTCAGACCTCTCCCATGGAGATCCGAGCCATCCGCATCTCTCTCTCAGATAGCACCGTGTTGGAGGACCTCCCGAGGACATCTCGACCGTTAGGACCTCCGGTGAGATCCTAGCCGCCAAGACCTCCGCCGTTAAGCTCACCGCTTAGGTCCTCTCCTCCGATCGGATCTAGACCGTTAAGACCTCCCGGAAATCTTAACCGCCTGACCTTCCCTTAGTTGGATAGCCGTAGGACCTCCTCGTGGAGCTCGGGGCCGCCAGATCCAGATCTGATGGCCACGACCTCCCTAGTGCGCGAGGAGCTCCTTCGCGGGTGCTGTGCATCCAGTGGTCGGAGCCGTTGGATTCAATATCAACGGCTAAGACCTCTCCTAGGCGCGGCAAGGTCTTTGCGCCCGGGAGCTCGTGCGGGTTTTAGCATCGAGATCGTGAGCCGTGCGATCTTTGATCAACGCCCACGACCTCCCGCTTTTATGGGTTTTCCAGATTTAGTCCGAGAAGCTTTTATTTGCACATATTAAATGTTTTAAACTTCAAAATTGCATAACTTTTCTCTGTAGTCTAAATTTAACAAACTAAAGTTCTATAAATGCATCTCATAAAGTACTTTAGCTTAGTATAGGTTTTGCAGAGTCTTTAATACTGAAATTAATCATGTCTTAGATTTAAAACTTAGAAAAATCATAACTAAATCATTTTAACTCCAAATGACCTAAAATTTTATATGGGTTACCACTATACCAGTAGGTAGCTACCATAAAAGTTTCAGCTTCAAAATCTTTCTAGAAAATATTTTTGCTACAGTGCTAATTATGGCCGAAATTAGGTTTTTAGAGAATATCTTTTGCACCACAAATCCAAATTAAGTTTTTCCAGTTTCTATGTCTAGGTATGTTCGTATTTTACCTTGTGTATAAATTTCGTCACATTTGGATAATTTTTGCTTGCTCTTTTGTTTAAGTGTTGCTCGTCTTATTGGTTGTTTTCGCTCTTTCGCTTAGGATTCGATATTTGCGGTAATCCCGAGAACGACCCTCCGCAACAAGTTGAGCAACAGCAAGCAGGCAAGCAGTTTGATCATTTCCCATTTGATCCCATTACTTTTAAAGTCTAATATTTTGTTTAACTTCTATGTATGCATTGCAAATTTGTTGTTAAATTGATTAGTTAATCCTCTAGTTGCATAATCTGTAGGTAAATAATTATCCTCTACTACCTGAGCCTAGGTTATTTGCTGTGGTTAGAGTTCGATGGATGAACTCTTATCACTTAGTAGATTACGAATGAATATTGCTTAGCCATGCCTAGTTATCGGTAGTATTGGGCGATCATCGACTTAGTCGGTGATCTTGATCACACAACTACTTATACTACTCCATTATGTCCAACCCTTGTGTTTTATTGATTTACAAATCAAAAACTGAAAACAAAACTATATCTTGACTTGGGCACAATGGTATGTTGATGTGATCGGTTGGGTGTGTGGAATGGTGCCTAAGTCCCTAAGGACCGAGTTACTTGTGCCATTGATCCAAGCAATTATTGCGTACAACCACACGAGGGGATATGGAACCTCTCTTGACTAAGTACTTTGGGAGGTGTTAATTATGAGCTGGTCGGTGGGTGTGTGCGTGTGTGTGTTTGTGGTGTGCGGGGAGCATTAGTCGTCTCCGGGTTAGGGTTGTCTAATGTATCCTTCTCCCGTGGGTTGCGGCTCTTAATTAGCATCGCCCATTGGAAAGCGCCTTGTTAGACTTAGCCATGCCCGCATACCAAAGGAAGTGTGCTAACCGTGGTGGTGGAAAGGCGGTCTATCGTGTGGGTACATTGGTACACCCTCGCAGGTTAAAACTATTCGAATAGCCTCGCCCTAGGTTATGGACACGCTTGGTTATTTCCCACAAGAACTAGACTACAACCTTTTAAAACTTAAACTTGACATGAGTGGTATGAAGGGGTACTTCATGCTATTGTTGTGGTGACTATGGGTTAGTCACTTCTAGGTTGGTGTTGTTCTCATCTATGTTATTATTGTCTCTCTTTATTTGAACAATAAAAGTTAATTGCAAACTTGCTTTGAATCTATTACCTTATTGTAAATGAAAACTTGCTTTATCTTTGAAAATAAGTCCAATGCCTCATCCACTTAAATAAAGCTTGCATGTAGTTAACTATAGTTCTGTTATCTCACACGTCGGTCTTATGAGTACAAAAACAAGTTTTGTACTCATCCGCTTTGCTTAATATTAATTGTTGCAGAGGAAGAAGGTGAGCCCAAGGGCCTCACTTTTGTGAGTCTGTGTTATGCGCTGCTTGGGACGATTAGCTTGGCGGTCCGGTTGGTTGCCTTGTGGGTAAAGGCACACCGATTGGCTTTTGTTTATCGCCATCTTATGGCCATTTTGCTTCCACTGTGTATTTACTTATCTTTATGAATTTTGGCAGTGGCCTCTCTTTGTAATAACTCTCTTTATATTATCTATGTCTTTCGCTTGTTGCTTTTGCTTGGCTCTATGTGTATGAATGGAATTGATGCATGATTTTGTAGCGGTGTGTATACTGCATTGGGAAGTATACATATCTCGAGGCTTGGTTTATTTGATTTGTACCGTTAGGACCAAGTGGATGGTTAAACAGTACAAGCCGAATAAACCGGGGTCCTCACACTATGGCATGTAGATGACGCTCGGCTCGTATGAGTAGACGTGGCTCGGTCCAACTGGGGAATATGGCAGTGTAGTAGCCGAAAGTCCCATTGGAGAGGATGTGGTGGAAGTAGAGGATGCCGTGCAGCGGGTCGAAGTAGTGGTTACATCCTTAGAGTTGATGTCCTCATCACGACTTCTATCTACTTTGTGAATGTATCAATAGACACAAAAAGGAATCCGAATCCGCTTGGAGCTCTGGGTAACGGTCCTAGGATATTGAGACCCCAGGTTGCAAAAGGCCAAGATAGAGGGATTGTTTGTAATGCATGAGCCGGTTGGTGTATTTGCCTGCTATAGAACTGGCATTGTACACATTTTTTAACCAGCTCCTTGGCATCGTAGAGGGCTGTTGGCCAATAGAAATCTTGTCGAAAGGCCTTACCGACCAGCGTTCTGTGGGAAGCATGAGTCCCACAAATGCCAACGTGTATGTCGTGAAGGTGTTTTAATCCTTCGCTCCGCGGAATGCATCGCATGAGCACCCCTTGAGTGCCTCTTTTATAGAGGACACCTTCGAACAAAGTATACATCTTGGCCATTTGGGATAATCGATCTGTCTCGAGATCATCGTCAGGTACAGAACCCATCTGAAGATACTCGTAGATGGGAGTCATCCAGGATTCCTCGTATTCTAGAGAGGTTATCTCAATAGGAGGCGTCTCTGGTTCTTCAATCAGTGACGGCTTCTGGAGTTGCTCCAAGAAAACTCCTTTTGGTACTATGGATCGGGAAGAAGCTATATGAACAAGTTGGTCTGTGAGGAAATTATCCTTTTGAGGGATAAATTGTACCTCAGAACCAAGAAAATGCTTTTCAAGCTTTCGGACTTCCGATAAGTACCGAGACATTATCAGATTAGAGCACTGGTACTCTTTTCCGACTTGATTCATGACTAGTTGAGAGTCTCCTCTCACGAGTAGTCGGCGAATCGAGAGCGCTTTCGCGTCTCGTATGCTAGCTAGCAAACCTTCGTACTCTGTCACGTTGTTAGTGGCCTGAAAATTTAATTGTATGGCATACTTTAAGGTCTCTCCGGTAGGAGATTCCAGGACCACCCCAGCCCCCGAGCCACTTATAGTAAGTGACCCGTCAAAGTACATCATCCACTGATCGTGGGAATCATACTGGGGATCCTGGACAGGTTCAGGATTTGTCCATTCAGTGATAAAGTCTGCCAATATCTGGGATTTAATGGCTGTTCGGGACACGAAATGGATGTCGAACTCCCAAAGTTCGACTGACTATTTTGCTACGTCCCGCTGTTTCCCTATTCTGGAGGATCGCTCCTAAGGGAAACTCAAACGACATAGTTAGTTTGTGCACCTGAAAATAATGCCGCAGTTTCCTAGAAGACATAAGGAGGGCATATAGAAGTTTTTGGACCTGAGGGTAACGCTCCTTAGGCCCGTGTAAAACTTCACTAACGTAGTAAACTAGTCGTTGTATGTTTTCATTTTCTACGACCAGTACTGCGCTCACTGCCTGTGGCATGGCAACTAGATAAATTAGGAGCGTCTCTCCTGATTTTGGAGAAACCAGGATAGGAGCACTCGTAAGATACCTCTTGACATCCTCAAAGGCTGCATTAGCCTCTTCTGACCACTCAAACCCTCGTGTTTTCTTAAAAGTTTGAAGAAAGGTAGTCCTTTTTCTCCCAAGCGTGCGATGAAACGACTTAATGCCGCCGTGCATCCTGTGAGTTTTTGAACTTCTCTTTTACAGCCTTGAGCTGTCACCTTGACTCATATGCTGATGATCCTCCATAGATGTGATCGATGGTGTGTTGTGGATCCTGAAATGACATCTCCTCATCATCATCCAATTCCTTCCATCCACTTGTTTTACCTACCTGTTCAAGAGTAGAAAGTGGCCCTTTGCCAGAGTAATAGTCTTCGAGTTTTCGTAGAAAAACACGATAGTTACGAAGGCCATGCCCTTCTTTTTTGTGAAAAGGACACCACCTGGGTTTGTCACTCTTCCGATCGGGGCGCTTACCTTTGCCTCGATCAAAATTTTGTTTGGAGTTACACGGCTCCTTATCGCTTATGGCTAAGACCTCCTTAGAACTAGTGGCTGGACATTTATGTCTCTTCGCCTTGTTCTTGGATTTCTTAACCTTTTTGTCCTTCTTCTTACCAGTTTCGCCTGCCTCTTGAGGAATGTTGTCCTCGCGGTCAATAGTGTTGTTCCACTTGACTGCTTCAGCGGCAGTCGCATATCTATCGGCCATCTCGAGGAGCTCGGCAATAGTGGCAGGAGGATTCAAAGCGATGTCCTCTATTATCCTTCGCGCGGACTCTGCGCTGAAAGCCCCGATAATGAGATGAGTCAAAAACCTCCGGAATGGAATTACGAACGACTAAAGCGCCTAATGAATTGACGCAGAGTCTCATGATCGTTCTGTCTCATTCGGTGCAAGCTGTCCTCCTTTCCAAGGTGGTTATAGGTGCCCTAGAAGTTCGCCAGCAGAAGGTCGTAGAGGTGTTGCCATGAGTAGATCGACTCGAATGGCTGGTTCAATAGCCATGATCGAGCAGACCCTTCAAGCACAGTCGGAAGGTAATTCGCCATTACATGCTCTCCTCCTGCTGCTGCTCGAATAGCTGTTGTGTTGATCTGGAGGAATTCAATGGGATTTTGGGTTCCATCGAATTTCTCCATGTTCGCTGGTCGGAAACAAGGTGGCTAGCAAACTGTTTGGAGATCGAGTTAAAACGCCCAACATCCAGTGATAACTTCTTGGCGCCTTCTTTGCAGAAAAGAGGGGTTAATGTCACTAGGTGATCGTAGTCGACGATATCCAGTTACAGATGGACATGACCTATGGTAGGCCTCAGTCTTACGAGGGAAATACTCCTTGTATTCCGTCTGCTGCCATAGATTTTGACCTTGGAGTGATGAAAGATCACCTCTCCTTGGAGCTTTTCGATCTCCAGATGTTCGAAGAGTCTTCCTCAAGTTAGGAGAGTGACGTGATCGATAATCATGTCGATCTCCATGCGACGAGTTATTCGAATGACTGGCGGAAGATGGAGTCGTACTGCTATGACTTCCGGAATGATGTTGACGAGGATGCTCGAGTCTTGCCATCGTGTTCCGAAGCCTCCGTGCGATCTCTTCTGCAAAGAGATCGTAGCCTGGTGCTCGAGCGAGCTATTGAGTTGGATTCTCAAGCAAGTCGTTACTGTGCTGGAGCTCCTGAGCTTCTTCTGACTGATAATAAGCGCGTTCAGGGAAATTTTTCTAAGCCACTATTTTTCTCTATCGAGTTATCTCAGGATCACCCATATCATACCCTTGAGTTGGTTTCAGTGGAGTGCGAGAATGTTGAAAATTTCCCGCACGTTCATCAGGGTGTTCACTCCGTTCATCAACGGTGGTGCCCTTGCCATTGCCACGAGGGGACGTAGTGTGTGCCCGTCGGGGAGCATCATCAATCCTACTTCTGGGAGAATGGTTCTTATCAGAGGTAATGACGAAGACCTACTGTTGATGACCTCCACTTGCGCTCGGGCCTCCTTGCTTGAGGAGTAGTCGAGAGACACCATCTGATGACTTGGAGTAAACCCCTCCAGGAAGGGGAACCCCGGGTTATAACCGTCTCCATCCGTAGGTGTGTTCTATGATGGGATGGTCAAACTTGCAGGAAAAGCGTGTTTGATCCCCTCATCTGCGGGATTAGCCGGAGAGAAAGGACCATCAGGTGCCAATGAAGCTCTGAAATGATGGCTTCCAGAACTTGTCTCCCTAGGTCGTACTGCCTTAAGGGGACTCGAACACTCGGAGGAAAAACTCTCGTCGTGTTGTGAGTTTGTCTTGGGGCAGTCCTATTTGTGGTCGTGTTGACCCTTGCCCCCTGAGGAAGTTGGTCCCTCAGCTGGGCGTACTGTTGTGGGGGATAAAGATCCCTCCTCAACTCCGCTGATGGCATGGTCTCTGAGATCTGATAGAAGATCTCCAGAGGCAGCAATGCCATCGGATCATTCGATACTCGGCTCATAATCGAAACCGGCATCCATGTCGACGTCTGCGTAATCGGCCAAGTCAAACCAGTTGTCCTCATTCCACTCTCCTGCCATGGAAGCATCAAAGAGAAAAGAAAGAACTGTTGACAAGGAATTACCAGAAGATCCCCACGGACGGCGTCAATTGTCGGTGTTTTAGAATCGATCTTATGTAAAGATTATTTGATTCGGGGGGTCTCCACAATTGATCACGCAGACAGGAAAGACACGGAGATTTTTATACAGGTTCGGGTCTTCTCTAGAGAGAATAACAACCCTACTCCTGTGTATTGTATTAGGTATCCCGATTACAATTAGTGAAAAGACTTATGCTTGTACTACTACCGATTGACTCTCTCATTTCTCTCCAAGTGAAGTCTTTTTATAGTACGTGCAGAGGTAGTTGTTCCGAGTCAAGAGACGCCCTATTATTCTGTAATAATGGTAATAATCACCGGAGTAGTAACCTCCCCACATTGTCTGATGGTTACCAATAAGAGATAATGGTGTGTTACCTACAGTTATTCCAGAGATTAACTGCGTATATTGACTACTCAAATCTCACACTTAATTGGGCCTACAGGTATGTGGACCCAATTAACTGTGAGAAAGTCGTGGTAGAGCTGGTCGTAGAAAGACTTACGATCAGGGGGTAGTCATAGAAAGGCTTACGACCAGAGGTAATCGTAGGAGAACTTACGATTACATAGTAGTCGTAGAAGAACTTACGACTATAGGGGTGGTCGTAGAAGAACTTACGACCACCTGATTGGCTTCCCCCTTACGACTATAGGGGGTATACTTTAATAGCTGTGTGACGTCATATTTACCTATAATACTAATTTACAGATAAACAGTAAAATGAGGATTATTAGATCCTCGTCACAATGTATCCTCTTCTCACTACATCTTGTTCATTGACATCATAGCCTTTGTGATGGGAATTCTCTTCCGGGATCATGTGCAAGCAAATCAATATCATAAATGGCTTCTTCATCTTCTATGTCTTCTATTATTGGGGATAATGGAGAGCTGAGCCTATCTCAGTTCCGTGCTTGCACCTATCTTGATGACGTGCACTACCAACTACTGACTCATTGAAAGGAGATTCTATCCGTTCTAAACATGGTTTTCAATAGGTTTCAGTTCTGGCGTCAAGGTGGATGGTTTCTTCTGTCTCTTTCTAGCTCTCTCCCACAAAGATTTCAAATTGACAGACTTCTTCTCCATTTTCAAAGCTCTAATATCTACAATTTGCATACATACAAGATTGAAGATTCAAGATCACAATATGACGATAACACAATTCACTTTAATTCATTCACAGGCTCACTGTCACAGCCCATTGCCCACAATGATTTGCCAAATTGGGAATTGGAAATGAGAATTCCCTGGCTCTCGCTCTGGCTGCCTTTGCCGATTGCCCTGATGCCCTCTGCCTGGCTCTGGCTCACAAGTAACAAGTCACAACACTACAAATTCGTCACCAGGATGAGCTAAGTCAGCAAAGCAAGAACAACCCCTTTCTTGCATTTCACAAATCACAAGTCCACAACACTACAACGGTACCTGCAGGTTGCAATTCGACGCACAGCTGATGGAGTTGGAGCAGGCTGGCGACTGGTGAGCAAGCCGCCATCGCGCAGTGCCATAGGTCGCAACGTCCCTCCGCCTCTGCCCCTTGACCCCTTCTCCGGATCTCCCCAGCTCGGGAGTCCCTCTGTGACGTCGCAACGGCGCGCGACCCCGCCAAGGCGCCAACCCAAACGCTGCACAGCCGCGCCCACCACCGGCCCACTACCACAGCCTCCGTGTCCCCACCTGCGCCCTGCAGCCACCGGTCCTTGCCTTCACCTGCTCCTACTCAGTCCTCCCCTTGACCCTTCTCCGGTTCTCCCTGGCCCCGGGAGTCTACGTCCGCGACACCGCGACCCCGCCGACCCAAATGCCACATGGCCATACCCGCCACCGCCTGCGCTGTCGTCGTGCTCGGTGTGGAGCCACCGAGCACCTAAGCCGCACAAGGATGGAGCCATTTAGGGTTGGGAAGTTGGGTTCAAGTGCGTCCGTGGGAATCGTGGGATTGATTGGGCATTTGTGTGGTTGGGCCATTCCAGCATTGGGCTCGCGAGTGTCTTTGTTGTTTGATGCGATGCGAGTGCTGTGTATTGAGTGTGGCAGCATGTTATGGTGCCCTGTGTGCGGCTGCAAGCACGAATGAGGATGCTACATGCTGATTCAACTTGACTTCTGGTATATACATGTATTATACCCTAAATATACATAATTTTTGCCCAAAAAATTTGGGTGTTCAGCTAAACACACATGAACCTAGGTGGGTCCGCCCCTGGTTGCCGAAGCCTGTTTGGACCTGTGGGAGTAACTTCAACCTTCGACAAAGGCAATTTTTGGAAAACTAGGTTCAACATGGTCAAAGGTACAACTTACCTTAGAACAAGTCTTGGTATTGGTCTTGAGCTTGATCAACTCCTCCCTCAAAAGCTCCCAAGTATCAACGCCTACTCGCAAATAAAAGCGAAAAGCAAATAAATACAAAATAAAGCAATAAATAAACTCCAAAAAATAAATAAAAATCTCAAGAAGGTAGAGCTTGAATTTAGATGAATTTAGAAACTTGAATGGGTTCAAATGGAGTTTGTATGAGGAAGAATTGGCTCTCGAAAGATTTAAATCTAAGAAAAAGATAGAGAAATTATTATTTCGAATTTTCTTTCTAAAGGAAATCCCAAAATATTCATCAACATGATGTCAGCAAAAATTTTAAAATTAAAAAAAATCCAAAAAATAAGAAACAGAGGCTGACATGTGGAACCCTTGATCTATGGACCAAGTCCATGGTTATGGTCTATGGTCTATGGCTCACTGGTCTATGGCATAGTAGATTTGACATGTGGGGTCCACATGTCAGTGGCTAGGTTTACCGTGGACCAAGTCCACATGGGATTGGATCTGGGATTTTAGGTGCGGGTCTACCACATGGGCTGCCATGTGGTGCTAACTGGGTTGACACGCAAGCTAAAGGGTGACGTGTCTAGTGATGTGGACGACGGTGGTGGCAGTGGTGCTCGGGTCCCGATGGCCGCTAACGATTGCAGCCTCGGTGGAGCAAGCGGAGGGGCGCGTTGGGTAGCTAAGGCAACGGTGAACTCAATGAGGTACCTGCGGTGGCCAGAAGTGAACGGCGGTGAGGTTCAAGCGAAGATTAGGGTTTGGGTTCGACGGCGATGGAGCTACGGTGGCATTCCAGCGACGTTGAGGTGACGACGGTGTAGATCAGGATCTTGCGATGTTGGCGGTGGTGATGATGAGGCCCGAAGCTCACCAACGGTGGCGCAAGATAACGACGAAGGGTTCGGCGATGACTTTTCTTCTTCACGCGATTCTAGCAGCTAGGCGACAGGTGCGAGGCGACGGCTAGGGTTTTCGAGGACGGCGTGGCTCGGGGTGTAGAAAATGAGGTCGGGGTGCTCTTAAATAGGTGACGATGAGGTGTTTGAAGCGAACACGGCGGCGGAGTCGTAACGGACTCGGAGAAGAGAGTCCATGTAAGGGACAATAGGGATGCCTAACAGGTGGGTCCCACCTAGCAGTGACGATGAGGCAGCGCAAAGATGGGCTGCGACGCGTGTATGGGTTGTGCTGGCGGACTAGGCTAGAGAGAAGTAATGGGCCAAAGGAAGTGGGTTTCAGCCCAAAGGTAATTATGATATTTTAATTAGATTTTCTATTTTAGAAATACTAGAAAATCCAAATAGCAAATTTAAAATAGCAAATGAACTCGGAAAAATTCTAGAAAAATCTGAAAAATATTTCCAGGTACAAAGAACTCAAATAAAATAGTTTTGGAATTAATTGATGTTTAGATTAGTCACATTAAAAAAATTTGACATTTAAAAGTCTCATTTAAGCTTTATTAATTCAAATAAAATCTGGTGAATTTTTCTAAGGAACTAAACTACTCAAAAGGTTTTGAAACTCAAAAAATTGGGATGTTAGACATTCCGAACATGTGGTTGTATGGTAGTGCTCGGTTTGGATAGACACAAGCGTCGGTCCTTAATCGACCAAGGCGGGACATTCAATAACTCAATCCACTCGCCCCTAGTCTAAACAAGTTTTCCACCATTTTATTTTATTTTCCAAACTACTGGCAATACCTATTGCCATACATTCTCAAACAGTGTTGCATAAAAATGGTATTAATTCTACCTTGCCATTCCGATAATACATTTCTCCTAATTCCCTCTTGTAGGATAATCATGACTGATAAAGCTTGTCTAAGAAATTCTACCGTATTATACTACTCCATCAATAATATAATCATTACCGTCGATTTGCTATACTAGGCGACAATGGTTCATGGATAACAACATCAAATGAAGGTATATTCAAATTAGGATTAACTAACACCCTAAGAATTGAAATCATCATTTTATGTAAATAGCGATGCATAATAGATTTGAATAATATAAAACAAGATTTTGAAAGACATAGGTACAACATGGTCAAAGGAGAGTTGCATTCGTTGAAGGTAGGAGTCACTCCATATTGGTCCAAGGTTGCTTCAGCAACGTTGGACTCTACACACATGAAACAAAATAAATAAATATACTAAATAGAAATAAAATCCAAAAATATATATAATTAGTACTGATGGATAGATATTGAATTTATATAAATTTAGAAATTTGAATCAACTAAATCGGAATTCGAATCAAGGAGAACAGACTCCTAGAAGTTAGTCGGAATGGAAAATACTGAAAATGAGAGAAAGGAATATTCCCGAGAGAGAGAGAGAGAGAGAGAGAGAATGACATATGGAGTCCACTTGTTAGTGAAAGAAAGAGAGAGAGTCTGACGAGTGGGGTCGTCGTCAGTGAGATATAGAGAGAGAAAGAGAGGGGAACAAAGGAGAAAACACAGCACTGTGGGTGTGGGAGATGGGAAAATGGAACCGTGGGATCCTAGGGAGGCGATGGGAGGCGGCAGCGCGGCTGGAGGTGCACGGTGGTGGCGGCTCAGGCGCACAGGGCAAACGGCGGCGATGGTGCTTTGGTAGTGTTCTCCGAGAGATGGCGCGAGCACAGGCACGACGTCGGCACGGGGAGCTCATCGGGTCATGCGGGGTAGATAGAGGGGATCCGAGGCGACGAGGCAACGACGACCATCGATGGGGAAGAAGGGGCGGTGGTGGTGGCACTCCACGGTAGTTCCTCGACCGAATGGGTATGGAGAAACGGTGGAGGAAGCTCAAGAACATGATGTGACATGAACAATTTAGTGCATGTGGCTCACCGAGAGGAGATCGGTGAGGCGGTGTGGTGTAGCGGCCGACAGCAAGGAAGAAGGCTCGTGCGACGGTGACGCAGCTCCAGAGGTGGTGAGAATTGGAGGGGTTGGTGGGATGGAAGAGGGTCACGGTGCTCCCTTTTAGAGGTGAGGGCGACAATCGAGTGGGCGCAGCACGACAGGAGTCCCGACGGCGGTTTCAGCCGGCATTGATGGTGACACTTCGACGACGGGAAACAGCTAGGAGTGATTGGTTGCGGTTAGTGGGCATTGATGGTGTGCAATAAAGGCGATGGTATGACGTGGGCGGCGTGGCGCAGACGAATGGGGCACATGGCACGAGTGGCACGACACTCGGCTGAAGTAGAGAAAGAAGGAAAGAAGGAAGAAAGGAAGAAAGAAGAACGATGAAAGAAGAAAGAAGAAGATTGGCCAGGTGAGCTGGATGGGCCAGGGAGAAGGGAAAACAAAGATGGGCTAAGGAGAAAGAGGGTGGGTTTCGGCCCAAGGGAAAAGATGAATTCGAATTGGACATTTGAATTTTGATTTGAGCTGAGATTTGAAATTCAAAATTGGTTTGAATTTGAGTTTTTTTATATATGTTTTAATTTTTCAACAAATAAAAACTCCAACTAAAAGCCAACAAATTAAATTAATTAATTTAAAATAAATTTTTACAAAAGGCAAAACTTTGGATGTTACACTCACTCCGCTGCCAAGCCCCCAACTCGCGCCCCCTCCTCCTGCCCCTACTCCTCCTCCCTTGCCACCCCCACCCATGCGCTGTCGTTGCCTCCTCTTCCCGCGCATTCCTCCCCCACCATCTCCGGTCCCGCTTTCTTCCTGCTCCTACCCTAAGGTAACTTCTCCTTTTCAGATCGGTAACTTGATGCTTGTTTGCTAGTTCTGCAGATAGAATTGTTTTCTAATGGATGTGGATAGAATTGAAGATCCAGCGTGCCTGCCATGATTTTTGTGGATTGCTCTGCACAGAACTTACCATGTGATTTTCAGTAGTACTTGTGTGCAATGTGTATGTATGAACTACAATTTTACCTACCTGACGAATAATCTAGATTTTGGTTGCACTTGTTAACTAATTTTGCTTGCTACAATTGAAGATCTTTTGCTAACCAACAAACAAGTATGAATTGATATGAACATTAGCGAGTAGTAGAATTTCTTGCTAACCAACAAACAAGTATGAATTGATATGAACATTAGCAGGTGGAAGTCGCTATGGAGGTGCCCGATCTGGTAATTTCAATTTTGGTTTTGTAGTTGGAGATATAACATGTATAGTTGTGGTTGCGAATCAGACAACTAGTTGAAGTTAGGGTGCAATAAGCCAGAAGTGGTAAGAAGAATGCATGCTGATGTTCTAGTAGAAATATGGAGTTATTTTAAACCTCAGTTAATTGGTTTAATCACATACATTTTGGTACAAATATCTTCACACATGTTTGTTTACATTATCATTTGATACTTTACCTAAAAAGGATGTTCTAGAAGGATACAATATATTGAAACTTCTCTGTTTTGAGATCTCTCTCTCTCTTTTTTTTCTACTACTCGCATTGCTCAACTTGCTGACATGTTAATTAGAGGTCTCAAAGTATAACTACTGAAATTTCTTTGTTTGGGAAACAATTTGTTGGCACTGTCTTATTGCTGTATTATCTTCTGTGACTGTAGGTTGGAAGTATCAATGGGCGATTTCTTCAAATGGAAGGAGATGTGCACATTTCTAGGAACAAATGTAGTGGTTAAAATTTATCTCTTTTGATATTATAATTTATATTTTTTCCAACTCCTGGTGTACTCTAATATTTCGATTGTACCTATGAATATTGTGAAGAAATAAAGTTTTTTTTTGAAGCAAGAATTGCAATGTGGTGCACTTCGAGTTACGTTCTCTGACGTTAATTCTTTAATAATTTCCAATTGTGATCGTTGCAAAAATACTGAGAAATTACGTACGGAAGAAAGTAGGAATCAGTGATATTTTTGCCATTTTAGCAAACAAACGAGTGGTAGCTTATGTAGAGGTATATTTCATCAATATTTCTGCAAAAAGAATACAAAATAATGATATTTACGCTAAATTAGCATACAAACATTCCTTTAGATCCCTAAAGGGTTTTTTAGACATTTTTATCATTCTTCCACAACTGAAGCAGTAAACCAGTCCAACAAAAAGTCAGATTGTCAAATAGTCTCTCAGCAAAAGCTACACTAATCAGCTACAACTGCTTTGTAGTCCAGAAAGTAAAAAAAACAACTTTTCAGAAAAAACTACCGCTCCCCCAAATAGGGTCTGAGCCTCGTGTTGGGACGGTGCGTGTCTTTGAGGAATCTGGTCCGTATATTTGAAAGCAACGTTCCAGATAGGGCTAAGAGAAGGAGGGTACACATCCATGCACGGCCACAGTCGTTGATGGGAATTGGCAATGACAATGGCTGTGTTATTAGATTGCCTCTGCTGCAGTGGTACTTTGTTTTTTCGATCAGAAGGAACACGAGTGAGTAAGTGCGTTCCCTTAGCACACACCTGGATTGATGGAGGCCGAAGATAAATCCACAACCTCACAAAAGTTTCTACTGAAATACACTCACATGTGTGTAAAGTTAGGCACCATGATTTGAATCCTGGTGGGTCGAGTAATCCACAACTCCACCACCTCACTAAAAGGTAGGGGTGGAAACAGATTGAATATGAACCGAATAGTGGTGAAACCAATTCGAATATGCTCGGACCCGAATACGAATCAAATGTCATAACGAATACGAATGCAAATCAAATACCCACCCAATTCGATCAAGATCCACATATCCTTATAACTTATTTACTGTGAAGATATGAATGACAATTTATCCTCGGTCACAATTAATCATTCTAATTTATTTTTTTCACCTAAAGGAACAAGAATTCACATTAAATTAAAGAAACTCGTCCAACTAAACATGCATATTGCAATAAAATATGTATATTGCTTCATCGAATTTGAATACGAATAGCTCGGATAAAATAACATTTTAGATGGGAAATTTTTTTACCATATTCACATCCATATTTTTTTTATGCGAATATGAATATGAAAAAGAGAGAATTTGTTAATCGGATAGGAAAATATATACCATATTCGTATTCTATCGAATACAATGTTCAATTAATACGAATAATTCGTATCTATTTTCCATCACTACAAGAGGTGGTTCCCCTAGTGCTACTTTGTTAGATTGCTTCTACTGATTGCTATATGATCGACATGAATTCGCATGTGCAATAGTAACTCTCCGAGTTTTTTCCCGATCAAAAGACCATTCGCATATATGAAAGAGTTGGTGGGCATAATCTCCCCCCTTTACATGAATTCACGTGGCTCATGATCACTTGCTAGATCATCATAGGTGCAGGGAGGAGAATGCTGCCGCCAAATTTTATCCTGTTCGGAGTGTCGATTTTTTATACAAGAAACTGCAGTGGCAAGCAATCTAAGAACCAAAGACCCAATCGCATCGTCAAGAACAAGGAATCAGAGGCCAGGTGTACCAAGAGGCCAAGACGCAACCACCCGCCCAAGTCCAACCCCTTCCAGAATCCAGAGCGAGCGCCCCCTCCTCCCCCGTCGTCTCGCCTCCTCCGTTTCCTCCTCCCACACGGATTCCGCCGCGCCGCACCCCACCCAGCTCGAGCTCTATAAATCCCCGCTCCAAACTCCCGAGGAATTCCCCACAAAACCCACCGCCGAAGCCAAGAACCGAACCCAACCAAACGGCCGCCGCGATGATCCTCCGCATCCGCAGCCGCGACGGCACGGATCGCATCACGGTGCCGGACGCGGCCTCCGCCACGGTCGGCGACCTGCAGCGCCTCATCGCGGCGCGCGTCACCGTGCCCGTCCCGCTACAGCGACTCTCTCTCGACCCCGCCCTCCTCCTTCCCCCAGCGGCCGCCCCGCCGCGGCTGCTTTCCGACCCTGCCGCCCCGCTGGCCTCCCTGCACCTCGCCAACGGTTCCTTCGTCTACCTCTCCTACCCGCCCGACGCGCGATCCTCCCAGCCGCCGCCACCCAAGGGCCTCTCCCCCGCCGGCTTCTTCGGCAAGAAGATGACCATGGACGACCTCATCGCGCGCCAGATCCGCGTCACCCGCCAGGAGACGCCGCTTTGCGCCGCGGCCTCCTTCGACCGAGACGCCGCCAACGCCTTCCAGCTCTACGTCGCCGAAGCGCTCGCCTTCGCCGTCAAGCGGTTGGGCTTCATGTACGGCCGCGTCGACGCCGAGACCAAGGAGGTGTTCGTCGACTTCATCTACGAACCGCCGCAGTTCGGCGCCGAGGACGTCGTCCAGCTGATGCGGGACGCCGACGAGGAGGCCCGCGTGGATGCCATCGCCGAGGGGCTTGGGATGCGGCGGGTGGGGTTAGTGTTCACACAGGCCGTCGGGAGGAAGGCGAGTGAGACGGGCGAGTACACCATGTCGAACCGGGAGGTGGTTCAGGCCGCCCAGCTGCAGGCAGAGGGCTGGATCCCGGAGTGGGTCACCGCTGTGGTGAAGCTGGAGGTGGGGGATGATGGCTCCGGGGATGTGCACTTTGAGGCGTTCCAGATGAGTGAGATTTGTGTCAAGCTGTTTAAGGACGGTGTGCTGGAAACAGAGGTTGGGGACACTGACGATCCCCGGCTGTCCAAGATGCGGAAGGAGGTGGTGGCAGGGGGAAAGGATACTATGGAGGTGGACAATGACTTCTTCCTCGTGCCCGTCAAGATCTCTGATCACCAGGTATGCTTTTTTCTTCCATTGCATAGTTATAGACTTGTAGTTTGGTTAATTAAGTTGGCTATCGAAAAGGGGAAATCTTTAGGTGAAAATAGGACATGCACGGCTTGAAATGGATATAGTTTGGTTGAACCAGGTGAGATGTTAGGGGAAATCTTTAGCCTTTAGGTGATCAGAGCATATAGCTATACTTTGTTTGACACTGTATTGTTAAATTTAAGTGAACCAAGTTGATGTGCGCTTGAATTGGATGCCCCGAAACTTTAGAGTTAGTGAACATAGTAGATGTGCAGCATGAGCTACATGTAAATCTGTCCAATTCAATGGCAAAATCATTACCTTTTTGTTAACTGGAGTGAATGATTTGCTCGCAGTTGGTTAATTCATGAGGTATTTGTTTCCTGGAAAGTCAGTATGCTTCCTGTTAATTACAACATGCAATCTTTATATAAGGCAGCTTGCGTAGCTTTGAAAAGTTGAACCTAAGGCAGGACATGAGTTTTTCCCCCCTGTGTTAGGACAGTCGACCACAATAATTTATAGTTTCAGTTAAGAATTAGAATTTGATCACAGACATAGTCTTTTCAGGGAACAGTAGTTGGGACTTGGGAACACTATATTAGTAAAAAAATAATGTCTTATTTCAGTGTGATGCTTCAAGTGATTTAACCCAGTTCATAGAGCAGATACAGATGCAGATGAATCCATAAATGTCATATTAGATGTTTGTGCTCATTATCAACTATAGAATTGTTGTTTGGATCAGGTGTAATCATATTTAGTTTATTTCTGAGTGGCAGAATCAAAGGTTGATATTTAGTGCTTAGGATGCAACCTGGCTAGTGGGTGAAATTCACAACGTTGGGAGTTAGTGAGGTAACAGGGATTTGTAGTTCTAGTATATTTGATGTAAAAACATATCTTGTCCAAGGAAGAGACTGGGGGAAGGCGTCCGCCTTGCTGTATAATATTAGGAATCAGCTAATTTTGGAAAGTATATGTCATAAGAATAGAGGATTTCTTTGATTGTATTATGTTTATAGGAAAAAAAGCGATGGCTGTGTGCTGAGGGTGGAAGGTACGAGAGTTTATCAGCTAACAATCACAAGATAACTGCTCTGTCATGTATTGCTTTAGTACTCATCTAGAACTGTGTTTACAAAAATGTTTGAAGTGAGCCTGTAGAAAGGGAAAATTGACATCTACGACCTAGCTTGCACTAAACCTTTTTTTTTTTCTCTCTCAAATATTCTATGGATATACATTTACAAAAGAATACCAGAATCTCTATCTTAAGGGATCTAACTTTTAAAAGCTCTAAAATCTTACCTTTTTCATCCAATGTGTGATTCCTTACCTTCGGTGGAAAGGAACCAAAAAGGCCAACCAAAGGTTGCAATATGACCTAGATGCAAATTTTTGTTTGTTCCTTTGTAGTTGTTTTCCATTTTCTGACATTATTCCTAAAAAATACGTTGTCTACCAACTGTAATTTTTAACAATGAAGCAAAGGATCAGAATGTTGGATTCACATGAGCTTTATGTAATGGGGAGATATCTAGTGCACAAGTGCGAAAACTTTTGGTTTAGGCATCAAATTAACATAAAAAGCTCCAAGACATATGTAACATATCAATATATTATGTGAACTTTACTTAGCATTAATCTAAGAACTATGTAATATACCATGTCAGATTATAGGGAGCCCAAATTTTATTAAACTTGGTAAACACTTGTAATTGGGTGTGAACTTACAATTCTCACTCTACAATCAAACAAAAAGCCTTGCTATATATTCTAACCAAGCAGTTTTGTATGGTCAGTTAATTGGACACTACAATTCTCACAATTTTGGCATGGTAAATTACATATGGTTAAGTTATTGCAAATTGCATCTCTGTTTCCCAAATAAACCACACATCTTTGATGAGGTGCTAAACTTAGAATCAACAGGGGTTCAGCTTCTTAATCAGTCATTGTTCCATATATACTTTTGACCACATCAGAAACTAGTGGACTATAACTTGATAACTGCAAATGCAGTAGAATTGCATTGTAGTGTTGTTGGTTCCTTCGTGAATCCTGTTGGCATGGATCAATTGTTATTTGCATGATTACTTATTTGTATTGCTTTGCAGACTGCTTGTTATTGCCTATTAATTTGTTTCTTTAAAGACCCTGTTTTTTAACATAAACATGGACATCTCCCTCTTATTTTAATGCACCCGACTGGAAGATGATTGATGCATTAATATGGTGGTTATTGTTCTTTTAAGATTTACATCCAAGTCATTTTACAATACTTTAATAACTAGTTGTTCTCTCTCTGAATTACAATACTAAATTACATATTAGCAATCTGCAAGCATCTGTTGGAGATATTTTTACTGTTCTGAGTGTTGGGACATTAACATAACTCCACCCGGGGAATGGATGAAATGGTTCATTGCACCCTTTTTGTTTTAGTTGCTTATACATATCCATTTTAACCCTTTAGATGCACTAACCTTGTGTCTGCTTTGTGTATACAGGGTCCACTCTCAATGGGCTTTCCTATAGAGAACCGTGGAAGTCCTATATCAATGAGCGCACTTAGGAGCCACCTGGAGCGTACGAAGCATCTGCCATTTGTTAAGAGGATCTCCGACTTCCACTTGCTTCTCCAGGTTGCTAGTTACCTAGATGTAAAGCAGATGTTCCTGCCCTCGCAGCGTGCGTAAAAACCAAAGCAAAATACCTGAGGGCTACCAGCTTCTGATCGAGTCCTTGGCTGGTCAACCATAATGTGGTTTCTAAAACTAAGGCACGTTTTATTATCATATCATGTGTAACTTATGGATGTCTCAGGTGTGTAAGTCTTATTTAATTCATATGCACTTACCTTTGCGCAAGCGCAACATCTTTATATATGCTGAATCTGGTCCTTTACTGACTGAAACCCAAGTCTTGGAGTGGCTTGGAGGATGCATTAGCTGGAGTTGGAGGGGGAACAGCGTTGATGTTTGCATGGCATGGTGGAACCATGATAAAAACTGTCAGCGCTGTTCTGCACCCATTGCTCCGGTCAAGTACAGTTGAAGGGTAATAATGCCCTTGCTGCTGCCAATACATTGGTACTGGTTTACGCTGCTGTCTTCCATCTTGGAGAAGTTATGTTACGATGGCCTCGTGTGTTTTTTGTGCTTGAATTATTCATGTTACACGCTTTGGAGTTTGGATTGCTGGGAATACTTAATATAGTCTTGCTAGTTTTAAGTTCAATGAAATTTTTTTAAGTTGAAGTTATTTTTTGTGATCATTGAATTTGTGTAAGATTGATGTGTCATAGGATTGGATATTGATCTAATAGTCACAACAAGTGGCTTATGCTTAAGAAAATTTCAGTCGTGCCGTTTATACTAGCAGGTTAAGGGGAAAAGAGTGCCGTTTATACTAGCAGGTTAAGGGGAAAAGAGTTGCTCTTGTATATTCACAGTTCTGAAGGACGATGTTTACTCACAGTAAACTAAGATTGTTGCTTTCAAAGAATATGACGACAAAACTGGAATTATTATCTGTAATCTTTGTATAATTTTCTATACTTGTAATTTGCGATAGTCTATAACATATTGCAATTATTATTATACAATTATTCATCCTCTCCTTGAGAATCTAGAAGGGGAACTTAGTTAAACTCTTGTTGCACATATTGCACGGAGACATCATCATATCACCAACGCAACGACATATACATATATGGATCTTCCAATCAATAATGATCTTCAGATAAAGCTAGCTATATATTTATGTATAAACGGTTTCTCGATCTACGAGTTGACGACGTTGCATTTCTTCCTGATTTGGCCGTTACCGGCGGTGAGCACGCCGATCTGGCCCATGCGCTTGATGGAGTTCTTGAAGTGGTCGAAGAAGACGCCGGGGTCCTGCAGCTTGTCGACGACGGCGGCGGCGCGGGCGTTGGTGAGCAGCGTGGCGTCGGAGGTGAACATGCCCTGGCGCGCCTTGAGGTTGACGAAGTAGTGGTTGTCGAAGGACAGGCTGCTGCCGGGGTCCATGGGCACCACCGTCGTGTTGTCGTTCGGGTTCTGAAGGTTACGCCTGCACTGACCCTGCACATGTATGTGGTTACATGTTTTGCAGGCTTAAGTTATTAATGCATAACACTAAACCTGAATATTCCAATTATAACGATGCAATTAGGATGCTGATCTAGTACGTACCTGGAGGAATTTGGCGTAGGATGGGTTGAGGGACGGGTCGATGTCGCTGGGGTTGTTCTTGCCGGTGAAGTTGAAGAGCCTGGAGCTGAACAGGTTGCAGTGGCCTATCCCGATCGTGTGCCCGCCTGGCGTGCACAAGGGTCATATGTGCACGTAAGCCAAAAGGATTAGTCACGGCGTTTTTACTTCCACCGAGAGCAGAGCAAAGGAAATCAGCCTAGGCACAGTGCTTTTACAGATACATGTGAGGTCTCGTTTGGAACACAAATTTTTTTTCTTCTAATTCCTACGGGGATTAAGCTGTTTCCTATGAACTCCCTAGGAAATTCGTATGTTCGAATCGAGCTTTATTTTTTTCCCTACCCTTCCCACATTCGCTCACTCGTGTACTCCCTATTTTCTTCCACCACGTCACTCGTCGGCTGCTTAGGATCTAAGGTCTAGCAGCACAATGAACCCAATAAGGGATGTGCACGAATCTCAAGGCATATCGTGAATGGACATTGGGAAAACAAGTGTTGTCCATTAAAGGAGGAGGTGGGGAGGAGAGACGATCCCTAGTCATTCCGCACAACCAAACTCTACACCAACTGCAAACAAGAATAGTAGGAAAGGCCTATCTAGGAACGATCAACCAAAAGAAGACACACGACTGTCTTAACTTTCGCTTTTGTGCATAGATTTCGCGCCTCTAGCTAAGCAGCCTCCTAACTTGCCTATGAAACGACTTCCCATCAAAATATAGCCAATTTTGTCCTGTTAGTAACTACCTGTGTCGTCCCAGCTAGCTCATAAACATCTGTGTCCGATTTTCCTTGATTGATTGCTGGATTGGTCCCTGGATCGACATGACTACACGGAAACATTTCGCTTTTTCTCCCCGTTTTTCAACACTGGCTTCGTGTTCGAATGTGATCTTCTTCTGCCAGCCAATATAAACTGAGGCTGAAAGTCCTAGAAAAGGCCTACTTGTCAGGCAAATATAGGTTGTATGTCTTACATGAGAAAAGATAAATAAGCGCGCACAGGCTATTTCTCACTCTATTGTGACCATCTAATTGAAATCTAACGTTCTGAACAAGATGCAACATTGCACGTTTAGAACGCAAGAATTTTACAATATCATTGTCGCACGGGAATTCTAGAAATTCCTGCATTCCAAACAGAAATTTATAGTATCGAAACTTTACTACAACAATTAATATTTCTGTCCTTTGATTACCCCTTGTTGCATTGCATCCAACGGCTGCATCTACGGATGTGGACTTTATGGCAAGAGGCAAGCTAAACGAGTTGTTGCAATCAATCGGATTTAATTGGAGAGCTACGTTACATGGAACACACATCAAAGAGATAAGAGAGAGAAAAAAAGCTTCCGTGACAAACGGATCGATTTAATTATAATTTGTTTTGGTATGAACTAATATCAACATATACTCTCAACTCGCAATAAAAGTTGGAGAGACACCATGCAGGCATGAGCATGTGCCTGGGGTGGATCGAGATTCGAGAGGGTTCTTTCCTTTGCCCATCACCGACAAATTTCATCCTTTTCAGCTGAGCTAGCAAGCAGTTGTTTTCAAACTATGGGAACATTTATTATGTTAAATGAACATGTTTCGTCATGCAACTGTACATGTTGATGGCACAGGGAGAACTTGGTAAGTGTTTCTCCACTGTAGTGCCCAAAAAAAATATTGTAGTACTCCCTTCATTCTTAAATACATGACGCGTTCAACAGTGCAAAAACTAACTAGCGGGCGTCAAATAAATTAAAACAGAAGGGGTATTTTTTAAAAAACCAACTAATCTGGTGCATTCGTTTGGCAAATGGATAGCTAAGATTTACCTAATGGTATGGTACTGTAGCTCTCTACCATTGCTATTAAAATGTCATAGGATCTAAATCTGCCCTACACGTTATAGCTTTGTGCACTCTCTGTTTTTCACAAGTACAATCTTAATAAATGGTAAATTACTACTAAAATTATTCGTTAATGCAATTGTGCATAAAATTCACATGGACTACATATGTACTACCGGAATGTGGCCGCTGAGACTTAGAAGCTAGGTAAATTACACTGTTTATGTATCATCATCACGATTAATGAGGATTTGGAAAACAGAACTAGGAAGCTTCCAGTTTTCACTAGGGGTGGAAACGAGCCGAGCCGAGCCGGCTCGAGCCAGGCTCGTTTTGGCTCGGCTGAACAACCGGAGGCTCGGCTCATTTCGGAAGCGAGCTAAGAGGAAGGCTTGGCTCGGCTCGGAATCTGGCTCGAGCTGGCTCACGAGCCAAGCTCAAGGACTCAAGGTGTTCCTCCTTTGGCCTTTGGTTCTTCCACGAGACAAGAAAAATACAGTCTAGAATTCAATCGCGCATCAAAATTGCATCACACATTCACAACAAAGCATCACAGATTCATAGGAATCACATATTCATAGAAAAGCATCACATATTCAATCACACATTCGCTCGTGGAGGAACACAGGGCGGCGGCGGGCGGCGGGGCAGCTCTGGCACCGGGAGCGGAGTAGAGGGCGTCGGGGACGGCGTGGTCGGAGGCTCGGAGCCAGGCGGCAGCAAGGGCATCGGGGACGTTGGGAACTGAGGCGGAGGCGGAGGCGGCGGCGCCGGGATGCCCGGAGGCGGCGAGCGGCGCCGCCGTCAGGGACAGCGTGGTCGGAGACTCGGAGGCCACCAGCACCAGCACGGCAGAGGAGGGCGGCGCCACCAGCTCGGAGGCTACATCAGCCGCGAGGGAGAGGACTCGGAGGAGGGAGGCGGCGCGGAGGAACACGAGGCGGCGGTGCGGAGGAACACGAGGCGGCGGCGCGGAGCACCACGGGTTCGGGGCCTTAGGGGCCGGGGCGGGTGTGAGGAGGACCGGGTGGCGGCGAGGAGGAGCATGGGCTTGGGGACTCGGGTGGGGTGGAGAGGACGGGGAGAAGGCTCAGAAGGGGATGGGAATCGGGAAAAATCGGCGGCGGCTGTAGGGTGAGGAAGTCTGAGGGGAGGTTGGTTAGGGAGACTTAGGGTTGGGGGAGGTGTGCTGGTCTGCTGGGCCTTTGTGGGCTAAGCTCGCGAGCGGCTCGCGAGTCAGCTCGGGCTCGGCTCGTTTTGCTTACGAGCTGAAAGTCAGGCTCGACTCGGCTCGAAATTTTACGAGCCCGAGCCGAGTCGGGACGAGCCTCGAGTAGCTTGCGAGCCTCGAGCTATTTTTTCAGCCCTAGTTTTCACCCAGTTTCTGTGCATGTATTTTGATTTTGTGTTTCTAAGACTTGAACGTTGATCAGGTACATCTCATAAGCACTGAAATACGTACTCCCTCCATTCTTATATACTCGATGTTTTGGTGTGGAGAAACACATTGCTTGACGTCAAGCTTTTAAAAATTGAGTATTTCAATGGCCCTAACCAATGGCCGGGATTTTAGTTCAGAAACCAATAATTGACATTGTGATTTGAGTTGTTGACTTGTGGTACTGCTAGTTAGTTTTCCAGTACCAATATACTCCTTCCGGTCAAATAAAAGTTGTTTTTTTCTTTTTAAAGTAAAAAAAAAATACTTTGTGCGCTATATTTTATCATCATATTTCCAAAAAAATTATATAGTGTAATGTTATAAAAGTATTTTTTATGACAAATTTACTTGTACTATTTTTATATATCCAAACATAATTCAGAACATATTTGGTCAAAATTGATATGATTTGTCTGCAAACATTAAAGGACGATTTTCTTCACTGAGTGGAGGGAGTATAGTACATGTAGTATATATATTCCACATTTAACCCAGATCGTACCTGAGGATACTAGGCTTGCTACCAAACGGGCAAACAGCATCTGTGCATGAGTGTGAGCTCAGGACAAAAGTTGAATCAACCCCAAATAAAAGTCGTGTAGGTGGATAATCCAAACCTAACGAACGACAATTAATTCTACGTACATTTACGTTATGCATGCACGTTGAAGTGAGAGCATGTGGTGTACCTGAGAGGACGACGAGGTCCTCGAGGCCGAGGCCCTTGCTGGAGAAGTTGGAGAGGAGGATGTCGAAGGTGGACGACGGCGCCGGGATGTCGGCCAGCGCCTCCTGGTCGCTCGACACCGTGCCGTCGCGCCGCCCCGTCTCCACCTCCCACAGCTTCCTCCTGTACTGGAACGACACGGAGTCCCGCGCGGCGAGGGCCACGATGTCGGCGCAGGAGACGACCCCGGGGCATGCCCGCTCCAGCGCCGCCTTCACCTCGTCGATGACCTCGAACCCGGCCAGCGACAGGTTCGGCGCCGCGTTCTTCTCCGCCGTGTTCACCGGCGAGTCAAGAAGCACCGACGCGTCACATCCCTACGATAATGTTAGTAATCTTTGTGCATATGGTATATCTAGATTTTAGAAAAAAATTGTTTTACGTATTCATACAATATTTAGCCAGTATTCATTATAAATATAGAGTTTACGTGACATCCCTTTAGGACATGTAAAATCTTTTCCGGATACGAATAGTCGTTCACTCTCAATTAAATGGTACCTCTGTAATCAGAGTTTGTGAAGAAAAATAGAGAAAAATAAAACAAAAAATTAAAAAAGTTGTTGTTATTCCGGCGGCATAATTTTTTTTGTGTTGTTGTGTTCGCGTGTATTTTTCTTCGGTTTGGGCCAACAGATAACAGCATACATAGGCCCCAAAACTCATCAGCTCACACAATTAGAAATGCACAGACAGTTGAAAATGTATGTTCTTCATGAAGAGAAATGCAATTCTATTACGAGATGCACGGACCGGTTAACCTTTGACCATTAATTCTGACGACATTTGATTTGACCAAGGTCCAAGAACGAGACTATACCCTGACGAAGCAGTCGTGGAAGAACATGCGGAGAAACTTGGCGGCGAGCTCCGGGTTGCCGGCGACGCGGTTCCACACCACCCTCTGCGCGATCTCCTCCGCCTGCGGGCAGCTCTTCTTGTAGAACCCCTTCTTCAGCCCGGCCGCCTGCGCCGCCGCAATGCCGGTGCTGCCGGAGAAGACCAGCACCACGGCGACCAAGCATATCAAGCCGTTGCCCTTCGTCATGTTATTGAACATTGGAGCAGTGGTGAGTGACGAACTCTCTAGCTAGCAAGCAGGCTAGGTAGCTTAATTTATATGGCTAATACAAGCTGTTGGTGTGTGCAGCTGGTGAGGCCAATAAATGTGTTACGTTTGATTCGGTGTGTGCATGCTACATTTCTAGTACACTGTACACTTGTGCGTGCATGGGCGTGAGGTCCAAGGCAGTATGGACTTGCAAGAGTATTCGTGCTCGTGCATGTATGCGACTGTTTGAGCGTTTGACGCTCTTGTCAAGGGATTAATGTGAGCATATGGCCCGACCCCATATGACTTTATTTGGGTTCGCAACCACCGGGCTATTAAGGCGGATCATGATATGACGTGAACATTTCAGCGTCTCCTACACATGCGCCGCTGCTCGATTAGCTTATTGAGCTTCATGCATGCATGCCCGAGCAGTAACGATCTCTTTCACTAATGGTAAATCCGTGTGGGCTACGTGCCTCTTTGTGTTCCTGTTTGAGTATTTAGTTATCAAACATGATGTACTGAAATTGTGTAAAAGTTATACGGGGGCCATTTGGAATGGAGGATTCCTAGAGGGAAAAACATAAGATTCAGTACTCGTCTTGGGCCAACGTTCCCTATCGCCTTATGCTGCAGCTCTAACCGCGCGCGGTAACATGGATCTATCAGGCGATCCAAGAGAACGATAGAGAATAACAAGGAAACAAGATGGCAGGTTGCTGTGAGTTGTGCTGTGTTGCGCTTTGAAATCTAGTTATTAGGGAAGTTTTGCTAATTTCAGTAAAAGTTTGCTGTTATCGTTCAAAAAATACTTTCAACTAACTGTGACATCAAAAGAAAAAGAAATAAATTAGTGCTGAAAAGCCACCGCAATATCAAACGGAACCAAAGTCATTCCATTATTCACCTATTGTGGTACCATTGGTTTAGTGGGTCCAACCTGTCATTGATTATAAATTAAAATTTTCTATTGGTTAATTTAATGGCACCAATCCGTGTGTGCTTTCCTTTTTAGAAAAAAAAGTCGGTCCAGCACTAGGTATGGCTATCGTTGGCTCCGCCCTCGCCCACATGGATCAATCCTACGCATGATTGGTGCCATTAATCTGATTGACGGTTGTCTTTGACGTGCAGAAACAGTGGCGGATCCACCATGACCGGCTCCGCTCGGCTTCCTTCGCTCGCCGTACTTTTGATATTTTTTTAGTATTTTTGCTATTATTTACATCACAAATTTAGTTAATTTTATTTTTAAAATTATTATTTATGCATATTTTTGGTTTTTGAAACACACTATTTATTATTAAGATACAACATTTAATGTATTTTTTATTTTAACTTTATTTTTCATCGTTTATGTATCAATTTAAATTACATATGATATTTAAATATATATTTACTAGCTCATCTTATAATAATTTTGTCTCACTAACACTAATACCTTCTCTATTTTTATCCCGGATACACCGCTATACAGAAGCATCAGATGGCCGGACCAACAAGTCCTTTGTTCGAACAGTGGAGTCAACCAGATAACCATCCAGTTGCCACCAGGCTTGAACTTTATTGTCCGCAGTAGTTGATGCTGTGGGACAGATGGATAGATGGAACGAATATAATATTGTGTGGACCAACAGACAGGTAGTAGCCCACGAGACTAGGCGTGACTTGTGGTTGAAGCATGGTTCGATCTTGAGTCCAGATGTTGGTTTCATGCACGCCGATGGCCAACCAATTGATCACTGTGCGTAGCATTGCTAGCTACAGCTTGCATGCGCTCGTTAGGCCGGGCACATGTATTTAAGAGCAATGTTAGAAGCGTCGGCAAGGGTCACTTACCGGGGATTTGCATTGGATTCTTTTCGGTATTGCTAATTCTAAGTTGCCTGAAAATTTTATAAATCTCAGTCGAAATTCCTCATCGTTGGATCCCTTCGCGATTCGTGCAGATATCCTCTCCGATGATAGCGAACGGTGACGACGGCGGCCGGCATATTAGGGTGCGGGTTCACCTGTTTAGGGTTTGTGTTCACCGTTGTCCCCCGGTGTAACATCCCAAGTTTTGGAGTTTATTTGAAGCATTTAAAAATAAAAATAACCATTTGATTTTTCTAAGTTCAATAAACGCTCGACTTGAATTTTCAGAAATCAAAACAATTTAATGTGATTAAATTAAACTTCAATTGAATTAAAAGTTATTTTATTTTGGTTCCTTGAGTTTCAGAGAATTTTCTGAAATTTTCTATGAATTTTTGGAGTCTAATTGCTAGTATTTCTTTGAGCTCGGTTTTATTTAATCTAATTTCCTAACTTCAGAAATCCGCTTTTTCGGATTTTTCTTTTGGGCTGATCTCCTTTTCTTTCGGCCCATTCCCCTTTTCTTTCTCGCGGCTCGGTCCGCTTATTTTCTTTTCCCTCCCGCGCCAAGCCAACCCACCCCACTGCTTTTTCCTTCCCTCGCTCTCTCTCTGATCGTGCGGGCGCACGTTGTCAGCCTCCCCTCCTCCTTCCTTTCTTCTTTGTCGACTCCAAACCTGCCTCCTGTACACCAAGCCACCGGGCTCCACCCTGATTCTCCTGCTCTAAGGCTTTATAAGCCGCCCAACCCACATCACGAGAATCACCCCCGAGATCCTCTTCCAAAGCCCCAAGCTTCCGTGCCCGGATTCGTCTTTGTCTAGCCGGATTTCGCTCAAGGAACCGTGCGCCGCCGTGGAGCTTCTTTGCGCATTTTGTAGCCGTCTGATGTCCTCCGTCCGTGCCACTACCACCATTGAGTCCGCGCGTCCGCGTTCTACGTCATGCTCCCATCATCTTTGCCCAGCATCACCAAGCCGCCGCCGACCTCATCCTCCCCAAAGCTGGCGGCCGCCTCCACCGTTGATCATCTCGCTAGTGAGCCCTCTTGCTCCCTTGTGCGCGTCATGGCGCGTTCTAGTTCCTACTCCTCCGATTCCCTCCCTCTCCGATGAAGATCCGCCACTGTGCCGAGCCACCGCTACCTACCTTTCTCCTCCATCTCCGGCCTCAATCTCGCCACCATCTTCGTCACCCTCCGACGCTCCAAGGTGTCTCCGTGTTCCTTGCGCCGCCGCCGTTCCTGTGCTCGCCTCCTTCCTCTTTGGGCGCTGTCGAACCATCGAAGCCGCCGCGAGTCCATAGCGCCACTTTACTGTCGTCGCCCCGCCAACCTATTTTGCAAGTTGGCTGGAGCTACCTCACTGCCGCTCGTCGTCGTCGCCTTGCACAAGCCACCAACTATCTTCCTCCTCTGTTTCTCTCTTTGGCTTTCTTTCTCTTGCACCTCACCGCCCGCATGGCACACCATGTCAGCGTTGCCGCCCACGTGTCGTCTAGTCAGCAGCCTGTGTGTCACCTTGTCCACCATGAATGTGAACCAGCCCCTAGACTTGGTCCATAGACCAAGGACCCACCTGTCAACCCCTCAATCGTTTTTCTGGATTTTTTTAATTCAAAAATTCATAAAAGTCTTGTGGGATCCACCTATCAGTTCCTTTTTCTTTTTTCCCTTTCTCTTTTCTAGCCGAAGGAATATTCTTTTCTCTCTCTCTTTTTCCCTTTTCCACAAATCTGCCGAGAGTCCGTTCTCCTCCGTCCGAACTTCGATTCAATTCGTTCAAACTCCCAATTTCATCTAAAATCGAGCTTTTTCTTCTAGAGTTGGTTTTGCTATTTTTGGGTTTTATTTATATTTCTTTTATATTTATTTGTTCTTCGCTTGTTGTTTTCTCTCTCGTTAGACGATTTGTTTCAAGGAGCAGGAGCAGAAGCAAGCTTTGAAGATCCAAGTGTGGTTACTGAGCAAAGCCAAGGCAAGTCATAGTGCTTTGATCGTATTGAACCTATGATTTCAAAATTACATCGTTTTCTATTAAATTGCATGCTATCTTTATATCAATTACTTTTGGGAATAGTTAATCACCTCTTTGTCACTACGCCTCGTTTTGATTATTTGAATACCATGGATCATTTGTCACCATAGGATGGTCAATATTAGTTGGACATATTTGTATCACCAACATGGGTATGGTAGAGATTCTTAGTTATGATGGGCTCATAATGTAACAGCCCTAACTTAGGGTTTGTATTTTCAAATGTAAATTATGAGGAGAAATAAAAACTTTTGATGCCTCATGAAATCATTTGAGAGTTTCTACAATCTTCCCTAGCAATTTCCAATTTTTAGAATTTAATTCTTGTGATTGGAAATTGTTGTCAGCACATTCTTAGCCTTCAAACTTGTGATCATCCTCTGAAATTATTTTTTCTATCATCTTGATCATCCTATCTACCTCCCTGAATTATTTCACAATTTTTAGATTTTATTTGCTATTTCAAATGGCCAAGTCAAACTAGTTGGAAATCTGGTCAAACCCTAGGTCAGCATGCTTGTGAATTTTCTGCAGAACTTCTCAGTGCATAAAAAGTTCTGGAAAATTTATGAAATGTTGCTCTCTGTCTCAAGTAGCTACCATAAAAATTTCGGAATTTTGGGGCTCGGGAGCTATCTCTAAAATTCCTAAAACACTCTCGCTTTTAAACTCAAAATCGAAATCATCGTTTGTCGGGCTCGAACCCGAGTCCGACTCAAACCAGACCGCGCCACTTGACTCGGTCGCGTCAACTAAACGCACCGCTCGAGTCCAATCGACCGTGACCGTCCGATGAAGATCGAACGATCCACGTCGCGTGCGCAACCGACTCGTCCGAATGCATACGCCAATCTCACCGTCCATTTGGATCCAACGGCCGATACATTCTCGATCGAGTCTAAGTATCTGTTCGCGCCGCTTTGTCCCTCGCCGACATATGGGTCCCACTCGCCGTTCTTCTCGCCGACTCACGGCGCCTCGGAGCTCGGCGATCGCGCGCATGCGTGCCACGCAGCTCGTCGCCGCCACGCAGGGACGCGCGTGTTCCGCCTCCGTGGATCGCTGAAGTCCATCTACCTCCTTGGGTCGTCCATTCATTCTCGCACCATTCTACGCCCTCTCCGCCCATTTCTTAGCTTCGCCGGAGAAAACCCGAGCAAGACCGCCGTGTTAACGCCGCCTTGAGCCCGCGACCGCACCACCGTGATCCACGCTGACGCCGCTCCATTTTGCCCATCCGGGTTCTTGGCGTCCAGTGAATCACCGAGGTGGTATCGCGTCTCCACCTCCGCGCCGGCCCGTGAGCTCGTTTGCGCTCGGTGAGTCTCAAGCCTCAACGGTTGATCTCACTTGATCGCAATGCTTCACTGATGCTCACGGTGGGTTCGTTTCTGTCTTTGATGCATTGTGGAGGGTGTGCGACTCCTTCTTCTCCGAGCCCGGTGTTTCGCCGGCGCCGTGGTGATTCCAGCCGCCTCGCACCTTCTTCGTCGGCATTGTGCGGGCGATCCTTCCGGCCGAGGCGATTCCGTGGCGCACCTTCTGGGGTCTTCTCGAAGCCCGCAGCGTCTTCTCCGCGAGCACCGCACCTTCTTCTCCGCCTCCGGCCGTCGTGAGCCCATCTCCGTCGACCATCGGGCTCCGCGTCACCGTCATCGAGTTCGTGAGATCCTTGCGAACCCGAAGGTACCACTCTCGCCGAAACCTCCGGTTCACTGAGCATTCTTGCGCGCCGCCGCGCCGTTCCGTGCTTGCGGCGAGCGCGGTGTCATCTCATCAGCGCTAGTCTTGTTTAGTGTAGTCACTGTCTTGTGGGCCTTTGCTGTTAATCATGTTTAGAAATCATTTAATCCAACCGTTTTATTTCGCCTTGAGTCTCTGTCATGTGGGCCTGGAATGTCAGTTAGGGTCTGTGTAGTTCCTTAATGCGCTTTCTCTGATGGGAAGCGTATTTCTCCGTGAGGGTATGTTAGGTTTGCACTTTAGTAAGCCGAAGACGTATTCTGAGAATACGCCTTCGACGTCACCTTAGGCCGTGGCCGAGTCAGAGCTGACTCAGTCAGCGCCCTCGCGCGGGCCCGCATGTCAGTGGCAGGGGCTAGCTAGCTGTGGGTGCGAAATGAAATGCGTGCATTATAGATTTCGGAAATGATTTAGTATTTCTGATTTATGTTTTCTGTTGAACTGTTAATTCAATTAAACTTGTAAAATGCATAACTAATTCAATTTTTATCCAAATTGCATGAAACCAGTGCTGTTAATTTTCATTTTAAGTGTACTATTTGATAAAATTAGCTTCATCCATGTCTCTGTAGCAAAAATCTGTTAGCTAATAAAATGATGTCTTATGTATCTTCTAAATTAGAAAATGCATATCTCTTTCAATAATTGTCCAAATGCAATGAACCCAATTCTGTAAAATTCTATTTTCAGTATACTAATTATTAGGATAGGTTTTATACACTGTTTCTGTTCATGAAAATTTGTTAAGTAATTAACTAGTGTTTTGATGTGTTTTTAGCTTAGGAAATTCATAGAAAATTCTTAATAACTTAAAATGATTTGTTCTCTGTTTCTTAAATTTTGTTATATCATGCTTAGCTGCTGTGTGAGTTTTGGCCTGTTTTGATGTTGTTGTATGTTTGAGTTTTGTCGGTGTTATTCGTTCTTATTCATTTGCTTTGTTCAATCGTTAGGCTTCGATATTTGCGGCAACCACGAGGACGATCCTCCGCAACATCTTGAGCAACAAAGAAGTGCAAGCGCTTGATCATGATAATCCCAGATTTTAAAGTCTAATATTTTGTTTCATTGTATGTATGCATCGCTTAATTTGTGTTAAATTGATTAGTTAAATCCAGAGTGCATATCCTGTAGACAAAATATTGACCTCTACTACGTGAGCCTAGGTTATTTGCTATGATCAGAAGTCGCTGGATGATCTCTTATCACTTAGTAGATCCGGGTCAACTTGCTTAGACATGCTTAGCTATCGGTAGAACTGGGCGGTTATCGACTTTAGTCGGTAACCTTGATCACACAAAATTTACTCCAACTTTATGTTTCAAAGATTTCGCTAAGTTTAATTGCAAAACTAAAAATGAAAACAAAAATGATTTGGACGCGGGCACAATGGTAAGATTGGTGTGATCTTTGGGTGTGACCGAAAGGTGCCCGGTCAATTAAGGACCGCACATCTTGTGAGTACACGTTATCCAGCATTTCGGCGTGCTAACCACACTAGAGTATATGGGACCTCTCTTGACCTAGTACTTTGGCGTGTATTGGCTCCGGTCGCAGGAGGTCGCAGGAGGATGGAGGTGGGAGCATGGTAGTTGTCCAAAAGCTTTATCCTGAGTGGGTAGTTGTCTTTTCGGCTTTACCATGTAAGCGTATGGATTTCTATCCATACGAGCGCTCGTAGTTAATACACAATATTGGAAAAAGTCTCGTAGGACTTAGTGTGCGGCATACCTTCGAAGTGTGCTTTGGCTTAAAGGCGGTCTCAAGTGTGGGTACATTGGTACACCCCTGCAGGGTTCAAACTATTCGAATAGCCTCGTCCTAGGTGATGGACACGCTTGGGTAAGCTTTTCAAGAGGTAGACTACAACCGTTTAAATTAAAACTTGTAGGTGGTACGAACTGGGATTCGTGCTATATTGTGGTGACTATTGGGATAGTCACTTCTAGGTGGTTACTTGTATCTATCTTTATTTCGCAGTTATTTCAACAGTAAAAATGAATTGCAAACTTGCCTTTAAACTGTATTACTTTATTGCAAATGAAAATTGGCTTTATGCAAATGAAACATATGGCCTCCACAAAACAAGCCTGCATGTAGCATATTAACAGGTCTGCTAGTTCACACGTCAGTCTTGCGGGTACAAAGACAATCTTTGTACTCGTGTGCTTTGCTTAATGTTTTGTTGCAGAGGAAGAAGGTGAGCTCTGGGCCTCACTACGTGAGTCTGTGTTGCCGCTTCGTGGACGACTAGACTTGGCGGTCCTCGGATGCCTTGTGGGTTGGAGGCACGATTGGCTTTGTTTATAGCCATCTTATGGCACTTTGCTTCACTGCCGTTCTTGTTTATTTGTGTATCTTGTGGCCTGTCGGCCCTGGATGCTGTAATAACTCTACTATTTGTTTATCTTCCGCTTGGTAGTGTGATGTTTGGACTCTATGTTTGGAATGGAGTTGATGTCTAATTTTGTACCGAGGTGTGTATATCGTCAGGAAGTATACATATCTCGAGGATCATTTATTTGATTTGTGATGCTAGGACCAGGTGATTGGTTACATTACAAGCCAAATAAATTGGGGTCCTCGCAGTTGGTATCGAGCCATTCGACCGTAGCAACCCAAGCATAGTCGTCTTTAGGATATTTTGAAAAGCTTAATTTCAAAGTATAGAAAGGGTTTATGAAAACCTAGGCGATTCTCGATTTTATTCCTTACCTATCTTAGCTTTCTACTCTCATCTTACTCTAATTTAAGTTTTGAAACTTGGTTTCTCTCTTCACCTTTCAAAAGATAGTTACTACCGGTGGAATTAGTTTGGGGAGAACCATGAAGTTTAATCCAACTAAAACTTGTGGGGATAATAGGTAAGATGTAAAGGGAGTAGTTATGTGTCCGATTTTTGCCGGTCGAACTTTATCCCGCTTTGTGTTTGTTTCTGGACCGCCATGAATTTTGGGCTTTCTTGCTCTTAAATTTGTTGCTAACTTGTCTTAGTAAAACAGATGGCCGGAGAACGCGTGGTAGTCGCAGTTGGTCATGATGAGGAGCTTCCCCTCCGACCATGGTGAGGTGCTCGCCGGATCGAGCGAAACCGTATGGACCAGACGCGCATCTTCGAGGTTATTGCTAGGAATACCTCCACTCCCGCCGGTGGTGGCGCCACCGACTCGCAGGGACTTGCAGAGTTCCTCCGCACGCAGACCACCGACTTTCGCCGCCCGAGGACCCTCTCGATGCAGATGATTGGTTGCGCATGGTTGAGCGAAAGCTCAACATAGCTCTGTCGAGCACGGATAAGGCACTCTTCGCGTCCCACCACCGAGGGCGCAAAGCACTCTCATGGTGGGAGAACTATCTCGCCATGCGCCCGCGGGCCATGTGGTCGCGTGGGAGGAGTTCAGATCGCTTTTCGTCTGGCCCACATCCCGATGGCCTGATGAAGTCAAGAAGAAAGAATTCTCGTGCTCAAGCAAGGGCGCAAATCTGTGACTGAGCACTGCACGAGTTTAATCATTTGGCTCGTTATGCTCCGGGGGAGGTGGCCTCAGATGAGGCTAAGCAGGAGAAGTTTATGGATGGCTTGTCCGAGGAGCTGCAGGACAAGCTATCTATTGTAGACTTCTCTGACTTTCAGGCCTTGGTAGATAAGGCCATTGTTGCTGAGCATAAGGCAAAGGCGCTGGCGAGTCCATAGCGCAAATGGGAGGCGATCGCCTACTCACACCACCTCACTGCGTCCTCTGGCCGGGCAAAGCACGATGGCCGTTCTTTTGCTCACCGCGCCGAGGCCATCTGCACCAGCTCCTCGCCCACCGCAGGCCGTGTTTCAGCCACGTGCGCCTGCGATCCAGCAGCAGAGCGGCCTCCGCAATCCGGCGGCCGAGGTTACTTGTTTTCGCTGCCACAACAAGGGCCACTACGCCAACGCTTGCCCTCGAGTGCTGCGGTAGCCCTCGTCCTAATGGAGGACGCGGCGGGGAGTGGTCATCCACCGACGTAAGATGATCCGAAGCCCCAGTGCGAGCGCCGGTCGAGTCAACCACCTTTCACCGAGGAGGCTCGAGGCGCCGGATGTCGTGATTGGTACACTTCTTGTTAATTCTCGCCCCGCTGCAGATTATTTGATTCGAGCATCGCATTCTTTTATTTCAAGATCATTTGCTGCGCTAGTGGTCTTCACTATGTACCTTTGGGGTTCCTTTGCTCATCCGCTCTCCGGTCGGAAATGAGAGCCGATTCTACAAGGTCGATGTTCCTATCATAGTCAAAGGAGTGGGATTTTTGGCAAATCTTATTCGCTTCGGTTCAGCAAGTCCGATGTGATTCTTGGCATGGATTGGTTGTCCCAACACTTGGGGCAAATCGATTGTGCGGGAAGATTGTCTATCTCACCACCCTTCAAAGTAGCAAAGTTGGATTTTCGCCAGTGCGCAGGGCCACATCATGTGCATTAGAAGCTTAAGCCACCTTGCATTCGTGGATGTTCCCATAGTATCGACTTTGTGGATGTCTTTCCGGAAGATTTGCTCGATGCCTCCGGTTCGAGACCTTGAGTTTGTCATTGAGTTGCTGCCGGCATCAGCTCCGATTTCAAGGCGCCAGATCGGATGCCTCCCAATGAGCTAGAAGAATTGAAGAAGCAGCTTGGTGAGCTCCAAGCAAAGGGTTTCATCCGTCCTAGTTCATCTCCTTGGGGTTGTCCGTGATCTTTGTGAAGAAGAAGGACAAGACTTTGCGCATGTGTGTTGATTACCGCCCTCTCAATGAGGTGACGGTGAAGAACAAATATCCTCCGCCCGCATTGATGATCTGTTTGATCAGCTTGACTGGAGCCTGTGTTCTCAAAGATTGATCTCGAGAATGGGGTATCATCAGTCGAGTCAGGATCGATCGAGGATATTCCAAAGACGGCTTTCACTACTCGTTATGGTCGTACGAGTACACCGCCATGTCTTTCGGTTTAACCAATGCTCCAGCTTTGTTCATGAACCTTATGAATTCGTATTCATGGAGTATTTGGATAAATTTGTGGTGGTCTTTATTGATGATATTCTTATCTATTCCAAGATCAAGCGAGCATCTCGAGCATCCAAGATTGTTTTGGCAAATTGCGGAACATCACCTATATGCAAAGTTCAAGCAAATGTGAGTTTCGTTGAAGGAAGTGGCATTCTTGGGCCATGTTCTTTCACTGGAGGCATAGTCATGGATCCCAAAGAAGGTCGTGATGTTCTATCTTGGGGCCACCAAGTCACCATCGATGTACTGAGTTTTCTCGGTTTAGCTGGCTACTACCGCTTCATTGAGAACTTCTCCAAAATCGCTAAGCCGATGACCGAATTGCTCAAGAAGGATAAGAAGTTTGTGTGGTCCTCTCGCTTGTGACGAGCTTTCAGAGCCTGCGGCGGTTGACTTCACCCAGATCCTCACTCTTCCCGATATCCATAAGAGCTTCGATATTTATTGCGATGCCTCTCGTCGTGGTCTTGGATGTGTTCTTATGCAGAAGGCAAGGCAGTTGCCTATGCATCCGTGCGCTGAGACCTCATGAGCTCAACTATCCCACCCATGATCTAGAGCTTGTCGCCGTTGTTCATGCACTCAAGATTTGGCGCATTATCTCGACCCAGAATCACGTGAGGTGTATTCGATCACAAGAGTTTGAAATACTTGTTCACTCAACAGATCCAACCTCAGTGCAGGAGATGGCTAGAATTAATCAAAGATTATGACATGGGTATTCAAGATCATCCCTAAGCAAAGCCAATGTGGTTCTTGATGCACCGAGCGAAAGGTGTACTTGCAATACTTTGATGATCCAAGAGCAACGACACCGCACTTCTTGCGAATTTCAGCGTCTCAACCTGGTTTGGTTGAGCATGGCTCTGGTCGCCTCGTTGTGCAACCGACCTTGGTTGATCAAATCAAGGCAGCACAAGCAAATGATGATGGTGTGGGTAAAATCAAGCGTAACATCAAGAATGGATCACCAAGTGTTTCACGGAAGATGAGCATGGGGTTGTGTGGTTTGGGCAGCCTCGTGGTCCCAAAGGTCCCGAGTTGCGGATTTGATTCTTCAGAGGCCCATGATTCGCCTTTGTCCATCCATCCCGGGCTACCAAAATGTACCAAGATCTGCGCCGAGATTCGGTGGACTCGCATGAAGCGCGAGATTGCCGTGTTCGTTGCGGGTGTGACACATGCCGTCGTGTCAAGGCCGAGCATCGGCGTCAAAGCCAGGTCTTCTTCACCCTTGCCTATACCGAGTGGAAGTGGATTCAGAGGCATGGATTTCATCACCGGTCCGCCTGCACTTCTTCGAGAAAGGATGCTATCCGGTTGTTATCGACCGGTTGACAAAAGTAGCACACTTTTTGCCGAGACGCACTCACCCTCGCGTCATAGAATTGGCGGACCTTTATATCTCCGCATTGTGAGTTTGCATGGTGTGCCACGAACGATTGTGTCGATCGTGGCTCTCTTTTCACTTTCGACTTTGGCACACCGCAGGAGGCCATGGGGACCCGTCTTTCTTTCACCACCTATCATCCTCGATCGATGGTCGACGGAGCGCCAATCGTGTGCTTGAAGACATGCTCGTGCTTGTGTTCTTTCCTATGGGAAGAATTAGGAGAAGTGCCTACCGCTTGCCGAAGTTCTCTTACAACAACGACTTCCAGCTAGTCTCGGTATGGCACCGCTTGAGGCTTTGTATGGGAGGCGATGCGTAACCCCATTGAACCGGTCGAAACCGTGAAAGGCGCTTCTTTGGTCCGATTCCATCAATGAGGTGAAAGTCAAGTGCGCTTGATTCGTGAGCACTTCGCGCCGTAGCTCACCAAGCGTAAGAGCTATGCGACGGCGCCGCCGTGAGTTGAGTTTCAGCCCAATGACTTTGTGTACCTCAAAGTCTCACCTCCAAGGGTCATCGCGTTTTGGTGTCAGGCAAGTTGGCTCCTCGGCATGTTGGACCGTATCGCATCATCAAGAAAGTGGGAGCGTTGCATACAAGCTAGAATTGCCAGCTACACTTGAAGGGGTGCATGATGTTTTCCATGTGTCACAATTGAAGAAGTGCCTCCGTGTTCTGTAGAGGAAACGCCTTTGGAAAATATCGATGTGCGTGAAGATCCGCCTTATCGTGAGCGCCCGCTCAGATCCTCAAGAAGTCGAACGCAGAACGAGGAACCGTGTGATCAAGTTCTCAAAGTTCAGTGGTCAAACCACTCCGAGGATGAATCCACTTGGGAGCGGAAGATCGCCTCCGAGCGATTACCCATCCTTTTTCTCCAGTTGATCGTAATCTGGGCGAGATTCCCGTAAGGGGAGATTTGTAACAGCCCTAACTTAGGTTTGTATTTTCAAATGTAAATTATGAGGAGAAATAAAACTTTTGATGCCTCATGAAATCATTTGAGAGTTTCTACAATCTTCCCTAGCAATTTCCAATTTTTAGAATTTAATTCTTGTGATTGGAAATTGTTGTCAAGACATTCTTAGCCTTCAAACTTGTGATCATCCTCTGAAATTATTTTTCCTATCATCTTGATCATCCTATCTACCTCCTGAATTATTTCACAATTTTAGATTTTATTTGCTATTTCAAATGGCCAAGTCAAACTAGTTGGAAATCTGGTCAAACCCTAGGTCAGCATGCTTGTGAATTTTCTGCAGAACTTCTCAGTGCATAAAAGTTCTGGAAAATTTATGAAATGTTGCTCTCTGTCTCAAGTAGCTACCATAAAATTTCGGAATTTTTGGGGCTCAGGAGCTATCTCTAAAATTCCTAAAACACTCTCACTTTTAAACTCAAAATCGAAATCACCGCTTGTCGCTCGAACCCGAGTCCGACTCAAACAGATCGCGCCACTTGACTCGGTCGCGCCAACTAAACGCACCACTCGAGTCCAATCGACCGTGACCGTCCGATGAAGATCGAACGATCCACGCCGCGCGCGCAACCGACTGTCCGAATGCATACACCAATCTCACCGCCCATTTCAGATCCAACGGCCGATACATTCTCGATCGAGTCTAAGTATCCGTCGCGCCGCTTGTCCTGTCGACATATGGGTCCCACTGTCAGTTCTTCCTCGCCGACTCCGCCGCACCGGAGCTCGCTGGCGATCGCGCATGCGTGCCACGCACTCCGCCGCCACGCCGGGGACGCGTGGTTCGCCTCCGTGGATCGCTCAAGTCCATCTACCTCCTTGGTCGTCCATTCCTTCGCAGCCATTCTTACGCCTCTCCGCCCATTTCTTAGCTTCGCCGAGAAAACCCGAGAGCAAAGCAACCGTGTTAACGCCGCCTTGAGCCCGCGATCGCACCACCGCGATCCACGCTTGACGCCGCTCCATTTTGCCCATCCCGGTTCTTGGCGCCCGTGAATCACCAGGTGGTATCGCCGTCTCCACCTCCGCGCCTCGGCCCGTGAGCTCGCTTATGCTCGTGAGTCTCAAGCCTCAACGGTTGATCTCACTTGATCGCAATGCTTCACCGATGCTCACGGTGGGTTCGTTTTCGCTTTGATGCATTGTGGAGGGTGTGCGACTCTTCTTCTCCGAGCGGTGTGAGCCACGCCAGGATTCCAAACGCCTCGGACCTTCTTCGTCGGCATTGTCCGGGCGATCCTTCCGGCCGAGGCGATTCCGTGGCGCACCTTCTCGGGTCTTCGAAGCCCGCAGCGCTTTCTCCGCGAGCACCGCACCTTCTTCTCCGCCCCGGCCGTCGTGAGCCCATCTCCGCCGACCATCGGGCTCGCCACCGCCATCGAGTTCGTGAGATCCTGCGAACCCGGCGGTACCACTCTCTCGCCGTAAACCTCCCGGTTCGCTAGAATAGCGCGCGCGCCGCGCCTCTTCGTGTGCGCCGAGCGAGCCGGTGTCATCTCATCGCGCTAGTCTTGTTTAGTGTAGTCACCGCCTTGTGGGCCTTTCGTTAATCATGTTTAGAAATCATTTAATCCAACCGCTTTATTTCGCCTTGAGTCTCTATCATGTGGGCCTCGGAATGTCGCTAGGGTCTGTGTAGTTCCTTAATGCGCTTTCTCTGATGGGAAGCGTATTTCTCCGTGAGGGTATGTTAGGTTTGCACTTTAGTAAGCCGAAGACGTATTCTGAGAATACGCCTTCGACGTCACCTTAGGCCGTGGCGAGTCGAGCCGACTCGATCAGCGCCGCCGCGGCCCGCATGTCGATGTGTGGGCTAGCTAGTGTGGGTGCGAAATGAAATGCGTGCATTATAGATTTCGAAATGATTTAGTATTTCTGATTTATGTTTTCTGTTGATCTGTTAATTCAATTAAACTTGTAAAATGCATAACTAATTCAATTTTTATCCAAATTGCATGAAACCAGTGCTGTTAATTTTCATTTTAAGTGTACTATTTGATAAAATTAGCTTCATCCATGTCTCTGTAGCAAAAATCTGTTAGCTAATAAAATGATGTCTTATGTATCTTCTAAATTAGAAAATGCATATCTCTTTCAATAATTGTCCAAATGCAATGAACCCAATTCTGTAAAATTCTATTTTCAGTATACTAATTATTAGGATAGGTTTTATACACTGTTTCTGTTCATGAAAATTTGTTAAGTAATTAACTAGTGTTTTGATGTGTTTTTAGCTTAGAAAATTCATAGAAAATTCTTAATAACTTAAAATGATTTGTTCTCTGTTTCTTAAATTTTGTTATATCATGCTTAGGCTGCTGTGTGAGTTTTGGCCTGTTTTGATGTTGTTGTATGTTTGAGTTTTGTCGGTGTTATTCGTTCTTATTCGCTGTTTTGTTCAATCGTTAGGCTTCGATATTTGCGGCAACCCTGAGGACGATCCTCCGCAACATCTTGAGCAACAGCAGCCAGGCAATCAGTTTGATCATGATAATCCCAGTATTTTAAAGTCTAATATTTTGTTTCAGCTGTATGTATGCATCGCTTAATTTGTGTTAAATTGATTAGTTAAATCCGTAGCTGCATATCCTGTAGACAAAATATTGACCTCTACTACCTGAGCCTAGGTTATTTGCTGTGATCAGAAGTCGCTGGATGATCTCTTATCACTTAGTAGATCCGGGTCAACTTGCTTAGACATGCTTAGCTATCGGTAGAACTAGGCGGTTATCGACTTTAGTCAGTAACCTTGATCACACAAAATTTACTCAACTTTATGTTTCAAAGATTTCTGCTATGTTTAATTGCAAAACTAAAATGAAAACAAAAATGATTTGGACGCGCACAATGGTAAGATTGGTGTGATCTTTGGGTGTGACCGAAAGGTGCCCGGTCAATTAAGGACCGCACATCTTGTGAGTACCGTTATCCAGCATTTCGGCGCATAACCACACTAGAGTATATGGGACCTCTCTTGACCTAGTACTTTGGCGTGTATTGGCTCCGGTCGCAGGAGGTCGCAGGAGGGATGGAGGTGGGAGCATGGTAGTTGTCCAAAAGCTTTATCCTGAGTGGGTAGTTGTCTTTCGGCTTTACCATGTAAGCGTATGGATTTCTATCCATACGAGCGCTCGTAGTTAATACACAATATTGGAAAAAGTCTCGTGAGGACTTAGTCAGTGCCTGCATACCTCTCGAAGTGTGCTTTGGCTTAAAGCGATCCAAGTGTGGGTACATTGGTACACCCTCGCAGGTTCAAACTATTCGAATAGTCTCGCCCTAGGTGATGGACACGCTTGGGTAAGCTTTTCAAGAGGTAGACTACAACCGCTTAAATTAAAACTTGTAGGTGGTACGAACTGGGATTCGTATATATTGTGGTGACTATTGGGATAGTCACTTCTAGGTGGTTACTTGTATCTATCTTTATTTCAGATTATTTCAACAAGAAAATGAATTGCAAACTTGCCTTTAAACTCGTATTACTTTATTGCAAATGAAAATTGGCTTTATGCAAATGAAACATATGGCCTCCACAAAACAAGCTCGCATGTAGCATATTAACAGTCCGCTAGTTCACACGTCGGTCTTGCGGGTACAAAGACAATCTTTGTACTCGGGTGCTTTGCTTAATGTTTTTGTTGCAGAGGAAGAAGGTGAGCCTCGGGGCCTCACTGGTGAGTCAGGTTGCCGCTTCGTGATCGATCAGACTTGGCGGTCCTGGCCGATGCCTTGTGGGTTGGAGGCACGCTGATTGGCTTTGTTTATAGCCATCTTATGGCACTTTGCTTCGCTGTCGTTCTTGTTTATTTGTGTATCTTGTGGCTGTCGTCCCTGATGCAGTAATAACTCTACTATTTGTTTATCTTCCGCTTGGTAGTGTGATGTTTGGACTCTATGTTTGGAATGGAGTTGATGTCTAATTTTGTACCGAGGTGTGTATATCTTTGCTGAAGTATACATATCTCGAGGATCAGTTTATTTGATTTGTGATGCTAGGACCAGGTGATTGGTTAAGCATTACAAGCCAAATAAATTGGGGTCCTCGCACATAATCACATGTTCAATAGTGTTGAATTTGACTTAATGATATATGGAATAGTAGTGTGATGCCATTGTTGTGCAACTGTGGTGTGATCTCATTGTTGTGTCGATTGTGGTGTGATGCCGCTATTATAAAATGTTGTTCCATGATAGGGATTGTTATTGGTTTGGTTGAACAGATGATTTTGCTCAGACGAGTGATCGTGCAGTAAAGAGGGTGCGTGAGGCGCATGGTTTTGGATGAAATAGCTCGCTTGAGTAACTTGTCAATGACTTAATCTTGTGCGCCATTGAACTGGGCCATATCGTACAACCACATGTCCAATATGGGATAGACCTGGCTAATTAATTAGCAATATTTTAATTCTAGTTCTGTTTTTGGAAGCATGAATTTCGGGATAGATATTCACAATAGCGCAAGAGGGGGCCTTGTCTGGTCATGATGACATTTAGTGTTGAAACTTAGCAGGCAGAACTGGGTTGGGAAGGAGCTTTGTAAAGGGCTTATGATAAACACTTAGTCGTGCACCTATGGAAATGTGTGATCAGACATTATAAGTTGATTTATCTCTTGTGGGTAAAGATGTAAAACCTCCGCAGAGTTAAAACTGTTTAAACAACTGTGTCTGTGATCATGGATAAGTTCGGGGATTTTACACGAGAGGTAGAGTTTCTTTATAAAAATATGTTAGTTGGTGAATGGGAGATTCACTAGTGAATGTGATGTTCACGTGGTGGATGAGATATTCACTAAGTGGTTTGGTTGGGAAGTGAGCGGGAGGTTCACTGGTTATTTCAAAGCAATTGTTTAGTTATTTACTATTCTTTTCAATTACACATTTCAATCTATTTACTATATTTACCGTCAATACTGCTTTATGCAAAAGAACCATAAAACTAATCCTTTGTTCAAGCCTTGCATAAATATTAATTATATACTATTTTCCTACGACTTGTTGAGTACTTTATGTACTTACGGCTTTAAACTTTGCTGCTCAGTGGAAGAGTATCAAGCTGCTCGAGAGTTCTACGAAGAAGAGTTTATTGAAGGGTTTGCGAATTAAGAAGCGTTCTCCACTCGATTACCTATGGATATGTTGATTGGTCTTTCCAAGTTTTTTCGTTCCGCTGCAAGAGTTTATTTGTTTCTTTAGCCCTGTGTGTCAAGTTAAGCAAACGTTGACAATAAGATCCAATTATTAGTACTATTTGTTATTTTGAGATCTTCCTAGTAAATCGATAAATGGATAGTATTTCATCGATGTTTCCTGTGTGAGCTATCTGTTGATTTGGGACTAGTTTAGAATACACAAAGGGTTTCAAATGTGTAAATCCGGGTCCTAACACCTGAGATTAGAGGGAGACTGGGTGGCGGCGGCACCAGATGCGGGCGAGGGGGGCGGTGGGTAGTAGAGGTTGGTGGGGGCAACAAGACCGAAGTGGTTAGGAGGCGGTGGCGAATTCAGCGACGGTAGCCATTGGAGATGCGAAAGTGGGTGGCAGTGGCGGTATCTCACCAGAGAGGAGGAAGAAGACGATGACGACGGTGGCTAGGGGAGGTGGGGCGGAGGAGGAGGAGGAAAGGAGGAGGGTGGCAGGAGAGGAGCTTGCTGATGGGACTCGCTGGAGCCGGAGGTGGCACGGGGGTGGGGGTTGGGGGCGGCGGCTGGGAGTGGGGTTTTTTAGTTAGGGTTTGCATTTGTGTGAGTTTTATAGTTATGATGAGGAGAAATCTGGACTACATGATGTTGATCTAACGGTGGAAAAAAGTAACTAAGATTTCTACAAAAATCATGTAACTAAACGTTGTACATCCCCAATTCTTTTTGGTCACTACATTGTTGATCGAGATGAACAATATCTATCTAGATCTTAGGCTGCTTTAGATTCCTTCTTACACCACGTGTGCTGAAGGTCCCACGTACCAATGGGGTGCACGGATTACAGTCTCCCCTGTTCTTGCACAAAGGTGCTTTCACCGATTTCTCAAGAATTACTAACCTTAAAGGCTGAAGGAAAGGACTCCCAGCCGCACTGGACACGTCATCAAAAAATCGCACTACTATAGAAAAGGTCTTCACAGATGGTTAAAAAATGTCATCACAGACGGTTTCGTGAGCCGTTTGATTTTATGGGTCAGTAATGACATAAAGTCATCACAGACGGTTATTAACTCAGAACCGCCTGTGATAGTTAACTCAGAACCATCAGTGATAGTTAACTATCACAAACGGTGTGTAGCTGAAACCGTCTATGATGACTTTTTTCTATAGACGGTTTGTAGCTGAAACCGTCTGTGATGACTTTTCTCTATAGACAGTTTGTAGTTGAAACCGTCTGTAATGACTTTTCTCTATAAAGTCTCCAAGCAGTGGCTGCTTGTCTTTGGTGACTTACATCAAGGAATGGTTGGTTGCTGATACATGAAGCCACTTCCCAGTCAGAGTACCTACGCATCCACGTCACTTTCTGAACATAGAGACGTCCAATTACCTATCGACGACATCTAGGTAATTGGGTGTCCTGACGCTCTCTTGGCAGCTATGCTTCTTAAACTTCATGGGCTCGATGAAGTTGCCCGTGACTGCTGTCTCATCCTCCTCATGCTGCATGGACGACCCCTCGAAAGTGGCTGAGGGACTACATACAATATATATATGATGTCGGTTTTAAAGGCACAAGCAGCCACTGCTTAGAGACTTTATAGAGAAGAATAGAATGGTTGGACGTACTTGGCAAAGGTGAAATGAATGGCAAGAGGCTAGTTGATTACACAGACAAAGATAAGATTAAGAAGATTGATTATTGCTCTCAGAAGGCTAATTGCACAAGATTAAAACTTGCTAATATATTAGCAAATCAACCAAAATTAACTTATTACACAAATAACAAAATCTATCAAGATACTATCAACTGTGATGTAGGACAACAAGTATATCAGAATGTATAAATTGCATGCTCGAAACAATACATAACAAGAGGTAATCTAACATCTCAAGGCATAATCTATACACAATATCACATCCAATTGCATTTGTGACATCAATTCATCATAGAGCAATTCAGGAGCCCACAAAATATCACTTTGAGTGGGGCTCAAGGGCTCATGCCACACTAGCAGTATCATCCATATCATCACCAACGCCATCACAGAGCAAAGGGATATAGAATAAAGAGTAGTAGTTTATCTCAGTGCGACGCGGCAACGGTGGCAAACACCACCACCAACACAATCGACATCCATGTCCCCACTATGCATAAATCAACCAAACATCAGAACACCACTACTGAATACTCAAGCATAAAAATCAAACCATAGGAGAGGCAAGCGAGTGGCGCCAGCCGGCAGCCAAGCAAGGGACGAGCCACCGGCGACTTGGTGAGCCCCATGCGCAAACCTCAGCCAAAGCAAGCAACCCCACCAAGGGAGAGAGGCAGATCTAGGCCGAGGGGAGGTAGCCGAGGGAGGACGGTGGAGAGGTAGCCAGGAGAGTGCCTGTACCGACGGTGACGGGGTCGGGGAGGAGGCTTCAGGCGGCGACGACGGGGTTGGAGGTGAGGGGAACGGGAGAGAGTAAGGGCGCAAACCCTAGCAGAGCTCGGGGGCGAGGAGAACGGGCGAGAGTATAAGGGTGCAAACCCTAGCAAGGCTCCTACTAATAAAGAGTGATAACTTATCACTGACAAATCCATAATAGAACCGTCTGTGGTATGGTCTAATATCACAGACGATTCTATTATAGAACCGTCAGTGATAAGTATCACAGACGTTTTCATTATAAAACCATCTGTGATATTTTTTTGTCTATTTTAGAAAGAGACAATCTGGGCCATATAATGTTGATCTAACGGTGAGAAAATGCGACTGATGGATACAAAAATTTCAGTCCACAACGCTTGGGAACATTCAGACCATCCGAACCTCCCATCTTGGTCGGGCCGTCCAATCTTGATCAGATGGTCCACAACGCTTGGGAATGTTTGGACCATCCGAATCTCCCATCTTGATCGGGCCATCCAATCTTGATCGGATAGTCCACAAGAGAGGAAGGCACGACGTACAGGTTGGAGCGCAGAGGTAGACTGGCAAGCTAGGTCGCGGGGTGGCTTTTGGCCCAAAGCTTAATTGGAGGTTTTAATTGCTCTTGAATTAAAGAAAATACAGAAAAGCAAAAAAGTTTTTAGAAAATAGTTAATAAGGCCCAAAAATTCTAGAAAAATGCACCAAAATTCTTGGGAGCAGCATTTAAGATTTTCAAAAGCTTTGTAAGGCATTAATTTTAATTAATTTTATGGCAAGTAGTCTAACACCTCTGCAAAGAAATTGACATACTCATGCCTAATCCTGCAGTCATCGCTGCAGAAGACAGCGTAGTCGTCCTACCCTTTCACGCCGCAGTCGGTGCTCATGCACCGGTGGCCGTCCTCCGACAACACCCACACCCGGCCCAGCGGCCCGATCTTGTTCCATGTCGCCGCCTGGACCATATCCGCGATGAGCCTCTGGCACAGCCTGCACTCCCGGTTGGTCCTCTTGGTCGTCTCGCCCTCGACTTGCCATATGTAGTGCTTCGCAACATCGCGCGTCTCACCGGCCCTGTAGAGGACGAGGTCGAGCACATAGGCTACGGCCTTGTGGCCGGTGACGACCGCCCATTCAAGGAACATGAGGCCGCACTGCATGTCTTGGGGCTCGAAGACAAGCGCGAGGCCAACGATGAAGAAGGCTCAGGTTGCTTGCGCCGCCGGTGATTGACGACGGTGAGGTAGCGCTCGTTGTCCTGCCACTTCATCACCTCTTCCCGCTCCAGTGCCACGCGCCTCCCCACGATGCGCTTCTTGGATGCCTTGTACACGGCCTTGCAAATAAAATTCAAGACGACGGAATCTTAATACAAGAATTAATTACTCCATAAGAGAAAATTAAAATTAAGGCCAAATTGAGGTCGTTGTTGCTAGTCAAATTCAGTTCAGAACTAGATATTGGATACAAAATGAAATCATCGATCACGTACGTGGCTCATAGTGATGAGAACATCCCAACTGGGCTGGTTATACAAGCAAAGGATAAATTAATTAATCAACAGGTGAACTCGCTATTAAATGATTTTAATCTTATTAATAAAAATATGTCACTACCTAATAGTTCCATATTTTGTTTGTGCAGTTATATACGTATAGAAGCATGCAAGGCCCACATGCATGCATCATGTATGTATGTTGCGGGATATGCTAGAAGGAAAGAGGAAGAGAATAATCTGGGAGACAACTAATTAAATTAGATCAGCCATGATGTGTTGCGTGAGATTTTGTGCATGCACAAAATGGAAAGAAAAGTCACGTGGATTGCTTGCACTTGGTCCTTATGCATGCATGCGCGAGATCAATAGGGATGGTGGGCTTTCCAATTTGCTTGTCCGTAATAATATGGCATGCAATCCGAATTGAAGGCTGGTTTATTTTTCATGATTAAGGTGGAGTCCGAGTGGGCCTGCGTGCTTAAAATTTTGGACAATTAGGTGTTGACATCGGTCATGTAATCAACCGAACCAATTGGCAGTTTGAGTCAGTTTCCTTTTTGTTTGACTGAACCAGGGTTTGGCCCTTTTGTTTAGGCTTTTTGGCTGACTTAAAAGCAAAAAAATCAAAACCTAAACAAACGGATGACTTTTTTGTCAGATTTATAAAAAGCTTAAGCCAATTTAAGCCTAAAAGTCATAAGACATAGGAGAGGTGTTTTTTTTTTGGCTTTTGCGGAATAGAATATCTCGTTGCCACCGAACTTCGTTAAAATTACCCTCAAATTGCTATTGGTATATAATTGCAAGAGGGTAAATAGATCACATTAATATGATATATATATGTTGCGGTGACAAGATAATTGCATCATGTATGATTAAATATTATTTTGTTACTGTGTTATTTTGTTTGGTTGACTGATATTGACCTTTCTATATTCATTTCTTCCGTTGTGCAATGTCCAAAATACATACACGCATGCACTACGAGCGATATCCGTTTTGTTTCATATGTACAAATGCATGTATCGTCATATTTTCAGATCCTATGAAAAAATGATTGTTTAAATACATGCTTAACAAGGTCCTTTAAACCCTTAAGGGCATTTCAGACCTTTCATCCTTCACACACAACTCAATAAGCCAACATCCTACAAAAAGTCTGACTACCAAACAACAAAATTTGGCTTAAAAGCTAGAGGCTTATAAGCTGATTAAGCCAAAAAGCTGACTTTAAGCTATAAGCCAAAAAGCCTAAGTCTAAACAAACAGGGCCAAAGCCTAAAAACCATAAGCCATGGGAGAGGTGTTTTTTTGGCTTTTGCGGAATGGAATAATTGTTTGCTACTAAAGTTCACTAAAATTACCCACAAAATACCATTGCATATAAATACACAAATCGTTCTGTTTTTTTTTTCATGTTCCACGTCCTCTTCGTTGATTCCCAAATCCTTCGGTTCCTCCACGTCGCCGCCTCCAATCACATGGTACACTACTATTGTATTATGCAGTGGGGTTTATTTTCTAAGATTATGCTTCCTTTCTAATCGGTTTTCAAATACTGAATACATGCATGCACAGACGAGCGATATCTTGCTATGAATAGGTTGTCTGTTATACTCTGGTCTTCTTAGATATACATCTCCGATGGCGAGATTTGCAATTTATTTGGATAGGCTATGGTACACACACACGTATGCTCGTACAAGCGAAATCTATTTTATTTCATATGTACACTTGTATGTATCATCATATTTTCAAATCTCATGTAAAAATAAGTTTAAATATATGCATAAAAAGGTTCTTTAAACCTTCAAGGGCATTTCAGACCTTTCATCCTTCACACACAACTCAATAAGCCAATATCCTATAAAAAAACTAATTACCAAACAACAAAGCTTGGCTTAAAAGCTTAGAGGCTTATAAGCTGATTAAGCCAAAAAGCTGGCTTTAAGTTATAAGCCAAAAAACCTAAGCTTAAACAAAGAGGGCCTTTAGCCTCGTGGGCGTCGCAGGTGTGCCCGTGACTTACTGTTAGGGGCACACGTCCAAGGTGCCCATGAGTTAGCCTCATGGACACCTCCAAGTCCACTAGGGGCTAGCACCCCTAGTGGCCATTCGGTGCTCCACGACTTAGCCTCGTGGACGCCCCTTTGGTGTGTCTATGACTTAGTGTTGTGGGCACACCTTCAAGATGCACATGAGTTAGTCTCATGGACATCTCCAAGTCCACTGGGGGGCTACCACCCCTGTTGGCCATTCTGTGCCCCATGACTAAGCCTCGTGGGCACCCCTCCGATATGTCCATGACTCAGTCTCATAGGTGCACCTCTAAGGTGCCCCATGATTTAGTCTTATGGGCACTCTCGAGCCTACCGAAGAATGCAACCCCTAATAGCTTTGTGTTGCTCTTCAACAACACATGTACACCTCTTCCGGCGGTCAATCATCTACCATCGACTGCCCGAATGTCGATCAAGGACTATCATGCTTGCATAAGGCTATGAATGGGACTCTACTTGTCTCACGACAACAGCTTCGATTATTTGTCATGTCGAACGAATGTTATCTTGCTACAAGAAACTAGTATTGATAATTCTCTTTTTCACGTAGAGACGCTCGTGTTATCTACCTGTCCCCGCAACGTTTCTAGCTCAAACTATGACAATTCTGAGGAGTTCTACTTCGACGACTATCATCAAGCCGCGGAGCAAGAGGAGGACGACTTCGCCTACACGAGCTTCTCTCCGATGCGCTAATCCGCCTCGAAGGCTATGCCTCGGCAGGGTGGCCCCGCGTCCATGACTTCGCCTACAAGACCTTCGCTCTGACGCGCTGCCCGCCTCGAAGGCTATGCCTCGGCAGAGCGACCTCGCATCCTTGACTTCACATACACAGCGCCGCCCGCCTTGAAGGTTGTGCCTCGGTGAGGCGGCCGCGTGTCCACAACTTTTCCTGCACAGGCTTCGCTCGAACGCACCCCTGCCTTGAAGGTTGTGCCTCGGTCGGGTGGCTTAGTATCCAGTACTTCGCTTTCAGGAATGGAACAACAAAACCCACCCCACACGAAGGGCCAACGAGAAGCGGCAATTTGGTACCCGCCCTCGCGTGGAGCACTCACGCGATATGAAGCACAAAATAAGCCTAAGTCTTTGGGCGATCGCGTGCCCACCAAGCCAAAATTGGCTAAGTCGTAGATGCCCTGCGTGTATTCCTCATCCCTCGTGCCTCGCACTGCATCAAGTTAGAATTTGGCTAAATCTCGAGCATCTGCATTCCTGTCAAGCTGGAATTTGGCCAAGTCTTTGGCGCTCTGGAAAAAACGCCCTGCTAAGTGCATGTAAAAAATATTGCCAACATACCGCAGCAAGCATATTCGTCAACAAGATACAAGACCTTAACATTCTTCTTTGCCTCCCGCGCCTTTGAAGCGCCAAGGGACAAGGGGCTAGTGTTGAGGAATCCTACCACCTCCGCCTAAAATGTTCTATACTTGACAAGTCCGCACAAGGGGCGACGTGGAGCCCTTGCCCTGTGTGCTTGGCCACCAGCCCACCGAAGTGGTTCGAGGCCTGCTAGATACTCACATGCTACACGCTCGTTTTGCGTGGGTGTCCTCGCCTGTACCCTGCGCCTCGACGCACGGGCGCCCTGGCGCACCGTGCTCCAATGCCCTACGCATCCCGTCGCCACTCCAAGGCCCGCGCCCTCGACACCTCATTGCTCCAAGGTTCTACATGCCCTGCCATGCTCGCAGCAGGCCACCTCGCCGCCGAGCCCCAACCTCGCGACTAACTGAGCCTTGTTGAACTAGAGATAAGTTCAGACTTCAGAATCATTTCGTACAAGTTACAATGAGTCGTCAAAGCAATTCAGAAGAGCAGCTTCAGAGAAGTTCAGAAGAACAGAACAACTCACACACGATATTCATAAGCACTCATACACCCGAAGAATACCCAAAACAGAGAAGTATTTTTCGACGCAATATCAAATCACCCATGCCGAAGCCCATCCCACATGGCATGGGATGAGTGACATCCTTCGGAGAGAGGCGCGCGGCTCCAATCCCTCCGGAGTGACTCCATGCAGCCGCCAAAGGGCCACCACCTCACCTGCTCCGCCTCCGACCTCGTCGACACCCTGCGCCTCGCGGTGTCCTTGTGCCCTCGCGGTGCCCTCGTGCCCCCGTGACGGGCTCGCGTCCTTGCGCCCTCACGGCGCCCTCACGCCCCCGCGGTGGCCTCGTGCTCTCGTGCCCTCGCGGTGCCCTCACGCCCTCGCGGTGGCCTCGTGCTCTCGTGCCCTCGCGGTGCCTTCGTGCCCTCGGGGCCTCACGGTGCCCTCGCACCCTCAGGGCCTCGGGGCCACACGCCCCCGCGGTGGCCTCACGCTCTCGCGGTGCCCTCACACCCTCAGTGCCTCGGGCCTCGCATCCTCAGGGCTTCGCGGCCTCGGGGCCTTGCGGTGCCCTCGTGCCCCCACGATGGGCTCGCGTCCTTACGCCCTTGCGATGCCCACGTGCCCCCGCGGTGGCCTCGCGCTCTCGCGCCCTTGCGGTGACCTCGCACCCTCAGTGCGTCGGGGCCTCATGCATCGGGGCCTCGTAGCCTCGGGGCTTCGCAGCCTTGGGGCCTCGAGGTGCCCTCATGCCCCCAAGACGGGCTCGCGTCCTTGCGCCCTCGCGGCGCTCTCACGCCCCTGCGGTGACCTCGCGCTCTCGCGTCCTCGCGGTGCCCTCGCACCCTCAGTGCGTCGGGGCCTCAGTGCATCGGGGCCTCGTAGCCTCGGGGCTTCGCGGCCTCGGGGCCTCGAGGTGCCCTCATGCCCCCACGACGGGCTCGGGTCCTTGCGCCCTCGCGGCGCTCTCACACCCCCGCGGTGACCTCGCGCTCTCACGTCCTTGCGGTGCCCTCGCACCCTCAGTGCCTCGGGGCCTCGCAGCCTCAGGGCTTCGCGGCCTCGAGGTGGCCTCGTGCCCCCGCGACGGGCTCGCATCCTTACACCCTCGCGATGTCCACACGCCCCCACGGTGACCTCGCGCTCTCGTGCCCTCGCGGTGCCCTCGCACCCTCAGTGCATCGGGGCCTCGTAGCCTCGAGGCTTCGCGGCCTCGAGGCCTTGTGGTGCCCTCGTGCCCCACGACGGGCTCGCGTCCTTGCGCCCTCGCGGCTCTCTCACGCCTCCGCAGTGGCCTCGCGCCCTCGCGCCCTCGCACCCTCAGTGCCTTGGGGCCTCGCAGCCTTGGGGCTTCGCGGCCTCGGGGCCTCTCGGTGCCCTCACACCCTCGTGGTGGCCTTGTGCTCTTGCGCCCTCGTGGTGCCTTCGTGCCCTCGGGGCCTCGCGGTGCTCTCGCACCCTTAGGGCCTCATGCCCCCACGACGGGCTCGCGTCCTTGCACCCTTGCGGCGCCCTCACACCCCCCGCGGTGGCCTCGCGTTCTCACGCCCCCGCGGTGGCCTCGCGCCCTTGCAGTGCCCTCGCACCCTCAGTGCCTTGGGGCCTCACAGCCTTGGGGCTTCGCGGCATCGGGGCCTCTAGCTCGGTGCCCTCGTGCCCCCGTGATGGCCTCGCGTCTTCGTGCCCTCGCGGTGGCCTTGTGCTCTCAAACCCCCGCGTGCCCCGGTAGCCCTGCGGCGCTGTGACTAGCTACATTGCTTTATTGTTGACCGTCGTGCACAGAAACCAAGGCAAGGGAGCAAAGGTGTTGATACAAGCTAATGTACAAGCTGTGGCTAAGCTAAATGATGTACAAGGTGCTGCTACAAGCTAATGTACAAGGTGCTACAAGCTAAATGTACAAGCTGCGGCTAAGCTAAATGAATAAACTGCTGCTACAAGCCTCACATGAGGACAACACAAGGCATGAGGCGTGCGCTACTTGGAGGCTCTGCTGGGGGTTGACTGTCGAGGTGATAAGGAAGTCCAGTGGGGTCCCACCGGAAAGCCTAGCAATTTCCTGGCCAAAGCACGCACAAAGCCTTGCTAAGCATCATGCGGCCTGCTGCGTCGTCGAGGTCACTGTCCCATAGCACAAGGCCATGACAAAGAACAATCAATGTCAAGAAAAACAAATACATGCATGCACGTGATGCCGTGAGAATGTCTACATCCACATCCACATCGCCGGAACCACAGTGCATGTCGCAGAGATCATTGCCGAGCCGCCTAGTCCGCCGCCGTGCATGTTGCTGAGAACACCGTCGAACTATCGTGGATAACCCAAGACAGCCACATGCATTATCAATCACCTCGTCAACCTGAAGGCTACGGATGAGTGTGTAATTGTGTACATGCATGCATGGCCATGCAAGCACGCACTAGTGCTAGTACATATGCATGTTGCATGCCTACATATATTATCTCCCGACCAAGCAAGACAAAGGTGCACGCAGGGCGCCCCGCTCCCGCGTACCCTGTCTGCTCCAGCGCCCTGGTCACCGGCGCCCTCGCGGCCGCCCCGTGCCTCGGTGCCCTGGCGCTCGCGTCCCGGTGCCCCAGCAGCCGTGTCCCGCGCACCCTGTCTGCTCCAGCGCCCTGGCACCGGTGCCCTAATGCGCGCGCCCTAGCACCGGAGCCCTAACGCCCGCGCCCTGCTAGCTCCAGCGCCCCGGCGCCCAGCGACCCTCGCGGCTGCGCCCGGCGTCCGGCGCCCTGCCTCCATACGCCTGGTCACCGGCGCCCTCGCGACCGCCCCGCACCTCGGCGCCCTAGCACCCACGTCCCGGCGCCCCAGCAGCCGTGCCCCGGCACCCTGGAGCCCGTGCCCCGGCGCCCCATCGCCCTGGCAGCCGCGTAGTTGTGGGCACTAAGAGAGAATTTAAATGCCACTAGCTAGCCTCCTGTAGTAATTAGCAAACGTGTGGGAGGGAACGATGTTAACACGAACTCCAAATGAGGATGGGTGTAGTAATTAGCAAACGTGTGGGAGGGAACGATGTTAACACGAACTCCAAATGAGTTCTCTTTAATTAATCAACTTATTCGTTGTTCTTGTGATTTTGGTTAAAGCGCTTGCTCTCATTGTATTGATGGTGCCTATACATAGGCAGTGCAACAATGGCACTAAGGCCAGATTACGTGAGAGAGGCAAAACCAAATCATCCATGTTAACAGGAGTGGATGTGATGAATGCATGCATGCAGCCGTGCATGGATGGTGAGCGGGCCGAAGGAGCTGGAGATCCTGAGGAACCAGTCACCATGCATGAACGTGTGAACAGGTCCACCGGAGGGGTTGATCCAGTCGATGCCGAGGGTGTTGACTATGGCCAGGAATGCACACACGCACGCGAACGCGAGGTAGAAGAAGCACAGTAGTTTTTTCGGTGACTAACTCGCTTGTATCTTACAGAGGAGCACAGATGCTACTTTATTCACTGGGCTTGGCTGCTCAATACAGAGGAGCACAGGGGCTACATATAGGCCACGGACTCGCCAGGAGCTAACGTCCACGTCCGGCCTTCGTGCCATGATCCGCACGTCTCGCTCAGCGACGTCCGAGAGCCTCTCGCTCGTTCGGCATCACGGCTTCTCTGTGCGAATCGGCAACCACGCACACCACTCCATCCAACAGCCTGGACTCTATCCAAACTAGCACCTAACTCCCTGAGAAACCGGACTTCGACTCGACCATGGCATGCCAGCACGCGACGCAACGCGCCCGAACACGGCCTCGCACCGCAGCTCGCCTGCATGGAGCGGACACGAACACAACACACGCGACACCACCACGACGCGGCACACAGACGCACACGCCATGGACACTACGTGTCGAGGTTTATTTCTAACAATCACCCCCTAAACCACGACACCCCGTACGCCCAACCTACAGGAGCGTCGGCTCGTCGTCGACGTCGGCGAGGAGGGCTCTTGCCTTCTTCTTCTCGGGGCAGTCCTTGGCCATGTGGCCGCGCTCGCCGCAGTCGAAGCACCGCCCACGGTAGCGGCTCCCCCCACGCTTGCTCCCCGAGCTCGTGGTGCTGCGATCGCCGCCGCCGCCGCCGTGGTCGCTGCCCGCCACCACATCTCTCACCGCCGCCGCTGCGTGCCTTCGCCGCCGTCCGTTGTTTGCCGCCACGACGCCGGGCGCCTCCCACTGCTCCTCGGTGAGCAGTGAGGCGCCGACGCCGCCGTCGCAGCCACCTCAACGCCGGCGTTTCTCCGCTATGCGCAGCCGCCCGACGCGAGCTCGAGCGACATCTTTTCAGTCCATCAAGATCTCGATTGAGCACGCGACCGGTGGAACTTCGCCGCACCACTCGCAGTAGCTTTGACGACGCCGCACTCCTCGATGTCCTCTCCAAGCCCGCGCAGCCCGCGACAGAGAGCCAAGACGCATGGCGAAATCATCAATGGACTCACCATCGAGGAACGCCACGCTTCGAATTTCTTGAGGAGCAACGCGCTTTGCCTCTCGTGACGCGCCATCGCCCATCCTCATGGACTTCACCGCCTCCCACGCCTCTTCGCGCTTCTTCGCGGGCGAGTCCGGACTTCATCTCCGCGGCACTCGCGCAGATGACGGCCAGCCACGGCCGATCCTGCCGCGCTGGCGTTGCCTCCTCCACGGCATCCCTGAGCTCCATGCCTCCAGTTGACCCGCATCTCGAGCGCCACTCGTGGTAGTTCGCTTCGATAGCTTCGAATCTCTGCCGTCTTTGCCGATGTTGGAGACGACGCGCTCCACCGCGACGATTCGCGGCGAGTTGTCGATAGAGCGGCCGAGTCGCCGCCGCCGCCCTTCTTTGGCGGAGGCGTCATCATCACTGCTTGCTCACCAACCTTGCTCTGATACCAAATGTTGACTATGGCCAGGAATGCACACACGCACGCGAACGCGAGGTAGAAGAAGCACGGTAGTTTTTTCGTGACTAACTCGCTTGTATCTTGCATGAGGAGCACGATGCTACTTTATTCATCGGGCTTGGCTGCTCAATTCGAGGAGCACGGGGGCTACATATAGGCCACGGACTCGCCAGAGCTAACGCCCACGCCCGCCTTCGCCATGATCCGCACGTCGCTCGCCGACGCCCGAGAGCTCTCGCTCGCTCGCATCACGGCCTCCGCGCGAATCGGCAACCACGCACACCACTCCATCCAACATACCGACTCTATCCAAACTAGCACCTAACTCCGAGAAACCGGACTTCGACTCGACCATGGCATGCCAAAGACGCGACGCAACGCGCTCAACACGGCCGCGCACCGCCTTTCGCCGCATGGAGCGGACACGAACACAACACACGCGACACCACCACGACGCGCACACGCACGACGACACGCCATGGACACTACGTGTCGAGGTTTATTTCTAACAATCACCCCTAAACCACGACACCCGCACGCCCAACCTACGGAGGCGCGGCTCGTCGCCGACGCCGGGCGAGGAGGGCTCTTGCCTTCTTCTTCTGGGCGCCTTGGCCATGTGGCGCGCCGCCGCGATCGGCACCGCCACGGTAGCGCTCCCCACGCTTGCTCCCGAGCTCGTGCTGCGCGATTGTCGCCGCCGCCGCCGTGGTCGCGCTCCGCCACCACGCTCTCACCGCCGCCGCGCGTTCTCGCCGCCGCTCGTCCGTTGTTTGCCGCCGCGACGCCGACGCTCCTCCCATCGCTCCTCGCGAGAAGGAGGCGCCCACGCCGCCCGCAGCCACCTCAACGCCGCGCATTCTCCGCCATGCGCAGCCGCCCGACGAGCTCCTCGAGCGACATCTTTTTCAGGTCCATCAGCATCTCGATTGAGCACGCGACCTGGTTGAACTTCGCCGGCACCACTCGCAGTAGCTTCTTGACGACGCGCACCTCCTCGATGTCCTCTCCAAGCCCGCGCAGCTCCGCGACCAGAGAGCCAAGACGCATGGCGAAATCATCAATGGACTCACCATCGAGGAACGCCACGTTCTCGAATTTCTTGAGGAGCAGCTGCGCCTTTGCCTCCTGCACACGCTCATCGCCCATCCTCATGGACTTCACCGCCTCCCACACCTCCTTCGCGCTCTTCTTCGCGGCGAGTCCGGACTTCATCTCCGGCGGCACCCCGCGCAGGATGATGGCCAGCGCCCGTCGATCCTTGCCGCGCTCGGCGTTGCCTCCCTCCACGGCATCCCAGAGCTCCATGCCCTCCAGGTTGACCTGCATCTCGAGCGCCCACTCGTGGTAGTTCGTCTTCGACAGCTTCGGAATCTCTGCCGTGCTGCCGATGTTGGAGACGACGCGCTCCACCGCGACGATTCGCGGCGAGTTGTCGATAGGGGAGCCGGAGTCGCCGCCCTTCTTTGGCGAAGGCGTCATCATCACTGCTTACTCACCAACCTTGCTCTGATACCAAATGTTGACTATGGCCAGGAATGCACACACGCACGCGAACGCGAGGTAGAAGAAGCACAGTAGTTTTTCGGTGACTAACTCGCTTGTATCTTAGAGAGGAGCACAGATGCTACTTTATTCACTGGGCTTGGCTGCTCAATACAGAGGAGCACAGGGGCTACATATAGGCCACGGACTCGCCAGGAGCTAACGTCCACGTCCGGCCTTCGTGCCATGATCCGCACGTCTCGCTCAGCGACGTCCGAGAGCCTCTCGCTCGTTCGGCATCACGGCTTCTCTGTGCGAATCGGCAACCACGCACACCACTCCATCCAACAGCCTGGACTCTATCCAAACTAGCACCTAACTCCCTGAGAAACCGGACTTCGACTCGACCATGGCATGCCAGCACGCGACGCAACGCGCCCGAACACGGCCTCGCACCGCAGCTCGCCTGCATGGAGCGGACACGAACACAACACACGCGACACCACCACGACGCGGCACACAGACGCACACGCCATGGACACTACGTGTCGAGGTTTATTTCTAACAGAGGGAACTGGACATCCTATGGAAACTGACATGCAAGATATTTGCTGACAGTTCTGAGCACCTACTGTAACCCGTTCAACAAGCGGAGCCGAAAACGCCTACGGACTCCTAAACCTTCTTCTGAAGTTCAGCAGTTTTCCCAACACCCAGCACACCGACGGCCCCGGCGCCCCGGCCCCGGCACCCTTGCGCCCCGACGCCCCGTGCCCCGGCGGCCGAGCACCCCAGCACCCGCGCCCCGGCGCCCCTGCGGCCGAGCACCCCGACACCCGCGCACTGGCGCCCCGGCGGTCGAGCGCCCCGGCACCCGCGCCCTGGCGCCCTGGTGCCCCGGCGGCCAAGCGTCCTGGCAACTGCGTTGATCAACTTTGCAGCCAGGTTCTTATGCTAAGAAGCCTATAGTATGTGGCTTTTGTCGAGGACTGGAGCTTGCTCCAAGAACCTTGTACTGAGGATCTTGGTGTTCAAATGGCATCAATGCTGCTTGAAGAGGTGGCTCAAGGAGGAGTTGTTGACTCAACACATCAGAGCCTTCTATTTATTCAGTGTGCTCTATGCCCACCTGATGTATCTAAGGTCCGTGTTGGACAGCTGACACAATACGCTATAGAAACACTTAGAAACATCAGAGATTTCCTTGACGTCAAGTTCATTATCAAGCCTGATCCAAATTCAAACACTGTTACTTTAAAATGTGTTGGTGCCGAAGTGAAGAATCTTGCTCGGAAGATTTCATAAACAACAGGATCATGAATCTCATCAAGGACAAAAGGATGCAACAAGAGGTAGTTTTGGTACGCCCTGGCAGCAGCGCCATACGCCCTGGCAACCGAGCGCCCTGGCAGCAGCGCCATAGGCCCTGGCAGCCGAGCGCCCTGGCAGCAGCACCATATGCCCTGGCAGTCGAGCGCCTTGACAGCCGAGCGCCCTAGCAGCAGCGCCATATTCCCTGGCAGCGGGCAGTAGAACCCACTCCATATCAGTGGGACGCCCTGGCAGTAGCGCCCCTTCGCCCCTTGCGCCCTAGCAACAGTATGGAGCGGGAGTGTGCGCGGTCTGGGTGAGCATGAGGAGGCCGTGGAGGCGGGCGATGGGGTCGGGCTCAAAAGCGTCCAGGTAGTCCATCTCCCGCCGCCGAAGGTCGAGTGCCAGGTCCGTGAGGGACACGCCGCCGCCGCGGGACAGCGCGAACGGCGTGCGGCACCTGCCGACAAAAACGATAGCCGTGTCCGCGGAGCCGAACAGCCTGTGAACGGACCTGTCATCGAGGAGCTCACGGCGCGAGACGCGGTGGCCGGTCCGGGAGGACACGAGGTCGAGCGGGTGGTGGGCGGCGCGGAGGTGGCGCTCGCGCGACACCACCCCGTCGAGCGCTCGGTCCTTCACCAACTTCAGCTTCATTGGTCTTTGCCTTGCGAAGGAACAGCCGAGGCTTCACTTTGATGGAAGAAATAACAAGCATAGACACTACCGGACTCAGCCACTTTGCCGAGTGCCTCCGGCACTAGGCAAAGGCCCCTTTGCACTCGGCAAAGGCTTTGCCGAGTGCGACACTCGGCAAAGAGCACTCGAAAAAAAATTAATCGGCAAAGCATCCTTTGCCGAGTGTATTTTTTCGGGCACTCGGCAAAGAAAAGGACCAGTTACGGCGCCGGCCCTGTTGACGGCCGCTTTGCCGAGTGCCAACCCGGCGGCACTCGGCAAAGATTTTTTTTTTTTTTGAAAATGTCTTTGCCGAGTGTTGGAACGACGGCACTCGGCAAAGGTTTAAATTTTTTTTTTGAAAATTCTTTGCCGAGCGCCGCAGGGCCTCGCACTCGGCAAAGTTTTAATTTTTAAAAAAATTCTTTGCCGAAAGTGCCATGGTCATGACACTCGCAAAGATTTAATTTTTTTAAAAAATTCTTTGCGAAGTGTCATGGTCATGGCACTCGGCAAAGCTGGAAAACTAGAATTTTTGGGTGCCCACATTCCCAGCTTTGCCGAGTGCCATGACCATGGCACTCGGCAAAGTACCTATTTGCCGTGTGTTGCACTCGGCAAAGTGACCCAAAACTGCGTTTTTTATTTGTTTTTTACATTCCATCACGACAAACAAATCCATCCAAACATATATCAGATCCATCACATATATATCACATCCATCACATATATATCTCATCCATCACATATATATCACATCCATCACATATATATCTCATCCATCACATATTTATCACATCCATCACATATATAACAATAAGTGCTCAAGTCCATCCAAACAAATCCACAAGTTCATCACAGTCGACAAGTGCATCATAAGTATATCACAATCCATCACCAAGTGAACAACAAATGAAAATACAACTACCATTCATCTCGAAGGTGGCCACTGCGACTGTGGTGAAGGAAAAGCTCCATCATTCGGAGGCGCATGAGGTGGATTATTCGAACCCGCCGATTGAGGCTGCACAAAGGAGAAGAGATTGCATGTGAGACAAGATTACATTAGATACCTAATCTAGGAAGGTAGAGGTCATACAAGCAAAGCACAAGCGAAAGCAAATAACTTTCATACTCACAGAGTAGGCTGCAGTGCAGGACGCGAGGCGGAGGTTGAGCGAACAGCCCGGTGGCACAATAAGCCCGTATGTTGCCCAAGACCTTGTAGGAACTCCATCATGTCCGCTAAGCTCTGCGTCTGGGCTCGCCGCCGGCCGTCGGCCTCGGTGGCCGACATCCTCTGCCGCTCGGCCCGGTCGGCCTCCAGCTGGGCCGACATCCTCTGCTGCTCGGCCTCCAGCTCCTGACGTTGCCTCATTTCTTGTTCCAGCCGGGCCTGCAATATTTCACTCCAATGTTTCAGTAATACAAAGCTAATAAAGGTGTGTAAAGATCAATGTACGACGAGTAAAACAGGAATAACCTCGAAAGGCGTCGACCGGTCTTTGTCGGTGATGCGCGTGGCGTATGGCGGTTTCTCGCTCGTGCTCGTGCTCGGATCCGGGAGAGATGGAGTAGAGGCTGTGTCGATGAGGCCGTCGCCAAGCCAGAACCGCCCATGCTTCTTGCCTTGTCCCATCCTCATGACGATCTCTCCATCAAAGTCCTGGGTGCTCGGATCATGGTCTGGCCCATGGACCGACCTTGCCGCCGACGTGTACTCACTGATGCGGGTGTGGACGCTCGGGTTCGTGTACGCCTCGGGCGGGTCCTCCAGGTTGAAGGAGACGTCGGACGTCGCCTTGCCCTTGTGGGCCATACACCATGCCTGGAAGTCCGAGCAAGGCTGGGCACTATGTGACGCCGACTGCGAGAAAGACAGCAAGATAATTAGAAATCAGGCAGAATTGAGCGTCACAATAGATAAATGAATTCGTGTACCCATGCTTGTTTGTATGCGGAGAGGCTGCGGCTGCCTTGATGGTGTGCTGGACCTTGCATCATCAAACGACGGTCCCGGGCATCACTGTGCATCTGGAGATACTCCTCCGTGAACCACTTGTCCACGATCATCGCCCAGCACTCGGGATACGATTGGCACCACCAGGGAATCATCTACACGTCATCAAGTATTTGACATATAAGAAGATCAAATTAAACGTACTTAATCTCAAAACGAATCAATATTAATGTTCTTCATCTACCTCAAGCACCGCTCCGGTCGTCATGTTTCTTGCGTCTTTCTTGGTGACCTTCTCTCCAAGCTTCGACCGTGGTAGCTTACGATGGTTGGATGCGCACTCGTGATGCATGTCGGTGATGAGTTTTTACAGCTTTGGTAGCCACTGGTCCGCCGGCCTCAAATCCTCATCGCATCGAAATAAGTCCGCATACAAGCGCGATGTATCCATTCATTATTTCAAGAAAAGTCCAATGAATGCGATGTATTGAGCAATGTTGTGCGAGGGAGACTTACCCAAAACTCCGCCTTCACCGCGCCGCCTTGTTGGGGTACTCGCATCGGGCCGACGGCGTAGTGGTCAAACGAGTAGGCGGCTCCGCCTTCCCGCGACGTGACAATGCCGGGTAGTGTTGCTCGCCTGAAGACCCGGGATGCCATTGGGGAGCGTGCGCCACCACCCGACACAACCACCCAGTTCCTACACAAGTGATTAAGAAAAATTATTAGTTTCTCTTTTTTTTCAACATATCATATGAAGTAGTGGTGACAACATCTAAAGTTACTTACTTTTGCCCTTGGGGCGAATCATCAAGGCGTCGGTGAGGATGCGGAACTGAGGAGGCTCGCGGGACCTCGCAAGTAGACACCGAAGAGGCAGAGGAGGAAGCGGACCCGTGCCTACCGCTCGTCGTCGTCCTCGTCCGCCCCTCCTCCTCGCCCGTCTGCCGAACCAGCTCCTCGTCCAACTCGCCCACAGGCGCCACCTCCTCCTCGGCACCTCCTCACGCGGTGTGGGAGGAGACGGCCCCTCTGCGGCCGGCGGTCCTCTTCCTCCTCCTCTGTCCGACCCTCCGCCTCCTCCCCGCAAAGGCGTGGTCTCGGTAAAGCGAGGACACGTTACGACGGTTCCCGCCATCTTTGTTCACTCACCGCAATTAAAAAGAATAAGCAAGACGTAATTAGAAATAGATGCAAAATGAACATAACATAATTTTCAAAAACATAGTAATACATGTATTAGAAATAGATGCAAAATGAACAAAACATAATTACAAAAACATAGTATTACATGTATTAGAAATAATCTTCATGATTGAGATTAGTGGATCATAGGTCTCGTCATCACTATCAACATTGTCCAAATCATCAACACTATCCGAAGGAGGAATGTTGTCTTCATTGTCATTGCCTAAACGTAATCGCTCAAGCATTTGTAAGTCCTTCACATTTCGCACCTCGTCTCCAAAGCGTCCTCGTCATCAACCCTTTCATTGTCTACTTCCATTACTATCGCCGGTTAAGTCTATCTCAAACCTCCCTTGTAGCCCCTCTTCTTGAAAGAACTCTCCATCATATGTGTTTGGGTTGAAGTTGTAATCTTCATCGTTTGGGACAGAGTAGTTTACCGTGTGGCGATACCTTGTGCACAATAGCCCAACCCTTAAGATGCTCTTTGTCTTGGCACGCGTATGGCGTATAATAAACCTCAGACGGCTGTTGAGCCACAATGTAGACATATTTTCTGGATAGGCGGAATCTGCCGAATCTCGACTAGCCCAAGATTAGGGTTCGTCTCGTTACTCGAGGATGAAACCAGCAACATTTGAATATGACAGATTAAGAGGTTTGGAACCATAGAATGGAAGTTCGTAGATTTCTTCAATTCTTCCATAATAGTCGAGGCCATCGGTGTCGGCGTAAAAACTCCATTGCTTGTGGTTTTTCGATTGGGCGACTACGCTCGTAGCTTGTCGTGTGAAAACGATATCCATTCACGTCATAACCGGTAAATGACTTGACCCTAACGACACAGCCGTTTGCAACCTGTCTCAACTCGTCACTTATAGACGCATCGGTTTGGGCCTGCAAGCTCAAGCAGGATAGATCATTATATTATTTGAACGTACGATCAACTTGGAATGTCGAACTAAGTACGAGCTAAATTGGACAGTACCTTCTGTTTGAACCAAGAAATGAAATTGGGGCTCCTCGACCCGCACTCGTGAAAGAAGGGTATCGTTTCTGCGGGTAGGATCCCTTGATTCATGCCGATTGACGAAGAAATTCCTGCACCAACGAAACAAGGGGTTGGGCGAAGAAACAAGGAGTGACGGCGTATTGAAACAAGTTCGTTGAGAACTTACCCAATGAACGGCTGCACCTCGACAAGGTTGGTCAACACATATAGCATGATACTGCGCCACTCTTCATTTTTCAATTGCTTAGTGGTTGATGCACTTGCGCTCCCGAGTTGCCCTTGCAAAAGGCTGAGGTTCGATTCATTTTCGCCAGCATTGTAACGAGGGGGTGGATTATGAACGCTAGGAAGGTTCTCAGTGTAGTATTTCTCTGTGAAGTTTGACACCTCCTCCAGAATGTATGCCTCTGCCATGGAAGCCTCAATTTTGGCTTTATTTCTACATTTTGGGCGAAGAGTCTTCAGACATCTCTCGATTGGATAGCACCAACGTGCCTGCACGGGCCCCCCCATACGTGCCTCATACGGGAGGTGCACAATCAAATGCTGCATCGCCAAGAAAAAGCCGGGTGGAAAGATCTTCTCCAACTTACAGAGCAACACGGGTGCCACTTTTTCCAAGTCATCAATGACGGTCCGAGATAGCTCCTTGGTACAAAGCTGGCGGAAGAAATAGCTCAACTCTGCCAGCACTTGCCAGACATGCTCAGGGACATAGCCTCGAACCATCGCCGGAAGAAGCCGCTCAATCCATATGTGGTAGTCATGACTCTTCATCCCGTTGATTCGCAGAGTGCCTAAGTTCACTCCCCTCTTCAGATTCGCTGCATACCCATCAGGGAACATTAGCGTCTGGATCCATTCAAGTACTTCCCTCCTTTGGTCCTTTTTCAAGACGAAATCGGCCTTAGGCCTTCTCCATGTCTTGCCGCGACTAGGAGGCTGCATCTCTTGATTTGGTCTATCGCATAACGTTGCCAGGTCCACTCTAGCCTTAGGGTTGTCCTTAGACTTTTCAGTGTCCATGAGTGTTGCCCAAAGTGCCTCGGCGACATTCTTTTCAGTGTGCATTACATCAATGTTATGTGGCAGAAGAAGGTCATCGAAATAGGGGAGCCTCGTCAAGCCCGACTTATGAGTCCACATATGTTGCTCACCATATCCCACAAAACCACCTTCTTGATTGGGCACGAGCATCTATGTGAGCATGAACCTCGGCACCGATCATAATCCGCGGTGTGGTCCGTCACTACGACACCTTCGTAAAGTTCTTGATGTCTTGTCCGAATGGATGGTCAAGAGGAGGAATTGACGATGTCCGTCGAACGATGAGTACTTGCCACCCTTGTGCAACCAATGGAACCTCACACCTTCCTTGCATATCGGGCATGGGAACTTCCGTGAACACACCAGCGCAGATAACCCATACGCGGAAGTCATGCAGGAGTAGTGGTACCAAACGTGCATTTTGAAGCTTGTCTTTGTAGCTCGGTCGTATGTCCATACCCCTTCGTCCCAAGCATGGACCAATTCATCAAACACGGGCTCCATGAACACACCCATATTACTCCCCGGGTGTCCAGGAATTATCAACGATAAGAATACGTTATGTCGTTGAAAGGAGACGCCGGGGGGGAGATTGAGGGGGATAACGAACACGGGCCAACATGTGTATGGGGCAGCCATCAGTCCATAAGGATTGAACCCATCTGTTGCCAGGGCGACACGTACATTGCGAGCCTCATCTGCTTTCTCACGATGTTGGTCATCAAAGCGGGTCCATGCTTCACCATCGGATGGATGTACCATCTTGTCAGGATTGTACCGTTTGCCATTTTTGTGCCATGTCATCTGTTTCGCGAATTCCTCGGTCATGTATAGCCGTTGGATCCTCGGTAGGAACGGAAGGTACCGTATGATTTTCACGGGATCGTAAGCGCCTCTTCCGCCATCACGAGTCTACCTCCGTGTACTGGAGGATTTACACTCTGACGATACTTTGCATCCTTGTGTTCTTTCCTAAATAGGACGCACCCCTTCGAACAAGCATGTATCCGCTCATACGGCATCTTAAGTGCGAAGGAGTTTCGTGACTCGTACATGCTCTTTGGCGAATGTGGCCCTCCGAAGTAGGGTACCAATCACGGTCAACATCTTATCGAAGCCTTTCGACTCAGGTTTAACTCGGACTTCAACCCCATTAAGCGCCCAATGGCATCCACTTGAGACACCGTTGACCGATCGTGAAGGGGTTTCGTGCGAGTCCATCATGTCGAGAACGCTGTGCGGCTGCCTCCATCTCCTCCTTCTCACGTCCCTCATCGAACTGTCCTTGTTGAAAGTCATCTAACATGTCTGCTACCCCGGCATCAGCATCATAAGCCTCGACGCGTGGTCTCACCACCTCCTCTCTCATACGATGGGCTTCACCATGGTGGACCCACCGGGTGTAGTCTGGCGTAAATCCATTCTTCAAAAGATGTTTACCCATGTCCACCTTGTTTACCCTTCTCCTGTTTCCACATTTGCTGCAGGGACACAAAACTAGACAATGTCCTTTAGCAGCCTTGCCAAATGCACGGTTCAAGAAAGCATCGGTCTTGTTCATCCATTCTGTGGTGTAATCACTTTGACTTCTCCGGCCCGTGTACATCCAATGACGGTCATCCATCCTCTAACATAAGTATCAGCGAGTAATGTAACCATCAATTGCATCTACGTGATCTACGACCATGATACGAAAAGAGGGGTTATACCTAGGGTGGCGGTGGAGTCAGGCTAGCGGGGTCGTGGCGGGTCGGTGCTGGCGGCGGCGGCGTGCGTGGGGAGACCGACGGCGCGGGAACTCCGACTCGGCTCGACGGGCTCTTCTCGCAAAATGGAACAAAATCTGTCATTTACAAAAAATTCGCGAACCTCCCCGCGGTGAGGTTTCCAAAACCTGCAAAAACAACGACACGATGGCGACAACCATATATACAACCACAACCACAACGTCGACCTATTATGTTTTGATAATGTCATTGATTGTTGTCACTACTGCCCACTATGTTGCGAACTCGCAACAACTCTTGATCATGTCTTATACTAAGAATCAAACTTAAGTTAATTAGCTGATTAAGTAACGCGAAGAAATTAATCTATCGACGACAGTCGATCATTCTTTCTAAAAGATTTCAAATGTCTTAGCTTGCAATACACATAACAAATTTGATCCTGCTTCTTGGACCAAAGATATGGCACCAAATTATTATCATTGTGTCTTCACTACATATTCTAAAAACAAATTGTCCCTTAGATTGTCCGCCAAACCAACATAAGGCCATTTTGTCACCTCAACCTCAAATTAAAACCCATCGGTTTGTTCCAAAAATAATAATTAAGATGGCATAAGTCATACGTGCACGTATCACCGGGCGGCGAGGAGCGGCGCGGCGGCGAGGGCGCGGCGGCAGGCGGCAGCAGGGGCGGCGTGGCGGCGGCGGCGGCGAAGGCAGGGCGGCAGGGGCCGACGGGGCGGCAGCGCGGCGGCGGCGGTGGCGGCGGTGGGCGGCGGCGTGGCAGCGTGGCGAGGGCGGGGCGGCGGCGGCGCGGGCGTGGGCGGCGCGCGCGGCGGGCGGGCGGGCAACATACGAAACCTTCTCAAATTTTTATCACAGCCTCCACATATGATATCATGACATCTCCACGGGTTTCATAATTTTCGGACGTTGTTTGCTTTTTATAGAATTTAAAAACACTTCGCCCGCAAGTTCACGGTCATGTTTCGTCAACAAGATGTTCGAAATTTCGGGTCCGTTCCTGCATACGGCCTCACACTACACTCAATAACATGACTATCATTTTTTGAATCATTAAATTCCATTATTCGATGCACGTGCAGTTCAAATTTGCATTTTCGAAATAATTGTAGTAAATGAAATAAATTAACTAAGTATAACAAAAGCCACAAAATGTACCAAATCCTAACATAGAGTACTGCATGCTGAGGAGGGTGCCAAAAATTTGGAGGCCAAAAAAATTGTTTCCGAGTGCGGGGCGCGACTCGGCAAGGGGTCTTTGCCGAGTGCCACCTGACGGCACTCGGCAAAGATGGATTTTGCCGAGTGCCAAACGGCGGCACTCGGCAAAATTTGACGTCGGCGGGACCGTTACCTCATGCCGCTTTGCCGAGTGCCCTACTTTGCCGAGTGCCTGACACTCGGCAAAGGTTGAATGTACCGAGTGTTAATATTTGCCGAGTGCATGGCACTCGGCAAAGCGGGCTTTGCCGAGTGTTTTTTCTTTGCCGAGTGTCGCACTTGGCAAAATATCGATTTACCGAGTGCCCGCTATTTGGCACTCGGCAAAGATTTTTGCACTCGGCAAATCGGCTGTGTCCGGTAGTGAGAGATGCTGCAGGGAAAGGTCACGTGAAAAGAAAAGAGGAAGGGAATTGCTAACCGGTACCTAAGTATTTTTTGTTGGAGGGAGGACTCGTTTTTTGGTCCATTGGATCTCGTCGGGATTCGTGAGCTGCATGAGCACGAGAGGCGACGTAAACGGGTTGACGCATGCGGTTAAAAACGATCGGAGATCCGATATCTTTGTTTTGTTGCCCGTGAAGGAATTAAATAAAATTAAAAGCGCTGCCACTTCTTGAATACCGTGCCCTTTTCTGTTCCCCTCCTGGTGTGCTCCGCCTCCAGAGCATTCCTCATTTCCCTTCACAGGAGTTTTTTTTTTCTCTATACTGTTCGTCAGTTCGTGAGATTCTTCGTCCCGCATCTTTGTCTCTCTCGCTTCACAGGAGATGGAGAGAGGAAGGTGAAGGAGAGAGTAGCAGGAACGAAGCTTTGTTCTTCCCCATTTTTTGTTTGCTCGATTTGGGTGTTTTATATTGGTCTGATTTAGGGTTCCGCATCTTTGTTTCTCATCTTTGTTTCTCTCGCTTCACAGGAGATGCAGGTAGGAAGGTGAAGGAGAGAGTAGCAGGTACGAAGCTTGTTCTTCCCCATTTTTTGTTAGCTCGAGTTGGGGTTTTTCTCTCGGTTCGATTTGGGGTTTTTCTCGCGGTTCGATTTGGGGGTTTTATATCGGTCCGATTTAGGGTTTCGCATCGTTGTTTCTCTCGCTTCACAGGAGATGCAGGTAGGAAGGTGAAGGAGAGAGTAGCAGGTACGAATCTTGTTCTTCCCCATTTTTTGTTAGCTCGAGTTGGGGTTTTTCTCTCGGTTCGATTTGGGGTTTTTCTCGCGGTTCGATTTGGGGGTGGTGGGGTTTACAGGTGCATAAATGCCGAGTTCTAATGGATCAATTGTTTTTTGATTTTCCAAAATATATGCATCTGCAAGATATATGATGAAGTTTGTTTTGTCTATGCCTGCAGATATCAATACATGCAAGTAGGGTTCCTGATTTGAGGACTTATAGGAGCTGTGATCTGCTGCCATCTAGTTGGATTTATGTAGCCTGGTATTTTCCTGTTACCCCGTTAATTAGTTACTATATCCATTACTCACAGGTATGTCTTACCTTCTAGATTATGTACTAGTTATGTGATGCGGCGGAAGAGCGCAATGTGTGCGATTAGTGCAAAATGATGGGTTTAGTGTATATTCTTTTGTTTTTCGTTTCTTTGTAGCTAGTTTTGATGAGGAGCTAATAGTGGGTGATTTTGATTTGTATTATGCTAACTAGGGGAGCCTCTAGTCATGCCCAAGTGTTTAAGTTTGTTCTTTTGGTTTTTGATACAGGAAGTGATTAAATTAGTTAATTATAATTTTTTTATATTCCATATAGAATCTAGCCCATCATTTATATAGAGAGGGATACCTTTTTCTTCTTATGAACCCTGTTAAACTATCATCATGGAACAATTGTGTATTAGAGTTGATGGTAAGTTAACTTGAAAGTATACATATGTCTTTGTTTTTTCCAATGTGTAGATGTGCAGTTCTGTTTGCACTTTGGGGGAAATGCTTTCATATTTGTTGTTCGTCTTATGTGTTATCCCTGTATCTATATGAATACTGTAATTTTTTTAGTTATAGCAAAATGTTTCTGCTCATGTATTATGTATACACATTATTACCTCTTTTTTCATGGCTGGCTTTTTTTGTACCTAGATTTTTAAATAGGCAACTAGCAATGCAATGGGTAATTTCCTAGGTGGGTAGTGCATAGATCTAAAATGAGAATTGCTAAACAGTACCCGAGTATTTTTTGTGGAAGGGAGCACTCGTCATTTTCTATCCATTTACTGTGTCGTCAGTTCGTGTATGTTCTCATTTTTCGTCCCCGCATCTTTGTTTCTCATCTTGTTTCTTTCGCTTCACAGGGGATGGAGAGAGGAAGGTGAAGGAGAGAGTAGCAGGAATGAAGCTTGTTCTTCCGCATTTTTTTTGCTCGATTTGGGGGTTATTGTCTCGATTGTTTTGGGGTTCCGCATCTTTCTTTCTCATCTTATTTTCTCTCGTTTCACATGAGATGGAGATAGGAAGGTGAAGGATATAGTAGCAGGAACGAAGTTTGTTCTTCCCCATTTTTTGTTTGCTCGATTTGGGGGTTTTCTCTCGGTTCGATTTTGTGGTTTTTCTCGCGGTTACAGGTGTATAAATGCCGAGTTCTAATGGATCATCGTTTTGTATTAGTAGATAATTTAGTCATTTGCCTTTCTGCGATTTTTTCGTTGGTTGTATTAGTAAATAATTTCGTTGCTTTGTTTGTTCAAATCTTGGGATATTCTGGACACGATTGTGGATATTTTTGTGTTATTTACCGGATCTAGCTGGGATTCCCATGGACATCTGCAACTTCCAGTGTTTTGTTGTTTGATTTTCCAAAATATTTGCATCTCGCAACATAAATGATGAAGTTTCATTGTCTATGCTCGAGATATCAATACTTGCAAGTAGGGTTCTCGATTTGAGGACTTATAGGAGCTGTGATCTGCTGCCATCTAGTTGGATTTCTGTAGCCTGGTATTTCCTGTTACTAGATCCATTACTCACAGGTATGTCTTACCTTCTAGTATATGCACTAGTTATGTGATGCGAGCGGAAGAGATGCAATGTCTGCAGTTAGTGCAAAATGATTTGTTTAGTGCATCTTTATTTTGTTTTTCGTTTTGCTGTAGCTAGTTTTTCAGTAGGAGTTAATGCCAAATAGACAGGTATAGATGTGCAGTTCTGTTTGCACTTTGGGGAAATGCTCTCATATTGTTGTACTAGTGTCTCATCTGTGTCTACACAAGTAAGTTAAACGCGTCTCAAATTTATGCGTCTGTGTGTTAGTCTGTTCGTTTTATGTCTTATCCCTGTATCTATCCGAATCTTTGGAATTTTTTTAGTTATAGCGAAATGTTTCTGCTCATGTATACACATTTTTACCTCCTTTTCCATGGCTGGTTTTCTTGTGCATATATTTTTAAATAGGCAACTAGCAATGCAATGGGTAATTTGGTTAGTCGGAGAGGTTTTGATCCGAGGTGTACTTGTTTTTCCAATGTGTAGATGTGCGATTCTGTTTGCACTTTGGGGAAATGCTCATATCGTTGTACTAGTGTCTCATCTGTTTCTACACAAGCAAAAAAATCTGTTTATGTTTAAATTTTTACATAATATGGTTTTGTAAAAACATTTTTGTATCATATATAAAAATAATGTTTATATTTAAAAATTGTGTTCATAAAGTTTTCTAATGCCCTAGTGTGTAATGTATGAGTGTTTTGTTCCATGTGTTTTTTTTGGTTTTTTCTTCAAATTGGTGATAGTCATGTTGTCAATTTTTGTGTTGGCCAAATAACCTCTCACCATTTTATTTTATTATTATTAGACGAAAAAGAGTTGGTACTTGATTTCTTCATGGGAGCACAATGCATACTTCAGTTTTTATGGCATAGCCCTATGTATTTTTCGTTTACCGGATCTAGCTGGGATTCCCATGGACATCTGCAACTTCATTTTTTTTTTGATTTTCTAAAATATTTGCATCTCGCAACATAAATGATGAAGTTTCTGTTGTCTATGCCTGCAGATATCAATACTTGCAATTAGGGTTCCCGATTTGAGGACTTATAGGAGCTGTGATCTGCTGCCATCTAGTTGGATTTCTGTAGCCTGGTATTTCCTGTTACTAGATCCATTACTCACAGGTATGTCTTACCTTCTAGTATATGCACTAGTTATGTGATGCGAGCGGAAGAGATGCATTGTCTGCAGTCAGTGCAAAATGATGTGTTTAGTGCATCTTTCTTTTGTTTTTCGTTTTGCTGTAGCTAGTTTAAACACATCATTTGCTGTAGCTAGTTTAAAATAATTTGTGCAAAATGATGTGTTTAAACGAAAAAGAGTTGGTACTTGATTTCTTCATGGGAGCACAATGCATACTTGAGCTTTTATGGCATAGCCCTATGTTTTTTCATCGATTTTGATTCAAATGTAATCAACGAAGAATGAAAATTTGATGCAAAAATTACATGCGATTATTTCCAAAATTACATTATAAGTTATATGTAAAAACATTTTTATATCATATATAAAAATATCTTTTATGTAAAAAATGTTTCGTAAAGTTTTCATGCCCTAGTGTGTAATGTATGAATATTTGGCCACGTTACACATACAATCTGCAACAGGATTTGTTCTGAAACATTGTTGTTACTATCATTTATCTATATATATATGTGCTATTTTTTTGTTAAGCTTTAATTATGGATAATGTAGCTAATACGACTTTTTTTGCAGTGTTATATGATTGTTTAATTTTGGGTTTATTACATATGTATAGTCAGGTTTATTTTTCGGGAGGGCTCAAGGTGGAGAAATAAGAAAGCTGATCTACTTGCAGTATGTTTCAGAATAATTTTATCTTTTTGTTTAGTTTTCTCCTCATGATAGTAATGAAGCACGCCCCTATAAGTGTAGTTGTTATTGTCTTTTTTATTCGGTGGGCCTATGTTCTACATAATAGTGTTTTTTAAGGAATTTTTAATCAGCAAAGCAACAACACTACCAATTTATGTTTTCTATCTTTTGTTTTTTTACTTTTACATGAAAATATGTTTTTGTATTATTTTTGAGGATGCAAATGCTTTTTCTGAAGTCCATGGCGAAACTTGTGACATGTTATCATACCCATCACTTTTTTATATAATGTATTAATACTCTTTGTTATTTTACATTATGTAAATTTTGCCTTTTTTATGTTAAAAATAGATGCATGTAATTTTAGTGACAATACCCTTTTGTGATTTTTGTTTCATGAGAGTTTTGACTTTTTTTGAGTATGATCCCCTGTAGTGTTTTTCCATGTTTTTTTGAAATTGAGTATCCTGCAGTTCTGTAGTGATGAGGAATTTTAGGGTTTTTTTTATATGACAGTATTGTGAAAAATTGGGGACCAGTTGAGAGCTATGAACCAGCAGTACAACAAACTAATAGCAATGCAATGAATTAGCAGTACATTGGGTAATTTCATTTTTTTAATAGTAATGCAGACGATTTTGAAATGCTTATTAGCGGGGTGTAGTAGCGACCCTCGTGCTCATGGTGAGCTCCCCAGGTGTTCGGATTTTTTTATGGTTTTTTGACTGTGTGCATCGGACATACTTTTCGTCTTTTGTTGTTCTGCGTTTTGGTTGAGTCTTTAGATTTTTAATGAAATGGTTGCTGTCTTTATGGAATTATATGTGCATTTCTGCTTCCATCCCAGTACTGACAATGGTGATTTCTTTGTGTAGTGTGATAGTATTTAGGTTTTTTTGAAGACATGCTACTTATATAGGTTGTTTTATATTACTTTTTATGATTGTTTTAAGGCTTTTCAAGGTCCCTAGATGTTCAATCTATTGTTTTCATGGACAAATCTTGCTGTTAGGAAGCAATGTGGTGTCAGTTTGTTTGATTTTTTTGTCAATGTGGAATACAACTAGTTATGAGTCTCCTAGCCCTTTTTGTGTTCTTTCTTTTATGAGAGATTCAACTTTATTGAGAATAACGTACATACTCTCAGTTTTTCATATTACAGATGACACGACACCGTAGGAAAACCCACGATGGGTCCGTAGATTCAAGCTCCGATGGTGATAATAGTCACACAAGCAACAATTATAGTACCGGTAGCGATGATGATGTGTATTCTGGGGATGGCTACAGCGAGGATCTGTCATCTTCTGATGTGGAGTTTGATCGAAAAGTGTTGAAAGCTGTAAGTTTTCGTTATTTTTATATTTTCTAATGAGCTATTTTTTGATTACTTATTAGTACTTTTCAGCATCCATTTTTCAGATATCTTTGATTGTTTTGTAGCTTCTTAAATCTCTAAAGAGGAAATGTGATCATCGTGCAACATCTAAAAGAAAGGCAAAGGTAAATTTTTGTATGTATTTTCATCATTTTTTGTGTTTGAGTTCTATGCATGTTGGGAGCAGAACCATGTGTTTTTATTTTCGATTTAATATCGTGATATATGCTTTTAGGAGAGAGGGTGAGTTATATGCACTGTTTTAGTTATATGTATAATTTATTTGATCTAGTATACATGTACCATTCTTTGGCTTTATGAAATCCAAAGTATTCATTTTTCATTAATGGGTTGTTCATGTAACTTAGTGCATGTAACATTTTATTTGTTTTGGATCTTTGTTATGTGTTTTAACTTTTTCTTACCCTTTTCCTGTTCATCGAAATCTAGACATGAAATAGGGAAGAAAGCATTCACCGTTTCTCTCTGGGATGTTTGTTGATGTTATTTCTAGATTGAGCTCACAACAACGAATAGTGATAGAGAAGTACGGTTTGGGAGTTTACTCCATTTTAAATTGTTCTATCCTAGAGACTTTGTTCGGTGGATTGCTCGCACGTTCATGTATCTTCATCGAGATATTGTTGTGGGTAAGAAAATAATACCACCGAGTAGTGAGTCAATATCAAAAGTTTTAGGCTTGCCAGTTGGAGGTAAAGTTGTCAAGTCAGAGCCAGAATCTGGGAAAATTTTTATCTTGAGGCAATTTGGGGTATCAACTTTACCTAGCATCAAGTACTTTGCAGAGAAGTTGAGTGATATTAATGCAGACAAGCTCAGCGAGGACATGACATTTAGATGCTTCATGATTGTAGCTATTTCTTCATTTCTATGCCCCAATTCATGTCTTCTCCTTAGCCCAAAGTTCCTGACCCCACTTCAAGATGTGGAAACAACCAAGGATTGGGACTGGTCTCGGTGTGTTCTTGATTTTATACTGTATCACATCAACAAATTTGTGCATTCTACAAAGAAAAACGGGGAGCTACCCAAAACATTAGGCGGGTGCATATACTTCCTGGCTGTAAGTACTTTTTTTGTTATTTTTTTTGAATTACACCTTTTTTTAACCCCCTATCATTTTTTTATTGTGTTTTACCTCCAAAAATAATTGTTTTTTACAGGTTTATTATCTTGATTTCTTGGACTATGGTGTGAAAAACATTGACGACTCCATACCGCGAACCAAAGTGTGGAGGGATCAAATGGTGAAGGATTTTTCTGCTCGTGATAGATATCGCAAGCATAAATATGGAAAGAGACCAATATGTATTTTCCTCACTATTTTTATGTACTCATTTATTGTTTTTCTCTGCTGTAGCATGCATGTGCTGTTAGGATGGTTAATTTCATTTGCTGTTTTTTTGTACATCAGCAATGTCATGTGTTTACAAATGTGTTTTGCAATAGAATTGACGGTAAGGTATATTGGAAGTATACGTATGTCTTTTGTTTTTACAAATGTGTAGCCATGACATATTTGAATATCTCATCCATGACAATGTCATGTGTTTACAAATGTGTTTTGCAATAGAATTGTGGTAAGGTATATTGAAAGTATATTATGTCTTTTGTGTTTACAAATGTGTAGCCATTACATATTTGAAATCTCATCCATGACATATTCAAATTTTTTTGCTGATTTTGAAACATCTGATGCCATTTCAACCATAATTCTTGACATTATGTTGAATCTGAGCAAACTCTCTGCATCTACATTTTTTTTACACGAAACACAAACGAATTTTATATATTACAACATACGTAAAAATTGCTTTGATCTTATGTAAAAAATACCACATTATGTTTTTTAAATACATCTTTTTCTTCTACGTGCAAACCTGTTGGTTGGAACCCATTAACATGTTGTTGTATGTTTTTTGTGATTATGAAACCCATTAACTCTCTTTTTTTTGCATGCAGGTTAAAGATTTTTCAGCAACATGCTACGAACAGGTATATGATAGTAACTTCCAATGCAAATTTTTTTTTACACAGACATGTTTTTTAATTTTTCTATGAGTTATGACAAGTACTAACTTGTTTTGTTATGTTTTATAACACGCAGCTAACAACTGTGCAGCCTACACCAGCTGTTGTTTTTGAAAATACTAGTGTGCCAACAACTTCAAAATCGACTATCGGTATCACTAAGAAATCATTGGTTTTAATCTTCAATCATTTAGACAGAATTAGATGCTATAGTGGGCAATGGGTGTCTCGATCGTATATCTCTCTTTTTCTCTTCCATCAACTCATTTTTTTTATTAATTGATTTTTTTTTGTAGGCCAAGTGTGGTTTGTTGGAAAAAGTAGCAAATTTTCAGCAGCATGAAGAAGACATATCAAGTGATACATTCAAAGGATTTCTATTAGATTTGATTAAAGACACATACAAATTCACTAGAACCACAATTGTTCGGAATTCCGATCCAGTTGACAGCTTTTCTGGGGGCAAGTGCCTAGGTGGAGATGATAGTGGCAGTTGTCAGGACGGAGTTAAGGCCACTGATCCAAACATGCAAAAAAAATGATGAAGTCAATCTTGAAACCAATGACAACACGGAAGGCAAAAAAAATGATGAAGACACAACTCAAAAGGTTGACACTGACCCCGAATACCCTGCAGAGCCTTCTCCACCTGAAACTGTAAATACACTAAAGTTGACCTCATCAATAGGTTTGTTTTTTTGTCTAGCATGAGCACTGAAAGGGTGGAATGCAATAAAATAAGTGTACTGCTGTTTTTGCTATAGTTCTATTTAAATCATTTTGACAATTTTTACTGTAGTCGTTGTCTTGTGTGTAGTCTTTTTGGTTAGTGCACGTTTAATGCAATTTGAAAGTGTGACACATGGACTGATCAGTACAGTATACTGATTTTTTTTTGGTCTAGCACATATTCACATGTTTTTTTTTCCAACTATAATGTATTTTTTTTTGTTTTAGGCTATGTTTTTTTCTCATGTGCTAGGCCTTCGCACTGCAAAGTTTTGTGGAGATGTACTAGAACCATGCATGATCACATTAACAATTAAGTAGTTTTTTTGCATTTGTTTAACGGGTGTATGTGATTAGTTGTCATATGTTTCATGTATACAAGTTAGCACCCCATGTAGAGTAATTTATACACCCTGGAAAAACTGTAATTTTTTTTACGACATGCAAAATGCATATAACAATTCAAAAAGTAAGAGGAAGAGGTCATCATGTAGCCAAGGCTCTGGAAGTAGTTCGTCTGTTGCCTCAAGGGTTAAGTGCTCACCCCGGAGTTGTGTTCGCCTATCCGTAAATCTCCATCTGCTTTCGGTCATCAAAGAAGTGGAAATTCAAGCAAGAAATAATGATTTAGAGCTAAACGACGCAAAGGGGCAAAGCAGCAAAGTTTGTTTGAATGAGCTGAAAGAACAAGGTAAAATATAACGTATTTTACCTGTTAGTAAAATATAACGTTTTTTGTTGTTTGTTATTCTGAACTCCGTTATACCATTATAGATGGAACAGTTTTGCAATAGAATTGATGGTAAGGTAAATTGAAAGTATACGTATGTCTTTTGTGTATACAAATGTGTAGCTATGATGCTTCTGTTTGCACGTTTTGGGAAATGCTCTCATATTGTTGTACTAGTGTCTCATTTGTGTCTACACAAGCAAGTCAACCACGTCACAATTTTTTTGCATCTGCTGCACGAACATAGGACGTATGCTTTTTTTATTCAAAGTCTCCATGTATATCAATAATTTCCTTTCGTGCTCATCAGGAGGTATCAAGATGCAAACTAATACAAAAGAAGATAAAACAACTTGTGGGATTGAGGAATCTGATGGCGAAAAACCAGATGTTGTGGTGTGCACGCAAAAAAAACATGGTTGTGACTACAAGTTTGCATCATGAACATAGTACGTGTCTTACGATATATGTGGATAGTAATACAATTTAGTTTTTTTGTATTGTATTTTTGTGTTCTATTTAATTAGTTTTCACACATTCTATTTTGTTTTTCACACAGATGCTACCACCAGGGCGTCATGGATGCAAGAACCTCTGTATACATGGGAGCCTATGTGGGATTTGTTAGCACTTGCAGAACAAAATGACCAGCCATCAAATGAGGATTTAAAAGGCCATGTTTTTGAAGGAAACGGAGAAGAAGATAAATATAACGCTGCCACTTTAGTTAGCGAGGTTTTTTTTTCATTTGTTTGTTGTTCTATATTTTTATTCCATTTTTTCTTAAGATATCATGTTTTTTTGTATTACATTTTTTTACCTTTGCAAAAATGCACAGATTGCAGTTGTCAATTTGGATTCTGAAGAACTAGCACCTCTGTCAGCAGTTGCTCCAGATGGGAATGTCATTGACCTGGTACTATTTTTTTTCTTTCCTTTTCTTTCTTTGTATATGGGAAGTAGTTAATTTGTTATGTTTTCTTTGTCTGAATGTTTTTTTATCTCCTTTGCTTTTTTTTTGTCAGTGTTCATCGCCTGATGTCATCATACTGCCCAATAAGACAAATGAGCAGGAATGCCACCATACATTCAACCAAGTTATTGAGCTGTACAACAGCAGGCAGTTTGATCAGAAAAATTCAGATAACTCAAACTTCGATATCGACATAAAAGGACACACGGGAACGCATAGTTACAATGAAGCTTTTTACCCAACTCCAACTGAAAGGCCACAAATTTGTTTAAATAGTATAAACATTGATGGGGGCACCTCTTCAGGGTGTAAAATGCCAGTACATGGCGCACGTAGACAAGTGAAGCCAAGTGTTTACGCACGCACTCCATACACATCTTTGAAACCAAAATTCATCATCACTGGCTCTGATGTGGCGTACTATCAAGCAATTTGTGTGTTGTCCAGGAGCAAACATAACAGGTAACACATTTTCAAATCAAGTTTTTATTCCAAGTTTGCATTTACCTTATATCTTATTGTCTTTCAATAGTTGAAGCATATTATTTGTTTTTTGAATTTTTAAAACAATGAGCCGCAAAGATCTTTCATTGGCGTTTATTGCACATATCTTGCTCTTGGACAATCATTGAAACCAAGAGGATTGGTTTTCAATTTCCGATGAACGTTTACTCCAAGATGATGTTTGTGGAGAATCTACTGATAAAGCCGATTGCATTTCTTTTCAAAGAACGTTGGAGTGAGGAACTCATCACTTTTGTTAACCTCTATTTTTGTTTTATTTTTTTAAGTTTAAAACATGTGATAATAGGTTTCATTTTCTTTATGATTAGTTTATCCTAGTTGTACTATTTTTGACACGATGAAAAAGAAAGTTGGGAGAGGGGTTCTGCTATTTAAAGTTTAAAACATATGATAATATGTTTTGTTTTGTTAATGCTGTTCTTTTGTTATACCTGTGTTTTAGGAGAAAATATTTTTTGACACACATTTTGAAGTGTGAAACTGTATTTTCAAAACTTAAAAATGACAGTTATACTTTTGTTTGTTTGAGACACATGGTTTTCAAAAGAGCCACACACACATTCATTGGAACCTTTTTTCCCCGTTAGATATACTTGTTTGCTTGAGAGAGAATGGTCCGGTGAGACACATGCTGTTCTTCTAATGCAAAACTTAAAACATCCAACAGTAGGGTTTTTTTATGTTTGTACTGGTGCGTGTTTTATATGCAAATATTTTTTTAGGATCATTTTGTCAAGACGGCCAAAAATTTCAACGTGGACTTTGTAAAGTAGCAATTTACAAAAGCACACAGTGTACAAAAGCTGCACAAGAGCTTCATGGTGGGTTGTTTTGAAATATATTTTAATTAATCAATTTTTTTTGTTTTTTATGAGTTTTATGTATTGTTCAAAAATAATTTTTTTCCTTTCCCAAAAAACGCAGCTGTACTTTCCTATATGTGTGGCCAAACACTGGTTCCTGTTCGTTGTTGACATTCTAGACCGGAAATACATATTCCTGGACTCACTTTATGAGGATAATAGCTCTTTCCATAACAATCAAAGCAACATTGTAAGGATCTGTTTTTTGCTTTTATCCTCCTATTTTTGTTTTCATTTATTTACTAAGGCACTGCTTGTTATTGTTTTTTGTATGCATTTTTTTACAGGTAAGAAATTTCAGAGTAACTTGGCAGGAATGTGTGAAGGAGACCCCTCCTGAATTCCTCGATCATTTCGAAATAGAGTTCCCCCATGTACCCAAGCAGACTACCAAGTAAGTAACGTTTACATTATTATTTTTTGTCATTTTTACATTATTATTTTTATGTCTGTAGGGTTTGCTTGAGTACTTCGCTATTCTTTTACAATTTTTCCATGTTATGCTTTAGTACTTCTGTTACATTTTTTTCTCTGTTAGTTTTCAGTTGGTTGTTGTAAGATATTTTTTCCTAGCAGTGTGAGTATTAGTTCAAGTATGAGTGTGAGTTCTTGGTGCCTAAAATACATGGTCATATCCTCTTTGAATTTTGAATGTTGGTTTGTGCTTATGCAAGACATGGTAGTTCTACAATTTACAAAATAATTTTTACATTATTTTTACTTGTTTTTACTGTTCTCGAGTATATAACTTCAAGATAACACACATGTATTTTTACTATTACTTGCATGTCAATGTCATTTTTCTTGAATCACGTTTGATTATGGAGTATTTGTCATGAAATTCATTGAACTCGAGCCCAAGAGTTGCCTTGGCGCCCATTTTACACAACAAGACATGTCAAACATAAGGATGCGCTTATTGAACAGATGCTCCTAAGACAAAGAAAATGAGATCTCATTGGATCTAGTTAATTCATTTGTGTCAAAGGTAGATATATACATAGCGTTTCTCAATTTTTTCCATGCAACATTTTTTAGATATGTGTTTTTTTAATGATCTTCTTTTCAGTGATTATTTTGTTATTTTTATAGGGGCAAGGAAAGCGTGGTTTGTTCATAGATCCTTAGATGTTTATATTCAGATATCATCATTCGTAGAGAGAACGCATGTATTCGACAATCAAGGAGCAGAAAATTGGGAGTAGATGTAATGAAGAAAAACAGTACCACTATAGACATGTGTACATAATCATCACCGTGAGACCAAAAACAAAGAAATGTTATGAGTACAAAAATTAGTGCAAATATATGTTATATGGCGACAGTCTCTTTTTGCAACCTTTCATGTTTTTTTCCCCATGCATTGCTTGTTTTTTTTTGTTCTCATCTCCTCTGCTATAGGCTTTAGTCTGTTTCCTTTTTTACGCCCTTTTGTGATCGACTTGTCAGGATCTCCTAATTGTTGCCCTTCAGATCTTTTAAATACTGTTGTTGTTGTTGCTGTTTTTTTTTGTACTGGAGCAGAGGTAGGTACATCAACAATGTCATGTGTTTGGAGATGCCTTTGGATGTTTCGCATCTCATCCATGACATATTCAAAATTTTTTGCTGATTTTGAAACATTTGATGCCATTTCAACCATAAATCTTGACATTATGTTGAATCTGAGCAAACTCTCTGCATCTTTTATCTGTACGCAACTTCGTCTTTGGTTCAATGACTATACCATTCTTGGCTTAGGCTTCCATCTTTTAATAAAGTAATTGTCTGGGAGAGATGTTTTGTTGAGATGGATCAGAACTTTAAGAATGTGGGAGCAGACTATTCCATCTTTTTGGAACTTGCCACAGACGCAGGTGTATTTCTCATCAGGTATGTTTATGAGCACTAAGTACCTTCTTTTTCTGTACTCGATTATGTTATGGTCATCTGCATGGTACACCCCATAAGTTGTCCACTTTATGATTTCTTCAATGTGCAGTGTCGTCGTATGCTTCAGTTCTTTCTGGAACTTTAGGAAAATATTTCTGTTGTAAGTTTTTGCTGCCACATGCTCCATTTGGTAATCTGACCACATCTGTGGTTTTGTGTTTCTTGTTTTGTGATCTTCTTTCTCTTCTCTGTCCAATATCATGTCTGATATCCTGCTGAACTCTCTTGCAAAGCCCATGATTGTGTGATGTGGCCCAACATCACCCTTGAAGTTTGAGTTCATGCCTTCACTCCTTGAAGTGGTGTGGGCAAATGGGAAGAAGTCAATTTCAAGTATCATGTGTACCCATCTCTGTCTTTTTGCCAAATGTCCTGTAGGTATTTGATGTGTGCAATGTCATACTTGACTATCATGCTAACCACGTAGTCTCAAATTCCTCAATCTGTTAGTGAGTTTACAAGCTGTGTCCATTATTTCAAAGATGCGATCTGTTTTGATTGAATACATTTACCCAATTTGTTTTCTAGCTTGTAAAGTATGTGCCATAAGCAGTTTCTGTGTATTGTATGTGGCAACACATCAGATATTGCATTCTTCATCGCTCCGTCTTGGTCTGTTATTATTTGTTTTGGTGCCTTCCCTTTCATAGCCAGCAAGAACATCTTAAAAACCCACTTGAATGTATCGGTTGTCTCATCTTTTAGGAAGGCAGATCCAAACAGGCATGTATGGCCATGCCCTGTTATGCCAATAAATGGTGCAAACGGGAGGTTGTACTTATTAGTCATGTATGTTGTATCAAAACACAAACAATCACCATAATCATCATAGTACTTCCTTGCCCTTGCATCAGCCCAGAAAATGTTCCTAACAGTATTGTCCCCATCTGTGTCAAATGCATAGAAAAACCTGTGGTTATTCGCTTGTCGCTTAAAAGTACTCAAGAACTCGCATCATGTCGTTCTCATTGTTTTCTCTTGGATGCTTGTCCATAGGTTGCTAATGTCCTTTTTGTGTAAGGAAGTGATCTTATGCCACCCCTAAGGAATGATAGTATGTATATCATCTTTCTGTTTGGTATGCCACACTCATTCAAATGTCCTTACCAATGACTTTTCTTCATTTGTCATGTACTTGTGCGATCTGAAAAACGTGTCTCATTCTGGGACTCATGTCATGGTTGTGGGTCAACTCTAGATTCGTGACAACCCACATACCGTTCTTCAAAGTCACAACCATTTTTCTGCCGCACTTTGTTCTAATAATAGTGTTTCGTTTCCTCTTGTTCTTGAGAGATGTCGATGCAGAACTTCCGTCCTCTTTGTTTTTCCTTGTTTGTTGCACCGATCGTGACTCTAGTGATCTCCCACTTTTTTTTTTGCTTTGTGTGTGATAGTTGTTGGCTCTTTTCATGAAAAACCATAAACGAACGCATAGAAATTGTAGAATGCATGAGCTTCTTTGTGCAGAGCAAACTTCATACCAATTCTTGGCTCATGCTTTGATACAGAGATACATATCCCTCAAGTGGTACAATGAAACAATCCTCCGATTTTGTATCAAGTTGTCGATGTCGTCTTCTCAAAGTTCTTCATCCCGATGCGAGTGGCGGTGGCTCAGTGTGTGACATCTTCCTCACCGCTGCTCGCTCATTGTTGCAGATATGTGTTGTATGTTTGCATCTTGGTACTCAAGTCTTGGCGTGTGACATCCCATCGACTCCAAAATGCCTACACAACCATTATTAGTATATTAAGGCAAAGTAAACATTTTTTCTTTCTTTCAAAACAAAGCCATATGTTTCTTTGTCAGTATCTAATTTAAGAAGCACCTTTTTTAATACATCCATACGAAATATATAATATACAAGAGATCACTAAAAAAAACCTCTGAATGTGCAGGAAGTGACGCTAGCGGGGAGCAAGGATATGGGAATCTGCTGCTCGTCATAAACATGTTGTTCTCAGTAACAAAGTAATTTTTCTTTGTTAATAGTTATTTCAAGTCGACATTTTTATGAACAATAGAGGTACATTACCAAATGGAGCATGTCAACAATCTAATTTAAGAAGCACATTTTTTAATACATCCATACAAACAAACATTTCACAATGCATAGAAAGTGTAAAAATATATAGCAACATGTAAGAAAAATATAGCATAGAATTTTCTCACACAGCGTTGGGTTGTACATTTTGTCATCCATGGGCATTGCTAGCGATGTAGAATTTGTTGGTGGCGGTTGCAATACACTTTTTTCAGGTTGTTGCGCCACAAAGAACACAATGCATTCAGCAACTAGATTGCAATCACTAAAAATCTGGAACAATATGAGTATTTTTTTACATAGTAGAATGAAAATTACAAGAAATATATAATATACAAGAGATAACTAAAAAAACCTCTAAATGTGCAGGAAGTGACGCTCGCGGGGAGCATGGATATGGGATTCTGTTGCTCGTCATAAACATGTTGTTCTGTAACAAGGTAATTTTATCTTTGTTAATAGTTATTTCGAAGTCTGACATTTTTTTATGCTCTTCGAATGTCATGCACATATTTTTATGTCAAACATTATACACACACGCCACCTATGTTTTTACCTGAACATAGCTTGGGATTTGTATTTCTAATCCAGAAACATGTTGCAAAAGACTCGTGAACGAACCAATTCCATGTAGGACGCCATTCGAATTGCATATGTCATCTTCTCCTTCCTCAGCAGTCAGCATGTTTTGCTGTGGAAAACAAATGTCAGTACATTTTTTTGTTTGTTGCATATTTTGCTTTTCAGTACTTCTGGTTATACATCTTGTCCATAATAGCAAGATCTATTCATATATTTTTTTTACATCAACTTTTGATAAGTTTTAGTAGGATTTATACATGTAAATTATGTTTTTTAAAGTGCAGAAAAAGAACACCTGCAGATGAAGAGGTTTGGTCGCATGTTGATACTGTTCATCACAATTAGAAACAATGAAGCCTTGGGTAACCTGCACACGGTAACATGGTAAATTTTTTCTGATGTAAACACAAGTTACATTTATAAACATGATTCGAGGACACATTCGGAGGTTTCTGTAATACCCGAATGTTTCTACGGAAGGAGAGTAAACGAAAAGGGGTTTTCTGTAATACTCCAACTTATTGTAATGAAGGAAGCAAAGTGAAAGAGAAATTAAACTTTAGACGAGGAAAATCTGCAATTCTTTGACAACCTGGCTTGGGCTTTGGCCTAGGAGGCCCATGAGGGGCCGCCACTAATAAAAGGAGGGGAAACCCTAGCCCACCACTGTAGCACGCATTGCTACAGTGTTCGCCGCCCTTCTGAGGCGCGCCTCCTTGCACTCCGTTGCTCTCTCTTGGTGATGCTCTCCCATTCTTTGTCGGCCAAGGAGAAAGGTGGAGGGAGAGAGGAGAAGAAGAGGAGATGAGCATCTAGCGGGGGTAATTCAGCGGGCACACGTGTCTCCAAGGGTAACGATTGCCGGTTGTTGTTGTTTGATTAGTCGTAGAAGTGAAACCGATTAAATTTGATTAGATCAAAGTCTGTCTGTTGGAAATTCAATTCTGTCCAGTAGTTTGCGCGTCTGTTTTTGCAATCTTAGAGGCCGAATCAGAGGATCCCATCTCCTAGAGTATTGTAGGTTTTGTTCTTAGCTTTTGGTGTCCGCCAAGAACACTAAATTCCGACTTTCGAGTCAAAAGTTATGATAGATTTATTATCTGCTGTCCACAATCCTGACGAGAATTAGCAGTCTCTGTATATGTTGATATATGGCCTAGTTAGAGGGTGATTCAGAGGTCTTGCCCATAACAAATTTTGAAGGTTATATCACTAGCTTTCAGGATTGATAAATAACACCTCATTTGGAGTTATAGATCAAAAGTTATGCACTTTTCATTGTGACTGTCCAGATTGTAGGTCAGTCTGTCCAGATTGTATGTCAGTTTCTATCTTTAGTTTTGACCTGTGTGCCACTTTTTGTTAAAGGCAAAATATGAATGTCGTGCCAACTAGGTTATTGTAGGTAATTTCATAACCTTTTCAGATTGTTAAAGAACACTCAATTCGGAGTTGTAGTTTAAAAGTTATGGACGTTTTAGTTCTGCTATTCTAATTGCTCAGTCAGATTCTGTTCTGCTGTTTCGTTTGACAGTTAGCAATTTAGTTTGGCCGAATTGGGTTATCTCGTCAACTACAAAGTTGTAGATATATTTGTTAAGCTCGTGTAGGATCTGGGCTCATCTCTTTGGAGTCCCAGATCATTAGTTTTGGTCTTTACCGTGTTGCTGTCCTGATGGGATTCCATGTTGCTGCTGGAATTTCAGATTCGGTTATGACTATGTTTTGGGTGTGCAAGAGGGTAGTGTAGAATATTAATTCATGATGGGCTCTATGTTGTTCTTATTTCGGTTATTTAATTGTTTAGGCCGCGAGTCTACGGGTTTGGGAGCGCCATCGTTGCTCGCTAACGCCGCAACGCGAAGGCAAGTACTTTGTTGGTTTTAAGTCTTGTGATTGTGAATGTTTACATGAATATGATGTGACATCTTGTGATACCCGAAATGCTGAATTGGTTATGTTCTATCAATATGTGGAGTAAATGCGAAAGATGATATTAGCATTGTTCATGTTCATATCATGCATCCTTTTATTCATGCTATGTCCACGGGAGTGGACTGTAAGTCCACCATTCCAATGTGGACAGGTTTGGACATTGTCATGTCCGCCCACGGAGTGGATTGAAAGACCCATCAATTCCGGTATGGGCACGTAAGACCCATCAATTCCAGTATGGGCAGCTTTGGACACCTATATGAAACGTTCTTCATATAGGACTTGGATCCCCGCACTTTTGTTAAGGTGCGGGCTTAAGTGAACACCGACGGTGTGTCACTCGCTATCTGCGGTATAAGCATGTGTGCAGTCCATCCTTGAGTACATTCATTCATGCCATGCATTCCTAAGTTTTCATTCGATGTATGCTCATATTCTCTTATGATGATGACTTGTTCATATGTGTGTTATGTCCCTTTTCTTTGTACTTCTTGAGTCGTGGACCCACTCTTGCGTTGTTTGTTTATTTTAGGTAACCCCGATGTTGGCTCATTTGGGAGGGAGTAGACACACACTACTTGTTCACATCATCCAATTCATGTTCAAGATTAAATTTAGTTCTATCTTACATTCGTAAATGATGAACTGTAATAATAAATTTATAATTGGTGAAGGAAGGATACCTTCTCCACATTGATGTTGAATTATTATCGCATGTGAACTTTCATTATCAATGAACTGAAATAAATAGATTAGATGGTGAAGGAAGGATACCTTCATCATGTCTTGGTTGTTTTGATACTATCATTAGTTGATTTTATTCAAATTCTTCGCATTATGGATGTATGTTAGATGTTTTAGGTGACATATTGGCTTCCGAATAGCTGGTGTTATATTTACACTACAAGGCGATGCATTGTACATAGATATCTCGTCACCAAAGAATGTTGTTAAATTTGTTTTGTCTTGTGTTCCTCTGTGAGCATCCGCATCAATTTGATAAGGTTAGCACGCAAATTACGTTATCAAGGTTAGTATCACCTCGAGCAAATTCTCTCGAACAAATTCGCACACATAGAACCAATAGACTTGCGATCACGAAACCCAATGAAAAATGCCTTGCGGCTAAGAAGGAAAGGGCACTAGTGAGAAAATAGGAAATGGCTTGGAAGACGGTGATATACCCGATTTCACCCAATCTCTGATCATCGGTGCTAGTTCTAGTAGTTGAAACAGAATCCAAAGGTATGGTCCATTTGCATGAAAACATTATTGCAAAAATGACAAATCAACAGAAAAACAGCAAATGAAACAAAATAAGCCCTAATACATGTATGGTTCATTTGCATGAGAACATGATTGCAATAATCAACAAGTTAACAGAAAACAAACAAAAATCTGCCTGGAAAAACATTAACATTAACATCTATCTTTTGTACTTGCAGGTTCGATCATCTGCCTGGAAAAACAAAAAAAAGGGGACGGTGATTTTACCAGAATCGCAGGGGGAAGAGGGTTGCGGGGCGAACTGTTGGATCTTTCTTTCATCTTTTTTGGACTCACTTGTTCCTGATATGTTGCTTCCATCGTTTTTCTTCTCTATCTCCTTCCTCGCTGCATAGTTTTTGCTTCCTCTTTTTTTATGGTGTTCGTCTCTTTCTGCTCTCTACCTACTGTTTCATCGGCCGACACAACTCTCTGTGGTTTTTTGTTTCTAGGTTTTGACGCAGTAGGGTTACAACAATTGGGCCTTTCAAAAATTTGTTTAACAGCCCAAAAAATTTTACGGCTTTGAACAGATATGGGCTCTTTTGTTATCTTGTGTCTGTATGGCCTTTGTGGCTTTGAACAGATATGGCCTTTTGTTTTCTTGAGTTTCTTGCGGGCCGCACGACTGGAGCAAAGTAAAACGGACAAAAAAAAACAACTGCAACTGTTTTTGTTATGTAAACGGGCCGGCCCACAAAGAGAACATGCAACCCGACCCGTTATATTTGTTTTGTTGTGGAGGCTACAATACGTGAGCTGGTCAATGTGCATTTGGGCCTTTCAGTTATAATCCAACGAACCAAAATTTGAGTACCCGGAGAGAAACAAAATACTCGACTGTTGCCTAGACACTCCCAAAGAGGAAAGCTGGGCACAGAGGCATCAATTAGTGGGACACGCGTCTTAAAAAGAATAAATAAAATGGAGATTGCGATGCGTGTTCGAACACATGACCAGCTACAACCCTGTGCAGGCTGTTGCCACCAGGCTAGCTAGCTACACAACTGAAGTCAGTGGGACCCGCGTCTTAAAGCAAAAATATATATAAATGTGGTTGCTCAGGGACACACCAAGCACACGCGCAAGGCATCAATGTTTGTGTTATCAAGGCCAAAGCACCGAAAACAGAGTGCACTTGTTACGTAGGCACTCCTCAGTCCTCACCTAATGCTTCGTTGGAACGGAGCAGTGACGGAGTAAAGACCAAGGAAAATTCCAATTTCCAAAGTATCAAGTCTAAGGATGGTAATTCAGTTGGGCATAGTGGAGTTTTGGACACTATTGACCCTTTAGACCATTGTAATTCCAAATCTAACTCTGTTACGTTTTAAATTCCATTTTTGGCCCCTAGCCCCTTTCTTTGCGCCACTGCATGCAGAATGACTCTCTGTGGCCCCTACCGCAGACCACTGCCGCCTACCAACGCAGACAAGTTGCCGCCTTTATAGATCAGTAGCATTTTTCCGAAAAATCTATTTAAGTATATTTTAGAGGAATTTTTAAATATAGCAAATGAGCTCAAACAATTATGAAATTTTTTGTAGAGCCTCCTGGCATAGTGTGCTTTCTTGTATATTTTTTTCAGAATTTTTCGAGTTCATTTTCTATATTTAAAAATTCCTCCACAAAATATACTTAAATGATTTTTTCTGAAAATTGCTACAGTGCAGCGACCTGCTGCGTTCGGCGACAAGTGGTGGCTATCTGCGGTGAGGCGCGGCGGTGGTTCTGCGATGCGGCGGCGAAGACGTCACTTGTGCGGTGCGATGGCGCGCGGCGGCTAGGGGGCCAAAAATGGAATTTCAGACGTAACAGGGCTAGATTTGGAATTACAATGGTCTACAGGGCCAATAGTGTCCAAACTTCGGCATAGTGTGGCGTTCCCGTTGCGTATTATCGGACACAATCACCGTTCAAATCCACCAGAACTCTTCTGACGTAGACGTATCAACCTCTCAAGAAAGGCACAATTCAAGACTGCCCCGAAACACCAAGGGGTAGGGTGCCTACTGTTGGAAGAATAATTTATCCCTCATGTTAACGAACCCTGCTTTGTATTTGACACTCATATAGGTCCAAGAAATGCAATTATACTCATAAAAGACTGTAATACCTCTCATTTGTACTCATAGGGTAGTTATCCCCCAAAGGGGTATTTTGTCATTTGTACAGCCCAAGAGCCTATAAATACCCCATGTATCTCCCATTTGGGGAGCTCTCTTGGCAAGAAAGAAACATGTTCAAAGCGGTGAGCCCTGGGGCTCCCTCTCGGAGGTAACCCGTTGGCTCACCGACAGAGTAGGCGGTCCTCTCGGACCCTCGAACTGTATAAATCCTCGTGTCATTTTCACCTCGTGGGCGACGGCCGTCGATGGCCGACGTCCGCCCCTTACTCGTGTTTGGTTTTTACACCTACAACACTACCAAAGTGAAGGATGTGCTCAGTTGGAAGCAACCTACGAGTATGAGAAAAGCCAGAAGTTTCATAGGATTAGCAGGATACCACCATCCTTTCATTAAGGGGTTTCCAAGATTTCAAGACCACTAACTCAGTTACTTAAGAAGGATAAGAAGTTTGCCTAAACAACCGAATTTGAGAAATGTTTTCAATAATTAAATAAGAGATTGACCACAACCCCAGTGTTAGTTTTTACCAGATATCCACAAAAGTTTAGTTTTATCAGATATCCACAAAAAGTTTTGAAGTTTACTGTGATGCATCCAGACATGGACTAGGTTGTGTGTTGATGTAAGAAGACAAAGTAGTAGCCTATGCATTAGGGCACTTAAGGCCACATGAAGAGAACTACCAGACACATGATCTAGAGCTAGCAGCAGTTGTGCTTGCTTTGAAGATATGGTGTTATTACTTCATCGATAATCGTTGTGAAATCTATACAGATCATAAGATCCTTAAGTACATATTTACCTAATTAGACCTCAACATGAGACAAAGAAGGTGGTTATAGTTAATCAAGGACTATGATCTCAATGTTCATTACCATCCCAACAAGGCTAATGTTGTAGTCGATGCCCTGAGTAGAAAGATATATTGCAACACTGCCATGATTAAGGAACAACAACCAACACTCCATGAAGAATTCCAATGGCTTAGACTAGAATTGGCACCAGAAGGATATGTAGCCACCATGGCAGTAACCCCACCTTTGGAAGAACAGATTAATGATGATTAGGATATAAAAGAAATTAAGGATAACATGAAGGAAGGAAAAGCACCTAGATTCTCTGAGGATGAAGAAGGCACTATTCGGTATGAGAAACGTATATGTGTACCCACCAAAAGGCGCTTAAGGAAATGATTCTTATGGAAGCACATGAGTCAACATATTCAATCCATCCTAGAAGTACCAAGACCTAAAAAATAAGTTTTGGTGGACCGGTATGAAGAGAGAAATAGCCATGTTTGTTGCCTCTTGTGATGTATGCCAAAGAGTTAAAGCGGAACATCAAAATCCTGCTAGATTACTTCTATCTTTAGAAGTTCTTGAATGGATATGCTAGAGAGTTAAAGCGGAATATCAAAAACTTGTTGGACTACATCAACCCTTAGAAGTTACTAAATGGAAATTGGATGAAGTCGTATCATCTTATTACAGACTCGAAAGGACATGCTTCCATACGGGTCATAATCGATCGATTGACCAAAGTAGCACATTTCATCCCAGTTAAGACCAGTTACCGAGGCGATAAGTTAGCAGAACTTTACATATCTTGGATAGTGTGTTTACATAGAGTACACAAGAGAATAGTCTCGGATCAAGGTACCCAATTCACCTCAAGATTCTAGAAGAGTTTGCATGATGCTATGGATACTAGGTTATACTTCAGCACAACATACCACTCACAATCTGGAGGATAAACAAAACAGATAAATCAGATCTTAGAGGACTTGTTGAGAGCATGTGTTTTTGTTAGGTATATGCACACTTTTGTGATTATTATAATTCCTAAAACAATAATTGAATCAATAGCAGCATATATACTAGGCATATTTGGAACTATGAATAGTAGCATAATCATCAATTCAAATATTTCTATCTCATATATATATATATATACATATATATATATACATATATATATACATACATATATATATATATATACATATATATATACATACATATATATATATATATATATATATATATATATATATGCGCTAACAAGGCAAAGCCTAGAACAAGAACTCTACTAACAGAAGTAGGCATCAACATTATCACATGACAAATATTTAGGAAGCAAGGCCTAGCCATATCAAATGATGTCACTGCGACTTACAGAGAATCGCTCCGACAAAGGTCGCGGTAGAGTCTAATGTGAAGAAGATGACGCGCAGAGAATGATGGAGAAGGAGGAAGTCGTGAGCAGTCGCGCGAACGCTTTCCAAAAACCTGATTCGCCCCAACCTGTGCAGGATCACGAGGGACGCTAGCTTTGGAGACACTGCTCTCCCCATGTTGGTGCACGTTGAAGAAGGGATGGAGAAGCCGAGGTTTCATAGCACAAAGGAATAGGGCAATAGAAACGATCGATTCTGTCTCTGTTCTCTTTCTCTCTATTCTGACCTTCTGAGAGGAGAGGTCTCTCCTTCATATAAAATCATCCACAAGAAAGAAACTGAAGCAATAACTTTGTATTAAACACAGTTAAAGCATGCCATAAAAGCCCTATTGAAATAATGTATTTAGTTTTCAGTTTCTAATTCATATGCATAGTTTTGAGGTGCAAAAAGAAGCTGCAGCTCCACAACCAACCGGATACGAAATCGTCGAATCATTCACGCGCATGTCGCGTGCGCACGGGCAGACGATGGCGTGGCGAGGCGAGCGAGCACGTGCATGTGTTCTTCTTTTGCTTGCTTCAACTAGGTAAAATCAACTTCACCTTATATATTGGTCTCCTCCCACCTAGACTAGCAATATGGTACTAAACTTCCCACCTTCCACCATGTATGAGTGGGCTTTTGGGATTTTGCTAGGATTTAATTAGAATATTGAATGGGCCAAGCCTAAAACTCCAACAGTTTTGTCGCATGGAACTGATTAGGAGAAATGTCTATCATGTGCTGAATTTTCCTACAACAATAGTTATCAAGCCAGCCTACAAATATCACCATTTGAGACACTTTATAGAAGAAAGTGTAGGACACCCTCAAATTGGTTAGAAGTCAGAGAGAGACAAGTGTTTGGACCCACTACTACAGAAAAGGTCTTCACAGATGGTTAAAAAACGTTATTACAGATAGTTTTGTGAGCCGTCTAAGTTTTATGGGTCTGTAATGATATGAGGTCATCACAGACGGTTTTCGAATCATTTGTGATACATATTATCACAGATGGTTATTAACTCAAAACCGTCTGTGATAGTTGACTATTACAGACGATTTGTAGATGAAACCGTCTGTGATAGATGATGTATCACAGACGGTTTTTAGATGAAACCATCTGCGGTAGTTGTATATCACAGACGGTTTATAGCTGAAACTGTCTGTGATGATATTTTTCTATAAAGGCTCCAAGCAGTGGCTGCTTGTGCCTTTAAAACCAACATCATATATATATTATATATATTGTTCGTAATCCTTTAGCCACTTTTGGGGGATCGTCCACACAGCATGAGGAGGATGAGACAGCAGCCACAGGCAACTTCATCAAGCGCATGCAAGTTTAAGAAGCATGACTGCTAGAAGAGTGTTAGGACATCCAATTACCTGGATGTCGTCGATAAGTAATTGGACATCGCTTGTTCAGAAAGTGATGTGGATGCGCAGGTACTCCAACTAGGAGTGGCTTCATGTATCGACAACCAACCATTCCTTAATGTCAAGTCGTACTATAGAACTTAGATTAAGGAATGGTTGGTTTCTGATACATGAAGCCACTTCCCAGTCGGAGTACCTGCTCATCCACGTCACTTTCTGAACATAGCGACATCGACATCTAGGTAATTGGATGGCCTGGTGCTCTCCTAGTAGCCATGCATCTTAAACTTGCATGGGCTCGATGAAGTTGCTGGTTTTAAAGGCACAAGTAGCCACTGCTTAGAGACTTTATAGAGAAGAGATCAGGAATGGAATGGTTGGACGTACCTGGCAAAGGTGAAATGAATAACGAGAGGCTAGTTGAATGGCAAGAGGCTAGTTGATTACAAAGACAAAAGTAAGATTAAGAAGATTGATTATTGCTCTCAGAAGGCTAATCGCACAAGATTAAAACTTACTAATATATTCAGACTAGTTTAAGCAAATCATCCAAAATTAACTTATTTGCTGTACACAGGAACAAAATCTATTAAGATACTATCAACTGTGATGTAGGACAAGTATATCAGAATGTATAAATTGCATGCTTGAAACAATACATAACAGTAGGTAATCTAACAGCTCAAGACACAATCTATATACAATATCACATCCAATTGCATTTGTGACATCAATTCATCATAGAGCAATTCACAAACCCATAAAAATCACTTTGAGTAGGGCTCAAGGGCATGCACGCCACACTAGCAAGTATCATCCATATCATCACCAACACCATCACAGAGCAAAGGGAGAGGCAGGATAGAGAATAAAGAGGGTAGTTTACCTCGGTGCGATGTGGCAACGGCAGAAACACCCACCACTAGCACAACCGACATCCATCTCCCACTATGCATAAATCAACCAAACATCGAACACCACTCAATGCTCAAGCATAAAAATCAAATCAGAGGAGAGGCAAGCGAGTGGCGCCGGCAGACCAAGCAAGGACGAGCCATCGGTGCATGGGTGAGGCCGAGCCAAGCCACCCAGAGGCGAGTCGCCGGAAGGAGAGAGGGAGAGCTCTATGCGCAAACCTGACAGATCTGGCCGAGGGGGGGTAGCCGAGGGAGGTCGGTGGAGAGGTAGCCGGGAGAGTGTCTTGTGCAACCGTGGTATCACAACCGGCGGCGACGGGGTCAGGGAGGAGGTTTCGGGCGGCGGCGCGAGGTCGTGGGCGAGGGCAGCGAGAGTAAGAGCGCTAGGGACTGATGAGTACAAGGCGTAAACCCTAACATGGCTCTTACTAATAAAGAGTGATATGTATCACTGACAGGTCAATAATAGAAACGTCTGTGATATGGTCTCATATCACTAACGAGTATAGGGCGCAAACTCTAGCAAGGCTCTTACTAATAAAGAGTGATATGTATCACTGACGGTTCCAGAATAGAACCGTCTGTGATATATTCTCAAATTCTATGTATTGAACATATATATGACACATTTTCACATATTAGTAATATATATTTGCTAAAACTATGCTAAAACCGCTAATTTTCACATTTTCACATATTAGTAATATATATTCGCCAGCTTGGTCGACCTAGCAGTCATGCTCCGCGTGCTGATCACCAAATTGTACGTATTCAATACCATGCATGCGTGCTCACCATAGCGCGCGATGATCATTCTTATAAAACGTCGAAGAGACGCATCGTACGTAACGTCGGCGCGCTAGACAAAGAGACACATCATATTGCCCGTCGACGCAGGAGACACGCAAAGAGACGCATCGCGTGGGAGCCGAAATATTTAATTATCACAGATGGTTCGTGTTAAGAACCGTCTAAGAAGTATCACAGACGGTTGTTTGTTTATAATCATCTGTGATAGTTCTAAATATCACAGACGGTTATTTTTACGAACTGTCTGTGATGCTTCACATACGGTTTTCATCATAAACCGTCTGTGATTTTACCTCTTCACATACGGTTTTTAGCGCGAAAAGTAATATAGACGGTCGCTACACAAAAACTGTTTGTGATTATGTTTAATATAGACGGTTTCGATGAACCATCTATAATTTGACGTTCAATATTAGCATTTTTATAGTAGTGCTATAAGTCAACATACCTCGAATGTTGTTCGGTGTCATAGACGTGCAACACGAAGGTGATCCATGGCACTATACTACTATAGTCAACAATGAGCACATGCACATCACTTGTCAACACCATCCCACTACCATTTGTTCGGTTTCCAACCTTCGAAATTAAAATTGCAGGCCTCCATCACTCTTCAAATTATCAATGTCGTATTTACCCACCACTTGCTATTGTTCCCATGGCAGGCAGCACGCTCACCGCCGGTGAACCACGGGTCCACCAACCGCCTGGGAGGGCCCAGTGAAGCCTGAAGTGGAAGAGAGTGCTGGATATGGGCTCCTCACGGCTGTTGATGCATGCATAGTAAAAAGAGAGGGCGATGGGGAAGAAACGGGATGAAGAGGATTTGCTCGCTTCAGGGCTTTTACGTGTTTTCCGCTTGCCTATTGCAATCATTGTTCAACTTGTGTCTAGTTCACCGCCTACTTATATAGTGAACGTTCACTAGTTAGGATTTCCCAAAAGTCGTCTGTCACATCTCACACAATGATATGAGCACATGCCTCTCATTAAAAGACACTCATGTTCAACGTAATTAAAAAACAATCTATGTATTTCCCTCATGATAATATAGATACACAAACTGATCGTTAGGGTGTTTCTGTGTTCCATTAAATATGCAGTCAATTGTAGATGTCTTTTATGATTAAAATTTTCTATATCCATGATTTTGATTGTGCTCAAATGCAATGGTAGACCTACGTAGAGCTTCGCCCATGCCCACGACACCTCAAATTCAACCCAAAAGCTCCATGGTACTTCTATCATTGCAAGGTAGTATGAGACAAATTACTACTACATTCTTAGAGTCAGTTTTAAAAAAAAATTCAATTGTTGGAAGGGTCATGACCCAGCTTGGCCCCAACTATCCTTCACCCCTGATTCTATGTACTATTGGACGTGCACGTAAGAATATATGACTACTACCAATGAAGGCCCAACAGATCGGAAAGGAATTGTGGCCAGGAAAAGAATCCGAGCAGGTTCTGTTCATATATATAGAGAGAGTAACACCATCCTAGATCTTTCCTTAAAATAACTATTCTACACTTAGCTCCCCGTCCTTCTGATCGAAACCGCTCCGCTCTCTAAAATTAGGAGTGGGGATTTGCACCCTCAACCTATCGACTCAAACCTACATGTGCTAGCCATCCCACCCATATGGGCCGGTGTGAAAAGATGTTATATGCTTTTATTTTATTGAATATATACGCAGTGCAATAAACTTACACAAAAAATAGTAAAAATCGACTATAACTACATTAAAGTAGGGGTATATATATACAGTAAAAATAGTGCAATAACTACACATTTGATTTCCTCAATAAACTTATATTATGGGAAGACACTTTCCAAGAAAACAACTTTATATTGAGTAATCAACTTTAAAATATAAGACATATTTTGAGTGAGCCCTAGGGTTAAGATGGTTAAAAAAATTAAGAGAAATACAAGAAAAAATGACCGTGCTATTCTCGCTTAAATACTTAGAAATACGAGAGAGAATAGTTAGTGAGAGTGTTCCTTATAAATGAGAGAGAAGATGAGACAAATTAGAGCAAAGAAGGAAAATCATCAATAAAATCATGTACATCTGTTATATTATGACACAAGATGGAGGAAACTACATGCCTTGCAAAAAGGAAAACAGAGATCATAATATACTCTATCTGAGGACATATCATGTACTCCCCACCCTTCTGGTACTCCTCTTCGAAACACGATACAAATAGTCATGAATAATTCTAAAATTTTTGTTAGCTAGGTTATGATATAGTAAAGTATCCTATAAAAATGCAACTACAAACGTGACTACATTAGGAGGGGGAAAAGACAAAATTGAGTGAATAGTGACTTTTATGTTTTTTCTTTTTTCCTTCTTATTTTTTTTTATTTCCTTTCAGCATAATTTGTTCTTTTTTGTTTCTCAATATCTAGATCGAATTTACATTTGAAATTTTGTCATTCAAGCTATCAATTGAGTGAAATTTTTATAACTATTTACATCATGTTTTGAAGAGGGAAGTATGGGAGTAACCGAAGGGTGGGAAGTACTTGATATGTTCTGTAGGTTGTTAGATTGGCTACAAGAAATTGTCATTATCCTAAATGATGTACCTTCAGAATCAAGGGACCTTAATATATTCGGTAGTAACCCATCTCAGAGAAAGGAATTAGGTACTAATTAACAAAATATAATCTTAAAATGTTCTCAAATAAATGTAAGAAAAAACTGAAAATTTCCACATTAATTGTAAGAAAATAGTACAAAGAAATCATAGTAATCGGAGAAAAAACAGAGATCGACTAAATTAGAAAAAAAAAAGTTTCACATTTTAAAAAAGTAGCAGTGTGCGTGTTCAAAATTACAGATCGACCAAATGGCAAGCTATACATTTCTCATTGCATAGATTTGTGAGTATAAGAAAAGAAGGAGCTATATGATAAAAAATTATTGTTTCTACATAATATATATTGTACCTATGGAATTACATAAAATTATTTATTATATTTCTAAAATTGCTAGCTCGTACAGGTGCATAGGTTGACGACTAGTATATGTACTAATTGGATGCTCTCTTACAAGTCCTCATGTTAATTCTTGGGGTAAAAAAGCTATAAATTCTCATATTAATCGGAAAAAAGTTGATATTCCCACATTAGTCAAAGAAAAAGAAAACATAATATATGGCTAAGATTAAATAGTATACTTAGTCCATGTTGATAAATAGAGTTTGGATCGTTGTCCGAGTACGTAGCAATGAATCATCAGCCAATGTCCGTTTCAAACAAAGAAGGATATTCTCTCTCCAAAATTTAATATGTCCCTGTGTGTAGGCCTCTATCTAGAACACGGTTTGCAGAATAAATTCTGAAATAAAATTGGAAACAAATGTAATTTTAAATTTAAAATATAAAACATTCAAAATTTATAATTAGAAAAATATGATGAAAACATTATACGAATTACCACTAGAAAAATTCAAGTGATGTTGTCCGTGCGGATACCCAGGTCGTTGATGACTAGTGTGTAGCTATGTAATGCTTTGTGACGCGGAGAGTTCCCCAAACAGGTGACCACAACGCTCAAAACAGTGCTTCATAGTTAAAGTGATTGAAGGGAACTCTGTCGCGCCAAACCTTGTTCTTCCCCATAATCTTGTATCATATGTGGGCCTGTAACTACAGTTTCAAAAAAGGAAGCAAAATCAACAAAATGTGCACTATTCGAAATCTGTACTTGACAAGTTCTCTGCACATTCTTAAACAGCTAGCTCTGTTCTCATGCAAGGTTCTGAGTACATGATGACTACCAAAAATTCCGAAGAAAATTATTGAACGGCGAACTTCCGTTGACAGACGATTACTGAACAGAACACAGCAGAGCTAACTAGTTTCTGTGCAGCACCCAGCGTGAAGTAAAATTTGAGAAACATTAGGACTTTGTTGTGCAGGAATCAGTTGGGATCTCTTCTCTTGAATTCAGGAACTACACGATTTACCACCGTGGTGAATATACCATGGTTATCACGGCGCGCCGGCGTCGTGGCGGTCCAGAGGGGATGCCGCGGAGGCTCGCCTCGCCTTGGTCATCTAAGCGGTCACCAAAGAAAGCTTGGCGTCCACGGCAAGTGGCTGGGCGGGCACCTTGGCTACGTGCTCCACAAGATAAGTGAAGGGACTAGGGTTCGTCGGGCACGTGAAGCAAAGCTGAAGGGCATCAGTGGGAGAAGTGAAGCTGCGGGTGGAAGTGGAACCCTAGCCGATGCTGCCTCTCACTGCGCCGACCGCCGGCGGCCGGTGAGTTTCCCTCCCTCCGACACTAGGTGCTCCCTCCACTCCCTCTACTTTTTTTTTATTGAATCTTGAGTTCTCCCAAAGTCCTGATTTGAACTCTTGTTCTTGTTTTCCTTAAGTTCTTCCTCTGCCCCTGATTTGGCTTCCTCTACTTCCAATTTGTTTTCCTCTCCTCCCGATTTGACTTCCTCTTCCTTCTACTTTTATTTTTCTTTGTTCCTCTTCATTGGCTCCCGATGGGGGGTGCTTGGCTGTAGCTCGCTGTATCTCGTCTTGAGGAAGCCATGGCGCCCGCCTGGACGCCATCGCGTCTCTCAGGTGCTATGGTCACCAAGTACACCGTGACAACTATGGAATATACTATAGGAATTACAGTGATTTACAAAGCTATAAAGCTATGTGAGAACCCGGAAAGATTAAATTAAATTAATCAATGCAAATCAGTGATTAGTAGCAAAATAAAATTCTTTTAAAACAAGATCAATTATAAGCTCAAGCAATTTCATGCAAGATAATGATATCAATAATTCAACACCAGAAATTTTCAAATATAATTACTGTCACAATGATAAATCATCAATATAATTTCGGAGTCCATTACAAAAATCCATTGCAAAGAAGGAGTAATATATTACAAAATCGAACTTCATTAAAAGAATGCTTTACAACCAATCAAGATATAAATTACATCAGGAATCAAAAATACAATCTAAATCATTGCATCCATCGTGAAGCCTTCTTGCCACTTTGTTCTTGTGTCGCCAAACCCTCGAACAAATCCCCGATCTACCCCTTTGTGCAGCCCAAACACTGAGAAGACAATTAGTACACAAAAAGACAGTAGCATTGAGTAGAATAAGAAGAAGGTGCGTCGATTCCATGAAGTACGATTGGTTCCCAAACTAACCTAAATCCGCCAAAGACCATGATCATCAAGGTTCCCAAACCCACCTCGATCGATTGACGTCTTGATCGTCAAAATACCAAGCTATACACACATGGTCCTGCTGCACTAGAGCTTTCTGCACTTGGTCCCTCTGCACTTCTGCACATTGCTAGCTTCCTGTAAAATTTGCATTAGGCTATGCTATACACACATGGTCCCTCTACACTTCAACAATTGATAACAAGAAATTGCATACCTTCTAGTTACAGGCCCTAGGCTATGTTGTAGGTCTGGAGGTAGGATGATTCTTGTTGTTGATGGTGTTTCTAGTTGGGCAATAGTAGCAGCCATTGTTTTCTTCCCTTTCTTCTTTGGAGTTCCAGGTTTTTTCTTGGTGGACTTTCTTTTCCTGAAATGGATAATGATGAAAATTTATATGGCAAAGAAAGGTTCTTTGAAGTGTTTGTAGTGTACCTTTTGTGTGGTCCATTAAGTGGGCAACCAGCAGTCCTATGGCCCAACTCTCCATATCTGTCACACTGCATTGCCTCTTTGTGTGTGATTCTTCTCAAGCGGTTTCGATTCTTATTTTTCTAGGTCACGCAAGAGATCTTTTGCAATGGGTGGTAGCAACTTGAAACCTAGATCAATCTTTGCCACTTGCCCAATGTCCATCATTAGTTGTATGACACCTTGATATGCAACCCTAAATCTCAGATTGAGTAGTAGTCATGCACATAGTCCTCAATGTTGGCACCTCTTAAACTAGAAATGAAGACTAAGGCATGTTGACATGGCATCCCGGTGTCTTTGCCACTCAAGCGAGTGCATTCATAAGTTTGCAGTTTGACTACATGCCTAGGCCTGTCCATTGGATTGTCAAACTCACTACTGCAATGAAATTGGCACGAGTTTGGCCTTCATATGGGCTAATCCTTGTCCTCATTTTGAGTGATTGATGACAACAGTAATATTGTCCCTTCCACCTCCTCCAATCCTCCTCCTCTTGAAAAACAACTCCATGACCATCTCTCTTATCTTGTCACTAGCCGATGAACAAGGTGTCTTTAACATCTTTGATCCAACTATTGAATGATACACAATTGTGATCATCTACCATCTTGTCGACTGCATGACAAATGTACAACATTTAGTAACATGCTAGTAACATAAAGTATGCAATACATTATACTAAGTTAGCAAGATTAAAGTTAGTACCCTAATGGTTCTTTTATCCGCATAAGAACAATACTATTCTCTAGGGGCATTCTTGACTTTGCATGAACTTCTGAACCTTCTTGGATCCGATTTGCTTGTCAATAGATCAAATTCTTCATTTATTGCATATTGCCTAATAGCCATCCTAAAGTCTTTCATGGTAGGGAATGTGCATCCCACTGCCATACTTGGCTTATCCCTGTCATACATACAGTGCCTTTCCTCAGGATTAATGTCATCCACTGGGATTTCAACGCAACAAGATCCTCTTGCACTCATTGATTTGTGGTTGCACACCACCGATGCATCTTGTGGTTAGCAATGCCATCCTCATCTGTGAGTCTCAGCAGTTCATACATCGCATCATCTCCCATTGCCACATCTCTGTCATCCTCGTGGTGATTCATTAATGTGAAGGGTTGACCAATCCACCCCCTTCTCGATGCATTGGTTGGGACATATGGTGTATATGCTTGATTGTTGGGGTATTGCATTGGAGGTGGTCGTTGCATTGGGAGATTTCGGCCGTGACATTGTCATAAGAATGAAAGAATGAGTGGAATCATCTTGGCTTTCATTTAGCACTAGCCTTGATTCACTCCCTTTCTTGTCGACAATTTCTACATAAAATGGCACAAATTTTATTCTCCATCGTGTAAAAAAACATCACACAACTGAATTGCATTCTCAATGAGCAACTCTTCTCCATTGTCCTCGTGTATGCACCACACCGCACATTTTGACAAGAACCCCATACGATCCTCTCACCCAACTCATGCGAGAACTTTTCGGTGTATACCACGAGTCAACAATCCATTCAAAGCTCGACACTCAAATCTCGTCTTGCTACCATCCAGATGCCTAGCATCATACGGGCCAACTATCACGGATATACTAAAAGCCCTTTCCGGATCAATCCTACTCGAAATGGGGAAAATTGAATAAAAAATTCAACTACTGCGTTCCTACGATCATACTTTCCTTTCTCCGGATCACAAAAAAAGCAAACAAAATTGAAGAATAGAAACAACTGCAACTAACCCGACGGGGATGTCTTTCGGATCCATGTCGCGGTTGCCCGCCACACGCAGGAGTGGGTCAACTCGCCTACGGAAGCTGCTGCTGCTACCGCCGGAGTCCTCAAGTCGCACTGCACCGCCGGAGTCCTGAGGTTGCCTTGGCCGCCGCCGCGCATGAGAGTGGAGCTAGGGTTTCGGGAGGGAGTGCGCACAAGTAGCGAGAGCAATGGAGTGGATTCAGTCAAAACCTTTTACTGTGTCTTTTCTAGTTTAAGAGGTCGGGCATTCGGTCTTTTCACAATCCCGAAAAAGGGAAATGAGTTAAAAGTTCAAAGTGGCAAAGAATGATTGAAAATTGTATAAAATGACAAATAAATGATTGCAATCTACATAATGGCAAAAGAGGAATAGATAGGAGAGGAGAGGGGTTGGGGAAATGGTGTCTTGTCAGTGGAGCAAGTAGATAGGAAAGGAGATTTGGGATTTGGTGGATAGTGTGGAGTAGGAAGAGAAGATTAGGGATTAGAAGAGATCAAGAGATGAGTTGGGTTGGTATTTTCACTGGGACAAGTAGAAAATGGGCAGAGAGAGGTTAAGAGAGTTTGTGGGTCCTAAAAATAGGAAGCATTGTAAGTAGAAGAAATCGAGAGTTCCTTTTGGCTTAATCACCTTTGTGAGCCATTAAAGTGAATAAAGAGTGGCTGCATTAGAAGTATATTAGTCACGAGAAAATAATTAAAATTAGTAGCACCGCGCTTGTGTAGAAAAAGTAATAAGCGTGCATGCTTAAAAGAGTTTGTTTAGACGTTTGTGCAAATAAAATTGGTAGACTTGGTATCATACGAGTATAGGTAACATTTTATTTTGGGACTGTCTATTCATAAGGTGGTTGAATTTTTTTTAAGTATAAATCACAATTTTTATCCATTGAATCAAATATCCAATCATATGACACATCAATCTCTACACAAATCTAATGGTCACAACAAGTGACTTAAACTTAAGAAAATTTTAGGTGACTTAAAAGTAACAAGATTGTTTTATTTTTTGTACGTTAAAAATGCTTGTTTCAGCAGCTTTGACCCTAGAGCGAATAGATAGTAAAACGACCACCCTTGGGGGAGTGCTAACTTAGCGGGGACCGAAAAATGTTGTTAAACTAAAATACATTAACATAGTAGAAGCTACAAATTTATATATGTGTAATATCACTCAGAATCAACTAAGTATTTATTTATATATTATTCATACTACTGCATTGCTATAGAGGACGAAACCACGCAAACCGGAGTACTGATCATGAATTCATCAAGAGACCATTTCTACTACTACGAAGGCAAGCTATTCTCTTGAACATAAATATAGTGATATTAAATGTAAACTATATACTGCTGTACTATATATGTATTGCATCAAATCTATGTCTCAAAATCAAATCGAATAATTGAGATGAAGATGAAAGAACTGAATGAGATGAGAGAAGATGAATATTATGGCTGGTAAAGGGGGCCGTGGCAGGTAGAGATGAGGCAAGAGGTGAGACCCTTTACATATAGTTAATATATAAGGACTAACAAAACTCTCACCGGATAAGAGGTCGTAACTCAAGTGTCAACCATTTTCCTGTTGCGATGGGTAGAAAATGCTACCTTGTTACGTGGCTAAAATCTGCACATCAGGTAAGTACTATGTGTGAGGGTGATGGAGGAACCCAGAGCCGGTATAGAGTCCGAGAGTGAGTGATCCAAGACGCAATAGCGTTAGGTGGAGTGTTGGGTGCGGAGAGTCCGACCAACCAACGTTATTGGAACTCGGTGGGTGACTAGGCCAGCATTGTGGCAAGGTCAGCACCGACAGAAAGTAATGGGTGGGGACTTAATTACATAACCTAAAAAATGTTCTGTATTCTGATCTCTAGCCTGCATCAAAGGAAATGCAGGTGACCTAGTTAAAGAGGGGTTAGAGTAGCTATGGGTAAAGTGGCATAAGCCTGCGCAGTGCTAAATAAAATCATGAATTCATGCCTATTCCTGGATTGGAACTTACAAGAACCACTAGAGATCTATCTTCTATTCGTGTGACAAGTAGTCTTTTTAGCCACCTAAAGTTTTAATGAGTTTATTTATTTTCCAGAAAAGAGATGATTAGAAATTGTGACTACGAACAGAGATGAGTCATATAGTGCATTTTTGCTATTAATGTTTATTGAGTACACTAGTGTACTCAACCTTGCTATTATTCTCCTTTCTTAGATCCTAGTCCAGGCAGGAATTATCTCGAGTGTGACGAAGGGCACGCGAGTATATCAATGGGATCGTAGGGGACGAAGACCCTTACGACGAGGAGCAGAGCGAGGTGGATGCCCTATTTGGCACGTGGGACGAGTAGGCAACCAGGGGAGTCGGGTAGGCAAGCGAGGGGACGCGGTCCCCTTTTGCAGTTGTATTTACTAATTGTAATATAAGACTATAGCCTTCCGTGGCTAATATTATAATAAAGATATATAGTTTCTATCTATTGTTCTGCTGCTGTGCTGACTCTGATAAAGACTTGCTACACGGAACGCTACAAGCTAATAAAGCATAAGTCTCGAATAAACTCCGTCAGAGTTACCTTCTTCTATAGTCTACTACACACGCAGTTACACCGAAAAGCATGCTTCTCGTTTGTATGCGTACTACTTTCTGTTAGACCAGATTGTTTGTCAACTTCACATAGGCACGTACTTTTTTCGACTTGCACGATCCTCTGTATGCGCACACAGAGCTTTGGTAGCATGTATTTAGTGAAAGCTAATTGGTGTTTGAATTCTTTGTCATGCACTCTTTTGTCCTACAAAATCAAGAACGCGTACATATACGATTATGTCTGCGCTCTGAACTTACGATGGTCTACCATTTGAAATAGATCTTCTCAGACAAATCCAATTATGAGTAAAAAAAACTAAGGGGTGCATATCCAAGTACTAAGAAAAGCGGTGTAAAAGAAGGATCTTGCAATGACATCGCAGATCTTAGAGGATCAGGTGCCGCAGTACCAAATGGCGAATGAACATCAACATTTTAGCATGCAATATATCAAGTCAACACGGTACTAGTTTGGTATATTATCACAACACACAAAATGAGTCTAATACAAAATAACCACAAGGATAAGTTGCCCTCTACTCCAAACATTAGTTGTATGCATGCTTGCACTAATTTAGCTAGGTCCATATATAACTCCTAAAGATGTTCTATAGTTGGCAAACTAAACATTAAGTATAACAGAGGATGAGCCAGCAAAAATCAACATAATTTCCAGGCCTCCTTTCGACATTATGATCAACTTGATCCATCACCTGTTTGGAAAGAAACCTATCAGATATAGAGTATAATAATCATACGAAAAATGACCTCATGCTTCGAAACGAGCTGATGATTGAGTGCTGTGCCACATCACATTACTAATTTCGAACACCTAAATAAGCATTAGTTAGGTAAGTGATTAATATCAATTTCACTTAGTTTATTTAATTGACTTGACAGCAATTCAGAGATCTGTACAGTGCACAGTGTACAAGTGTGACCAAAAAAGCATTGTAGTGTATGCAGTCGATTTTTACTTAATTAACTTAACAAATTCAGATATTGTAGTGCATGCAGTCGATTAAAGCATTTTGACAAAACATCATAGGCCAGGCACCTAAGTGTGTTGAAGACTAGAGTAAGACAATTAGTTTTTTTTATCAATAAAGAAGCTACCATTTCTCGAGAAAGCCTTCCATGTGCTAGGTTGGAGTGAAAAGAGAGGGTAATTACATGAATGATACAAAGATATTCACTTTGCGCTTAAGATGTCCAGGTAGTCTAAGCTAGTTCAGAACTAAACTTACTAAACCAATTTAAGACAGAGAATGAGAGAACCTAATGCCCCATCAGTGTTTTCTCACAATAATGTTTGTTAAATGTAGGTTGGTATTGCCAACAAACTAATGTACATATCCTTGCAGGTGCCTACAAGGCACCAACAATCCTGCGGAACTGTGGAACTTAAAACAAAAGGATAACTGAATAGCAAACTCAAACATGTGTTTCTACCTTTTTTTGACGCAAGTGTGTTTCTATCTCTCTGTATAGATAAACAAACTTAGTAGTTTATCTCCTTTTGTAAGTAAATTAAGCAGAATCTTCTTCCAGTTGACATGCGAAGGAGGAATATATGTTTCTAATGTGCCCATTCTATACCTTAATCTCTCTTAAAGAATCAAGTACAAGGATGAAATATATAGCATGTACTAGATCTGAAGCGACATTTTACACCTGAGGGCAATATATACATCAACGAGACCATACCATCACTCGAACAGATACGGGCGTGCTGGTTCACGGCAAGTAAACTCTGCCTCCACCATCAAGCTCTTGAGACGGAAGGCAACGTGAGGAAGGTAAGGCGAGCGACTGTCGAAGCACACGAGCACGAGGCCGGCGACAACGGCGCGGACCTGACGCACTTTCCCATGCGCAGGCGCAGTCGAGCGTAAGATCAGCGGCACTTCTTGCTCCAGCTCCCATGGAATTTGAGTCTCATCTCCCTCCTCTTTACAGAGCCAAACTTGCAATTGGGGGCACCTATTAGAACCATACGAGACATGAACCAGGCAGCACGCGCCATCCTCTGTCTCCCCGACGGCGTATGGCGAGCTATAGGAGACGCCGGGCGGGAGACGCACGTAGGAGAAGTGCATCGTTTTGGTGTCAAGTGACAGGAGCAGAGATGCGGGCTGTACTTCCAGTAGATGCTCCCGGCTGCGTGCATCGCCGGGAAGTACCGGTTGCGGTGGCTCCTGGCTGGCTTGGTCGCCGTGCCAGGGTGGACGCGCCAGTCACCGGTGCGGGAGTCGTACAACTCGGCTCGAGCGGATAGCTTGCGGTGCTGCAGGAGATCACGCGGAAGAAGAATTCTTGGTCGTCGGCACCGCCGCTGTCCGGTAGCAAGCAGAAGGTGTGGGCAGCGTACCCGTAGTCCGGATAGCGGAGCCCCGATGGCTGGCTCACGGAGACGGCGCGCTGGGCGATGGGGTCGAAGACGGTGAGCCTCCTCTTGTTGGAGAAGAGGAGGAGACCGTCGCGGCAGTCCTCGAGGGCGCACAGGCCAGAATCTTGGAGGCGGGTGAAGAAGAAGTCCCGCGGCGGACGACGGCAGCGAGGACGGGGTCGGAGTGAAGCGGCGCGGGATGGAAGAGAGGAGGGTGGAGCTGCCGTGGGAGACGAAGTGGCCAAGGAGGGCGGGAATGGGTGGAGCGCGCGGATGCGGCGGACGAAGGGCGGGGAGGAGACGACGCGGCACCAGTGTCGGGAGGCTAGCGCGGCGCGGAGGATGGAGGCGGGGGACGGCAGACGGAGCAGGATGTCGGCTACCACGTCGTCGGGAAGGAATGCGATGGTGGTTTGTGTCGGAGGAGGCGGCATCGTCGAGGTGGTGAGCCTGCGCCTCTTGGTCTTCATTTTCGGGAGTCGGGAGCGGAGATGCCTAAGCGAAGCTACAACTCGTTGGCAACCGAGTTTTTTTGTCTGGGAAACGATGTTGGCTACGTTTATTTCTTCCCGATACAGATACAGAAACAGCTGATGATATTCTTTTACAGATTTGTTATTTTTCAGTTGTCTGAAAAATAACTATCTTTCAATCACTTTTTCTACCGTTCGACCGTGCTAAGATTTGTGCGGACAGAGCTCTCGTGTCTGGCATATTTATTGGTTGGCGGGTGTTGGGCTTTCGCTTTATTTGATCCGCTATCCCTTCCGCTTTGTGTCCGTTTCAAATTTTATATTGTTTTCTTCGTTTCTCGCATCTCCTCTATTACACGCGAGAGTTCCTCTGCCGCGTACAACTTTGTGTCCATTTTTTTTTTGCTATTTTTTTGGTTCTCGCGCCTCCTCTGTTATTTGTTCACGATAGAGAGAGAGGTCGTAGAGGAGAATCCGAGAGGAGGAAGGGAGAAGGTGTCCTGGTGGTCAAGCTGGTGGCACTTACAGTTGGTGCTAGAAGTCTTGCTACTGGTGGCTACCAAGTGCAAGGTCTTTGAAAGCTACTTGAGGGTTTTGTTGCGCCATCTTACACTTGTGTGTCTCATCGAAAGAACGACACTTATCCTCAATAATAAGTGCTTTGTTCACCATAGTCTAAAAATTAGGGAAGTCATGGGTAATTAGTTGGCACCGTAGTCCCTGATGGAGCCTGTCCATGAAACGCTCCACCTTAGCCATGTCATTAGGGACATCTTTTGGCGAATATCTGGCAAGGCGATTGGATTTATGCAAGTACTCAGTCACGGTTTGGCTTCTTTGCTTAACGGTGTGGAACTCATACTTCTTTATCCCAACAAGTCTAGATGGAATGTGAGCCTTCTTGAAAGCATCCTTAATGTTGCCCAAGTGATAGCCTGAACATTGGGCTACATAGTACAAAAGTTGTCTCATCATGCACTTGCAGACCCTTCAAGCTGGTAAGAGGCAAAGAGAACCTTCTCACAGTCTTCACATTGTGCTATCTCCAACTTCCTTTCAATAGTAAACAACCGGTCATCTGCGTCTATTGGCTCCACGACTGAGACAAAGTAGGTGGCCTAGTCTTTTGAAATTCGGTCAACCTTGATTGTGGTTGATTTGGATCTCTGATGCTCCGGCTACAACAGTGCGGCTTGCAAGTTGTGTTGCTTTGTGCAATTTGCTTGCAGGATGAGAGTTTGAGTCGACGATTATGCTCCATAGTAGCTAACACTTGAGCCATAGTTCTTCTGGCAATTCTTGTCCATATTGCTGACTTATGTCTGGCTCTTATCCTGAGTGCACCGGGTTTGGTGGCTATCCTGGGGTAGCTTGTGATCTTGAGGCTACAGTGTTTCCCATGAGCTAAGCCATCAAATGAGTACTAGGTCCAATCATTCTGCTGCTTTGAGATATGGTTAGCATTAGATAAGAGGGACAAATAATAAGGTAAGAAGTTAATGCGAGGGAGGCATGCTACTAAATCAAATTTTGCAAAGAACCATATTTAACACACAATGGCCGAAGGGCCAACACAAGATGCATTAATAAAAGGTGGGTTTTGTGTGCCTTGGAACACAACGCCCATAGGCAAATAGGCAGTTCACATGATACAACTGAAAGCACGCATACAATATTACATTATATCGCCTACTACTAGGGGATACATAAGTAGGGGATACATGACTCGCTAAACAAAACCAATTCCTAAGTAAGTCCTAGTGGCATATCCTATAGGTCTAGTCAGAAACAAACATGGGCTCCTTCAGGTCCTCGGGCACCTTAGACTCATCCATGTTGGAACAGTTCGAAGAGACTCCGCTCGGTGAAACCGATTCACTGGTCTCCACCCGGACGTGCCGTGCCTGGTTCTTGCTCTCACCACCAACGTGACCCTCACGAAGCAAAAAACAACACAAGCAGCGCCCCTGCCTCTGTCTTTGCTTGACTTCACGTGAAGCTAGCACCAGACCTTTGGTTATTAACGTGCACCCATTTAGTCTCTGCAAGGTTGTGTTCACTTTGAGTATTAGCGACACGGCCTCGGTCCTTCCTGCTGAAAAAGAACACCAAAGCAAGCAAACAAAATTTGCCGAGAGAACACCGACACACAGAACGATTCTTGTTTCGGGAGCGCACTGCTCCTCTTTTTTTCTTTTCTATTTCTTCGACTCACAAACTTACAAGGCTATGTTGCTTATAAAGGCTGAGAACTCAAACAACGAAACCGTATAGGACTCAACGTTGTATACGGACTCAAAACGAAACCGTATAGGACTCAACGTTGTATACGGACTCAAGCCGTATCCAACTCATTATCGATGTGTACACGGACTCAACTTCCTAAACTTAAAAACTAAAAACCAAAACAAGATTAATCTAACAATCACCCCCTTAATCTTGTTTCTTTATCTTGATCACGTTGATCTTCTTGCTCATCTAAACTTCCAAGTCTTCCTCTTTTACCTGTACTCCTGTGTGTCGTTTCTTCCTGAGCAGATACAGCTCTACCGTCTGTGTTTGCTCTATTATGAGTAATGCACAAACCAACGCTTGGCCTAGCTGGCACCTTCTGCTGCGGACGGGACTTTCCTCCTGAAACTCCCGAACCGCCTTGAACTTCCAGTGCTACCTCGGTGAGCAACTTCATTTTCTTGAACATGCTTCGGCGAGATGACGTCAGGACCAAAAAATGATCTGTGTGAGTGCTTCCTGCACTGCATGTACGTGGCTTGGCCTTCGCGCTGCCCCTGTGCCCCTTTGCGTCTGCCTTTCTCTTGGGCGCCTCCTGCGCCTGCAGCATGCACACCATTGCAACAACCTCCAATTGAAGGGACTTGATCAGACTTGATGCTTTGACCTTCCAAGCCACTTCCTTGGCCTCCTGAACTTACTGCATGCATAACTCTTTGGCCACCCGAGCAGCCGCCTGGACCACCCCCCAGTTCTCCTAAGCTACTCCTGCCGACAGCCGCATGCATGTGGGACTGCCGATCAGACGCAACGCCCGCGCCAGCATTTGCTGCCCCTCCTGGGCCAACTCCTTGCGTGTGGGCGCTGTGTGTGTGAATGTCTCTGGTAGCAGCACCAACAGGTTGCGCGCCTCCAGCAACTTGCACGTCGTATCCTTCCTGTACGTGGGACTCACTATCCTTCACAGCGTTCTACGCGTCGTCTAGACCTCTCGAGGCTCCGCTGCGCGCCAACTGCGTGCGCTCCAGGTCCGTCATATCGGTTTAATACTCCGGCCCATTACGCTCCTCGCATCATCATTCACACAAACCGGCTAACAAATTTTCAGGAAAATTTTATACAACCGGTCGGGGATTTTTTCACCTTCATCAACAGATCTTTGTTCTTGTCATAGACACGTAAGAACTCATCCTGCAGCACCACCCTGCATCCTTCTTCAACCAACTTCCCGAGACTGAGTATGTTGTTGCACAAGCTTGGTATAAAATAAATTTCAGGTAGCAACTTCTGATCGCCGTTCTTGCATTGCAGTAGTATTGTACCTCTGCCTCTTATCTGCACTGTGGAGCCGTTAGCAAACTTGACGTTGCCCGCGATCTTCTCGTCAAGCTCATGGAACATGGAGCGATCTCCTGTCATGTGATTGCTTGCTTCATTGTCCAAGTACCACAAATCAGTGTGATCGTGGTTGCCTTCCTCCATGCATAATTTAGGAACTACATTATCCTCGTTCAACATCACCATAACTGGTGCTTCTTTGACACATAAGGAGAGAAGCAGGGTAGGCTCGTCATCGTCTTCGTAGGCACGTGTGAGGTTTACCTCCTCGTTCTTCTTCTTGTTTCGGCAATCCGAAGCGTAGTGCCCATACTTGTCGCATTTGAAGCACTTTATGTGGCTGCGACACTCCGACGCGTAGTGACCGAATTCTTCACATTCAAAACACTTGACATATGACTTATCACGGGATCTGGCACCACCACCTTGCCCATCCCAGTCTCCATGTCCTCCTCTGTCGCCTGGGCCACTCCGGCTGCCTCGCCCGCTTCTATTCCTCATGCCATTGCTGGAGTCTTGACCCCCTTCCTTTTCTTTTATAGACAATGCTTCCCATTGTGCTCTAGAGAGCATTAGCTGGTCACCTTCTTCTTCTTCTTTGCGATGCCGTCTCCCCTTCAAACTTTCTTCAAATGCCCTGAGTCTTCCAATTGCCTCTGACATGGACATTGTGGAGACATCTCCCCATTGCTCGATTGTCCCGACAATGGGAAGAAAACGATCAGGAACATCACCAAATAGCTTTTCAACCATTTGATTGTCCTTTACTTGATCGAGAGCGAATTTCTCCAACTATTGTGGAGAGCTTCTAAGAGAATACACTGATCGTCTCGGAGTCCTCCATGATCATACCATCAAATTGTCTCTTCAGTACCTGCACCCTTGCTTTCTTGACGCGATCTTCACCCACATGAATCACCTTGATTGCATCCCATGCTGTCTTGGCCGTTTCCTTCTCCGCAATGACAATCATCACGCGTCCCAGACAACTAGGAGATTGCTACTAAAGCGCCCTGGTCTCTTTCTTCCTCAACCAATGCATCGCCTTCTACTGCAGCCCATACACCAAGGGATCGTAGGATTATTTTCATTTTTACTGCCCACAGGTTGTAATTCGTCTCTGTCAACATCGGCATCGAATCGGAACCCTCTCATCGCCGATCTTCCGTCGCCGACGTTTGATGACGTTCACCGCCGTAGTGTCTCCTTCTTTAACGACTTATCTCCGACATCACTTCCAATGATCCAAGCTTTGATACCAATTGTTGGAATAGTTCGAGGAGACTCGCTCGTGAAACCGATTCATCGGTCTCCACCGGACGTGTCGCGTGCACGGTTCTTGCTCTCACCACCAACGTGACCCTCACGAAGAAAAACAACACAAGCGCGCCCGCCTCTGTCTTTGCTTGACTTCACGTGAAGCTAGCACGGACCTTTGGTTATTCACGTGCACCCATTTAGTCTCTGCAAGGTTGTGCTCGCTTTGAGTATTAGCAAAGACACGGCCTCGGTCCTTCTGGCGAAAAAGAACACCAAAGCAAGCAAACAAATTTTCTGAGAAAACACCGACACGTAACGATTCTTGTTTGAGGCGTTGCTCCTCTTTTTTATTTTCTATTTCTTCGACTCACAAACTTACAAGGCTATGTTGCTTATAAAGTGAGAACTCAAAAACGAAACCGTATAGGACTCAACGTTGTATACGGACTCAAGCCGTATCCAACTCATTATACGATGTGTACACGGACTCAACTTCCTAAACTTAAAAACTAAAAAACCAAAACAAGATTAATCTAACAATCCAAGGGGGTATAATCGACATCATCCACATCCTCCATGGACTCATTGTATGAAATACGACGAGGATTAGTCTCCGTTGTGGGAGTGGGAGACTCTAGGCGACGACGATGAGTGGGACAAGGTGATTCCCCACGAGAAGAGGAAGGAGTAAACTGGCGACGGTACTGTGGGGCCGAAAAGTGTGGCCTACACCTGGGACGAGCAGGCTCCTCACTCATGACCTGAACGTCGTGAGCTAGGGGATCTTTAGTGTTTGGTGCAGATCCGATTGTTCATACCAAAAGCCTCATCCTATCAAAGGGCTCAAGCTTCTCCTTAGTGATGTGCAATTGTTGACGTGTTTCCTCCAACTCATCAACGGTGCGACGGTAGTGCTGATCCAAGGCCTTGACCATAGCTGCAAGGTGAACTATGGCTGGGTTGTTCTCCTCAGTGGTGTCGTAGTACTGGATAATGCACCCCATCTTAGGTCGGGATGTAGGGATACGGGTAGGCTATATTAGCTAGCAATTTCAAAAATTCTACCACGTAAATCAGGAAGCCATGCAAGTAAGAGATCATAGATCGTTACCACTAAACGCATAGTGCAATGAAAGAAGAGTTGGACGGCGTGATCTGCGTCGGCGCGTCGATGTAGTGGTCGTAGTCAATCATCCAACGTCCTCGACATCGATCGTCTTCTCCAAAGAACCTATCACATTATTTGTGTAGGTTGCGGATCGTCCTCGATTAGCGCAGCGAGAGAATCGCCGCAACGCCTCACGGTATCCACCGCCCGGAGGTGGAGCGACATACGCCGGTGTGCTAACACCAACGTGCGTAGTATGACCTTCGAGAAGATGGTAGCTAGGGTTTTGATGGAGCAAGTCATGTACGTCCCAACAACCCTATGCATCCTCTTATAAAGAGCCCATAACGAATCCTATCCGAACTCGTTTGTTCCAACCCGTTAAGTGTGTGACCCGGTATGTTCATGCGTAATCGGTTGTGATTCGAAAACTCCTTTTCGACCATGAATTGTTAGCAATTCCTACCAGGATAGAACGGTTCCCAAATACACATAAATGTTATATCGGATGAACCTTATGCAATATGATCTATGACCAGATCCTTATCACTTACGACCAGCTCGTATCTCCATACGACTGATCATATTAAGTTACGACCATTCATAACTCCTTAGAACCAGTTAGTGATCATGTCCGACCAGTTTACGACTAGTCCATATCTGGTCAGAATGAACGACCTGCACGCATATTCTCCCCTTGCCTCACGATATCTGGTTGAACTCTAGGTGAGATATTTTGTCATCTATGGGTATTCAATACTTTTCGATCAAGTGACGGATAACTTCATGTGGTCGATTCTTCGACCACTAGTGGCACATCCATGCACTTTCTTTATCCGACCACATCGAGGGGCCTAGAGATATCTCTCATGTTATGTTAGAAGGGGCAAATTCTATATCCGACCAGTCACATCCTTCCGCATATTTCATAGCATACCCGAAAGCTACCTTTATAACTACCATTTACGGAGTAGCATTTCACAATGCCTAAGTATACTATTACACATGTAGAAAACCATGCTGATGTCACGTCTAAGGATCATACATCATCATTGCTTCAGACCAACTGATGACAGATAAAATCATAACAATCTCAATAGTGTCTCAAGGTGGGTCAATCAAACACCATGTTTTCTAACATGTGTTCACATTATTGATTCGATATCCTCATATCCATGACCGGTGAAACATGGTCATCAATCAATACATGTGTTGGTCGATAAGTCACTAGTGTTCCGACCAGTGATATCAGACTAGAAATACATTTAGAATGACATCATATAAGTTAAAGAGCTTCACCAACCGGTCACATACTTGTTAATCTTTGTAAATGATAATTCATTGAAGGAACATAATAATATTTATTCTATAACTCATAAACATAGACGTGATGCAATCATCTCTATGATTGTCTCTAGGGCATATCGCCAACACGGGAAAGGTAGTAGCGGAACACCGAGTCCTCGACGTCGGGAAGGTGGAGACGCACCCCAACAATGGCTAGTTTTCAAGATCAACTTTGAGAAAGCTTATGACAAAGTAAAATAGCCGTTTTTACTTCAAACTCTAAGAATGAAAGGTTTTTCACCTAAGTGGTGTTCTTGGGTGGAAAGTTTCGTTAAGGGAGGGAGTGTTGGAATAAAAGTCAATGATGATCTTGGATCCTTTTTTCAAACTCAGAACGGTCTAAGGCAAGGTGATCCTATGTCCCCAATTCTTTTTAATCTTGTTGTGGACATGCTTGCTATTTTTATTTCTGGAGCTAAAGAAGAAGGTCTTTTATCAGGAGTAGTTCCCCACTTGATTGATAATGAGTTGTCCATATTACAGTATGCTGATGACACTATCCTCTTCTCGAACAATGATTTAGAACAAGTAAAAAAATCTCAAGCTTATTCTATATGTCTTTAAGCAATTATTAGGTTTAAAGATTAATTTCCATAAGAGAGAGATTTTTTTGTTTTGGTACTGCCAACGAGATTGAATATCAGTATAATCAGTTACTTGGCTATGAAGTAGGTGCCTTTCCTTTTAGATACTTAGGTATTCTGATTTATTTTAGAAAACTAAGGAATTGTGATTAGAAAGGGGTTGAGGATAGAGTAGAAAATAAGCTTAGTAGTTGGAAAGAAAAGAATATATCTATTGGTGGACAAATAGTACTTATTAACTCGGTGCTTAGTAGTCTGATATGTTATCCTTTTTTGAGGCTCCAAGGGAGGTTCTCAAAAGATTAGACTTTTATCGCTCTCGATTTTACTGGCAGAGTGACAGCCATAAATAAAAATATAGGCTTGCTAAGTGGAGTATAGTGTGTTCACCTAAAGAACAGGGCGGTCTAGGCATTCAGAACTTAGACAAAAAAAACAAAAGTTTACTCGGAAAATAGTTGTTTAAGTTACTTAATAAAAAAGGAATGTGGCAATATATGTTAAAAAGAAAATACTTGAGAGGAAAATGTCTTTCGCAGATAGTTAGTAAGCCTAGCACTTCTCACTTTTGGTTAGGCTTAATGAAAAATTAAAGATCAGTTTTTTTGTTTTGGATCATTCAGTTAAAAATAGAATGCAAACTAGATTTTGGGAAGATATTTGGTTAGGAGACTCTCCATTGAAAAGTCAATATCTACTTCTTTTAATGTGGTCGGAGAAAGGATGATACAATGGCGAATATTCGAGCACGACTCCTTTAAATATTTCTTTCCAAAGACCTATTATTGGGCCTAAGTTCTGAGTGTGGAATGAGTTAATTCGATAATTGCTAATGTCCATTTGATCTCTCAAAAGATGTTTTGGTGGAATTTGAATAAGTCTGGACTTTTTGATCTGATCTTTCTATGCGGCACTAATTGGAAGTTCTCAGTTCCCATCAGAACTTTTTGGCTAATTAATATTCCATTAAAAGTGAAAATATTTATCCGTATCTCAAAGAGGAATAATTTTAACCAAAGATAATCTTCTTAAAAGAAATTGGAGGAAGCAAAAGTGTTGTTTTGTATTAAGGAGGAAACAATTCAATATCTTTTATTGAATATTCCTTTGCACATCTTATATGGTGGGTGTTCAATGTGCATTTAACTTATCTCCTCCAAGTGAGTATAGCAAATATATTTAGAAATTGGCTAGCCGGTATTCCAAATTTTTTGAAGACACAACTCTTGGTGGGAGCTAGTGTCTTATGTTGGTTTATCTAGCTATGTCGGAATGATGTTGTTTTTGACAAAAAGATTGTCAATAATCCATTGCAGGTTATTTTTTTGAGTGGGCACTGGCTGAGGGCTTGGGCAAATTTGTAGAAACCGGTCCAGAAAGAGTCCATATTAGACGGAAGCGACAAACTGAAAGTAGTGGCGAAACAAATTTTAAGCACTCATAGGTGACGGTTTAGCCACATGATTTATAATGATTGAATTTTATTTTCAGTCGTCGTATGCTTATAAGGCCTTAAGCCACTTTTAACAGCTTTGATTCCTTTGGTACTTTAAACTCTTTAATAAAATAGGCTATGTGTATCTTTAATACAGAGACTGTGATAGTTTTTTCTTCTATTATCTAAAAAAAAGACAGCCTCCTAGATAGACAGGTGCACAGTCGACCTCCTGCCGTGGAAGGCTCAGGCTGTAGATGGAGTACTCAGGCCTTTGGGTGTGTCCAGGCTTATGCAGCATTGTCCGAAGGATCTGCAGAAAGCCAATGTAGTGCACGGTGCAAGACTGAAAGATCTTGGTTCCTCGGGCCATCTCAATTTTTGAAAAGGAGGAAAAGTACTAGAAAACGATTTTTAACATATCCAAAATTGAAAACACGGCTTTTAAGAAATCCAAAATTGAAGCAAGGACAAGTAAGGGAATTCTAAGAAGGGTAAGAAGCGAGCAAGTACTTGTAATTTTGGAAATTATTTGTTTTATTTCTTAAACTAACGGCCAGGACAACTATGATCAAACATAAATTCAGTATGGCTTTGATACAAACGCCGTTGGACCCCAGGATAGCATGACCCGGAACCCTTCTGTGTATTATTGCACTAATTTTATGATCAGTGACTAGTGCATACAATTAATATCGTTGTATCATATCCATACATAAAATAAAATAAAAGAGTACTTAGATAATATTAAATAGTCTTACAAACTGGGCTGTTAGGGCCAGATACATTAAAAAAAGGTCTACAGTAGAAGATAAAAGATAGTTCTCATGTGGTTTGCATTAGTCCAACATGCAACCGACTGGGGTTTGCGCCATAATATTCGTCATCTCCAAATCCAACGGCATAGAACTAACCTATTGTTGGATCTTCTTCTTTAACTATAAATATTCAACAAGTAAGGTGAGTACTTTCGTACTCCGCAAGCCTTTTGCAAGTGCTATTACCTACATGCATAGTATTCAAAGGAATGTTATATGGTCTAGTTGCAGAAAACAAAATTTGAATTTAAATATAGATAATAGTAATTTCCAAGCAATTGTTGTAAAAACATGAATTAAACAAAAAGTAAGTACATAACAAGTAATGGTAATCAACAATACTTTGAAAAGGTACTATCCAAGTACCTACGCTAGTATGGTAGCACAAGCCCGTTAGTGCACCATATACGATTTATCCCAACGAGTCCAAAACCATTTTCTTAAACCAGTTTTTAAAACCAAAATCTAACCAAGTGTGACATTTTCTTGCAATGTTCATAACCGGAGGCACAGCTATTCGAATAGACCGTCTAACCGTTCAACAGTTGGATTACTCATATGTACCTGTCCAAGACTACCTTGATTTTCCCAGTTATTACTCGAGCGCTAGTACTTAATAGACTTATTGGTTGGATGCTTCTTTACTGCTCGGCTCTATAGTAAGCTATGGACACCACTCCGCAGATGACATAAAGCTTTACCCACATGATGTGCCTATCTTATACTGTGTGTCTAACACGCAACATGATATCGTGCGACTAAGATCCAAAACCTTATCATTACGGTGTTTCTATGTGCCATTGAATCGTCAATCAATAGAACATGCCTTTTATGAATACAATTTATTTTATATCCACGATTTTGAGTGAGCTCAAAGGTGCAGGTAGACCAATATAGAGCTCAGCCCACGTATATGTCGCCACTCAAATTCAGCCCAAAATCTCCATTGTGTAGTCTTCTATTATTTGTGTCCTTCTGGGCATCTAGCCAAATAAATGTGTCAGCTAGAACAGTCTGTACCAAGTGTGGCACCAGCCATAGTGTCGGATGGTATAACCCTATGGTAATGGCGATACATTGTTGTAAAGCAAATTTAAGAAAATACAGTAAGTAAATCATAAGTGCTATTTTGAATTGAATACATGCAGGTTCTAATAACCTACAATTAAGTTGGATCCATCCGCCAAAACAATTTTCCCTTAAACATTTTCCGAAAAACCAAAATCTAACCAATCGTGGGGTTTTGAATGGAGCTGAGGAGGACAGGAAAAAAACAGTCATGGCTCTTATTGCTAGAGTGGGATTTTTCATTGTGGCTCGGTTAACGCGGCATAATTTCTCATATGATGCAGAGGCATGTGATTTGAAGGTGGTCATTGGGGCCATTATGGCCACACGGTGGGGGATGATATGGCGTTTCACAGTAGCCACTGCATGCGACATGGCTCGGCGTAGATGGAGAAGGGCTACGGTGAGGTCACAGTTGTCAAAGTGTAACATCCCAATTTTTTCTGAGCCTTAAAAATCCTTTGAATAGTTAGTAGGGAAAAATTCACCATTTGATTTTATTTGAATTTAATTTCAAAAGCTTAATATTGGACTTTACAATAAAAAACATTTAATGTGAATAATCCCAACATGAACAATAGCCAAAACTATTTTATTTGGGTTCTATGTGCTCAGATATATTTTCTAGATTTTTCTAGAATTTTTCTGAGTTCATTTGCTATTTTCTATTGCTTATTTGAATTTCTGGTATTTTCTAAAATAGAAAACCTATTAATAATCTCAGAAAAGGCATCGGGCCGAAATCCAAACCTCCGGCCCATTCTTCCCGCCGACCAGGCTTAGCCCACCGGCCGCCGCGCGCCGCCTCCACCTGACATGCGGGTCCCGCATGTCAGCCTCTCTGTTTCTCTCTCTCTCCGGTTTGCCCCGTTCACTCTCCGCCGTTGGATCAAGCAGGAACGGCTGGATGTGCGTGAGGCAACCAGACGGTCCGAATGTTTCTTTGATTGTGGGCCGTTCGATCAAGATTCAACGGCCGATCCTTGAGTCCGTTTCGCAGCCGCACCGTTCCACGCGCGCGCGCCCGCCTCCTGCCGCTGACGTGTGGGCCCCGCGCGTCAGGTCGTCGTCTTCCTCGCGCCGTCGTCTTCCTCGCGAACGCCCGCGCCGTCCGCCATGTTTCCGAGCTCAAGCCCCGTACGACAACGCATCTTTTCCAACTGAACCCCTTCTAGAAAACGTGCCAAATTCTATCCCTAACCTCTCCGCACCCGTTTCTGTTAAAATCATATCTCGAATCAAATCCTATCCCCAGATTTCCGAAAAATCGTTTCGTGTTCTTTCTGACTCGATTTGGGGATTCCTTATCCCGCACCTCGGCTCCTATAAATAGGCCCCGAGGATCGCCAAAGACTCCGCAACCCGCAGCCACCACCCACCTCGCCCGAGAGCCCTAGCGCCGCCGCAATCGGTTTTAGGGTTTTCGCCGTTCGTTCTTCGCCGCTTGCGCCGCCACCGGTGTCGCCCGCCGCCGCCGAGGGCACCACCAGGTTCAGTGACGCCGGCTACCTCCAGGAGTCTTCGCCGTCGCCGGAATCTCACCGGAGCCTCCATCCGACAACAGCCGAACCTCTCCACCGCTCCGAGCTCACCGCCGGTCGCCGCCGTCGCCCTCGACCACCCGGAGTTGCACCCAGAGGTTCGCAATAGCGAGAGCTACACGCCAGTACCACTCACCGCCGGCGAGGAGCCGCCGTTCGCCGTTGCCGTTGGTTTCCGAGCCGTGTCGCCGTCGGTCTGACGTGTCAGGTCGCGTGGCTCGCCAGCATCAGCCCCGTGCTCGCGTGGCAGCCAGGTGTCGCCCTGTCATCGCCCACGTGGTGCACACGTGTGCAACCCATCGGGTTCGAGCGAGGCTCTGGTGGACCTAGTCCACCGTGAGTTTAGCCTCTGACATGTGGGTCCCACATGTCAGGGATTTCTTTTTATTTATCTTTTTCCGAAATTCTTCACGACGTCACCATGATTAAATCTGATTTTCCTTTAGGAAAATAATTCAGTAAATTCATAAAATCTGATTTTCAGCATTTTATGTAATTCCAATCTTCCAAAGCCCATAACTTTTGCATCCTAACTCCGATTGAGCCCATTCAAATTTCTAAATTTGTCTAAATTCAAGATCTATCTATCTGAGATTTTTATTTAATTTTTGGAGTTTGTTTTGCCTCTGTTATTTATTTGTTTTGTTTGTTTTTGTTTCGTTTGCGAGTAGACGTCGATTCGTCGGGAAATTTTGTGGAAGAAGGAGCACCCCAAGATCAAGACCAGTACATAGACCTTTTCCAAGGCAAGTCATACCTTTGATCATCTTGAACCCAGTTTTCAAATTATGTTGTGTTAAATTATTGCATTCTATTTTAATTATTTATTTAAATGCTTTGGGTATAGTTATTATCCCAATTGTTATCACACCTTGGCCTTGTATGTCATAATTCCTTGTCACCCTAGATTGGTTTAGTTGGTAATATTGTAGCACCAACGTGGGTTGGTTAGACGCGAGTACAATTGCTTAGCCATGCTACGAATCATCATCTCATGTGAGTCGCAAACATTAAATATGACTAAGTGACTATGGAACTTTGTGTAAAACTGTGTGCTATGTGTTATTACTTCGTGATGGCATGTGTTGCACTAAAACCAACTGGGTGGTAAAGGATTTGGACTGAGGCAAGTGGTGGAGACTGTGTGACATGGTGGACTATGTGATGGGTATGATAATCTGTGTGGCTTAGTTAGAATATGGAAGTCTTGCCTTGGTCAATTAAGGACTTAACTTTGTGTGCCATTGAACCGAGCTCATCTGCACGACCACATGCCGGTATGGGACGGCCTAACTTAGTAAGTTATGGATTCTCGGCATTGATGTTCGGTGGTAGGTTAGGCTTTGTGATAGGGTGGAGGTGTGACTACTTGGTGGTTGCATCACGGAGGATTCGTCGCCCCGTCCAACGGTGTGTGTTATGCATGGGCTATGTGATATGTATAACGGTTTGTAAGCACACCGGGAATGTCAATGTTGAAGATGAAGTTTCAACTGTTTTGTTATGATTGGTGCTAGCTACACCGGGTTATATCGTGTGGGTAAAGTGTACAACCTATGCAGAGTGTTAAACAAACTATTCGAATAGCGCGTCATGGTCATGGACATGCTCGGTGCTTTCACACGAGGGGTAGTTTTCATAAAATGTGGGAATGGGAGCTGTGTGATCTCGGTCATATGGCTATGTGAAATAAACTGTTTAGCTGTGTGTCTTTGTGGAAATAACTGTTAGATTAATATTGTCTATTTGTTTTGAATTATGCTTTCAATCTATTATTCGTATTCAATTGCAAATGTTGCTTTTATGCAAAAGAACCACATAAGCCTTTTCTTTGGAATAAGCTGCATCTATACATTGCATTCTTGTGGTATGATTTATAGTACGGTTGTGTACTCACGCTTGTTGTAAAACTTGCGCCTAAACCTACAGAAGAGGAGGAGTCTACGCCTGCTTTTGAGGAGGAGTTCGTTGAAGGTTGATCGTTCGTTAAGGTCTGGATCCTAGTTGGTTGCCTGTGGTGAATTGGTGGGATCTACGCTGGAGTTTTCCGTTCCGCTGCTGCTTTATTTCTTTGTTAGCCCTGCGTGGCTTAATAAGTGTAAACTCGACCATAAGGTCAAAACCGTTATTTGTTATTCAAACTAATCGTTTACTTTATCTATCGCTTGTGTGGATCGATATTTACCTGTGTTAACCCTGTGCACTAGCGTGATCCTCGACTAGTGCAAGATATACGCAGGGTTCCGTAATCGCAGGTCCCGGCGAGGTGGTATCAGAGCCATACTGACTGTAGGTCTTGACCTTAGTTAGATTGGTCGTCTTTAGAGTGTCCAAACTATTTTCTAAAGGAAAAATTAACTTGCAAGGTTAATTGATTGCTTAACTTTTCTCATATCTCTCTCGCCTCAACTTTTGCTATAATCTCTTCTCTCCCCGCTGTTTTAAAGTTGCTCTTACCCTGTTCGTCTGTCTTGACAGATGCCTCGCCTTCAGAGCTATGGTGAGCGCACTGGAGGGTATGCCGCTGAGCTGTGGAAGCTGCTACAGGTTCTTGGAGGTTTTGATCGTCCGCTGTACGTCGGCAACAACTGGACGGTGAATGGACAGAACCGTGGAGTGATTTGTCGCCTGACGATCTACGCCAGGAGGAACGACAAGGCAAGCCAACCTTCGCACGTCTCAGTGAGGAAGATCACTTGGCTGGAAGGTATCCAGGAGTCGTCGCGCTTGGCCATGCTACGGATCTGCAACATCTACGCCCGGGAGCTTCAGAACACCATCTTTCGTTACCACCCCAGAGCTGCAGCTGTGGATTTGCCAGCACGCTACCCGTCCACAGAAGGAGAGAGCAACGCTACAGTCGTGCACCTTGCCCAGTTTGTGGCCGCCCAGGAGGAAGCCTTGGAGAGAACCATCACGGAGTTGGATCATGTCTATGAAGCCTTACAGAGAGCTGAAGAGAAGGTCGCCACTCTGCAGGAGATCCTCTACGACCAAGTCCCCGAAGAAGAGGAAGACCCGAGGAGGATCCCAAGAAGATCCGAGGAAGGTCGATTGAGCCCAAGAAAATGCAGAGCAGAGGAGCAGTGAGCGGCTTGCACCGAACGCCTGCTCTCGCTGCACGATTCGTGGCATCGGGATCGGTTTGCCAAGATGCCGGCTCACTTCCGAGCCCACACCGCCGAGCGTCGCCGCGGTTGTGGAGGCTTTCGAGTAGTTGGTCTTAGTTCCGTTTTGAGCTTAGCGATTCAGTTTAGTGAGTCGCCCTTTAGGCGTAGTTTTGTGTGCTTAGGTCGTTGTTTCTTTTGTGTGCAGTATGAGCTGCAAAGGCCCTTAGGCATTTTTGCACCATGCTAAGACCCTAATTAATAAAGGTATTTCATTTGAGTTTCGAGTGTGTTTTGTTGGGTTTAACCTACCCCCTGCTTAGTTCTCAACTTATCTTGTGCTTGCTACCTTATCTAACCTATGGAGCTTCGCCAGATGGTTCAAACTCGTCAGACTGCTGCTAGTGGTTCCGGTACCCCAGCACCGAGAAGCAATGAGCAACCAGCCGCAGGAGCAGTTCCGCCACAAGCACCTCCAATTGACTTGCGAGAACTTTGGAGCTTTCATGGCAGCACAGACTCAGCTGATGAACACTATGATGACTCAGATGCAAGCTATGAACAACCAGAACAACAACAACAACAATCAACAGTATGGAGCCCCAGCTGCTCATGGTCACCATGGACCATCCAAACTTGCAGAATTTATGAGGACTCGTCCACCAACCTTTTCTGGACACGCCTCCACCGGAAGCGGATGATTGGCTCGTGGTTATCGAAGGAAGCCGCGATCACCCAAAGGCGTTGATCGTGAAAAGGTTCTGTATGCCACTCACCAGATGGAAGGCACCGCTGCTGAATGGTGGGAGAACTTCTGTGCCGCTCATGAGACGCCACAGGATATCACCCGGAGGAATTTTCGCGCATTTCGCAAGATCATGTGCCGAAGGCATTATCGATCCAAGAAGGATGAGTTCGCGCTCAAGCAAGGAGCTATGTCGTTGTCGACCACCTCAACAAGTTTTCTCAGCTAGCTCGCTATGCAGCGGAAGATGTAGCCACGGACAAGGCTCGCCATAGTCGCTTTTTGAAGGGACTAAACACTCGACTACAAGTCAGTTTGATCGCCCATACTTTTCCTGATTTCCAAGAGCTGGTCAACAAAGCCTTTGTTTTGGAGGACAAACGCAAGGAACCGGAGGATAACCAGAACGCCGGATGGCTCAAAGAAGGGAACCATCAATCACAGAGAGGGCAAGAACAAGTGCAAAGACAGTTCAATGTGTTTCCACCCGCACTTCGCTCAGAGCACTGCACCAACTTCAACACCCGCCCACCGCCGTAACTTCCGCAACCCCGCATCTGTCAACCCCAATTCGTGAGGCAACCAACAAAGCGTACCAAAGGTGCATTACGCCGTCGTCACCAGACATTTTGCCAACCAAAGGTCCGCAAGGGGAACAATCACTCCAAGACGCTTCAACCTTGGAGCTACGCCATCCAAGACACCAGCGCCGAGCATCAATCAAGGAGCGTCACAAGTTGCCGGCCAAGCCGAGGAACACCACGATGCGGATCGAGGCCGTGTCAACCACGCCACCTTGAAGGAGCCCAGAATCACCGGACGTCGATCGGGTAAGTTTTCGTTAACTCAAGACTGCATCGCTTTTGTTTGATTCTCGAGCTTCGCATTCATTTGTTTCGGAATGTTTGCAACCAAAATAAATTGGAAGTTATGCAACTTAAGCATACTCGTTAGTCCATCACTTGGAGCAGAGCTAAGTACTAGAGTGGGATGTTTAGGAGCTAAGTTACTCATAGTCGAGTTGAGTTTCTAGCCAACCTAATAGTCCTAGATACCCAAACCCTAGATGTCATTCTTGGCATGGATTGGTTATCCAAGCATAAAGTCGTGCTAGATTGTGGCGAAGAGCCGTAATAAAGAGAGGACGCCAAAGGAAACAAGGTAGAGTTTCTAGCCACCTCGGTTCGTGATGGACATTTGCTAGTAAACGATCAAGACCCTTGCCTTAGAAGAAGTACCATGGTCGATGAATATCCGGATGTGTTTCCAGAGGAGTTACTGTGAATGCCACCGGATCGTGACATTGAGTTTGTCATCGACCTAGTGCCGTGGACAGCACCAATTTCAAAGAGACCTTATCGGATGCCACCATGAATTGGTAGAGATGAAGAAGCGGATAGAAGAACTTCTTGAGAAAGGTTTCGTGAGACCTAGTTCGCCGCCATGGGGAGCGCCGGTGTTGTTTGTCAAGAAGAAAGATGGAAGTATGAGGATGTGTATTGATTACCGTTCTCTCAACGAGGTCACCATCAAGAACAAGTACCCACTACCTCGATAGATGATCCGCTTGATCGATGAAAGGAGCGAGTGTTTTCAAAGATCGACTGCGATCAAGTTACCACCAACTAAAGATTTGTCCTAAGGATATACCAAACCGCGTTCTCAACACTGCAGCACGGACATTATGAGTTCTTAGTCATGTCTTTTGGTCTGACTAATGCCCCTGCCTATTTCATGAACATGATGAATAAAGTATTCATGGAATATTTGGACAAGTTCGTAGTTGTGTTCATTGATGATATTCTAGTGTACTCCAAGTCGGAGGAAGAACACGCCGAACATTTAAGGATAATATTGGGAAAACTCAGAGAACATCAGTTGTATGCCAAGTTCAGTAAGTGTGATTTTTGGAAGAAGGAAGTGGATTTCCTTGGTCACGTGATGACAGCCGAGGGAGTAGCAGTTGACCCCGGTAAAGTTAAAGCAGTATTACATTGGGAGCAGCCCAAGACCGTGACTCAGATTCGCAGTTTCTTGGGAATGGCAGGTTATTACCGCCGTTTCATCGAAGGATTCTCATCGATTGCTAAGCCCCTTACGCAATTGTTGAAGAAGGAGAAAAAGTTCACTTGGACTCCAGCCTGTGAGGAAAGTTTTCAAGAGTTGAAGAAACGTTTGACTTCAGCCCCAGTGCTGATTCTGCCGGATATTCGCAAGGATTTCGACATCTATTGTGATGCTTCGCGTCAAGGATTAGGATGCGTCCTGATGCAAGAAGGAAGAGTCGCGCTATGCGTCAAGACAGTTGAGACCTCATGAGGAGAATTACCCTACCATGATCTGGAATTAGCTGCCGTAGTGCATGCTCTAAAGATTTGGCGTCATTACCTCATCGGGAATCGCTGTGAAGTCTACACAGATCATAAGAGTCTGAAGTACATCTTTACCCAGTCAGATCTGAATATGAGACAAAGAAGATGGTTAGAATTGATCAAGGATTATAATCTTGGGATCCACTACCATCCTCGAAAAGCCAATGTAGTGGCGTATGCCTTGAGTCGTAAGAGTTACCGCAATGCTTTGGAAGTAAAGGAAAGTTGTCCGTAACTTTATGAAGAATTTGAAGCTAAAGCTAGAAGTTGTGTTCAAGGATTTGTAGCCAATTTGGAAGTACAGATCTACCCTAGAGAAGCAAATTCGTGAAGCACAACCAAAGGATCCTGTGTTGTCGACATCAAGGTCAAATGATGTAAGGAAATTCAAGGATTTCACCAAAGATGATCAAGACATACTCTGGATTAATGGGCGTATCTGTGTACCAGATATCGATGGTCTGAGACAGTTAATCTTAAAGGAAGCCCATGACTCAAAGTACTCAATCCACCCTGGAAGTACCAAGATGTACCAGGATGTTAAGACTAAATTTTGGTGGCCAAATTTGAAACGAGAAGTCGCAGAGTTCGTTGCCTTGTGCGACACCTGTCAGAAAGTGAAGGCGGAACACCAGAGGCCAGCAGGATTACTGCAACCGCTGAAGATTCCAGAGTGGAAGTGGGAAGAAATCGGGATGGATTTCATCACCGGTTTACCCAAGACCCAATCGGGTTACGATTCGATCTGGGTAATAGTCGATCGTCTAACCAAGGTCGCCCATTTCTTGCCAGTCAAAACCACATACTCCGGAGATCGCCTTGCGGAGTTGTACATGGCCAGAATTGTCAGTTTGCACGGTGTGCCCAAGAAGATAGTGTCAGATCGAGGATCTCAGTTCACCTCTCGTTTTTGGCAAAGCTTGCATGAAGCATTGGGTACCCATCTGAATTTCAGTACTGCATACCATCCACAGACCGATGGGCAGACTGAAAGAGTCAATCAGATATTGGAGGATATGCTGAGAGCTTGTGCTCTAGCAAATGCTACCCGTTGGGATAAAAGTTTACCGTATGCAGAATTTTCGTACAACAATAGTTATCAAGCTAGTCTGCAAATGTCACCATTTGAAGCACTGTATGGTCGTGCCTGCAGAACCCCGTTGAATTGGTCAGAAACAGCTGAACGATCAGTTTTCGGTCCAGACATTATTCAGGAAGCAGAAGAGCAAGTGGCCATGATAAGAGAAAGATTGAAGATAGCTCAGTCCAGGCAGAAGAGCTATGCTGATAATCGTCGTCGAGATCTCAGTTTTGAACCCGAGGATTTCGTTTATCTTCGAGTGACTCCGCTCAGAGGGGTCAAAAGGTTTCATGCCAAAGGGAAGCTTGCCCCTAGGTATGTTGGTCCGTTCAAGATTTTGGAACGACGTGGAGAAGTTGCTTACGGCTTGAGCTACCGCAGATGCGTTAGCAGGAGTGCATGATGTCTTTCATGTCTCGCAGTTGAGGAAGTGTCTTCGTGTGCCAGAAGATCAAGCCCCGCTAGAATCAATGGATCTGAAGGAGGATCTTACCTACAAGGAGCAGCCAGTCAGGATTTTGGATGTCGCAGAGCGCCTCACCAGAAGCAAGACTGTTCGTTTTTGCAAGGTCCAGTGGAGCAACCACTCAGAAGGAGAAGCGACGTGGGAACGTGAAGAAGAGCTGAAAGCCGAGTTTCCTAACCTTTTCTCTAGCTAGCCTGAATCTCGGGGTCGAGATTCCTTTAAGGGGGGGAGGTTTGTAACATCCCAATTTTTCTGAGCCTTAAAAATCCTTTGAATAGTTAGTAGGGAAAAATTCACCATTTGATTTTATTTGAATTTAATTTCAAAAGCTTAATATTGGACTTTACAATCAAAAACATTTAATGTGAATAATCCCAACATGAACAATAGCCAAAACTATTTTATTTGGGTTCTATGTGCTCAGATATATTTTCTAGATTTTTCTAGAATTTTTCTGAGTTCATTTGCTATTTTCTATTGCCTATTTGAATTTCTGGTATTTTCTAAAATAGAAAACCTATTAATAATCTCAGAAAAGGCATCGGACCGAAATCCAAACCTCCGGCCCATTCTTCCGCCGCACCCAGCCGCGGCCAGCCGCCGCGCGCCGCTTTCCACCGACATGCGGGTCCCGCATGTCAGCCTCTCTGTTTCTCTCTCTCTCCGGTTTGCCCCGTTCACTCTCCGCCGTTGGATCAAGCAGGAACGGCTGGATGTGCGTGAGGCAACCAGACGGTCCGAATGTTTCTTTGATTGTGGACCGCTCGATCAAGATTCAACGGCCGATCCTTGAGTCCGCTTTCGCACCGCACCGCTCCGCGCGCGCGCCGCCTCCTGCCGCCGACGTGTGGGCCCCGCGCCGTCGCCGTCTTCCTCGCGCCGCGTCGTCTTCCTCTCGAACGCCGCGCCGTCCGCCATGTTTCCGAGCTCAAGCCCGCATCGACAACGCATCTTTTCCAATGAACCCTTCTAGAAAACGTGCCAAATTCTATCCCTAACCTCTCCGCATCCGTTTCTGTTAAAATCATATCTCGAATCAAATCCTATCCCCAGATTTCCGAAAAATCGTTTTCGTGTTCTTCTCGGACTCGATTTGGGGATTCCTTATCCCGGGCACCTCAGCTCCTATAAATAGGCCCCGAGGATCGCCAGCACCTCCGCAACCCAGAGCCACCACCCACCTCGCTCCGAGAGCCCTAGCGCCGCCGCAATCGAAGTTTTAGGGTTTTCGCCGCCGTTCTGTTCTTCGTCGTTTGCGCCGCCACCAGTGTCGCCGTCGCCGCCGAGGGACCACTGTGTTCGATGGACGCCGTGGCTACCTCCAGAGTCTTCGCCGCCGGAATCTCACCGAGCCTCCATCCGACAACAGCCGAACCTCTCCACCGCTCCGAGCTCACCGCCGGTCGCCGCCGTCACCTCGACCACCCGGAGTTGCACCCAGAGGTTCGCATAGCGAGAGCTACACGCCAAGACCACTCACCGCCGGCGAGCCGTCGCTCGCCGTTGCCGCTGGTTTCCGAGCCGTGTCGCCGCTTGGCGTGACGTGTCGTCGCGTGGCTCGCCAAAGACGCCCGTGCTCGCGTGGCGGCCGTGTGTCGCCACATCGCCCACGTGGGTGCACACGTGTGCAACCCATCGGGTTCGAGCGAGGCTCGGTGGACCTAGTCCACCGTGAGTTTAGCCTCGACATGTGGGTCCCACATGTCGTGATTTCTTTATTTATCTTTTCCGAAATTCCTTCACGACGCCACTATGATTAAATCTGATTTTCCTTTAGGAAAATAATTCAAGAAATTCATAACATCTGATTTTCAGCATTTTATATAATTCCAATCTTCCAAAGCCCATAACTTTTGCATCCTAACTCCGATTGTGCCCATTCAAATTTCTAAATTTGTCTAAATTCAAGATCTATCTATCTGAGATTTTTATTTAATTTTTGGAGTTTGTTTTGCCTCTGTTATTTATTTGTTTTGTTTGTTTTTGTTTCGTTTGCGAGTAGACGTCGATTCGTCGGGAAATTTTGTGGAAGAAGGAGCACCCCAAGATCAAGACCAGTACATAGACATTTTCCAAGGCAAGTCATACCTTTGATCATCTTGAACCCAGTTTTCAAATTATGTTGTGTTAAATTATTGCATTCTATTTTAATTATTTATTTAAATGCTTTGGGTATAGTTATTATCCCAATTGTTATCACACCTTGGCCTTGTATGTCATAATTTCTTGTCACCCTAGATTGGTTTAGTTGGTAATATTGTAGCACCAACGTGGGTTGGTTAGACGCGAGTACAATTGCTTAGCCATGCTACGAATCATCATCTCATGTGAGTCACAAACATTAAATATGACTAAGTGACTATGGAACTTTGTGTAAAACTGTGTGCTATGTGTTATTACTTCGTGATGGCATGTGTTGCACTAAAACCAACTGGGTGGTAAAGGATTTGGACTGAGGCAAGTGGTGGAGACGTGTGATATGGTGGACTATGTGATGGGTATGATAACTGTGTGGCTTAGTTAGAATATGGAAGTCTTGCCTTGGTCAATTAAGGACTTAACTTTGTGCGCCATTGAACCGAGCCTTCATCAGACGACCACATGCCCGGTATGGGACGGGCCTAACTTAGTGTTATGGATTCTCGGCATTGATGTTCGTGTGGTAGGTTAGGCTTTGTGATAGGGTGGAGGTGTGACTACTTGGTGGTTGCATCACGGGAGGATTCGTCGCCCCGCCCAACGGTGTGTGTTATGCATGGGCTATGTGATATGTATAACGGTTTGTAAGCACACCGGGAATGTCAATGTTGAAGATGAAGTTTCCGAACTGTTTTGTTATGATTGGTGCTAGCTACACCGGTTATATCGTGTGGGTAAAGTGTACAACCTCTGCAGAGTGTTAAACAAACTATTCGAATAACGCGTCATGGTCATGGACATGCTCGTGCTTTCACACGAGGGGTAGTTTTCATAAAATGTGGGAATGGGAGTGTGTGATCTCAATCATATGGCTATGTGAAATAAACTGCTTAGTGTGTGTCTTTGTGGAAATAATCATAGATTAATATTGTCTATTTGTTTTGAATTATGCTTTCAATCTATTATTCGTATTCAATTGCAAATGTTGCTTTTATGCAAAAGAACTACGTAAGCCTTTTCTTTGGAATAAGCTCGCATCTATATATTGCATTCGTGGTATGATTTATAGTACGGTTGTGTACTCACGCTTGTTGTAAAACTTGCGCCCAAACCTACGTAAGAGGAGGAGTCTACGCCGCTTTTGAGGAGGAGTTCGTTGAAGGTGATCGTTCGTTAAGGTCCGATCCCATTGGTTGCCTCGTGGTGAATTGGTGGGATCTACGCTGGAGTTTTCCGCCCACGCCGCTTTATTTCTTTGTTAGCCCTGCGTGGCTTAATAAGTGTAAACTCGACCATAAGGTCAAAACCGTTATTTGTTATTCAAACTAATCGCTTACTTTATCTATCGCTTGTGTGGATCGATATTTACCGTGTTAACCCCTGTGCACTAGCGTGATCCTCGACTAGTGCAAGATACACGAGAGGTTCCGAATCGCACTCGGGTCCCGACACAAAGGTAGGCCTTTATATGTTGGGCTAGGTCCCATCTATCAGCGGGAAGAGGAGACAATGAGAGAGGGCGAATGTGAGGAAATGCCCCATCCTCCTGGACGCTCCATTGTTTGCCGTCAGCCCTGTCCGTCACGCTCCTGTCCGTCACGCTACTGTCCGTCGGTGGCACCTCCATGTGATACAACATCCCCTCCGCCAGGCCGCCCCACCAAATGCAGTGTTGCTCACTGGGCCGTCGTGCCGCCACTGTCTGTCTGGACGTACCATCTCTATCTCAAGTTCGATCAATCCCTCGCCCTTGCCGTCGTCAAGGTCTGTCCAATTGCTCCTCCCTCATCGTTCTCCTTGGTTTACTAGTACTTGGTTGGATTGGTCTTCTTTCTCCCTGGTTGTTAGTGACAGTTTGGTGCCTAAAATTGAGGTAGAACAATTGCAGGACCCAAATTGACACGTACGAGTTGAGTAGCTTGAGGGCATCCTGGCGTGGAGGGGGCGTAGCGCTGCCACAGCATAAGCGCAGGAGAGTGCTTCAATAGGGAGTACTTAATGGCTGCGGGGAGGGGGAGGGGGTGCGGCTGTCATCTCCCGCTGCGTGATCTCTTGCATGGCTGCAACGACTTGGGTAGGGATCGAATGGCTAGTTCTCAGACTTGGTGGACCATGTATGTCAAGGCTGGTTTGGAGGGGCATTTTAGGACATACGACGTGTATTTATGTAAATTAGGGAGGTATTGGCCATAATGGTATTTCTAGGAGTACTTAATGGTTGCAGTGGCATTTTTCAAAGAGATGCTATTGCAGTGGCATTTTACAAAGATACGACGATTGGAGTGGCATTTTTCGGATTATCCCTATTAACATTACCCAGCTAGAAAAGGAGCTATTCTTACATTGCAAATACCAGCGCATAAAAAGTATTGCTATGACCCACCAACCTTGCAACGCTTATTCCTACTTGTTACCAACGCTCATCTATATGTTGTCATAGACCCTTGCAATGGCCTTTATGGCAACATATACCAAACATATTGGTAAAGAACCTGGCAACGCTTGTTTCGACCTTTAGCAACACATGTAAACATTGTTAGAGGTGCGTTCATGTTGTAATGCGGGGGAGTATTGTGGGCCTGATGGGCCATCGGGGGAGAGAGAGAGATGAACTAGGCCACAAATGGAATTTGCCTACAAAAATAGTCTATTTAAAATTGATTTTTTATTTTAAATAACTCCAAATAATTCAAATGCGCTGATAAAAATGCAAAATACATTTTGGAACATTTTTAGTTTAAATAAAATATTTTTGAGACATTTTTATTCTATTCTATGGTAAACCTGTTTTCTTCTAGTTGCTCTTTTACACAGGTTTACATATTTTCTTTATCGATCAATCACCATAGATTTATTATTTTATATACCTTTCATATGTGAAACAATGTTCCACTTTTTATTCATGAAACGCAAAGCACACTTCTGTATGTATACATGGTAAATGCATTTGTTAATTTATTTGTCTATCTTGAAACAGGAGTTCGATACAGAATGTGTATCTCTGTCTACGACGGAAACAAGACCAGTCATTGCTCATAATTTACAGTCAATAATCCCTGAACATGCAATTGAAAATCATGATTCAACAGCCAACATAAGTGATAAATATTTTTGGAACCAAATCACTGCACCCAATGGTATGCTCTCGGCGCCTTGCATCCATACAAACGCTGGTGCAAGTGTCACAGTTAAGGGTTATTTGTCATCTGACAAGAACTCAGAAAAATGCATCTACTCTTCAGTTCTCCATATTCATGAGACGTGATGCGGGCCTCAACTTAGGATCTATTTGGAATGAGAGAATTTCACATGGAACAATTCAATTCCTGCGGTACCGGAACAAATTCTTGCGTAGTAGCCTAATTTCCCAGCCTTATCGTTTATCCGTGAAAAGATGAATGAGAACGTGGTTTACTCGTGTGAGACCGATTTATTCGATTTGTAATGCTTAATCTTCTATTGACCATAGCATCACAAATCAAATAAATCAACCTCGAGATATGTATACTTCCCAAATGCAGATACACACCCCGTTATAAAATCATGCATTAATTCCATACATCACAATATAACAAGTCTAGCAAAAGACATATATAATATAAAGTTATTACAAAAAGGGCTGACTGGCCCAACGACATAAGTATCAAATAACAATGAAGCAAGAGGCGCCGTAAGATGGCTTTAACCAAAATACGACCGGTTAGCCACAAAACCACAGGGCAACCGACCGGGCCGCCAAGCTAGTCGTCCACACCGCAGCAAAACTCACCAAAGTTGATCCCATGGGGATCAACCTTCTTCCTCTGCAACAACTAAGCAAAGAAAATAAGTACAAAAATGTACTCGCAAGACTTACATGTAACAAACCTAGTTACTACTACATGCAGCTTTAATCAAAGGAGAAGGCTCAAGGTTAATTTTCAGCATAAAGCAAGTTTTATTTACAACAGTAATAATTGGAAGGCAATTTTGACAATATGAATTTTATTTGAATAAATAACAATGAGACAATAAGCAATAGACATAAAGACAACCCGAGATGACTAACCCAATAGCCATCACAACAATAGCACGAGTTACCCACTGCACTCACCCACATCAAGTTCTAATTTAAAATAGTGTAGTCTAGTTCTCACGGGCGATCCGAGCGTGTCCATAACCTAGGACGAGACTATTCGAATAGTTCAAAACCCCGCAGGGTGTACCAACGCACCCACACTTCGACCGTCTTTCCACCACCACGGTTAGCATACTTCCTTTGGTATGCGTGCACGCTAAGTCTAACAAGACGCTTTTCAATGAAAATGCTAATCAAGAGCCGCACGTATGGGGTTAACCCTTAGTGATCTGCCGACGAAATATGGACCACAAGGACCCATACGTGGAGTAGGAGACACCGGCCTTGGCGGGTGCTCCCCTCCCCACAAATATGTCCATGTTGCATATAGTTAAATATACAACCCACCACGCAACTAATTAATTAACACCCCCAAAGTACTTAGTCAAGAGAGGTTCCATACCCTCTAGTGTGGTTAGCACGCAAAAATGCTCAGTACGGTGGCGTAAGTAACTCGGTCCTTAAATGACTCGGGCATCATTCCAATCACACCCAAAAGCACACCATCTTACCATTGTGCTCAAGTCCAAATCGTTTTGTTTTTATTTTTAGTTTTCACAAATAAACATGGCATAAAGGTTGAAACATAGAGTCATAATAAGTTTGTGTAATCAAGGTTATCGACTAAGTCGATAACCGTCCAATTCTACCGGTAACTAAGCATTGCTAAGCATCATATCGTAAAGACAAATAAAAGACCATAAGTCATTCACCGGGCTCTAATTCACCAGTGGGGATAATAACCTATGGCAGTGGCAGTGGTGAACAATTTCAAGGCAACAATGCAATAGGCTTAGCTACCTCTAATCGACAAAATTAACTTTGACACAAGAAGCATGCATACTTAGTTTTTACAAACAAGATATTAGAATTTAAAAGTAATACGAGCAATATGATCAAATGATGTTACATCGCTTGCCTTGTCAGATCACTTGTTTGTCGCAGAGGATCACTCACGCAATCAACACAATTGTCGCCACCTATCGAAAGAATGAGAAAATCCAATAAAGACGACGAACACCGAAGAAAAACTCAAAACCAAAAGTGATACGGGGGAAGCCCGATCTTCTCAGTGAGTAACCGTGGATAGTTGATGCGAAGTAGACGATGTCGCTAGCCGAACACTCGCGCCAATGCACGAACCCTCAACTCTTTGGATAACGCCCAAACGCACTGTAATTGTTCGTCGCGAGACCACGAACGATTTAACGCCAAGTCCCCGATTCCCGGTGGAACGACGGCTTGACCTTGAATTGCGAACTAACCAATGGATCGCCTAATTCTCTCAAAGTCCTCGCATGAACTCGGATTTAGAAAGAACAAGCAATAGCTATGTTTCAATTCTTATGCATAAACTGGTCTACCTCTATGGTGCGCCATGGGGTTTATATAGCCTCCCACGCAGCACAAAACTCTGATGAACAAGAACCGAAAGTGCTCTGAGAATCCGAGTCCGACACTATTCATCGCTATAAGATCCGAGTCCGACATCGCTCACGTGAACAAGAATCCGATTCAAAAACGCCCTACTTTAATTTGGAAATTTAAACTAGTCTCCTCTCGGTTTCCCTTGTATTGTGAGCTTTTCTTCTCTTAGCTTACGCGAATTTGTTCGATGCACTTGATGCTTCTTTTATGCCAATGTAACCCTTGTTGCCATGTCACCATATGTCTTTCTTGACCGCCCGCATCGCTAGGGTTTTATCCCGAGAGCACGTTCCTCTCGTTGGCCACATGGGTTTCTTCTCCTTGTTGGCCGCATGTGTTTCTCCTCCATGAATTTGTTCCCGCCTCCTCTCCTCCCTCTCGGTTCCAAAGTCTTTAAATTTGTCAAACCTAAGAATGCACCAAGTATTGCTTTAGGTAGTAACCAATTCTCATTGGCAACAAAAGGAAATTCATTAAGAAACAAATGCACCGTTGTTTGAGAAGTTTAGCTCCCGCTTCACGAATAACGCCATAAGTAGTAGGATATCCTCATCATCCTCCTTTCTTCAAGAAAAGCCGCCCTCGGCTTTTGATAGCGTGAAGATGTGCTAGACAAATAATACAACGATATGCATGGTATATATATTTATCATCCAAACTCCTTTCGCTTAGCACATGATGATTTGTGAAAGTGTAATAAACAAAAGAACAACGATATACGTGGTATATGTATGCATCAATTGTTGTGACATTCTCGTTGTTGCGCACAAAATAATTAGGATCATAGCAGCCATAGGATGTATTTGATATATACATTGCGATACTTTCATCACATCATTCTCCTCCCATGAGAAAAATCGTCCTCGACTTTGGTAAGTACATGGACAAGATATAAGAGGGACCCACTAGATCAAGTTGTTCAAATATTGGAGAGAAAATTTTAGTTTCTTCCATGCTTCAACTCGACTACGTTGTTTACATGTATAGGAGAAACAAGTAGGCATCATATTGCGTTCTAAACAATAGGCACTTGTATTAAAATCCATCTCAAAATGATCATGATATTTCTCAATAGATGGTTTGCGCAAAACATGCAAGTTTAAATCAGCAAGATTATCACAAGTAATGCATATTCGATAAACATAGAACTTGTCATCTACACCATAATATCCAATCAAATTGAATGTATATGTGTAGGCATAAGTACTAACGAAAGTGATCTTAAACATGAAACTTTAGCAAGATTCTCAATCACACTAGATAGCTCTCTATGAACATCGAACATGATATAGTATAAAAGATCATCAAAAGATATTTTAGTAAGAACGTCCTTATGGGTAATCAATTCCACATTATGTAAATTGAGCATACAAATTTCGAACATGGAATATTCAAAGGAACACTAGAGATCGAACTCGACGCACCTCTTCTTGATGAGTATGCAATTCAACACCACATCGTTACCTTTACCATCCTCCTCGCTTGTTGTAGGTGTTGTAGATATCAAGTCATCATCATGAAACCATTGGATCGCAAGCACTCTATCCCCACCGTGGTTATCTCCTCGCCTTTCACGCCCAACGGTGCCGGTTGTTCAACTTTCAACTCATTTTTTTGACTATCATCTACTTCTCTCTTTCTGTTGGTGCATCTTTCTCACACTCAATAGAGATGCTCTCAACCTCACATATGGTGGAATCACACACTCACTCTCTTTATCATTCTCACTCAATTTGGCTATGTGGCACTCATTCTCATATGGGTTTGGATACATCCCGTCCCCAAAGATTGTGGGTCAAGAATCGAGCAATTACCAAGAACCACAAACTCTTCATGAAGCAATGGGGCAGACTACACTAAACATGTACCGAAGGGAATGTCCCATGCTCGGTCGCCTTCACATGTGATATACTAGCGGCATTTAAAACTTTTCGTGGACAAGTCAACTTGTCAAGTAGAGAACGCTTGTAGTGGCGAGGTACAAACGCGTGCGAAATGCCGCTTCATCCGCTCCCACGTGATAATCGGCAATTCATGGCGCTCCATACGCTACGAATAAACCGCTCCCACCAATGTGTGGCATAATCGCCAAGCCACTAGACGCAAGTAAGAGCTTCCTCTCATTGGTATAGTTGTGCATCCAAATAGAGTATCAATTTCTAGCTCCCAAGTGAGATATTCTTGTACATCCATGCACGCACCAGAAAATATAGGGATGGAAAATTTGGGCTTATCGTGAAAATCCTTACGATGCACGCTTGGTTGATTGAACATGGCGTGCAGCTCCAAGAAATTGTTGTTGATGTCCGCACGTAGTTGCGTAACCTCCTCTCCGAGGTTGTTCAATCCATCCAACGGACCCGAGCTCATCGCGCACCCCATTATCACGATCATGAAGTTTCTTTTGTAGCGCCCCACACAACCGTATACTCCGCCCACGTAATCCGGTGGATTCTCCGATGACTCGACATGGATACAACTCACAAATAGCAAACAAAATTATATCCGGTTAGTAAAAACTTGCTCTCTCACGCCGCAACTCACCGTCCCGAACACAAGACAAGCTTACTGCTCCAAAGTGAATCAAGGACGGCAAATCGACGGCCAGACAATGAGTGACCTTAACCCGTAATGTATGAGCGTAACCAAGAGCAAGGGAGTACACAAACGGTGTAGGTGGAGCTCGGATAGGTATGTGTATATTCTATGCAACTGATATTCAAGGTATTGTAAAGCTAAGTAATGATCCAAGCTAGAGTATTTTGCCTATGTGCTGATCCAAAGGTTTAAGCGAAGTGTATGAACGCACAAACAAAGATAAATGTGACTTAATGCAAACAAAGGAATGAGCTAGTGAGAGACAAACTGAAATTGAGATGAAAACTAGCTCTGCTTTTGCACCAAGTACTATGAGAGACGCTAGCCAATTGCAAAGATATCAATGTTAGGGCACAAGATTGCTCAAATAGATTAAATACACAATCTGAAATTGTGGACTAAGGTTTACTCTTCCCAATTTCGCCCCTTTTTGTTTGTTTGTTTTTTTCTCAAAACCGCATGAACAAAGCTCTTCGCCTTCTTGGCTATTAAGGAAACCGAAAGGAAAAAATTTGGTATCGTATTTGCGGGTTTGATCTTTTGTTTTTTTAATACCTTTTCAAGCCGTGGCTTTTTCTTGTAACCTGCCGCTTTTCCTCTTTTCTTATTGCAATGGCCGAAATAGGTTTGCTCCTCTTGATTGCACAAGTCTCACAATTCAACAACGTAAATAAACCAAAGAACAGCCCTAGTGCAATGTACAAAAGCTAGACTCAAGGATGAAAGGATATAAGTGAAGCTCAAGAAACCCAAAGTGTTTGGCCACTATCTCTTTTGGGTGCTAATTGAGGAGTTCAATCAGCAATTTGGTACGGTTTATGTGAACACAACGATTAAGCAACGCAAAAGGAACACATGGATCAGCACTAAAAACAAAAACTCTAATGGATGAAAACTTAACTAAACGCACAAGAAATAACAGATTAAACTACGGTTTGGTATTGCAATTTTCGGTTTATTGGACGATAGGATAGAAAACAAATCTAACTACTGTAAAGAAATTCTCACCGAGTAAACCTAGAATCGATACCATATGATACGGGAAGCCCGATCTTCTCAAATGAGTAACCGTGGATAGTTGATGCAGCAGACGATGTCGCTAATCGAACACTCGCGCCAATGCACGAACCCTCAACTCTTTGGATAACGCCAAACGCACGTGTAATTGTTCGTCGCGAGACCACGACGCATTTAACGCCAAGTCCCCGATTCCGGTGGAACGACGGCTTGACCTTGAATTGCGTAATCGAACCAATGGATCGCCTAATTTCTCTCAAAGTCCTCGCATGAACTCGATTTAGAAAGAACAAGCAATAGCTATGTTTCAATTCTTATGCATAAACTGGTCTACCTCTATGGTGCGCCATGGGGGTTTATATAGCCTCCCACGCAAGCACAAAACTCGATGAACAAGAATCGAGTGCTACAAGAATCCGAGTCCGACACTATTCATCGCTACAAGATCCGAGTCCGACATCGCTCACGTGAATGAGAATCCGATTCAAAAACGCCCTACTTTAATTTGGAAATTTAAACTAGTCTCCCTCTCGGTTTCCCTTGTATTGTGAGCTTTTTTTCTTAGCTTACGCGAATTTGTTCGATGCACTTGATGCTTCTTTTATGCCAATGTAACCCTTGTTGCCATGTCACCATATGTCTTTCTTGACCGCCGCATCGCCTAGGGTTTTATCCTCGAGAGCACGTTCCTCTCGTTGGCCACATGGGTTTCTTCTCCCTTGTTGGCCGCATGTGTTTCTCCTCCATGAATTTGTTCCGGCCTCCTCTCCTCCCTCTCGGTTCCAAAGTCTTTAAATTTGTCAAACCTAAGAATGCACCAAGTATTGCTTTAGGTAGTAACCAATTCTCATTGGCAACAAAAGGAAATTCATTAAGAAACAAATGCACCTGTTGTTTGAGAAGTTTAGCTCCTGCTTCACGAATAACGTCATAAGTAGTAGGGATATCCTCATCAAAAAGTCATCCAAATTCCATGAAATTTACACAGCAGATAGAGCATGATTTTAGACAAATATAGAAAAAAGAGACATTGGATTTGGATTAAGTATGAAAAAACTATAGTTAAATCAATTTTTCTCCGCCTGGTAATTCAAATTAAATTAATTTTGGTTACTGTTCATGACATAAATTTCTAGAAAGAATTTGAACTTGAAAATTTTATGGTAGGTAGATATTGACATTCTAAGGTTAGCAAAGTTGAGTTTACTCAATTTGGAGTTATAATGAATTTGCTATGATTTTTCTAAGTTGTAAAACTAGTGTATCATTGATTTCAGTGGCAAAGATCACATTAATACCTATTCTACACTAAAATAAAGTACTAGAAGATTTTAACAAAATTTAGTTTGCTCATTTTGGAAATACAGGGAAAAAGTTATTCATTTCTCAAGTTTTAATGAGTTTCTAGACAATATTTAATGTTGAAATAAGTTATGCAGTTCATATCATTTTATGCCATAGAAAAGTGCCTAAGTTCATTCTCAGATTAAAGTTCATCTTACTACAAAGCTAGTGCAACTTGAATCATTTAAAAAGGAGCTAAGATGAACAAGTTATGCATTTCTGAAATTCAAAATAATTAATAAGATGCAAATAAAAGCTTTCGGGACTAAAACTTGAAAACCCACTAAAACTGGGGAGGTCATGACCGTCGATCTTTCATCGCACGGCTACGGAGCACGGGGCATAGTGCATCCGCACGATCGCGCGCTGAGGAGGTCCAAGCCATAGATATTGGATCCAATGGCTCCGACCAGGACATGCATAACGCACACGGAGGAACTACCCGCGCCTAACGGAGGTCGTGACCGTCAGATATGTATCTGGCGGTCCAGAGCTCCACGAGGAAGTCCTAAGGTAACAGGTCTAACGGAGGTCTGGATGGCTAAGATCTCACAGGGGAGGTCCTGGACGGCCCAGATTTACTCGGCGGAGGTCCTACGCGACAGATCTTAAACGAGGGAGATCTCGACGGCTAAGATCCCTCGGGGGAGGTCTTCAACGGTCGAGATTTCCAGAGGGTGGTCCTGAGCAGGGAGGTCCTGGACGCTCGGGATCTACGAGAGGAGATCTTGGACGCTCAAGATTGAACGGGGGAGGTCCTATGGGTCAATACTTAATAGGGGAAGATCCCGACAGCTAAGATTTAGCCCAAGGAGGTCTTTAACGGTTGGATCTGGACTAGGGGGAGGTCCTGGAAACTAAAAGACCTTATACAAGAAGATCTAACTGCCAAAATCTAATACAAGAAGATCATTAACGGCTAAGATTACACCAAGAGGTCCTGGGACTAAAGCTTTTGCGAAAAAAGGATTAAGGTTGAGGTTTGGCTCAGGGTGGTCCTACACGGTGAAGATTAAGCCCGGGAGAACCTAAACGGCTAGGATCTAACCGAGGAGGAGGTCCTAGCGCTGATGTTTTAACAGACAAGATCCTACGGTTATGATTTGACCTCCAAGAGGTCCTTGACGGTGGGATCAAATCGAGGAGGTCCTGGGGTTGTTACGGAGGTGGTTTAGCGTACGACAATAGGAAAATCATGGCCCACCTGTAAGCGACGCACAAAGATTTTCCGACGACCATTAATTGCTAATCATCGCGCTACAGTAGTTGTCCGAGTACGACACGGCAAAAGCCCGAATGCAAGAAAAAGGCTCACCGCCGGCGACGTGGACCTCACCGGCGTGAACCAAGGGCACGGTTGAGTTCTAAATGGCGAGGAGAACCTAAAGGTGCTAAAAACTAGGGCTAAAACACCTCCTACCGGCGGCTAGCCGGAGATGACCGCCGGCGACAAAACGCGACAAAAGTGCAAAACTAAAGCAGCCCCCGCACCAGTTAACAGAGAAAAAGCTCAAGCGCTAAGGGACAATAAGAGTGCACCTGAGTACGGAGAAAGTAAGGAGATAGGAAGAGGAGCTCCGACGACAAAAAGCTTGCCGGAGGTGAGGAAGAAGACACTTTCGGCCGCAAAGAACAAGTTCCCACTTTGACCTCCTCCGTGAAGTCAACCAAAAGAGTTAGGAAATGCTCCAGTGACCAAGAGAACAAGTTAACAAAACAAGAATCTCAAGTGAACCACCTGAGCTCGGATGGCCTTGAGGAGCTCCAAAGTCCAACAATGGCGAGGGTGTTCTCGGAGTTGTGAGAAAGAGAACACCGAGAGGAGCTCGTGGGCACAATGGTGTCTAAAAGGAGCTAAGGAGGAGAGTTGAGGGTTTAGATAGCTAGGGAGCACGGCTTGAACAAGTGCAAGCTCAACTGTAAGCTCGGGCCATTCCATGGTTCACAACTTTGCCATGGACAAGCCGACGTGATGGGAACAGCTAGGGCACGACTTTGGGCAAAGCTGACATGCATTTAATGCAAGGTGGCAAAAGTCACGACAAGGACATGAAGTGACAAGGCACTGCAGCAGCTTTACCGCCATGGCTCATGCACGCAGGACGAGACGATGACCAGGCTGACGGTCCCACCGCGAGAAAGAGCTCAAGAGGACCGGTCAAAGAGTATAACGCTCGGTGGACTTGAGCTCGGTTCAGGAGGTCTCGGTGGTTGGATTAGAAACAGAGGGTCACGATTTGAAGAGGTGCACGGAGGTCCTAACTCACAAGGAGGTCTGGGACACAGATCAAAGGATGGACGACCCACGATCACCACGGTGCGACAGAGGTGGTTGTAGGTTTGTTTTGGCAAAAGACCGACGGGGTGGTCTTTGCAAAAATACAAAAGAGGTTCTAGGGGAGGTCCGGGAAGGTGCTCTTTGAAAAAGGACATGAGGTGGTCGTAAGGGTGGGAGGTCTTTGAGGAGCTCCCGAGAATCCCACCAGACCGAGATCCAACGGTTGATATGGCTTGCGCCTTAGAGCTCGAGGTGGTCTAGTTGCTTTGGTTCGACCAAGTCCAGAGGCCGAGCCCGAGTCTGACTCGAGCCTGACCCAAGGGGTGGACTTAGGGTTTCCTTTTGAAGCTGAACTTTGAAAGATTTTTGGAGACAACAAAACAGCTCTAAAAATTGTGAAATTTTTCAGAGGGGTCAAACATCAACCCTAGAACTGGGAAAAAAATACTTCCAGGAGATGATCGCAAGATTTGACAAGATTGTTTTGGAAGACAAGGTTTTAAATAAAAGACTTGTGACTTTGTATTTCCATAATTCTTGTACAAGAATTGTTTAGAACAAACAAGAAATACATGATATATGAAAAAGTTTTAATTTCTACTCATTTTCTTACATTTGAAACACAAGTCCAAAATTGGGATGTTACAAATCTCCCCCCTTACAAGAATCTCGTCCCGAGATTCCGTTTGCTCTGAGGAGGAAGACGAAATCTCATAGCCCTTGCGAATATGCCGAGTCGTGAAGTGAACAAAGAATCACGATCTGAAATGATCGCCAAGACACCATGCAAGCTCACGATCTTTGAGACCTAAAGCTCACCAAGTGACCAAGACGAATCTTGGTTCGACCCAGAGAAAAATGTGCCACTTTAGTTGACACAGAAACTTACAGTCCAGATATAACAAGGATTGATGATCGAGAGATCTTTCTTGATTCTAAGGGTGGTAGGGCAAGGCCGTTGTTAGTGGTGGAGCGATTTGTCCGGTCAATTCCGCCAACAACGGGATCTCAGCTTGATAACTAGCTATACGGAGTCATCCCTCCGCAGCTAGTTGATTAGAGGGACTGCGGCCGTTTAGGCCACGGAAGTTTGGAGCAATAACTGGTAGGAGATGCCCTTGGATGTTCCGGGAAGGAAAATGTGTCACTTTAGCCAAACAGTCGATGACAACCCAGAGGGCAACATTTTTCTTGGGGAAAACGGGGTAGGCTAGCAATACTTGTTGAAACCGAGGTGGTGTCGGGCACCAAAAATGGAGCAAGATGAGGATTACCAACAGCAGTAAAAGATGGGGATACAAAGGAACGAGATGCCCCAAAATCGAATAAAACCATAACAAGGCAAGAGTTAACAAGGAGCATACCCAACACGACGTCAGGTGCCCCCTGCGCCTCTACGACGGAGAGGGAGTTGACTTGACCATGAGCAGCCTTCTGATCTTGATTCCTTATAGGGCAATGTTGGCGAGTGCCCTTCTCGCGGCAATAGAAGCATGTGACCTCGGCTCGGTTGCGGAGGCCACCTGACTGACCCACAGGGGCACGAGGCTAAGACATGGCCTGCGGAGGACGAGGGGCAGCTCCAATCTCCTTAGGACAACTATGCGCATAATGGCCCTTGTTGTTGCAGAAGAACAAGTGACATTGGCTACAAGGCGGAAGTCACCCGAGCCTTGTCCCGATGTTTGCGGTGATCCTGCTTTCTCTTTCTAACCCCAAGAACAACGGGATTATTGATCACGATCCAAAGTCGGGAAAGTATAGACGGTAATTTGTCCCGCAGCTCCTCGCACAAATCATCCAGAACTTCTCCGTTTGGAGGCATTGGCGGTTGCGATGCTTACCGATGATCAAGAAGTAGTCATTGATGTTCTAACGACCGACGATCACCGTTCATACTACACTTCTTGGGATAGTGATCGCCTCAGAGAGGAAACAAGTGACTTTGGCCAACCGACAATTCCGGGCAAGTGGTCTTCATCACGCTTTGGACAAATCAGTAGTACACTCGTTGTTGTAGTGCCCTTCCTCACCACAACGCTAGCGCACCTTGACCTTCCCTAGTTCGCAACCTTCGCGACATGGCTCTCCTCACCGCCAAAATGTAAAGGGAGAAACCGCTGCTCTCGGGGCAATGGGACCAAGATTCGCCACACTTGCCGTATGGAGGCACTTGCAGTCTTGTCCGGACAGCTTGGAGTCGTGGAGATCTCCTTCCAACCACCTTGTCGACTAAGTCCCGCTAGTCCGCCCGCACATCCTGCTATTACGAAGAGATGGGTTAGCACGAACCCGAAAACTAGAAGCTGAAAGACGCGACTAAGGGATTCTTATGAAAGTTGGGGTGGGGATAGATATTAAGACGGACAAGGGCCAAACCCAAAAACTTAAGGCAAAGAAACAATAACTCGCAACGAAATGAACTCGAAATGCTCAAAAACAACACCAAATCAGTACAGGGTCTCAATTCATAAAACCAACTCCCTGATATGACTAACTCGTATGGAAAGAACGAGCAATCGGTTTAGGAAGGTAAAATTTCAGAAATCATCCCTTAGTTTGACACAGCTAGAAGCAAGGCAAAATCACCTAATGAAAGGTTAGATACTTAGCTAATTCATATCACTTCTTACCCTTTTATCTCCACAAGTTTTAGTTGAATTTACCTCTCATTTTCAGCACTACTTACTAATTAAAAGCTAGCTATCCAGAAATTGTACTTGCTGTCCAGATTTCTTCTCCAAGTCCCTGGCCGAATCCTTCATCTCCAGGAGCTCCTAACCTTCACTCCAAAACAGCCAACACTTCAATTTAAAGATCTCATGGTTTTCCCAAAACCAATTTAATCGATAAGCTCTATCTTTAGCAGAAGAGGAGAGGAAAACAATTTTTCAAACTCATTCAAGAATAAGGTGAGATGAGCAAGCTAAGATAGATAAAAAGTAAAATCTGAGAATCTACTTAAGATTTTCATGAACCATTTGATGTTTAGAAACTAAGTTTTCAAGATAATCTAAGGACGACCAAGCTAGGGGTTTCTACGTCAAGATGGCTCGATACCAACTTTGTGAGACCCGATTTATTCGACTTGTAATGCTTAGTCTTCCATTGACCCTAGCATCACAAATTAAATAAACCAAGCCTCGAGATATGTATACTTCCCATAAATGCAGTATACACACCCCGTTACAAAATCATGCATCAATTCCATACATCACAATATAACAAGTCTAGCAAAAGACATAGATAATATAAAGTTATTACAAAAGGGTCGACTGCCCAACGACATAAGTATCAAATAACAATGAAGCAAGAGGCGCTGAAGATGGCTTTAACCAAAATACGACCTGTTAGCCACAAACCACGTGGAAACCGACCGCCGCCAAGCTAGTCGTCCACACCGCAGAAAACTCACCAAAGTTGATCCCTTGGGGATCAACCTTCTTCCTCTACAACAACTAACTAAAGCAAATGAGTACAAAAATGTACTGCAAGACTTACTGTAACAAACCTAGTTACTACTACACGCAGTGCTTTAATCAAAGGAGAAGACTCAAGGTTAATTTTCAGCATAAAACAAGTTTTATTTGCAATAGGTAATAATTGGAAGGCAATTTTGACAATATGAATTTTATTTGAATAAATAACAGCGAGACAATAAGTAATAGACATAAAGACAACCTGGAGATGACTAACCCAATAGCCAACACAACAATAGCACGAGTTACCCACTCGTACCACCCACATCAAGTTTTAATTTAAAAGGGTGTAGTCTAGTTCTCACGGGGCGTATCCGAGCGTGTCCATAACCTAGGACGAGGCAATTCGAATAGTTCAAAACCCTGCAGGGGTGTGCCAATGTACCCACAATTCAGACCGCCTTTCCACCAGCCACGGTTAGCATACTTCCTTTGGTATGCAGGCACGGCTAAGTCTAACAAGACGTTTTCCAATGGAAAATGCTAATCAAGAGCCGCACGTATGGGGGTTAACCCTTAGTGATCCGCTGACGAAATATGGATCACAAGGACCCATACGTGGAGTAGGAGACACCGACCTTGGCGGGTGCTCCCCTCACCACAAACATGTCCATGTTGCATATAGTTAAATATACAACCCACCACGCGACTCATTAATTAACACCCCCAAAATACTTAGTCAAGAGAGGTCCCATACCCTCTAGTGTGGTTAGCACGTAAAAATGCTCAATACGGTGGTGCAAGTAACCCGGTCCTTAAATGACTCGGGCACCATTCCAGTCACACCCAAAAGCACACCATCTTACCATTGTGCCCAAGTCCAAATCATTTTGTTTTTATTTTTAGTTTCACAAATAAACATGGCACAAAGGTTGAAACATAGAGTCATAATAAGTTTGTGTAATCAAGGTTATCGACTAAGTCGATAACCGCCCAATTCTACTGGTAACTAAGCATTGCTAAGCATCATATCGTAAAGACAAATAAAAGACCATAAGTCATTCACCGGGCTCTAATTCACCAGTGAGGATAATAACCTATGGCAGTGGCAGGGGTGAACAATTTCAAGGCAACAATGCAATAGGCTTAGCTACCTCTAATCAACAAAATTAACTTTGACACAAGAAGCATGCATACTTAGTTTTTACAAACAAGATATTAGAATTTAAAAGTAGTACGAGCAATATGATCAAATGATGTTACACTGCTTGCCTTGCTGTAGATCACTTGTTTGCTGCAGAGGATCACTCGCGCAATCAACACAATTGTCGTCACCTATCGAAAGAATGAGAAAATCCAATAAAGACGCATTTAACACCGAAAAAAAACTCAAAACCAAACTCATCTAAATTCCATGAAATTTACATAGCAGATAGAGCATGATTTTAGACAAATATAGAAAAAGAGACATTTGATTTGGATTAAGTATGAAAAAGCTATAGCTAAATCAATTTTTCTCCACTGTAATGCAAATTAAATTAATGTCTACATCGTTCATGACATAAATTTTTAGAAAGAATTTGAACTTAAAATTTTTATGGTAGGTAGATATTGACATCCTAAGGTTAGCAAAGTTGAGTTTACACAATTTGGAGTTATAATGAATTTGCTATGATTTTTCTAAGTTGTAAAACTAGTGTATCATTGATTTCAAGTGGCAAAGATCACATTAAGACCTATTCTACACTAAAATACAGACTAGAAGATTTTAACAAAATTTAGTTTGCTCATTTTGGAAATACAGGAAAGAGTTATTCATTTCTCAAGTTTTAATGAGTTTCTAGACAATATTTAATGTTGAAATAAGTTAATGCAGTTCATATCATTTTCTGCCACAGAAAAGTGCCTAAGTTCATTCTCAGATTAAAGTTCATCTTACTACAAAGCTAGTGCAACTTGAATCATTTAAAAAGGAGCTAAGATGAACAAGTTATGCATTTTTGAAATTCAAAATAATTAATAAGATGCAAATAAAAGCTTTCAGGACTAAAACTTGAAAACCCACTAAAACTGGGGAGGTCGTGACCATCGATCTTTCATCGCACGGATACAGAGCACGGGGCACAGTGCATCTGCACAATCGCACGCTGAGGAGGTCCAAGCCATAGATATTGGATCCAATGGCTCCGACCAGGACATGCACAACGCACGCGGAGGAACTACTCGCGCCTAACGAAGGTTGTGACCGTCAGATCTGGATCTTGCGGTCCAGAGCTCCACGAGGAGGTCCTAAGGTAACAGGTCTAACGGAGGTCTGGACGGCTAAGATCTCACGGGGGAGGTCCTGGACGGCCCAGATTTACTCGGCGGAGGTCCTACGCGACAGATCTTAAACGAGGGAGATCTCGTCAGCTAAGATCCCTCGGGGGAGGTCTTCAACGGTCGAGATTTCCGGAGGGTGGTCCCGCGAGGAGGTCCGGACGCCGGATCTGCCAGAGGAGATCTTGGACGCTCAAGATTGAACGGGGGAGGTCCTATGGGTCAATACTTAATAGGGGAAGATCCCGACGGCTAAGATTTAGCCCAAGGAGGTCTTTAACGGTTGGATCTGGACTAGGGGGAGGTCCTGGAAACTAAAAGACCTTATACAAGAAGATCTAACGGCCAAAATCTAATGCTAGGAGATCATTAACGGCTAAGATTACACCAAGAGGTCTTGGGACTAAAGCTTTTGCGAAAAAAGGATTAAGGTTGAGGTTTGGCTTAGGGTGGTCCTACATAGTGAAGATTAAGCCCGGGAGAACCTAAACGGCTAGGATCTAACCGAGGAGGAGGTCCTAGCGCTGATGTTTTAACAGACAAGATCCTACGGTTATGATTTAACCTCCAAGAGGTCCTTGACGGTGGGATCGAATCGAGGAGGTCCTGGGGTTGTTACGGAGGTGGTTTAGCGTACGACAATAGGAAAATCATGGCCTACCTGTAAGTGACGCACAAAGATTTTCCGACATCCATTAATTGCTAATCATCGCGCTACAGTAGCTGTCGGAGTACGACACGGCAAAAGCCCGAATGCAAGAAAAAGGCTCACCGCCGGCGATGTGGACCTCACCAGCGTGAACCAAGGGCACGGTTGAGTTCTAAATGGCGAGGAGAACCTAAAGGTGCTAAAAACTAGGGCTAAAACACCTCCTACGGGTGGCTAGCCGGAGATGACCGCCGGCGAAAAACGCGACAAAAGTGCAAAACTAAAGCAGCCCCGACACCAGTTAACAGAGAAAAGGCTCAAGCGCTAAGGGACAATAAGAGTGCACCTGAGTACGGAGAAAGTAAGGAGATAAGAAGAGGAGCTCCGACGACCAAAAGCTTGCCGGAGGTGAGGAAGAAGACACTTTCGGCCGCAAAGAACAAGTTCCCACTTTGACCTCCTCTGTGAAGTCAACCAAAAAGAGTTAGGGAAATGCTCCAGGTGACTAAGAGAACAAGTTAACAAAACAAGAATCTCAAGTGAACCACTAGAGCTCAGATGGCCTTGAGGAGCTCCAAAGTCCGACAATGACGAGGGGGTGCTCTCGGGAGTTGTGAGAAAGAGAACATAGAGAGGAGCTCTGGTGGGCACAATGGTGTCTAAAAGGATCTGAGGAGAGTTGAGGGCTTAGATAGCTAGGGGAGCACGGGCTTGAACAAGTGCAAGCTCAACTGGTGAGCTCGGGCCATTCCATGGTTCATGGCTTTGCCATGGACAAGCCGACGTGATGGAACAGCTAGGGCATGACTTTGGGCAAAGCTGACATGCATTTAATGCAAGGTGGCAAAAAGCCGCCGACAAGGACATGAAGTGACAAGGCACTGCAGGCTTTACCGCCATGGCTCACGCGCGCAAGGACAGAGACGATGACCAACTCAGACGGTCCCACCTGCCAGAGAAAGAGCTCAAAGAGGACTGGTCAAAGAGTATAACGTTCGGGTGGACTTGAGCTCGGTTCAGGAGGTCTGGGTGGTTGGATTAGAAACGGAGGGTCACGATTTGAAGAGGTGCACGGAGGTCCTAACTCACAAGGAGGTCTGGGACACAGATCAAAGGATGGACGACCCATGATCACCATGGTGCGACAGAGGTGGTTGTAGGGTTGTTTTGGCAAAAGACCGATGGGGTGGTCTTTGCAAAAATGCAAAAGAGGTCCTAGGTGAGGTCCGGGAAGGTGCTCTTTGCAAAAGGACATGAGGTGGTCATGCGGGTGGGAGGTCTTTGAGGAGCTCCCGAGGATCCCAGCTGTAGACTGGAGATCCAACGATTGATAAGGCTTGCGCCTTAGAGCTCGAGGTGGTCTAGTCGCTTTGGTTCGACCAAGTCTAGAGGCCGAGCCCGAGTCTCACTCGAGCCTGACCCAAGGGGTGGACTTAGGGTTTCCTTTTGAAGCTGAACTTTGAAGGATTTTTGGAGACTGCAAAACAGTTCTAAAAATTGTAAAATTTTTCAGAGGGGTCAAACATCAACCCTAGAACTTGGGAAAAATACTTCTAGGAGATGATCGCTAGATTTGACAAGATTGTTTTTGGAAGATAAGGTTTTGGGCCAAAAGACTTGTGACTTTGTATTTCCATAATTCTTGTACAAGAATTGTTTAGAATAAACAGGAAATACGTGATGTAAGAAAAAGTTTTAATTTCTACTCATTTTCTTACATTTCAAACACAAGTTCAAAATTGGGATGTTACAACTCGCTCGAGGGGTTGTGCGTGTTTTCCACTTTCCTGTCTCCACTTCACATTGTTATATGGTGAACATTCACTACACATGTTTTTTCCTAAAAAAAAAAAACCATGTGTCCTGTGTCACACGATGATCTGACACCATGCCTGTCTTTAAATGAGATCCCATAATTAATGTAAATTATGAATCTATGTATTTCCCATGATACGATAGATCCGAAACCTTACCGCGTTTCTATGTACCATTGAATCGTCGATCAACAAAATCAATAGGACATGCCATTTATGAATACAATTTATTTTATATCCGCGATTTTGATTGAGCTCAAAGGTGCACTTCTGGGCGTCTAGCAAAATAAATGTGTCAGCAAGAGCATGGTCTGTACCAAGTGTGGCACCAGCCACAGCGTTGGATGGTAGAACAAGGGTAATGGTGATACATTGTTGTAACGCAAATTTAAGTACAAGCAGTAAGTAAATCACACGTGCTATTTTGAATTGAATACATGCAGACTCTAACAACCTAAACTTAAGATGGATCCATCCGCCAAAACAATTTTCCCCTAAACATTTTTCGAAAAACCAAAATCTAACCAATCGTGGGGTTTTGAATGGAGCTGACGAGGACCGGAAAAAAAACAGGGGTGCTCGGGCATGACTCTTATTGTTATAGTGTGATTTTTCATTGTGTGTCGAACCCGGGAGCGAAGGATTCTGGATTGTCCGTGTATTCCGCACTAGTTCTAAGATCAGTAGCTAGTATATATAGTCAAACAAGAGATGATAACACAACCAGAACACACGATTCATTCATAATAGTTTAAGTCGTTACAAAACGGGGCATAAAGCCAATTAACTAATATAGCTGAAGCAAAAGCAGTAAAGTAGACCACACGATTCGCCACAGGCAATCGTCTGGAAGCGCAGGCTAGTCGTCCAAGGTCTCATTCTCCTCGTAGCACTCCTCTCCTACTCAACAATTGAATTAAGCAAAAGTGAGCACAAACAACCGTGCTCGCAAAGTACACCCCAATAACAGATTATAATGTATGCAAGAATTTAACAAAGGGAGGCTTATAGGGCTCAATTTTTATAAAGCGATATTTTTCGTTTAAATATTCATACTAAGTTCTAAAGCAGATTATCCCATAACTAAAATTCATTTTCTAAATCTCAAGTTTTATAGTCAGATAACATTCACACAAGAGTAGTGAAGGATGCCCTCCTATCATAGGGCTATCCGTCCAATTTTTCGATTGGATAAGAAATCCAAAACCAACTGTTAAATTATTTTGAAAACAAAAACCAAAATCTAACTTGGAGTGGCTTTGCTAGCATTTCCATGACCGTGGACACGGCTATTCGAAACTTCTTAACACTCTGCAGAGGTCGTACAGCTTTACCCACAAGCGATAATCACTCGTAATGTCCGATTCACACACTTTCAAAGGTGTACGACTAAGAGATTATCACAAATCCTTTACAATGCATCATCCCACCGTGTTCCCTCAAATCAAGATTTTTGGTCTAAACTTTAACTAAGCATAATTTTTCAATATGTTCTAGTTATACTAATGTATCAACTAGATTTTAACTATGGTATCAAAGAATGACTAATTTAATAGTAAAGTGTGGCTGTACAAAGCAATTGGGAATAACTACAAGGCTTAAAACAGGAATTTAAATTACTAAATATAAATAAGCATGCAGTAATAGTTTCAAATAGAATTTAAATAATTTTAAATACTGGGATTCAAGCATGATCAAAGGATATAACTTGCCTTGCTCAAAAGCTTGGGGATCTACTTCCTCGAGATATTAGGGTTCCCCGGAGTCGTCAAAATCTACATGGGAAAACGAAGCAAATCCAAATAAAATCCAAAAATTACCAAACTAGAACTAAATGAAAGACACTGAATTTAGATGAAGATACAAATTTGAATCACTCGAATTGGAGCTCAAACGAAGCAGAACGAACCTTCAGAAGGAGGTTACCTAGTCGGAAGGAGGTTAGACTACAGGTGGTCGGAGGAGGACACGACTATTTGGCGTGGTCATAGGAAGGATACGACTACTCGACGTGGTGGTAGAAAGGGTACGACTACTCGATGTGGTCGTAGGAAGGATACTACTACTCAACGAAGTCAAAAAGAAAGATACGAATACTCGACGTGGTCGTAGGGAGGATACAACTACTCGACGTGGTCGAAAGGACATATGTGAGGACCCCGGAAATTAGGATCTGTTCCAAATTAAAAATCATACTAGATGCATAATTTTTAACAAGGGACAAAGCCAATTTCAGGTTCCTGGATATATGTCTCACAATAGTTCCCAAGATCAAGACTATTGCACATATATCCTTAAACAACATTGTATCATACATACAAGGCATACAGATGCATTAATACATATAAAACTTTACAATTCGGTTTGGTTCTACAAAATCAAGTGACACATAGTCACTAACCAAAGTTTAACAGCGGAAGCAAAATATAAACAACAAAAACCACTGTGGATTTGATGAGGGCATTGTGGATGTCATGGGGACATGCTTATGATCTTAGGATGATGGGACAATTGGCAATAGCTTTGAAGGTTTGTTGAAACTCTAGTTTTCAGCAAGTGTCAAGACTATCGGTAGTACCGACAAGTACCAGGCGGTACTACCGCATCGCGGTATGACCGCACGTTGGTTGGCTGTACTACCGCAGGGTGGTGATTCCGTTGAGATGCGGTATAGTTTTTCCAGAGAAGGTGTTCTTGTGCTCTGGTGTTCTTGAGGAGTGGTACGACCGTGCTTTGGTTGCCGGTAGTACCGCATGGCGGAATGACCGCTTGTGAGCGGATGGAAATTCCAGAGAGAGTGTTTTGGGAGATTTTGGGATTTCTCTGGAGAGTGGTAGTACCACTATTGTTGGAATGGTATGACCACATTGCGGTAATACCGGTGGATATGTGGCAGTAGTACCACTTGTGGAATGAACTGAGCTGAATGTTATTTCTTGGAGTATTTGATTTTGGGTTTGGTCAAGTTCATATTCATCAATGCATATGTGTTGCATGATGCATGTTTTGGCTAACATGGGTCAAGTTGTAAAGAACTTGCTCCCGGAGATGGTTTCTTGGTCTATTACTGTGTAGGTGGCTTACAGGTCTATGACGGTCAACGACGAGGTGGATCGGGACTAAGTTTGGAAAGCTGAGGTCCAGAACAATCAAGGATGCCGGGTGAGGTCAGAGGACTCAAGCGGGGCGCAGAATGGACATGGATGACCGAACGGGGAGTTCGGTGCGACTGGTTGGATCAAGCGGCGCAGGAGTTGGTGCAAGTGCTATGGTGCCGGTGGGATCCAGACGGGAGAGACTTGCCGACATGGAGCCGTTGATCAACCTACACGTGGCGAAGCATGGAATTGCTTCACGAGGATTGGACATAGTCTTTTGGAGAAAGATCGAGAAGGAGTATTTTGGTAATTTCACCAAATACCACCTTGGTGCACTTGGCTAAACCGCAGCGCGGGTCGACGCATGGAGAAGTGGTTTAGGTCAAGCGAAGATAGAAACGGCGCTTTGAGATGCGTGCGTGTGTTAACCCATTTGTGTGTTAGGGTTTAATGGGCGCCCTAATGGTATATTCCCTAGATGCTAGTCTCCTTATAAATAGAGGGGTGCTGGTGGCTGGTGGTGGTTGCTGCTGCTGTTCAAGGAGAGCCATCCGAACTCTTTGGCCATTTGATAACCCTATTTTGTGTTTTAGGGTTTTAGGGAGAAAGGAGGAGAGCTAGGGTTTCTAGGGATTGGATTGAGTGTGTGCTCTTGGATAGAGTTTTATCCTCCATGTTGGAGTGGCTGTAAACCAACAATCAATCATCCATCTCAAATCAATGCAATCAGATTTCATGAGATGAGTCTCTTTGTGTTCATCCTCTCTATTTGATGATTTTGGAGCTTTCTTTGATCCGCGAGTTTTTGCTTAGTTTCTTCTCTTGATCTAGCTTACTGTGACATGTGGGAACATATCTAGGATATCCTTGATCATCAATCACCTACGAGCAAGTCTTTAGATCATATTTTGATTTTGACTCGGTTTTAGAGCACCCTTCGTTCAAATTAAAAAAGATAGGAACTTTGGGAAGGATCTTCACGATTGTCGTATGGAATGGGTTCCTAACATCCTTAGGAAGGTGTGTATCAAGTTTCGTGAAGTTTGGCCAAGTGAATCAAAAGTTATGCCTATTTTTGATTTCGTGTTCACGCTGTTTTTCCTATTCATCGGCTGATTCACTATTCATGCGGTAGTAACGACACTGTTCATATTTACTGTTCTTCCAGTAGTACCACACTGTTCACTACGGTAGTTCTGATTTTACTGTTCATCCGGTAGTGCCGCATTGCTCACTGCGGTAATTCCGATTTTACTGTTCATCTGGTAGTACCACACTGTTCACTGCGTAGTTCCAATTTTCCTGTTCTTCAGTGTGTTTTTTGTGTTTTTAATCGTTGCGCTTGGGGGTTTGAATTGGATTCAGTACAAGTCTTCCACTGTGCTTAAACATTGATCTTCATAGCTCTCACAGCTATTGGAGTGATTTGCGAATTGAATCCAATCTTTATCAAAAAGATTTTGAGCTCCTATTCACCCCCCTTTAGTCGCCTGTTTCGGTCCTACAGCCACCAAGTGCCCCATCACCCTCAGACTATTGAGTGGAGGATAGAAATAGCTTCATTCGTTAGCGTCGACCGTATCGGCGCTAACAGGTAGTTCATACAAATAACCATCCTCACCTGCAACAAGTGGTCAAAGCACCTGAGTACAAAAGGTACTCACAATACTTACACAAAACTACGAAAAGAAAGTGTATAATAGAACCTATGCAAAGGAACATAATTTGTACATGCTTAATGTTGACAACGGGGAGGTTCTAATGGTATTCAATTTTGCATAAAGCAATACATCTTAGTCCTACACTTGCTAATTTTTGACAAAGCAATTTTATAAATCAATTTGGACTAACACAGTAAGTAAAAGATAATGTAACCATAAACCATAACAAAAACAAAGTGGCTGACCACCACAACCAAACATGCATGACTACCCTTCATGCCGTACCAGTAGCCAAGACAAAGTTTTATTTCAAAGTCTATACAAAGATATCTTCAACTCAAGTGTTGTCTATGACCGTGGACACGGCTATTCGAATAGTTTTAACCCTGTAGGGGTGTACATTCTTACCCACACTACTTAGTTAGCCCATAAGCCTCCGGATAATGGCACACTTCCTTTGGTATGCCGGCCGGGTAAACTAAGATTTGGTATTTTTCAGCAAGCTGACATTATTGAGTAGGATCATCCATGTGAGACTAATCCCGCTTAGTTCAAGTTACTAATAGAACCTGCTAACCGGGGCACACATGTTACGTTGGGAATGCCGATTCAATAAAAGAAATAAAAATTGTACTCACCCGTACATATAGCATTGACATCGGAGCCCTATGAACACGTAAACTTTACGAATGTTCTTGCCCGTAAGGACATATGATATAGATACAAGATCAAACACATATATCCTTATCCACCTATTTTCCAACTCAATAACACCATCCCCTTACTTAATCAAACAGTGCCCATACACTGCGCGTGGAAGTACGTTGGGGCTTGAATTGACCAGTCAATGTTCAGTTCTTAATTGACCCAGACAAGGCCACCACAATACCCAATCTCGTGCACGAAGGCACCATCACTAACAACCTCTTGTCCAGATCTCAAACAAGTTTTTCATCGAAAGCTGAATTTTAAATTTTCAGTTTTGAAAATCTAAACAAAGAAACCAAAAATTAAATTTATTTCACAAAACAGATCCTAAGATCTGGATCAAAAACATAATCAACAGTGTTTTTATTTTTCCCATGATTGACAAGATAAGCTTGTCAATCAACTAACGTTGTACTGACTTGCAAAGCTAAGCATAAAGCTACAGGATAAATAACAGTAGAAGGATGCTATCTTAAAGCATAAGTGTATGGATTTAATTCAGGGTAATCCACAATCATTGGTGTATAACTAACTAAACACAGATCACAAATACTTTAGAAATTAGCATTCACAGTGTCACTGTAATTTGAAAATCTAAAGTATCGAAATCTGGGCACAACATGGTGCAAAGAGGATGCTTGCCTTGGTAATAGTAAACCCCTTGTTCTGGTGCAGGTTGCTCAGAAATAGACTCAACCACTTCAGAAGAATCAGAATCTAAAAACAGTAAAAATCCAACAAACAGCCAGAAACTTTTTAGAAAGCAAAATATTGAAAAGGAAATGTATGATCAAGATCTTAATATTTAATTACAACATGCCTAAGCTATAACTAACTTAATTAAGGACAATAGCCTACCCTAACACTTACCAACTAACTGACAAGAATTAGAGACTTATAGATTTGGTTTCAGCTATTGTCGGTATGACCAACCATAATAGCAGAGGTACAACCGATTTCTTTTTGGTAAATTGTGAAGCACATTAAACAAAGATTTTTTCTTAAGCTGCAACAACCCTTTAGCAAAGATAACAACCTAGATTAATCCTTGTTAGCACTAACCAACAAAGATTACAGTTAGGGTTCTGCTATAGCATTTGTCGGTCTAACCGACAATAAAACAACAAAGCACAGGATTAATTCTTTTTGCTAATTTGAAAAAACATTTAAGAAAAAATATTGGTGCTTAAGCTACTAGGGTTTAGTAGAGATATACTAGAGCTTAAGAGATGACCTAAGAAGCTCTAAAGCTTACCGGTGATATGAAAGACCGAAAAGGACAAAAAGGGGGTTTTTGATGCTAAGGTTATCTGAACATAGAAATCCCAAGTGAGTGATTTAGGTAAGCTACTGAGGTCCTTAAGAAGCTCAAAATGGAAAGAAATAAGGACATAGCTTACCAGCCGGAGTTGGAGAAGAAAGAGTTGTAAACCGGTAGAAACAGAGATGTCCAAACACATGCTACCTGTTTTGACAAGAGATGAGAATCATGGAGAGTATTAGCTCTTAAGATCACAAGACCTAAAGAACACAAAAGAAGTTAAAGAAAAGCTTCACGAAGAAGATGAAGAAAGCTTCACTGCTCAACAATGGTAGTGAGAGCAAAAGTAGGGTTTATATAGAAACCCAACCCTCAAGAGCGCACAGGAAGCTTCTAGTGTCAATGCGGTGGCAAATTGACACCAAGTGTCAAAAGATAATTAACAAATACCTAGACTAATGCTACCGCACCAGCGGTGATCACTGGAATGGCGCACAGCAACGAAGGAAAAAATGAGTCGCTTACATTTGGGCTCCACTGGCAGTTACAGCAAGGAAACCCAACAGCAAGCTCAAAAGAATGTCAACCATTCGATCTAACATGAGCGGCTGATATTAAAAAGAACGTTAGGAGATCCGAATCGCCATCCCTCCACGAGAACCACACGATTTAAATCCAACGGCTGCTCCAAAAGGTGCGCGCCAAAGATTTCAAATGTGTTGACTCGGCATCATCAGATTTGATTTTGACGGCCGAGATTTAAAGTGGGGTTCAGCAGTCCGAATGTCACCACCCATCCAGACGGCCTGATTGGATTCGAATGGTCCAGATTGAGTGGGGCGTTCGGCAATCTGAACGTCACCACCCCTATGGACCACACGATTGGAATCCAACGGTTACTCAAAAGATGCGCTCTTTAAGGTTTTAACACAATCAAAGCGGCACCGTTGGATTTGATTTGAATGGCTGAGATCAACGGGATGCTCAGGTGGTCCGAACGTCACCGCTCGAGGAGGAGCGTTGGATCTAAATCCAACGGCTGAGATTAAAGTGATGTTCGGGAGTCCGAACGTCACTACTGATCTAGGTTGTTCGTTTAGGATCTAACGGCGAGAGATGAAGCGCGTTTTGGTTTTCAAACCAAGGAAAGGTACGCGTACGATTGAGATCCAACGGTGGAGATCGCGTGGCGCACTAGTATGACCCGAACGGCACAACACATCTCACTCGTTCGTTCAAAATCGGATGGCTCGCATTCACTGGAGGTTGGGGCTGAGCCCGAACATGACAAAGCCAGCCCGAGTGGAACCTGGACTAAACCAATGTGGTTCAAGTCACTACAGTGCTTAGAGGCTAGGGTTGGGTTTAAAGGTTGACTAAATCCAAAATAAAACTTGAAAGGTTTGACCGGAGGTTTAAAAATAGCAAATAAATTTGTAAAAATGCAAAAATTTTCTGAGAGGCTACTGGGATGTTATATGTCCCAGATAAAATTTAAAATCCATTGTTTCTCATTTTAAAAATACATAAATAAATTACTTAAACCGAAAGGTTTGTTTAAATACAAATATTTTTATCAAGGTCAAAATAACTTCTGAAATTTTGACAAAATTTATTTTTGTTCAAAATACCTTATTTAGTATTTAAGAAAAATACTTCTCAGTCTCAGCACAAGTGTGACTTGTATTTTCTTTTGAAGCTTCAAAAATAAAAATAGGATTTGAGTTGAAATAGAGGTTAGTAATTTGTAACAATTTGCTCAAGTTTTAAAAATGAGCAGAAATGCTATGAAAAGCATTTTATTACTGTTCATTTTCCAAACCTCCCCCCTTAAGAGAATCTCATCCCGAGATTCCGGATAGATTAGAAGTTGGAATAGAATGAAGCTGAATAGATCTTTTCTGGAAATACAACATCTGTTGTCTTAATTTCCTTCAAAGATAGAAAAGAAATATTACAACAACTGTTGTCTTGATTGTTTTCAAAGCTAGCAAAATAAAGATTATACAAAACAACATGGTGTTGTTATTACATCTCCTTTTACATTGCTTTTTTTAACCTTGCTTTTCTTGATTCAAAGGCACTTCAATCATGGAAGATGTAAGGGTGCTCAATTCTCATCAGATCCTCACGCTCCCACATGGCTTTCGCTTCCGTATGGTTACTCCACTGGATTTTTAAGAACTTGATGGTGCGATTTCTTGTTCTGGGTTCCATCTCATCGATGATATGCACCGGTTGTTCTTGGTAGGAAAGATCAGGTTGGAGATCAAGACTTTCATAAGTAGTTGCTTCGGTAGGAACACGAAGACATTTCTTCAATTGAGAGACATGAAATGTGTCATGTACTACTGAAAGAGAGTCTTGCAACTCCAATTGATATGCCACATCTCCTCGTTTAGCAAGGATTCGAAAAGGTCCGATATAACAGGTGCTAGTTTTCCTTTCACCTGAAAGCGATGAGTGCCCTTCATTGGTGACACTTTAAGATAGACATGGTCATCTACCTCAAAGCTTAACTCATGACGACGATGGTCAGCATAGCTCTTCTGACGAGACTGTGTTGTTTTCAAACGGTCTCGAATCAGACGAACTTGCTCTTCAGCTTCTACTACCAAGTCTGGACCAAAGAATGGTCTTTCTCTAGACTCAGACCAATTCAAGGGAGTCCTACAAGCTCTTCCATACAATGCTTCAAAAGGTGACATTTGAATACTTGCTTGATAGCTATTGTTGTAGTAAAACTCCACATATGACAAAGACTTTTCCCAGTTCTTGCTATATGACAACACACAGGCTCTGAGAAGATCTTCCAGCACTTGATTCACCCTCTCAGTTTGACCATTGGTTTGAGGATGATAAGCAGTGCTGAAAGAGAGATCAGTCCCCATAGCTAGATGAAGAAAATTCCAGAAGTGTGAAGTGAACTGAGGGCCACGGTAAGAGACAATGACCTTCGGAACACCTGGAGACACACAATTATGGAAATATAGAGTTCTGCTAGCTGATGGCAATTGAAGGTGGTTTTGATAGGAATAAAATGAGCCACCTTCGTCAGAGGATCAATGATCACCCAAATGGCATCGGACCCATTCTGAGTCCTTGGAAGACCGGTAACAAAATCCATTCCGATTTCCTCCCATTTCCACTGTGGAATAGGCAAAGGTTGAAGGGTACCAGCTGGCTTCAAGTGCTCAGCTTTAACTCTTTGGCAAATGTCACATTCAGCAACGTACTGTGCAACCTGCCTTTTCATTTGGCTCCACCAGAATGTCTTCTTCAAATCTTGGTACATCTTCGTACTTCTCAGATGTATAGAAAACTTGGAGTTGTGAGCCTCTTTAAAAATTAATTCTTTCAACTGGGGATTTGAGGGTACCACTAAACGGTTGCGGTACCGAATGATGCCTTGGGCATCTTCAGAAAACTCCTTGGCTTTACCCGCCTTCAATTTTTTCTTGATTTCGGCTACCACAGCATCGGCTTGCTGAGCCTCTAAGACCTGACCTTCAAGGGTGGATTTCACTTCTAAGACAGCGAGAAAACCTTCTTCCACCATCTCAAGATTTAGACGCTGAAAGTCAGCACACAAGCCTTTAGCAAGAGGTGCTGCCGACAAACAATTGCATTGCGACTTTCTGCTCAAAGCGTTGACAACAACATTGGTTTACCTGGGTGATAATGAATTCCCATGTCATAGTCCTTAATCAGTTCAAGCCATCTTCTTTGTCTCATATTCAGATCAGCTTGAGTGAATATGTATTTTAGGCTCTTGTGATCAGTATAGATCTCGCAACGATTACCAATGAGGTAATGTCGCCAAATCTTCAAAGCATGGACTACAACTGGCAATTCTAAATCATGAGTAGGATAATTTACTTCATGAGGTCTCAACTGCGTAGATGCATATGCCACAACTTGGCCCTACTGCATGAGAACACAACCAAGTCCATGGTGAGATACATCGCAATAGATATCAAAGTTATTGTGAATATCTGGCAAAGTGAGAACTGGGGCTTTGGTCAGAAGCTCCCTTAAAAGCTGAAAACTTTCTTCACACTTGGTGGACCACTCGAATTTATTCTCCCTTTTCAAAAGCTGAGTCAAAGGTCTTGAAATTTTGGAGAAATTTTCAATGAACCTACGGTAATAACCCGCAAGTCCAAGAAAACTTCAGATGTGTAACATCCCAATTTTCTGAGCTTGAAAAATCTTCTAAACAGTTAGTAGGGAGAAAAGTCACCATTTGGATTTATTTGAATTTAATTCAAAAGCTTAATATTGGACTTTAGAATCAAAAGCATTTAATGTGAATAATCCCAACATGAACAATAGCCAAAACTATTTTATTTGGGTTCTATGAGCTCAGATATATTTTTTAGATTTTTTTAGAATTTTTCTGAGTTCATTTGCTATTTTCTATTGCTATTTGGAATTTCTGCTATTTTCCAAAATAGAAAATCTAATTAAAATCTCGGAATTGGCTTTTGGTCGAATCTCCTGGTCAATCTCCTTTCTCGCGAGGCCCGCGGTTGCCTAATCCGCGCTTGGCGCGTCACGACTGTGGACCCCACCTGTTAGTCTCTCAGACTCCCTCTCTCTCTCCGTGCGCTCGGCTCTTCCTCCACCGTTCAATCAAGGTTTAACGGTCAGATGCAGCGTCATCTTTCGGGGGGTCCGAATGTCACTTGTGCTTTGGACCGTTCGATCGTGGATGGACGGTCAGATCTTTGGAGTCTGTTCGCAGCCGCGTCGTTTCGCACACATCCGCGCCCGAGCCGCCGTCGCTGACATGTGGGCCTCGCCTGCCAGGTCAACGTCGTTCTCGACGTGGACTCGTCCTTCCTTCCGAGTTCTACGCCGCCGCGTCGTGTTCTTCGCGGACACGCCTCCCGGGGCTATTTAAGGCACCGAGGACCCTCGTGAGGCGCACTTTGTGACGCGCCGCCCTCGAAACCCTAGCCGCTGCCGTCGAATCACCGCCAGAAGCCCTAGCCGCCACCTTCGTCTTCGACTCCGGCCGAAGGACCCTGTTGCCGCCGCCGCCGTTCCGGTCCCCCTCGCCGCCACCAGACACCATCTTCGGGATCATCACGTCGCCCACATCTCAGAGCCGCTGTCGCCTTCGCTGGGGAACCTCTCTAGGGTCGTCGCCGTCGAGCCCGAATCTCCTCTGCCGCTCAACGCTCGCCGCCAGCCACTCTCGTCACCCCCGAGCACCAGTGAGCACCTCATCGAGATCGCTGTTGCACCCTCTTCACGTCGGTACCATCCGCCGCCGACGAGGAGCCGCCGTCCGCTGGAACCCTGGGTTCCCGAGCCTCCGCCGCCGTTTAACCGCCGCGGGCCGCCACCGGCGTCGTGTCGCACCTCGCCGACGCGTGTCGCGGCGTGGCGCCGGCCGGCCCACGCACGCGCGTGCGTGGGCACCCATCGCTCAGATTCAATCGCCGGTAGACTTGGTCTACCGTGAGCCATCTCGCTAACATGTGGGTCCCACATGTCAGTATTTTCTTTTTAATTTCTTTTATTTCCAAAATACCTGTGCTGACGTCATGCTTGTGCAATAATCTGATTTTTCTGTTAAGAAATAATTCAGAAATTCCAGAAAATTCAAAATTAGGGTTTCTTTTAGATTGAAACTTTCATAGCCCATAACTTTTGCACCCGAACTCCGATTGAGCCCATTCAAATTCCTAAATTTATCTAAATTCGAGATCTATTTATCTGATATTTTTATTTAATTTTTGGAGTTTGTTTTGTCTCTGTTATTTATTTGTTTCGTTTGCGAGTAGGTGTCGATACGTCGGGGAATTTTGGAGAAGAAGGAGCACCTCAAGATCACGACCAGTACCTAGACCTTTTCTAAGGCAAGTCAAACCTTTGATCATCTTGAACCCAGATTTTTAAATTACTTTGTTTCAAAGTATTGCATTCTACTTTAATTATTTATTTAAATGCTTTTGGGCATAGTTATCATCCAATCTATTATAACGCCTTGGCTTTGTATGTTATAATCTCTTGTCACCCTAGATTGGTTATTAGTTGGTAATATTATAGCACCAACGTGGGTTGGTTAGATGCGAGTACAGTTGCTTAGCCATGCTACGAGTCTCACATCTCATTTGAGTTGCAAACATTAAACCTGACTAAGTGACTATGGAACTATGTGATAAAACTGTGTGTATTGTGTGCTATTACTTTGTGTATGGCATATGTTGCACTCAAACCAACTGGGTGGGAAAGGATTTGGACTGAGGCAAGTGGTGGATGCTGTGTGATATGGTGGATGCTGTGTGCATGGGAATAATAATCTGTGTGACATAGTTAGAAATTGGAAGTATTGCCTTGGTCAATTAAGGACTTAACTTTGCGCGCCATTGAACTGAGCCTTGTTGTACGACCACATGTCTGATGGGACGGGCCTAACATAGTAGGTTATGGATTCTCGGCATTGATGTTCAGGTAGATAGGTTAGGCTATGTGACAGGGTGGAGGTGTGACTACCTAGTAGTTGCATCGCGGGACGGTTCGCCGCATCCCTGTCCAGCGGTGTGTGTCGGACTAGCATTCTTTGTGGGCTGGTCTAGCGGGAAAGCACATTGGCAATGTCAATGTTTGAGATGAAGTTTCTGAACTGTTTTGTTACGATTAGTGCTAGCTACGCTAGTTGTATCTTATGGGTAAAGTGTACAAACTCTGCAGAGTCTAAAATCAATCTATTCGAATAGCCGCGTCCGCGGTCATGGACATGCTCGGGGATTTCACACGAGAGGTAGTTTTCATAAAATGTTTGGGATGGGAGCTATGTGATCTAAGTCATATGGCTATGTGAAATAATTTTCTTAGCTTTGTGTCTTTGTGAAAACAAATGTTAAATTACTATTGTCTATCTGTTTTGAATTATACTTTCAATCAATTATTGTATTCCACTGCAAATGTTGCAATTCTGCAAAAGAACCACAGAAGCCTTTTCTTTTGGAATAAGTCTGCATCTATAAATTGCATTCTGTGGTGTGATTTGCCAGTACGGTTGTGTACTCACGCTTGTTGTAAAACTTGCGCTCAAATCTACAGAAGAAGAGGAGTCTACGCCTGCTTTCGAGGAGGAGTTCGTCGAAGGTTGCTGATCGTTAAGGTTTGGATTCCAGTCGGTTGCCTGTGGTGAATTTATGGGATCTACGCTGCAGTTATTTCTGTCCGCTGCTATTTTATTCTCTGTTAGCCCTGCGTGGCTCAATAAGTGTAAACTCGACCATAAGGTCAAAACCAGTATTTATTATTCAAACTAATCGTTTACTTTATTTATCGCTTGTGTGGATTGATATTCACCTATGTTGACACTGTGTGCACTAGCGTAATCTTGGACTAGTGCATTATACACAGAGGGTCAAGAATCGTAATTTTGGATCCCGACAGAGGTGGTATCAGAGCCATACTGACTGTAGATCTTGATCTTAGCTAGATCGGCCGTCTTTAGAGTGTCCAATTTATTTTCTAAAAGCAAAAATTAACTGCAAGAGTAATTAATTGCTTAACTCTTCTCATATCTCTCTCGACTCAACTATTGCTATAATCTTTTCTGTTCCCACTGTTTTTAAGTTACTCTTACCTCCTTCGTATGCCTTGACAGATGCCTCGTCTCCAAAGCTATGGTGAGCGCATGGGAGGATACGCCGCTGAGCTTTGGAAGCTGCTACAAGTTCTTGGAGGCTTTGATCGTCCATTGTACGTCGGCAACAACTAGATTGTGAATGGACAAGACCGCGGAGTGATCTGTCGTATGACGATCTACGCTAGGAGGAATGACACGGCAAGCCAACCTTCGTATATCTCTGTAAGGAATATCACTTGGCTGGAGGGCATCCAGGAGTTGTCACTCTTGGCCATGCTACGTATCTGCAACATCTACGCACGGGAGCTTCAAGACACCGTCTTTTGTTACCACCCTAGAGCTGCAGCCGTAGATTTGCTAGCACGCTACCTGTCCACAGAGGAAGAGAGCAATGCTACAGTCGTGCACCTCGCCCAGTTCGTGGCCGCCCAGGGTGAGGCATTGGAGAAGACTATCACAGAGCTGGATCATGTCTATGAGGCCTTACAGTGAGCTGAAGAAAAGGTCGCTACTCTACAAGAGATTCTCTATGACCAGGATGACCAGGAGGAAGATGGCGAAGAAGAAGACCCCAAGGAAGATCCAGAGGAAGGTCCAGTTGAGCCAGAAGGAACCGCAGAGCCAGAGGAGCCAGCTGAGCCAGTTGCACCAGGAGCGTTTAATCCTGCTGCACCAGTCCCCGGGCATCAGGATCAGTTTGCTTGGATGCCAGCCCACTTTTGAGTCTACAGCCAGCAGGAGCGCCACCGCGGCTGTGGAGGCTTTCTTGAGTAGTTGGTCTTAAGTTTTAGTTCTGCAGGCTTAGCCAGTTCAGTTTAGTAAGTCGCCCTTTAGACGGTAGTTTTGTGTGCTTAGGTCGTTGTTTCTTTTGTGTGCGAGTATGAGCTGCAAAGGCCCTTAGGCATTTATTGCAGCCATGCTAAGACCTTAATTAATAAAAGTATTTCGTTTGAGTTTCTTGCGCTGTGTTTTGTTGGGTTTAACCTACCCCTGCTTAGTTCTTAACTCATCTTGTGCTTACTACCTCATCTAACCCATGGAGTTTCGCCAGATGGTTCAAACTCGTCAGACTGCTGCAAGTGCTTCCAGTACCCAAAGGTCTTAGAAGCAATGAGCAACCACCATAGGAGCGCCCGCCACAAGCACCCCGATTGACTTGCAAAACTTTGGAGCTTTCATGGCGCACGGACTCAACTAATGAATACCATGATGAATCAGATGCAAGCTATGAGCAATCAGGTCAACAACAACAACAATCATCAGCATGGAGCCCCAGCTGCTCATGGTCACCATGGACCGTCTAAAACTGCGGAGTTTATGAGGACTCGTCCACCAACATTCTCTGGACACGTCTTCCCAGTGGAAGCAGATGATTGGCTTCGGGTTATTGAAAGCAAGCTTCTGATCACCCAGTGCAGCGACCATGAGAAGGTTCTGTACGTCACTCACCAGATGGAGGGCATAGCTTCTGAATGGTGGGAAAATTTCTGTGCCAATCATGAGACGCCACAGAATATCACCTGGGAGGAGTTTTCTGCAGCGTTTCGCCAATATCATATACCGGAAGGTATTATCGATCTGAAGAAGGATGAGTTCCGTGCTCTCAAGCAAGGAGCTATGTCGGTGTCCGACTATCTCAACAAGATTTTCCAGCTAGCTCTCTACGCAGTAGAGGATGTCGCCACGGACAAGGCTCGCGAGTCGTCAAGGACTAAACACTGATCGCAAGTCACCGACGCCCATACTTTCCCTGACTTTCAGGAGCTGGTCAATAAAGCCTTTGTTCTAGAGAACAAACGCAAGGAACTGGAAGATAACCGTAAGCGCCGGATGGCTCAGCAAGGGAACCATCAATCTTAGCAGAAGATGAGGACAGTTCCGTCGCAGTTCAACCCGTTTCCACCGCAGAATTCGTTCAGGGCATCCGCACCAACTTCAGCACCCCGTCCAGCTGCCCAGAACTTTCGCAACCCCGCACCTGTCAACCCCAACCTGGGAAGCAATCAGCAAAGCGGACCAAGAGTTTGTTATGCCTGTCATCAGCCAGGACATTTTACCAACCAGTGTCTGAAGAAGGGAACAATCACTCTAGTACGCTTCAATCTTGGAGCTACGCCATCTAAGACGCCAGCGCCAGGCATCAACCAAAGAGCTTCACAAGTTGCCGATCAAGCTGGAGGAGTACCACAGTCTGTGGTCAGAGGCTATGTCAACCACGTCACCCTGGAAGGAGCCTAGGAAGCACCGGACGTCATACTGGGTAAGTTTCTGGTTAATTCAGTACCCGCATCAGTTTTATTTGATTCCGGAGCTTCGTATTCGTTTGTTTCTGGAATTTTCGCAACCAAGAATAAATTGGAAGTTGTCCATCTTAAGCATACTCTGTTGGTCCAGTCGCTTGGAGCAGAGCTAAGCACTAGGGTAGGATGTTTAGGAGCTAAGTTACTCATATCTGGAGTTGAGTTTCTAGCCAACCTAATTGTTCTAGATACCCAAGCTTTAGATGTCATTCTTGGCATTGATTAGTTATCTAAGCACAAAGCCGTGCTAGATTGTGGCCGAAGGGCCGTAACAGTCGAGGATACCAAGGGAAATAAGGTGGAATTTTTAGCCACCTCAGTTCGTGATGGACATTTGTTGGTAAACAACCTGAAGACCCTTTCTTTAGAAGAGGTACCAGTCATCAGCGAATATCTAGATGTGTTTCTAGAAGAATTACCGGGAATGCCCCCGGATCGGGACATTGAGTTTGTCATCGACCTAGTGCCAGGGACAGCACCAATTTCAAAGAGACCTTATCGGATCCCAGTCGATGAATTGGTAGAGATGAAGAAGCAGATAGAAGAACTTCTTGAGAAAGGTTTCGTGAGACCTAGTTCGTCGCCATGGGGAGCGCCAATGTTGTTCGTCAAGAAGAAAGATGGAAGCATGAGGATGTGTATTGATTACCGTTCCCTCAATGAAGTTACTATCAGGAACAAGTACCCACTACCCCGGATTGATGATTTGTTTGATCAGATGAAAGGAGCCGGAGTGTTCTCAAAGATCGACCTGCGTTCAGGTTACCATCAGCTGAAGATTTGTCCTAAGGATATACCGAAGACCACTTTCTCAACGCGGTATGGGCATTATGAGTTCCTAGTTATGTCCTTTTGTCTGACTAATGCCCCTGCATACTTCATGAACATGATGAATAAAGTATTCAAGGAATATTTGGACAAGTTCGTAGTTGTATTCATTGATGATATTTTGGTTTACTCCAAGACGGAGGAAGAACACACCGAACATTTAAGGATAGTCTTGGAGAAACTCATAGAGCATCAGTTGTATGCCAAGTACAGTAAGTGTGATTTCTGGAAGAACGAAATTGATTTCCATGGTCATGTAATGACAGCCGAGGGAGTAGTCGTTGACCGCGGGAAAGTTAAAGCAGTATTACATTGGGAGCAGCCCAAGACTGTAACTCAGATTCACAGTTTCATGGGAATAGCAGGTTATTACCGCCGTTGCATCGAGGAATTCTCATCAATTGCTAAGCCTCTTACGTAATTGTTGAAGAAGGAGAAAAAGTTCACTTGGACCCCAGCCTGTGACGAAAGTTTTCAAGAGTTGAAGAAGCATTTGACTTCAGCCCCAGTGTTGATTTTGCCAGATATTCGCAAAGATTTTGATATCTACTGTGATGCTTCGCGTCAAGGACTACGATGCGTCCCAATGCAAGAAGGAAGAGCTGTCGCTTATGCGTCAAGGCAATTAAGGCCGCACGAAGAGAATTACCCTACTCATGATTTGGAATTAGCTGCCGTAGTGCATGGTTTAAAGATTTGGCGTCATTACCTCGTCGGTAATCGCTGTGAAGTCTACACAGATCATAAGAGCCTGAAGTACATCTTCACTCAGTCAGATTTGAACATGAGATAGAGGAGATGGCTAGAATTGATCAAGGATTATAATCTTGGAATCCACTACCATCCTGGAAAAGCCAATGTAGTTGCAGATGCTTTGAGTCGCAAGAGTTACTGCAATGCTTTGGAAGTGGAAGGGTTTTGTTCAGAACTTCCAGACGAGTTTCAGAAGCTAAAGCTAGAAGTCGTATCTGAAGGATTTGTGGCCAGTTTGGAAGTACAGTCTACCCTGGAGAAGCAGATTCATGAAGCGCAACGAAAGGACTCCGTGTTGTCAGACATCAAGCTCAAAATGGTAGAAGGAAAATTCAAAGATTTTACCAAGGATGATCAAGTCATACTATGGATTAATGGTCGTATCTATGTACCAGATATTGATAGGTTAAGGCAACTAATCTTAAAGGAAGCCAATGACTCGAAGTATTCGATTCACCCTAGAAGTAGCATGATGTACCAGGATATTAAGACTAAATTTTGATGGCCAAATTTAAGGCGAGAAGTCGCGGAGTTCGTCGCCTTGTGCGATGTATGTCAGAAGGTAAAGGCCGAACATCAAAGACCAGTAGGTTTATTGCAACCGCTGAAGATTCTAGAGTGGAAGTGGGAAGAGATCGGAATGGATTTCATTACCGGTTTACCCAAGACCCAATTGGGTTATGATTCGATTTGGGTAATAGTTGATCGTTTGACCAAGGTTGCCCATTTCCTGCAAGTCAAAACCACATACTCGGGAGATCGCCTTACGGAGTTGTACATGGCAAGAATTGTCAGTCTGCACGGTGTGCCCAAAAAGATAGTGTCAGATCGAGGATCTCAGTTCACCTCTCATTTTTGGCAAAGTTTGCATGAAGCATTAGGTACCCATCTGAACTTCAGTACCGCGTATCATCCATAGACAGACGGACAGACTGAAAGAGTTAATCAGATATTAGAGGATATGCTGAGAGCTTCTGCTCTAGCTAATGCCACCAGATTGGATAAAATTTTTACCATATGCGGAATTTTTGTACAACAACAGTTATCAAGCTAGTCTACAAACGTCACCATTTGAAGCTTTGTATGGTCATGCCTACAGAACCCCGTTGAATTGGTCAGAAACAGCTGAACGTTTGGTATTCAGTCCAGACATCATTCAAGAAGCAGAAAAGCAAGTGGCCATGATCAGAGAAAGATTGAAGATAGCCCAGTCCAGACAGAAGAGCTATGCTGATAATTGTCGTCGTGATCTCAGCTTTGAACCAGAGGATTTTGTTTATCTTCGACTTACTCCGCTCAGAGGGGTCAAAAGGTTTCATGCCAAAGGGAAGCTTGCCCCTAGGTACGTTGGTCCGTTCAAGATTTTAGAACACCGTGGAGAAGTTGCTTATTGTAACATCCCAATTTTCTGAGCTTAAAAATCTTTTAAATAGTTAGTAGGGAAAAATTCACCATTTGGATTTATTTGAATTTATTTCAAAAGCTTAATATTGGACTTTATAATCAAAAACATTTAATGTGAATAATCCCAACATGAACAATAGCCAAAACTATTTTATTTGGGTTCTATGTGCTCAGATATATTTTCTAGATTTTTCTAGAATTTTTCTGAGTTCATTTGCTATTTTCTATTTCCTTTTTGAATTTCTGGTATTTTCTAAAATGAAAAATCTATTAAAATCTCAGAAATCTTCTTTGGGCCGAAATCCAACCCTCCGGCCCATTGTCCCCGCCGCCAGCCCAACTCGCGCCTGGGGTTCGCTGCGTGAGCGCCTCCCACCGACAGTGGACCCCGCCTCGGCCTCTCTCTCTCTCTCCTCGCCGCTTCTCCGCGTTGGATCAAGCATGGACGGCTAGATGCGCGTGAGGCAACCGACGGTCCGAATGTCCTTTGATTGTGGACCGCTCGACAACTGGACGGCCGATCTTGAGTCCGCCGGATCGCACCGCCGCACGCGCGCATCCTAACCCTAGCCATCGACGTGGGCCCCGCTTGCCGCGCCGCCTTCGCTCGCCGCGCTCTTCTTCTTCTCCGCGGCCCGAAGTCGGAGCCGCCGCCATTGCCGTCTTCTAGAAGCTCAATCTGACAACGCTTTCCTAACTAAATCGCCTGATTTCTTCGCCAAATCCTCGCCCCCGCTTATCCCGCACTCGTTTCGTTGGAACCTTATCCCGCCATGGACTCTATCTCCGTTTCTCTCGTGCTCATCTCGACTCCTTTTCGTGGTTTCCGCCAAGACGCCGACCCGAGCTCCTATAAATAGGACCCCGGATCGCTTGAACACCCGCACTCAAAACCCCAACCCTAGATCACCCGAGCCCTGCGCCGCGCCGTTGCGGGTTTTTGGTTTTCCACCCGCAAGGTCTCCGGTGAGCTTTTTCCGCCATGTCGGCAGCCGCCGAGCTCGCCGATCGCACCACCAAAGATCGCGACAAGCATAAGCAACCTCCGGTGCTGTCCACTTCACGAGCATCACCGGAACTCCGATCCGACAATTACCGGGCTACTCCTCCGCTTAAACGCCGCCGCCCATCTCCGGTGCTCCACCGCCGTGAGTGCACCATCGTTCGCGATAACAAGGGCTTCAATCCGTACCATCGGACCTCGCGAGCGCCGCTGCCGCCGCTGCCGTGACGGTCCGAGCCGCCGCCGCTTTGCGTCATCCACGCCGGCGCCAGCGCCGCGCGCACGCGTGGCAGCCAGTGGCGCCAGGCCGCCCACGCGTGCGCCACGCGGCGCTTCACGGACTCGAAGTCTCGAGGCTCGGTGGACCTAGTCCACCATGAGTTTAACCTCCGCATGTGGGTCCCACATGTCGAGATTTCTTTATTATTTCTTTTCCGAAATTCCTCCACGACGTCACTATGCGCAATAATATGATTTTCCTTAGGAAAATAATTGAAATTCATGAAATACTGATTTTCAGCATTTTATGTATTTTCAATCTTCCAAAGGCCATAACTTTTGTATCCTAACTCCGATTGAGCCCATTCAAATTTCTAAATTTGTCTAAATTCAAGATCTATTTATATGAGATTTTTATTTAATTTTTGGAGTTTGTTTTGACTCTGTTATTTATTTGTTTTGGTTGTTTTGCTTCGTTTGTGCGTAGACGTCGATACTTCAGGGGTTTTCGTCGAAGAAGGCTTCAACCAAGTTCAAGACCAGTACATAGACCTATTCCAAGGCAAGTCATACCTTTGATCATATTGAATCCCAGTTTTCCCAAATTACATTGTGTTAAATTATTGCATTTACTTTAATTATGTATTTAAATGCTTTTGGGCTAGTTATTGATCCCACTTGTTATGTTCACCTTGCCTACTTGTATACCTTCATCTTTGTCGCCCTAGATTGGTTTATTACTTAGTTGGTATTAACATATTGCCAACATGGTTGGTTAGACCGACTAGAATTGCTTAGCCATGCTACGAGTCATCATCTCATATGAGTGCAATTATGAAACTGACTAAGTGATTATGGAACTGTGTGATAAAACTGTGTGTGCTGTGTGCTATTACTCGTGATGGCATGTGTTGCACTAAACCAACTGGGTGGTAAAAGATTTAGACTGAGGCAAGTGGTGGATACTGTGTGAACTGGTGGCTTTGTGATTGGGATTTATCTGTGTGGTTTAGCTAGAAAAACTGGAAGTCTTGCCTTGGTCAATTAAGGACTTAACTTTGTGCGCCATTGAACTGAGCTATACTGTACGACCACATGTCTGGTGACAGGCTTAACTTAGTAGGTTACGGAGTTTCAACATTGGGGTTCAGGTGGATAGGTTAAGCTTTGTGATATGGGACTGTGTGAATAAGAACGTCAATGTTGAGACAAAGTTGCCGAACTGTTATGTTACGATTAGTGCTAGCTACACTAGTTGTATCGTGGGTAAAGTGTACAAACCTCGCAGAGTGTTAATCAATCTATTCGAATAGCCGCGCCCTCGGCCATGGACAACGCCGGGATTTCACATGAGGGGTAGTGTTCATAAAATGTGGTATTGGGAGTCGTGGTGATCTCAATCATATGGATGTGTGAATTAATCGTTTAGCTGTGTCTTTGTGGAAAAATCACAAATTAATATTGTCTATTTGTTTTGAATTATGTTTTCAATCTATTATTTGTATTCAATTGCAAATGTTGCATTTCAGAAAATAACCACGTAAGCCATTCCTTTGGAATAAGCTTGCATATATATATATATATATATATATATATATATATATATATATATATTGCATTCTGTGGTATGATTTATGTAGTACGGTTGTGTACTCATGCTTGTTGTAAAACTTGCGCCCAAACCTGCTGTATGGAGGAGTCTTCGCCGCTTTGAGGAGGAGTTTGTGGAAGAAGGTTGATCGCTAGGTCATCGATCCCGATCGGTTCTGTGGTGTGCCGATTGGAGTTTTGCAGTTTATTTCGTTCATGCAGTATTTCTTTAGTGTTAGCCTGCGTGGCTTAATAAGTTGTAACCCGACCTTAAGGTCAAAACTCTAAGTTGTTACTCAAACTATTCGCTTATGATATATTTCGCTTGTGTGGATTGATATTCACCTATGTTACTGCTGTGTGCACTAGCGTGATCCTGGACTAGTGCGAGAATACACGAGGGTCCGAATTGCATTTTGGGTCCCGACAGAGGTGGTATCGAGCCATATTGATCAGAGGTCCCGACCTTAGTTAGATTGGCCGCCTTTAGAGTGTCCAAACTATTTTCTAAAGGAAAACTAACTTGTAAAGTTAATCAAATGCTTAACTCTCCTCATATCTCTCTTGCCTCAACTTTTGCTATAATCTTTTCTTTCCCATTGCTTTAAAATTGCTCTTACCAGCTGGTCTGTCTTGACAGATGCCTCGCCTCGCACCTATGGTGAGCGTTGTGGAGGTTACGCCACGATCTTTGGAAGCTTCGCAGTACTTGGAGGTTTTGATCGTCCGTTGTACCGAGGAAACAAGCCGGATGGTGGATGGACATAAGCGGGTACGACCGTCGCTGACGGCCACGCCAGATTAACACCAAGGCAAGCCACCACTGAACATCTCCGTCGGGAGGATCACTTGGAGTGAAGGAATACAGAAACGCCGCTACCGCCATGCTTCGGATCTGCCACATCTACATGCGCGAGTTGTAAGGAACCGTCTTCGCTACCACCCTGAGCAACGCCGTGGAGCTACCGCACACTATCCATCCACGGAGGGAGAAGAAGATGCCACGCTGGTGCACCTCGCCCGACGCCGCCGCCAAGAGGAATCCATGGAGGTGATGGTCGCGATCTAGACGGTGCCTACAAGAGCCGCACCAAGTCAAGAGAAGATCGCCATCCCGAAGAGATCTCGGACGCCCACCACCGTGCGTACCAAGAAGTGGAAGAAGAACATGAAGAATCGAGGAAGATCCAGAGGAAGTGGAGCGTAACTGAGGAGCTCGTCGCGCCATCGACGCATGTTCCTGTTGCACCGCCCGGCACCGTGATCGCTTTGCGAAGATGCCAAAGACAAGTTCAAGGTCTACACCGCGTGAGCGCGGCCGTGGTTGTGGAGGTTACCTCGGCCGATCGAGTTCGCTAAGGCCTAGGTTCGCAGCTGAGGCTTAGTGTGTTAAGCCGTCGGGCCTAAGCTTCTAGTTTTGTCGCCCTTTAGGCTTAGATTGTGTGCTTAGGTTCGCTATTTTCTTTGAGTGTGAGTATGAGCCGCAAAGGCCCTTAGGCATCTGTTGCAAGCAATACTAAGTTCTTAAGTAATAAAGTTGCTTTTGGTTCTCTCGCTTGTTGTTGGGTTTAACCAATCCCCGCTTAGTTCTTAACTCACCCCATGCTTGCTACCTTATCTAACCTCGAGCTTCAGATGGTTACAACTCGCGCACGATTTGCAAGTGGTTCCGGATCTCAAAGATCGGAGGCAATGAGGAACCGGCCACAGAGTGATCCGCCAGTGCACCCCAATTGACTTGCAAAACTTTGGAGCTTTCATGGCAAAGACAGATCACCGATGAATACCATGATGACTCGGATGCAAGCCATGCACAACCGTAACAATAATAACAACAATCACCAAAGACGGAGCCCTCACCGCTCATGGTCACCATGGACCATCCAAACTTGCGAGATTCATGAGGACTCGCCCACCAACATTTTCGGACATGTCTCACCCGTGGAAGTCGATGATCGGCTTCGTGATTGAAAGAAAGTCACGATCACCCAATGCAATGACCATGAAAGTTCTCTATGCCTCTCACCAGCTTGGAGGGCATCGCAGCAGAATGGTGGGGAACTCGCGCCGCCATGAGGCACCACGAATATCACTTGGGAGGAATTCTCACAAGATTCCGCCAATACCACGCACTGCAGGAATTATTGAACTAAAGAAAGATGAATTTCGTGCTCAAGCAAGGAAGCTTGTCGTTGTCGACTATCTCAACAAGTTCTCTTAACTTGCTCGCTATGTCGCAGAAGATGTTGCAAATGCATAAGGCTCGCCAGAGTCGTTTCAAGGGATCAACATCGACTTCAGTCAATCTCCTTGCACATACCTTCCCCGACTTCCAAGAATCGATCAATAAAGCTTTAGTCATGGAGGATAAGCGCAAGGAACTCGACGACAATCGCAAACGCAGATGATCCAAGCAGGAGGCCAGCAATTCCAACGAGAGAGCAAGGACAAGCCACCGCAGTTCAACCGTTTTTCCACGTAACTCCGCCGTAACACTGCACTAACCTCAAGACTCGCCCAGCTTGCTCGTAACACTCGCACTCAAAGACCGACCAACGTTAATCCAAAGCAGTCAACAAGTCGAAGAGCCGTGGTGTGCTACACTTGCCGCCAACCGCACCACTACGCAAATCGGTGTCCACAGAGGGGAACGATCACCCGATTCGTTTCAACACCGAGCTACACCGAATAAGACACCGCACCGGTCACCAATGTGGAACTTTCCACGCCCCAACCAGCCGGGAGGAGGGACACAATCCGTGGTCCGAGGCCGTGTCAACCACGCCACCCGAAGGAGCACAGAAGCACCGGCGACGCCGATCGGTAAGTTCCTAGTTAATTCGCACCGCATCGATTCTGTTTGATTCTGGAGCTTCGCATTCTTTTGTGTCTGAAGTTTTTGCAACTAAGAATAAGTTGGAGGCTATACAACTTAATCATACTCTATTAGTTCAATCGCTTGGAGCAGAGCTAAGCTCTAGAGTGGGTTGTTTAGGAGCTAAGTTACTCATAGCTGGAGTTGAGTTTCTAGCCAACCTAATTGTTCTAGACACCCAAACCCTAGATGTCATTCTTGGCATGGATTGGCTATCCAAGCACAAAGTCAGGCCGATTGTACGAAGAGCCGAACGGTTGAGAGTCTCGATGGAAGGAAAGTGGAGTTTCTAGCCACATCGGTTCGTGAAGGACACTTGCTAGTAAACAATCAAGACCATTGCATTGGAGAATGTGCCAATATTGAGAGAATACCCGATGTGTTTCTAAGAGTTACCCTAATGCCACCGATCGTGACATCGAGTTCGTTATTGATCTAGTGCCGTGACGGCGCCAATTTCTAAGCGACCTTATCGAATGCCACCGACGAGTTAGCGGAAATGAAGAAGCGATTGAAGAACTTCTCGAGAAAGGTTTCGTAAGACCAAGTTCGCCACCGTGGGAGCACCGGTCTTGTTCGTCAAGAAGAAAGACTAAGCATGAGGATGTGTATCGACTACCGTTCTCTCAACGAGGTCACTATCAAGAATAAGTATCCATTGCCCGTGATAGACGATCCGTTTGACCGGATGAAGGAGCCGAGTGTTCTCAAATATTGACTTGCGATCGGCTACCATCGATTGAAGATCTACCCTAGGGATGTACCAAAGACCGCTTTCAACGCTGTATGGACACTATGAGTTCTTGGTCATGTCATTTGGTGACAAATGCCCCACTTACTTCATGAACATGATGAACAAAGTCTTCATGGAATACCCGACAAGTTTGTAGTGGTGTTCATTGACGATATTCGTTTATTCCAAATCGAGGAGGAACACGCAGAACACCCGAGGTTATTTTTGGAGAAACTCGTGGAGCATCGGTTGTATGCCAAGTTCGTAAGTGTGGCTTTTGGAAGAAGGAAGTGGATTTCCTTGGCCATGTGATGACCGCCGATGGAGTAGCGATTGACCCAGAAAAGTAAAGGCGGTGTTACACGGGACCAGCCCAAGATCAGAACCTGATTCTAGCTTGGGATGGCAGGTTATTACCGCTGCTTTATCAAGGATTCTCATCGATTGCTAAGCCTCTTACGCAATTGTTGAAGAAGGAGAAAAAGTTCACTTGGACTCCAGCCTGTGAGGAAAGTTTTCGAGAGTTAAAGAGGCGCTTGACCTCAGCCCCAGTGCTGATTTTGCCAGATATTCGCAAGGATTTCGATATCTATTGTGATGCTTCGCGTCAAGGATTAGGATGTGTCCTGATGCAAGAAGGAAGAGCTGTCGCTTATGCGTCAAGACAATTGAGACCTCACGAGGAGAATTACCCTACTCATGATCTAGAATTAGCTGCCGTGGTGCATGCTTTAAAGATTTGGCGTCACTACCTTATCGGTAATCGCTGTGAAGTCTACACAGATCATAAGAGCCTAAAGTACATCTTCACCCAGTCAGATCTAAATATGAGACAGAGAAGATGGTTGGAATTGATTAAGGATTATAATCTTGGAATCCACTACCATCCGGAAAAGCCAATGTAGTTGCAGACGCTCTAAGTCGTAAGAGTTCTCAGTAATGCCTTGAAAGTAAAGGAAGATTTCCCTAACTTTATGAAGAATTTGAAGCTAAAGCTAGAAGTTGTGTCCAAGGGATTTGTGGCCAATTTGGAGGTAGTCTACCTTGGAGAAACAGATTCGTGAAGCACAACCAAAGGATCCCGTGTTGTCGACATCAAGATCAAATGGCGAGGGGAAATTCAAAGATTTCACCAAGGATGATCAAGACATACTGATTAATGGTCGATTCGTACCGGATATCGATGGTCTAAGACAGCTTAATCTTAAAAGAAGCCCATGACTCAAAGTATTCGATTCACCCCGAAGTACCAAGATGTACCAGATGTTAAGAATAAGTTTTGTGGCCAAATTTGAAACGAAGTCGCAGAGTTCGTTGCCTTGTGCGACACCGCCGAAAATAAAGGCGAACACTGAGACCAAAGCAGGTTTGTCGCAACCGCCAAGATTCCGAATGGAAGTGGGAAGAAATCGGGATGGATTTCATCACCGGTTTACCCAAGACCCAATCGTGTTACGATTCAATCTGGGTAATAGTTGATCGATTGACCAAGGTCGCACATTTTCTCGCCACCAAAACCACGACTCGGAGATCGCCTTGCGGAGTTGTACATGGCCGTAATTGTCGGCTTGCATGGAGTGCCCAAGAAAATAGTGTCGATCGAGGATCTCGTTCACTCTCGCTTTTGGCGTAGTTTGCATGAAGCATTGGGTACCATCCGAATTTCGCATCGCTTATCATCCACGCACGTGATGGACAGACCGAAAGGGTCAACGAGATATTGGAAGATATGCCGAGCTTGCGCCTAGCGAATGCTACCGATGGGATAAAAGCTTGCCGATGCAGAGTTCTCGCACAACAACGATTATCAAGCGACCGCAAATGTCGCCATTTGAAGCTTTGTATGGCCGTGCCTGCCGAACCCCGTTAAATTGGTCGAGACAACGAACGATGCAGTGTTCGGGCCCAATATCATCCAAGAGGCAGAAGAACAAGTTGTTATGATCAGGGAAAGGCTAAAAATAGCCCAGTCAAGGCAGAAGAGTTATGCTGATAACCGCCGTCGAGATCTCGCCGAGCCGTAAGATTTTGTCTATCTTCGAGTGACCCCGCCAGAGGTGTCAAAAGGTTTCATGCCAAAGGAAGCTTGCCCTAGGTATGTTGGCCTGCTCAAGATTTTGGAACGCCGGGAAGTTGTTACCAATTGAGCTACCGCATGTTAGTGGAGTACATGATGTCTTCCATGTCTCGCAGATTGAAGAGGTGTCTGCGTGTGCCGAAGAGCAAGCCCGTTGGAATCGATTGTTTTGAAAGAGGATCTTACCTACAAAGAGCAGACAGTCAAGATCTTGGATGTCGCAGAGCGCTCACCGTAAGCAAGACTGCTCGCTTTTGCAAGGTTCGGTGGAGCAACCACTCGGAAGGAGAAGCAACGTGGGAACGTGAAGAAGAGTCAAAGCCGAGTTCCCTAGCCTTTTCTCTAGCTAGCTTTGAATCTCTGGTCGAGATTCCTTTAAGGGGAGGTTTGTAACATCCCAATTTTCTCGAGCTTAAAAATCTTTTAAATAGTTAGTAGGGAAAAATTCACCATTTGGATTTATTTGAATTTATTTCAAAAGCTTAATATTGGACTTTATAATAAAAATATTTAATGTGAATAATCCCAACATGAACAATAGCCAAAACTATTTTATTTGGTTTCTATGTGCTCGATATATTTTCTAGATTTTTCTAGAATTTTTTCGAGTTCATTTGCTATTTTCTATTTCCTTTTGAATTTCTCGTATTTTCTAAAATGGAAAATCTATTAAAATCTCGTAAATCTTCTTTGGGCCGAATCCAACCCTCCGCCCATTGTCCCCGCCGCCAGCCCAACTCGCGCCTGGGCCGCCGCGCGTGAGCGCCTCCCACCGACAGTGGACCCGCTGTCGGCCCCTCTCTCTCTCTCTCTCTCGCGCGCGCTCGCTCTCGCCGTTGGATCAAGCATGGACGGCTAGATGCGCGTGAGGCAACTGAGACGGTCCGAATGTCCTTTGATTGTGGACCGCTCGACAACTGGACGGCCGATCTTGAGTCCGCCGGATCGCACCGCCAGCACGAGCCGCATCCTAACCCTAGCCATCGACGTGGGCCCCGCTGCCGCGTCGCCGTCTTCGTCGCGCCTTCTTCTCGCGTCCGAAGTCGGAGCCGCCGCCATTGCCGCCTTCTAGAAGCTCAATCCGACAACGGGCTTTCCTAACTAAATCGCCTGATTTCTTCGCCAAATCCTATCCCCGCTATCCCGCACTCGTTTCGCTGGAACCTTATCCCGCCATGGACTCTATCTCCGTTTCTCTCGTGCTCATCTCGACTCCTTTTCGTGGTTTCCGCCGACGCCCGACCCCGAGCTCCTATAAATAGGACCCCGGGATCGCTGAACACCCGCACCAAAACCCCAACCCTAGATCACCGAGCCCCTGCGCCGCCGTTCTTGGTTTTTGGTTTTCCACCCGCAAGGTCTCCGTGAGCTTTTCACGCGCCGCTGCCGCCGAGCTCGCCGATCGCACCACCAAAGATCGCACGAGCATAAGCAACCTCCCGGTGCTGCCCACTTCTACGAGCATCGCCGAACTCGATCCGACAATTACCGGCTACTCTCCGCTTAAACGCCGCCGCCGCCATCTCTCGGTGCCTCGCGCCGTGAGTGCACCATCGTTCGCGATAACAAGGGCTTCAATCTGGTACCATCGGACCTCGCCGGGAGCGCTTTGTCGCCGCTGCCATACGGTCCGAGTCGCCGCCGCTTTGTCGTCATCCACGCGCGCCGCCGGCCCGATGCAGCGTGGCGGCGGTGGCGCCAATCGCCCATGTGTGCGCCACGCGCGCGATCTACGGACTCGAAGTCGAGGCTCTGTGGACCTAGTCCACCGTGAGCCTAGCCTCCGCATGTGGGTCCCACATGTCGAGATTTCTTTTATTATTTCTTTTTCCGAAATTCCTCCGTGACGTCACTATGCAATAATCTGATTTTCCTTTAGGAAAATAATTGAAATTCATGAAATACCGATTTTCAAAGATTTTATGTATTTTCAATCTTCCAGAGGCCATAACTTTTGCATCCTAACTCCGATGGAGCCCATTCAAATTTCTAAATTTGTCTAAATTCAAGATCTATTTATCTGAGATTTTTATTTAATTTTTAGAGTTTGTTTTGCCTCTGTTATTTATTTGTTTTGGTTATTTTGCTTCGCTTGTGCGTAGCGTCGATACTTGGGGTTTTCGTCAAGAAGGCTTCACCAAGTTCAAGACCAGTACATAGACCTATTCCAAGGCAAGTCATACCTTTGATCATATTGAATCCCAGTTTTCCCAAATTACATTGTGTTAAATTATTGCATTTACTTTAATTACGTATTTAAATGCTTTTGGGCTAGTTATTGATCCCACTTGTTATGTTCACCTTGCCTACTTGTATACCTTCATCTTTGTCGCCCTAGATTGGTTTATTACTTAGTTGGTATTAACATATTGCCAACATGGTTGGTTAGACCGACTAGAATTGCTTAGCCATGCTACGAGTCATCATCTCATATGAGTGCAATTATGAAACCGACTAAGTGATTATGGAACTGTGTGATAAACCGTGTGTCTTTGTGTGATATTACTCGTGATGGCATGTGTTGCACTAAACCAACTGGGTGGTAAAAGTTTTAGACGAGGCAAGTGGTGGATCTTGTGTGAATCGGTGGCTTTGTGATTGGGATTTATCTGTGTGGTTTAGCTAGAAAAGCTGGAAGTCTTGCCTTGGTCAATTAAGGACTTAACTTTGTGCGCCATTGAACTGAGCTATCTTTGCACGACCACATGTCCGTGACAGCTTAACTTAGTAGGTTACGGAGTTTCAACATTGAGGTTCGTGGATAGGTTAAGCTTTGTGATATGGCAATGTGTGAATAAGAACGCCAATGTTGAGACAAAGTTACCGAATCGTTATGTTACGATTAGTGCTAGCTACACTAGTTGTATCGTGGGTAAAGTGTACAAACCTCTGCAGAGTGTTAATCAATCTATTCGAATAGCCGCGCCTCGGCCATGGACAACGCTGGGATTTCACATGAGGGGTAGTGTTCATAAAATATGGGATTGGGAGCTGTGTGATCTCAATCATATGGCTGTGTGAATTAATCAGTTTAGCTGTGTGTCTTTGTGGAAACAACTGTCAAATTAATATTGTCTATTTGTTTTGAATTATGTTTTCAATCTATTATTTGTATTCAATTGCAAATGTTGCATTTCATAAAATAACCACGTAAGCCATTCCTTTGGAATAAGCTTGCATATATATATATATATATATATATATATATATATATATTGCATTCTGTGGTATGATTTGCGAAGTACGGTTGTGTACTCACGCTTGTTGTAAAACTTGCGCCCAAACCTGCTGTATGGAGGAGTCTTCACCGCTTTGAGGAGGAGTTTGTGGAAGAAGGTTGATCGCTAGTTCATCGATCCCGATCGCTGTTCGTGGTGTGCCGATTGAGTTTGCGAGTTTATTTCTGTTCATTGCAGATTTCTTTAGTGTTAGCCTGCGTGGCTTAATAAGTTGTAACCCGACCTTAAGGTCAAAACTCTAAGTTGTTACTCAAACTATTCGCTTATGATATATTTCGCTTGTGTGGATTGATATTCACCTATGTTACACTGTGTGCACTAGCGTGATCCCCGACTAGTGCGAGAATACGAGGGTCCGAACTGCATTTTTGGGTCCCGACACTTATCAGTTGGAGCTACCACAGTTGTTAGCAGGAGTGCACGATGTCTTTCATGTCTCGTAGTTGAAGAAGTGCCTTCATGTACCAGAAGAGCCAGCCCCGCTAGAATCAACTGACTTAAAGGAGAATCTCACTTACAAGGAGCAGCCAGTCAAGATTTTGGACGTCGCAGAGCGCCACACAACAAGCAAGACTGTTCGTTTTTGTAAGGTTCAGTGGAGCAACCATTCGGAAGGAGAAGCAACGTGGGAGTGTGAAGAAGAGCTGAAAGCCGAGTTTCCCAGCCTTTTCCCTAGCTAGCCTGAATCTCGGGGTCGAGATTCCCTTAAGGGGGGAGGTTTGTAACATCCCAATTTTCTGAGCTTGAAAAATCATTTAAATGGTTAGTAGGGAGAAAAGTCACCATTTGGATTTATTTGAATTTAATTCAAAAGCTTAATATTGGACTTTAGAATCAAAAGCATTTAATGTGAATAATCCCAACATGAACAATAGCCAAAACTATTTTATTTTGGTTCTATGTGCTCGATATATTTTCTAGATTTTTCTAGAATTTTTCAGTTCATTTGCTATTTTCTATTGCTATTTGGAATTTCGCTATTTTCCAAAATAGAAAATCTAATTAAAATCTCGGATTGGTTTTAAATAATCTCTCGGCCCAATCTCCTTTCTCGCTTGAGGCCCGTGAAGCGGCCCAATCTCAAGAGCACGCCTCTCTGGCAAAGTGGACCCCACTGTCGATCTATCGCACCTCTCTCTCTCTCGGCGCTTCGCCATCCACCACTATTCGATCAAGGTTTAACGGCCGATGCGGCGTGATCTTTCGGGCTCAATGTCACCTTTGCTTTCGACCGCTCGATCGTGGATGGATGGTCGATCTGTGGAGTCCGTTCGCATTGCGCTCGCCGCGACGCAGCGTCCGCGTTCGAGCCGCCGCCACATGTGGGCCTCGCTTGCCATGTCATCGCTGCTCGACGCGACTCTCCTTCCTTCGAGTTCTCGCCGCCGCATCGTGTTCTTCGCGAGACGCCTCCTGGGGCTATTTAAGGCCCTAAGGACCCTCGTGAGGCGCACCCCGTGACACGCCGCCCTCGAAACCCTAGCCGCCGCAGTCGAATCGCCGCTAGAAGCCCTAGCCGCCACCTTCGTCTTCAACTCTGGCCAAAGGACCCTGTTGCCGCCACTACCGTTCCAGTCCCCCTCGTCGCCACCAAACACCATCTTCGGGACCGTCGCGTCGCCCGCATCTCAGAGCCGTCGTCGCCTTCGCCGGGGGACCTCATCGTGATCGCTATTGCACCCTCTTCACGCCAGTACCATCCGCCGCCGACGAGGAGCCGTCGTCCACCGGAACCCTAGGTTCCCGAGCCTCCGCCGCCGTTTAGCCGCCGCGTCAGCGCCACCTCAGCGTCGTGTCAGCACCCTCGTCGACGTGTCGCGTGCGTGGCGTCCAGTCAACATCCACATGCACGCGTGTGTGGGCAGTCCACCGGCTCCAGATTCAATCGGCTCGGTAGACTTGGTCTACCATGAGCCATCTCGCTGACATGTGGGTCCCACATGTTAGTATTTTATTTTTAATTTCTTTAATTTCTGAAATCCCTGTGCTGACGTCATGCTTGTGCAATAATCTGATTTTTCTGTTAAGAAATAATTCAGAAATTCCAGAAATCCAAAATTAGGGTTTCTTTTATATTGAAACTTTCATAGCCCATAACTTTTGCATCCGAACTCCGATTGAGCCCATTCAAATTCCTAAATTTATCTAAATTCGAGATCTATTTATCTAAGATTTTTATTTAATTTTTGGAGATTGTTTTGTCTCTATTATTTATTTGTTTCGTTTGCGAGTAGGCGTCGATACGTCAGGGAATTTTGGAGAAGAAGGAGCACCTCAAGATCAAGACCAGTACCTAGACCTTTTCCAAGGCAAGTCATACCTTTGATCATCTTGAACCCAGTTTTTAAATTACTTTGTTTCAAAGTATTACATTCTACTTTAATTATTTACTTAAATGCTTTTGGGTATAGTTATCATCCAATCTATTATAACACCTTGGCTTTGTATGTTATAATCTCTTGTCACCCTAGATTGGTTATTAGTTGGTAATATTATAGCACCAACGTGGTTTGGTTAAATGCGAGTACAATTGCTTAGCCATGCTACGAGTCTCACATCTCATTTGAGTTGCAAACATTAAACCTGACTAAGTGACTATGGAACTATGTGATAAAACTGTGTGTATTGTGTGCTATTACTTTGTGTACGGCATATGTTGCACTCAAACCAACTGGGTGGGAAAGGATTTGGACTGAGTCAAGTGGTGGATGCTGTGTGATATGGTGGAAGCTGTGTGCATGAGAATAATAATCTGTGTGGCATACTTAGAAATTGGAAGTCTTGCCTTGGTCAATTAAGGACTTAACTTTGTGCGCCATTGAACTGAGCCTTGTTGTACGACCACATGCCTGATGGGACGGGCCTAACATAGTAGGTTATGGATTCTCTGCATTGATGTTCAGGTGGATAGGTTAGGCTATGTGACAGGGTGGAGGTGTGACTACCTAGTAGTTGCATCGCGGGACGGTTCGCCGCATCCCTGTCCAGCGGTGTGTGTCGGACTAGCATTCTTTGTGGGCTGGTCTGGCGGGAAAGCACATTGGGAATGTCAATGTTTGAGATGAAGTTTCTGAACTGTTTTGTTACGATTAGTGCTAGCTACACTAGTTGTATCTTATGGGTAAAGTGTACAAACTCTGCAGAGTGTAAAATCAATCTATTCGAATAGTCGCGTCCGCGGTCATGGACATGCTCGGGGATTTCACACGAGAGGTAGTTTTCATAAAATATTTGGGATGGGAGCTATGTGATCTAAGTCATATGGCTATGTAAAATAATTTGCTTAGCTTTGTGTCTTTGTGAAAACAAATGTTAAATTACTATTGTCTATCTGTTTTGAATTATACTTTCAATCTATTATTGTATTTCATTGCAAATGTTGTATTTCTGCAAAAGAACCACAGAAGCCCTTTCTTTTGGAATAAGCCTGCATCTATAAATTGCATTCTGTTGTGTGATTTGCCAGTACGGTTGTGTACTCACGCTTGTTGTAAAACTTGCGCCCAAACCTACTAAAGAAGAGGAGTCTACGCCTGCTTTCGAGGAGGAGTTCGTCGAAGGTTGCTGATCGTTAAGGTCTGGATCCCAGTCGGTTGTGTAACACCACAGCCCCCACACGAGCCTGGAATGCTACTAAGGTAACCTTACACAAATATAAGCTAAGACAATTTACTAAATTTCGGCAGAACCTTCTTTATATTTCTAACTTCACAGGGGTTTCAACAGATAAATGGGTTTTATAACTAAATATTGCAACATTCAAAATCATCAATAAGCGAACAGGAACTTGCTAATCAACTAAAGAAATCCTCAAGCATCCAACTATGCTACTCATCATCATTACAAATAAATCAATACAGAAACATAATCATGAAGAATCCTTTAAGCAGTTGCTTAATTATTAAGGCATAGTCTGAGAATTAAGGTTCATGGCAGTGTGCGTGAGATCATAATGCTACTCCCTCCCATACATGCTTTTCTTGCTGGGTACCTAAAACAACAAAGAAAGCAAGAGTGAGTCCACAGGACTCGGCAAGTACATATAAAAGAACATAATTCAAATCACCACATCGCATCCATTTTCGTAAGCACGACACTAAATCATTCCACATGCATATGCAATGCTCAAGGATTCCTTCTCTTTATCTCTTTTGCATTTTAATGTAATGCAAAGTATGCAACTCATTGCATACCCATGCTTGTGCTCGCAAGCGAGGACCAATTGCCCAAGACTGCAAGTATTGGGGACCTCAAGCCCACACTCCACAGGTGTGGGGACCTCAAGCCCACACTCCACAGGTGTGGGGACCTCAAGCCTGTCACATACATGACGAGGACCTCAAAGATGTGCATGCTTGGTCATCACAAGACCAGGCCTCAACATGATATCAATATGCATATGCACCATCTCTATTCAGCATCAAAATACCAAAGACAATAACAACATTCATGAATAAAGCATAGCCATACTTTGAACATTCACCACTCTTATTATGCACACTTGCCAACAGCCATACGACACTAACATGCATCAAACACGCATTCATGTCCAAGCAATCACAAACAAGGTAACAACGATGCACTTGCCTCAACTGTGCGGGAACGAAGGACGCGAAGAGGGTGCCGCCTCCGGAACCAGTTCCCCACCTAAATTCATTTAAGATAATGCTAAGACAACAGTAATGGACCAAACAAACTATAAGAGTAAACACGAACTCGCAATAGTTCCTTTAGCGCGAACCCAACTCCAATTCCTAAATATTGTTCTCGTCCCTCTGTGGACACCACGTTCTAAAATTCATAACTTTTAGTACAGGAGTCCAAATGAGGTGTTCTTAGGCTTCATTGAAAGGTTATCAACCTAGTTGGTGCACCTTCCTGATTCGGCAATCTAATATCCCTTTTATGCTGATTAACAAAACATCGATTTCACATCAGGTTCTCTGGACAATACACTAAAACGACCATAACTTTCAGCTCGTTTGTCCAAATTTCGCATTCTTGTACTTCCCTGAAATCTACGATAATTATCTACAACTTTCGTTATACTGAGATCCTCTAATTCTCCATTTAACCGATCGCTCAAGTCAGATTACTAAAACTGTCAAAATATCTTGTGATTCGCGAAACGATCGCACTAATAAATTCATAACTTTTGCTACCGAGGTCCAAATAATACGATCTAGCACTTCATCGAAAGCTATTGACGTCCTCTACAACTCTCTAGGAGAATCCCAAGACTGAATCCATACTTAACTACATCAAAACGTCTGTCTAACGCGGTTGTCCTGAGGAGACAGAAATACCGACATTGATTAACTATCCAAAAACGCATCAGATCAAAGGGGGATTGAGGTTACCCTTGAAGAATCGCAGGGAGATGACGAACCACCCCTACGAAGAAGATCATCTCCCTCTTCCCGTTCCTCTTCTTCTTCTTCTTCTTGGTCGGCAGCACCCGAAGGAGACGGCGCAAGGAGGCGGGGGCGGTACTGTTCACGGGGTACTGTAGAAGTGACGGCTACTGTAGCACGCCATGCTACAGTACCACCCCTAGGGTTTCCCCCCTCCTTTTATTGGTGGCCGACCCCTCCTGGGCCTCCTAGGCCAAAGCCTGAGGCCCAGGTTGTCGAATAATTGCAGAATCGCCCTCTAATCCTCTGTTAATTCTATTTTTTTTCTAGTTGGTTCTTCTCTCTAATTCTTTCTTTTCACTTAAATAGACTTGGGGTATTACAGGTTGCCTGTGGTGAATTGATGGGATCTACGCTGCAGTTATTTCTGTTTCGCTGCTATTTTATTCTCTGTTAGCCCTGCGTGGCTCAATAAGTGTAAACTCAACCATAAGGTCAAAACCAGTATTTATTATTCAAACTAATCGTTTACTTTATTTATCGCTTGTGTGGATTGATATTCACCTATGTTGACACTGTGTGCACTAGCGTGATCCTGGACTAGTGCATTATACACAGAGGGTGCATAATCGTAATTTTGGGTCCCGACAGGATGTCCGAAACATTCTTGGTTTGGCTCCAGTTTACTACATCTTGTACCTTACTTGGATCAACAGCGACACCACCTTCAGATAATACATGCCCCAAAAATTCGACTTTCTTGAGCCAGAAAGCGCACTTGCTGAATTTTGCATACAGCTGATGCTTGCGTAGTGTTTCCAACACAAGCCTCAAATGCTGATCATGCTCTTCATCAGACTTAGAATAGATAAGAATGTCGTCAATAAATATGATAACAAACTTGTCCAAATAATCCATCAATACTGGATTCATAAGATTCATGAAATATGCTGGAGCATTGGTTAGACCAAATGACATAATAGTATACTCGTACAACCCGTAGCGAGTAGAGAATGTTGTTTTAGGAATATCCTCAGCTCTGACATTGATTTGATGATAGCCTGATCTCAAATCAATTTTGGAGAACACTCGGCCCGAATCAACTGGTCAAAAAGATCATCAATTCGAGGTAAAGGATATTTGTTTTTGATAGTGACTTCATTTAACAGACGTTAGTTCACAAACATCCGTAAAGTCTTGTCTTTCTTCTTGACAAAGATGGTCAAGCATCCCTAAGGTGAGGAACTCGGTCGGATAAAACCCTTGTCAAGCAACTCCCCAAGCTGTTTCTTTAACTCAACAAGCTCATTGGGAGGCATCCGGTAAGGTCTTCTAGATATTGGAGCAGTATCGGGAGCTAGTTCAATTACGAACTCCACTTCCTGATCTGGTGGTATACCTGGAAGGTCTTCAGGAAAGACATCAGTATACTCAGACACAATTGGTACTGACTCTTCATTGGTCACAGAAATAGACTGTTGGGCACAATTAATTTGCCCTTGGTTCTTGGACAGCCAATCCATCCCCAAGATGACATCCAAACCTTTAGAATCAATCACAATCAGATTTGCTAAAAATTTTACCCCAAGGATTTTTAGGTTGACCCCATAGCAGATTTGATCGGTTTTAAAAACCGATCCAAACGATTGAATAATAAAAGGTGACTGGAGTGTATGCATGTCTAACTGGTGTTGAACAGCAAATTGACTCCTAACAAAAGAATGAGATGTTCCAGAGTCAAATAAAATAGTACCTGGACTGAAATTAACTAGGAGCATACCAAGAACAACGTCAGGTGCATCAGCCGCCTCTTCTGCAGTAATCTGATTCACATGACCTCGAACCAGACCCGGATCAGCTTTAATGAGAGGCCTCAGAGGTGGAGCTAGTCGCACAGGTACTGGATAAGATCACACAGGAGGCAACCCTTGTTGTTTCGCCAAAAACTTGTTGGCATAATGCCCTGGACGACCACAATGAAAACAGATAACCCCTAGGTTGACATTGTTGACAGGCTGGGGCTGACTTCCACTATGTCCCGGCTGACCCGTGGGAGGAGATGGATGAGGTGCAAACACTGCCAGCCTCGGTGAAAAAGGAGCTGGAGCTCGAGGAGGTCTAACCAGCCACATGCGAGGTCTTGGCGAACTGCCACTAGCTGCAAACTGAGAAGTCCTCTGCCGCTTGCATGACTCCTCCAAAGCCTTGCTCTTGCTTTCAGCTATGATGGCCTTGTTGACCAAATGCTGAAAGTTTCTGCAGTCATGAATTGCCAAGGCCAGTTGTAGCTCTTCAGACAACCCATTTAAGAATCGGTTCCAACGACGAAGGTCAGTCGAAACATCATCAGGGGCATACCGGGCAAGGAAATTGAATTCATGAAGGTACTCGATCCACGCCTTCCCCTTGCTTAAGAGCGAAACTCTTGCCGCTTGATCATCATCACTCCTTCGGGAATATGAGCTTCACGAAGGCTTCTTGAACTCGTCCCAAGTCTGAACGCGTGTGCAGATCGATGGCAAGAAGATTGTCCCACCAAATGCTGGCTGCTCCACCCAACTGATAACTAGCAAACAACACCTTCTCCCTCTCGGAACATTGAGCAATAAGCAATTTCTTCTCAACATTTCGAAGCCAGTCCTCTGCTTCCATCGGATCTTGGGAACTGGAAACACCGACGGGTTAGTGCGCTAGAAATCAGTAAGACCACCCTGTATATGATGGCCTCGCCCCCTTGGTGGTGTAGGAGTTGAAGAAGTGTTACGCGCAATTTTCTCCAAGATGCACGTTTGGTCCATCTGGTTGCGCTCTATTTGCATGAACACATCAGCCATGGTGGGTGGCGGAGGAAGTTCTTCCTCTACTCAACCACCTAGTGGACCCCGAGAACTAGAAGGTTCTGCTTGCTCTCCCTGATGGGAGGGATTTTGGAGAGAAGCAAGACGGGACCTTGGGGGTAGATATCCTTCTTTTGGTTGTGCTCATGAATGAGTAGTAGGCCTTGTCATTCTGTTGCCATACAACTGTTAGCAACATAATAAGAGTACACTCAAGCGAAGCACAATCACAGTTTGGACAACAAGAAAACACTAAACTTTTCATGCACAATAATATGAGATGCACCAGAATTACACCAAAGAACACCAGACCAAAAACAGCAACAACATATCTTGGCAAAGTGCACCCATAAATGTTAGTAGACAACAAGGGCACTATCCGAACAAAAGCCTTACAACTTCCAGAGTTAACAAAAACTGCCCTATTACATTTATTTAAGGACAACTACTAGTCGGTTACAACACTTATCAACGAGGGTTCATCGTCGATGGACTAGCATAGAGAACACGGTTAAAGTTCACCGGAAACTCAGCTAACAGAGGAGCTCCAGGTGAACCCGTATCTATGGGATCCAAAGGACAGATGAGACGTCTCGGAGAACCTAGCAACAAATTATGATCCCTAGGGTGTGCAGGCTGCTGTATGCGAGGAAAACCTGCAGACATTCGGGCTTGGCGACATTGTCCAAAAGTGGGTACAATCCCTGCTACTTCCAGAAGTCGATAATCTGGTGGTGCAACAACAGCTGGGAAGATCTCGTTGTCACCATAAAGCACGTTACAAGGAACGCGATTCATGTTGACCCCAATCCTAAGGTACTCCTGGGCTTCCTTAAGACGGCGTCGGGTCTCCCACAGCTCACGCACAAGGCAGCGATGGATTTGGTCCATAATGCGAACCACCCTCGCCAACTGTCGCACATGAGGGTCTTCCCCAAACTGAATCTCATCGAACGTGTTCACTTCTGCCCTTGGACCTTGCTTCGGGAAGTGATCATAGGGTGGTTGAGACAACTCCGTCAAATCATACCGAAGAAGGCTCATCATCCTACTAGCAGCTTCCTTAATAACCATAGACTCAGAAGTGGCATGTCATTGGACACAGTACGGGATACTACCCGCCACCTGTCTGGTAATAACATTAATGACAGCCTGGTACTCTTCCATCCCAGGCCCTTGGTCTCGTCGATAGATGGCGTACTCCGGCTGATAGGTGAAGTTAGACCACCACATCATGTCCCGTAACAAGGCTGGGTATCCATCTATGTCTTCAGCTCGAGTTTCCTTAACTAAATACCACCCGCTCATCTATAGACAAAAAGGTAAGATAAGAAAGCAAATCAGTTTACAAATCCAACTGGAAGTTGGGGCAAGAATTGATATTAAGAAGGATAAGGAATAAAAGATGTCATACTTAAACTTTCTGAAATCATTTTGCTATATTGAAAATAATTTCACAGAAAACTCGCTAATGCTAACGACCATGCTATTTCTAACCTACAGTCAACATATGCTTTGATACCGACGCTGTGAGGACCCCGCAAATTAGGATCTGTTCCAAATTAAAAATCATACCCGAGGCATAATTTTTAATAAGGGACAAAGCCAATTTCAGGTTCCCGAATATATGTCTCACAATAGTTCCTAGGATCAAGACTATTGCACATATATCCTTAAACAACATTGTATCATACATACAAGGAATACAGATGCATTAATACATATAAAACTTTACAATTCGGTTTGGTTCTACAAAATCAAGTGACACATGGTCACTAACCAAACTTTAACAGCGGAAGCAAAATATAAACAGCAAAAGCAAACAAGTGCCCCATCACTGTAACATCCCTAATTTGCGAGTTTTTGAAATTTTCAAAAGTTTTAAAAGCAAGCATTTGGTTTAAGTTGCAAACAGCTTAAATTGAAATTTAGAAATCAAAAACCCTTTTAAATTGAAATAATCCAACTTCAATTAAAATAAAAAGTTAGTTTTTTTTTGGAGCTTCTTGGATTTTATTTGGATTTTGAGCTTTTATTGCATTTTCTGGATTTTAATTTGGATTTTCCCTTTTTGTTTGAAGCCAAAATCTATTTTGTTTGCAAAATTAAAAACTAAAGTATAGCTAAAAGTATTTTTATTAAGTTCTAAATAATTCAAGGGACTTCTGTGAATTTTTCTGGAATTTTTAGACTCTATTAACTATTTTCTAAAAGTCCTTTTGCTTTTTCGGGATTTCTTTAATCGAAATCTTTTAAAAATCCTTTTAGGCTCGTGGGCCGAATCTTCTCCTCGGCCCACCTCCGTCGACCCGCTCCGCCTCAGCCGCGCCCCTCCCCTCCCCCGACCGCCCGATCGTGATCGAACGGCTCCGCCTCCGCCACGCCTCCCTCCGCCTCGTCCGTCCGATCGGACGGCCAAGCTCCGTGTCCCGTCGCCGCCGTCCTCCTCGGACCCTTCTTCGCTGCGCAGGTGCGCGCGTGTTTGGCGCCGGCGCCTCTGCCCCGTCCCGGCCTCCCTGACAAGCGCATCGAGTGCGGCGTGCTCCGCCGCACTCATTACCCTCTCCCGCGCGTGCTCCCGCCTTGTCTCTTCCCCGCGCCCGCCGCATCTCGCCGCCCCCTCTCGCCGCTAAGCTCTCCACGCCGCTCTCGGCCGGCCCCCGAGGCCTATTTGCGAGCCAGGACCGCCTCCTTCCCCTCTCTCTTCCCCCCACCTCTCTTCTCCTCTCTCGCCCTCCTTCGCCCCCGCCCCGCATTTCTTCGCGCGCCGTGAAGCTCGCCGACCGGGTGTCGCCGCGCAGAGCTCCTCCGGCACCGTGGACGCCGCCTCCGGCATCACCAGCGCGTCACCTCTCCCATGCGCGCCTCCCCGTCCCCGGACCGCCCCCGGAGCACCGTCGCTGCCGTAGTCCTCTCCCCGCCACCGCTTTCTTCCCCGTTGCCGGCAGCCCCGTCGAGCTTCGCTGTCGGCAAGGTGAGCAACGAACTCACCGTGAGCTCCTCCTCACGTCCGTAACCTCGCCGCCGGCCAAAACCCCGCCGTGCGCCGGCGACCTTCGGGCCCCGAGTGCCGCCGGCTCGGGTGCCGACGTGGCCGCCACCTGGCGCCACGTACGCGCCACCCCAGCATCTTGAGCCCATGTGGCTGCCACCTCCGCAGCCGCGTGTGTGCACGCGTGGGCACTGGCGTGACCGAGCCACGTGGCGCCCAGTCAGCGCCACCGAGGCGCCCCGTCAGCCGTTTTGTCTACGTGGCAGACACGTGGCAGCTGACGTGGCATTTCCTTTGATTTCCCGTTGAAAATTAATTCGGCCGAAAATTAAAATCCCCTCGTTGACGTCAGTTGACGATTGATCTGAATTTCATTTGGAAAAATAAATCCGTAATTGAGGAAAATCCAATCTTCTTCATTTTATGTGTTTTCCAAACTTCGGAAGGCCATAACTTCTTCGTTCGAACTCCGATTCGAATGATTCAAATTTCTAAATTCATCTAAAATCCCCCTCTTGCTGTTAGTGCTAATTTGGTATTTATTTGAAATTTATTTGGAGTTGTTTTATTTATTTTGTTCTTTTCGCACGTGTAGAAACCGGCTTTTCGGAAGATTTCTCGGATCCAACGACTGAAGCACCTCAACTCTTCAACGAAGGAAAGTCTTAGACCCTTGATCATATTGAACCCATATTTATAAAACTATATTGTTTTATATATACATGCATCGCTAGTTTTATATTAAATAGTTTCGGTAGTAGATAATTACTGTGAGGACCCCAGTTTATTTGGTTTGTAATGCTTAACCAACCACCTGGTCCTAGCATCACAAATCAAATAAACTGATCCTCGAGATATGTATACTTCCTAAAGCAGATACACACCCGGTACAAAATTAGACATCAACTCCATTCCACACATAGAGTCCAAACACCACACTTCCAAACGGAAGATAAACAAATAGTAACAATATTATGACAATGGCCGATCGCCACAAGATACACAAATAACAACAAAAAGACAATGAAGCAAAAGTGCCATAAGATGGCTATAAACAAAGCCAATCGGTGTGCCTTCAACCCACAAGGCATCTCGACCGACCGCCAAGCCTAGTCGTCACCCACGGCGGCAAAGCCTGACTCACGTAAGTGAGGCCCCGAGGCTCACCTCCTTCCTCTGCAACAAAAACATTAAGCAAAACACACGAGTACAAAGATTGTCTTTGTACCCATAAAGACTCGACGTGTGAACTAGCGGCACTGCTCATATGCTACATGCAGGCTTGTGCGGTGGAGGCCATATGCTTCATTTGCATAAAGCCAATTTTCATTTGCAATAAGGTAATACAGATTTTAAAGGCAAGTTTGCAATTCATTTTTAAGATTGAAATAACAGATAAGGATAATAATAACAAAAGCGAAAGATAAACAACCTAGAAGTGACTATCCCAATAGTCACCACAACAATAGCACGAATCCCGATTCGTACCACCCATCAAGTTTTAATTTAAATGTTGTAGTCTAGTTCTTGGGGCGATCCAGCGTGTCCATAACCTAGGACGAGGCTATTCGAATAGTTTTAACCCTGGGGTGTACCAATGTACCCACACTTCGCATCTTTAAGCCAAAACACACTTCCAGAAGGTATCTTTGCACGGCTAAGTCCTACGAGACTTTTCCAATATTGTGTATTAACTACGAGCCGCTCGTATGGATAGAAACCCATACGCTTACATGGTAAAGCCGAAAAGACAACTACCCACTCGAGGATAAAGCTTTTGGACAACTACCATGCTCCCACCTCCGTCCCTCCTGCGACCTCCTGCGACCCAGAGCCAATACACGCCAAAGTACTAGGTCAAGAGAGGTCCCATATACTCTAGTGTGGTTAGCACGCAAAATGCTCGATGACGGTGGCGCAAGTAACTCGGTCCTTAAGCGACTCGGGCACCTTTCCACCACACCCAACAGATCACACCGGTCTTACCATTGTGCCCAAGTCTAAATCATTTTTGTTTTCATTTTTAATTTTGCAAATAACATAGCAAAAGTCTGAAACATAAAGTTGTAGTAAATTTTGTGTGATCAAGGTTACCGACTAAAGTCGATAACGCTTGATTCTACCGATACTAAGCATGTCTAAGCAAATGAAATCGTATCTACTAAGTGACAAGAAATCATCCAATGATCTCTAATCACAAAGAAATAACCTAGGCTCGTAGTAGAGATCAATATTTTGTCTACAGGATATGCAACACTGGATTTAACTAATCAATTTAACACAAATTAAGCAATGCATACATACAAATTGAAACAAAATATTAATCTTTAAAATCTCGATTAAACATGATCAAACCGCTTGTTCATTCTTTGTTGCTCAATATGGTGCGGAGGATCGTCCTCAGGGTTGCCGCAAATATCGAATCCTAACGATTTGAACAAAACAGCGAATAAGAACGAATAACACCGGCAAAACTCAAACATCACATACAAACACCAATATATACACCAAGGCTAGACTATCACAAAGAATGACAAACAATTGCTACAGAGACCCACCCACCTTTGCTAGGTTAACCACAAAATCAAACCTCTAGCATGATTTAAACTTTGGACAGACTTTGATGGTGATTGTGTGCACATCTATTATTTAATCATCAAGTTAATATATCAACAACAGCTAGCTTCTCTAACTCAACCATTATTAACTGATATTACAGAAACTACAAAAAGCTATTGACAACACTAACCAGTCAAGTATCCAACTAAGAGGTGCTAAACAAAGTTCTAAATGAGTTTGGGCTTTAATAAAATTCAGCTACTAACACACCTAAGCAACATGCCAACATTTTGCAAGGTTAACACAATTCGCATGCCATTACACCAAATCTAAGCAGACTGATAAATCCAAAGTACAGAGACAATAAAATAAACAGCTAACTATCCCTTATGAACAAACATGACAACAAGAGCTTAGAACTTAAAGATGCTAACTAATTTCATGCTAACCACCACCACAAAAGGGAGACATCAAGTTTAACAAAACCTAATAGCAAGCATGATACCAATTTTCGCCATCGACAAATGTAATAAACGACAACAAAGAAACATACAGAGAACTAGAACTATAATACTTTCAAACCTCAATTACTAACTTTGATCATGCATGAGAGTGAGCTAAAGAGCAATCATAAACATGATTAGCAGCTAACTACAATGCTTCAGAGAGGTGGGGCCTAATGACGATGAGATGAGATGGGCACAGTAAGAACGAGAGGATCGGGTGCTCGGACTGGCGCCGCGCGAAGGAGTGGCGCGAGGCGTGCGACGGCCAAAATGGGTCGCCAGAGGTTGCCGAGGCTAAGGATGGTCGCGGAAGCCGAGAGATCTTGGGGTGGCGCAATGACGAACACGCGGCGGCGGGGGGTGACAAGGTGCGGTGTACTGCAGAGGTAAACAATGAAAGTTAGCGCGCGCATGAGCATCAGTGAGTTACCAGGAACTCACCGGAATGACGCGGAGCTCAAGAGGCTGCCGGAGATGGCCCGGCGACGAGAACCAGGGGCGGCGATTAAGGGGTCACCGAGGAGGGAGCAACCTGAGCAAAAATAGGGAAAAGGGAGACGGAGATAGCTTGAGTGAGTGCACTAGATGGTGCTAGCGCGAGCAATTGCCCAAGGAACCAACTCACCGGAGATGAGGACGATGACCCAACTTTCGTAGAAGAAGAGGGATACCAAATTCAATGGCCCCGCGAGTGAAACACAAAATTAGCCGAGGGGAAATCATGATAGGGATCGGAACACGATGTGACGCGCAAAAGAAGGGATGATCTTCAGCGGTTGTGGTGGCGACACGGCGAGCGGCACGGCCGTGAACCAGCTGATTGCGCACTACTACTATTTGAGCTCGGGAAGGTAACGGAGGCGTGAAGTGGTCTTAGGGTGTCCAAAGGAGGATAAGAGAGCTTTGCAGAGCTTAAGTAGGGAAGAGGCGGAGGAAATCGAGGCGGAGCTTCGGCACCGAGACGCAAAGGAGAAAAAGCGGCGAGTCGGGGTAGATGACGGCGATAAATGCCACACCAGGTATGGGCTTAGCAGCGGGAGATGCGGCGAGGTGAAGCGCGAAACCAAGAATGGACGGCGAGGCGAGGTGGCGCGCATGCATGCCGCCGCGGCACACAAAGACACGAACGAGGTAGGTGACGACGGCGAGTGGGACCCGCTGGCGATGATGCAGCTGGTGGCGCGAACCAGAGACTGGCACGGTGCAATTAGGTGGTCTGGCTCGATCAGGAATGCGTCGACCGTTGGATCTAAAATGAACGGTCGAGATGGATGTATGCATTCGGACAGGTCGGTTGCGCCCGCGAACGTGGATCGTGCGATGCACAACGGACGGTCACGATTGATTAGATTCGCGCGGTGCGATTAGTTGGCGCGACCGAGCCATTTAGGTGCGGTCGGGTTTGAGTCGGGCTCGGGCTCGAGCGACAAAGCGATGAATACTGATTTGAAGTTTTAAAAGGCTGAGAGGGTTTGGAGAATTTTTAGAGGTAACTCCTGAGCTCCAAAAATTTCGAAATTTTTATGGTAGCTACTAGGGACAGAGGACAACCTTGTATAATTTTTCCAGAACTTTTTATGCACTGCATTGTTCTAGAGAAAATTCACAAGCTGCTGTACAGGGAGTTTGACCAGATTTCAAACAGAGTTGACTTGGCCATTTGAAATAGCAAACAAAATCTAAAAATTGTGAAATAATTCAGGGAGGTAGATAGGATGATCAAGATGACAGGAAAAATATTCCTAGAGGATGATCACAAGTTTGAAGGCTAAGAATGTGCTGACAACAATTTCCATTCACAAGAATTTAATTCTAGAAAATGGAAATTGCTAGGGAAAAATGTAGAAACTTTCAAATGATTTTGAAGAGGCAACAAAAGTTTTTATTTCTCCTCAAAATTTTACATTTGAAATACAAACCCTAAGTTAGGGCTGTTACAATTACCGAATCGATGTATGCCTCCTTGATAAATTGCTATCGACATGTATCCTTGAATGACATGAACCCTTGGACACCTTAGGAGGGTTTATACTAGTTGGAAATTGATAAATTGCCAACACGGGTATCGTATTATGCTTAGCCATGCTATAGTTGTACGTCGGGACTCATGATCACATGCTTATATGAATAAACGTGACTAAAGGAATTATGGAATTGTGGCGTGGCCACTTTTATTAAAAGATATTGTGCCAAGGCTAGGGTGGTATTCGGCCGGGTTGAACCTCAAAAATGTTTTATGCTCAGGCGAGTGGATGGTGGTGAGTGTGGGACTTAACCTTGAACCATTGATCTGGGTCATATCATGCAACCACATGTCCAGGATGGGGTGGACCTGGCCAACTAATTAGCAATGCTTTGAGTCGGTTTTGTTTTGGTTGAGAATGGCGCAAGAGGGGGCATGAATCTGGCGGGAGATAGACCTGTTAGAAGCGAATCCTTAGCGAGCAAAACCGAGTTAAAACAAAGCTTTGTAACGGCCTTGTGATAATCTCTTAGTCACACGCCTTCGGAAGCGTGAAATGCCTGACAGTATAAGATGATTATCTCTTGTGGGGTAAAGCTGTACAACCTCTGCAGAGTGTATAAAACTATTCGAATAGCCGTGTCCCCGGTTAAGGACATGCCCGGAGATTTCACGCAAGGGGTGGAGTTGTAATCAAAATGGTGGAATTGATGGTCTGGATGGAAGGTTGGGTTGATCTCTTGTTGTTTCAAAGAATTGCATTACTTATGCACTAATCTTTTAAATAGTGCTTTCAATCTACTTACTGTATTTACTGTAAATGCTGCTTTCTGCAAATTAAACATAAAGCTATCCTTGTCTAGCCTCGCATGAATATTAATTGCATACATTTTCCTATGACTTGCTGAGTACATTCAAAGTACTCACGGCTTGCGCCCTGTGTGTTAAATACCCACAGAAGAACTAGGAAATTCAGAGTTTTACGAAGAGGAGTATCCTGAAGACTTTGCGAACTAGGCCGCGTCCTCCACTCGATTGCCTGTGGGCATGTCGCGTGGCCACCACGAGTTATTCTGATTCCGTTGCAAGTTGTATTTTGTTGCTAAGCCCTGTGTGGCGCACTCTGTAAGACTTGACCATAAGGTCCCTTTTGCTACTAAGTAATATTAATTTGTCCGCTTCATCGTCATTTTGTTGTATGGTTGTGATTACACCGATGTTGTAACTGTGCGAGCTAGCTACTGATCTGGGACTAGTTCAGAATGCACAGAGGGTCCTGGGGTTGTATACCTGGGGTCCCGACAATCACCCTCAGGCTATTGAGTGGAGGATAGAAATAACTTCATTCGTTAGCGTCGTCGAAATGCAGGCGTTAACGGGTAGTTCATACAAATAACCATCCTCACGCAACACGTGGTCAAAACACTGAGTACAAAGGTACTACATAAGACTTACACAAAACTACAAAAAGAAGGTGTATAATAGAACCTATGGAAAGGAATAGAATTTGTACATGCTTAAGGTTGACAACGGGGAGGTTATAATGGTATTCAATTTTGCATAAAGCAATACATCTTAGTCCTACACTTGCTAAGTTTTGACAAAGCAATTTTATAAATCAATTTGGACTAACACAGTAAGTAAAAGAGAATGTAATCATAAACCATAACAAAAACAAAGTGGCTGACCACCACAACCAAACATGCATGACTACCCTTCATGCTGTACCAGTAGCCATGACAAAGTTTTATTTCAAAGTCTATACAAAGATATCTTCAACTCAAGTGTTGTCCATGACCGTGGACACGACTATTCGAATAGTTTTAACCCTGCAGGGGTGTACATCCTTACCCACATGACTTAGTTAGCCCGTAAGCCTCTAGATAATGGCACACTTCCTTTGGTATGCCGGTCGGGTAAACTAAGATTTGGTATTTTTCAGCAAGCTGATATTATTGAGTTGGATCATCCATGTGAGACTAATCCCGCTTAGTTCAAGTTACTAATAGAACCTGCTAACCGGGGCACACATGTTACGTTGGGAATGCCGATTCAATAAAAGAAATAAAAATTGTACTCACCCGTACATATAGCATTGACATCGGAGCCCTATGAACACGTAAACTTTACAAATGTTCTCGCCCGTAAGGACATATGATAGATACAAGATCAAACACATATATCCTTATCCACCTATTTTCCAACTCAATAACACAATCCCCTTACTTAACCAAACAGTGCCCACATACCGCGCGTGGAAGTACGTTGGGGCTTGAATTGACCAGTCAATGTTCAGTCCTTAATTGACCCAGACAAGGCCACCACAATACCCAATCTCGTGCACGAAGGCACCATCACTAACAACCTCTTGTCCAGATCTCAAACAAGTTTTTCATCGAAAGCTCAATTTTAAATTTTCAGTTTTGAAAATCTAAACAAAGAAACCAAAAATTGAATTTAATTCACAAAACAGATCCTAAGATCTGAATCAAAAACATGATCAACAGTGTTTTTGTTTTTCCCATGATTAACAAGATAAGTTTGTCAATCAACTAACGTTGTACTGACTTGCAAAACTAAGCATAAAGCTATAGGATAAATAACGATTACAAGGATGCTATCTTAAAGCATAAGTGTATGGATTTAATTCGGGGTAATCCACAATCATTGGTGTATAACTAACTAAACACGGATCACAAATACTTTAGAAATTAGCATGCACAGTGTCACTGTAATTTGAAGATCTAAAGTATCAAAATCTGGGCTCGACATGGTGCAAAGAGGATGCTTGCCTTGGTAATAGTAAACCCCTTGTTGGTGCGCAGGTTGCTCGAAATAGACTCAACCACTTCGGAAGAATCAGAATCTAAAACAGTAAAAATCCAATAAACTGCAAGAAACTTTCCAGAAAGCAAAATATTGAAAAAGAAATGTATGATCATGATCTTAATATTTAATTACAACATGCCTAAGCTATAACTAACTTAATTAAGGACAATAGCCTACCCTAACACTTACCAACTAACTGACAAGAATTAGAGACTTACAGATTTGGTTTCATCTATTGTCGGTATGACCAACCATAATAGCAGAGGTACAACCGATTTCTTTTTGGTAAATTGTGAAGCACATTAAACAAAGATTTTTGCTTAAGCTGCAACAACCCTTTAGCCTCGCATGAATATTAATTGCATACATTTCCCTATGACTTGCTGAGTACATTCAAAGTACTCACGGCTTGCGCCCTGTGTGTTAAATCCCCACAGAAGAACCAGGAAATTCCAAGTTTTACGAAGAAGAGTATCCTGAAGACTTTGCGAACTAGGTCGCGTCCTCCACTCGATTGCCTGTGGGCATGTCGCGTGGCCACCACGAGTTATTCTGATTCCGCTGCAAGTTGTATTTTGTTGCTAAGCTCTGTGTGGCGCACTCTGTAAGACTTGACCATAAGATCCCTTTTGCTACTAAGTAATATTAATTTGTCCGCTTCATCGTCATTTTGTTGTATGGTTGTGATTATACCGATGTTGTAGTATGCGAGCTAGCTCGCGATCCGGGACTAGTTCGAGAATGCAGAGAGTCACGGGGTTGTATACCGGGGTCCCGACAGAGGTGGTATCAGAGCCATATCGACTGTAGAACGTAACTATAGTTAGCATGGTCGTTTAGCCAAAATTTCAAAATCTATTTTTGAAATCAAACCAACCGATTAATTTGAATAGTTATTTTTCTCTTACTCGATTCTAA